>CM065713.1:18662397-18690538 GCA_017654935.2 Phymorhynchus buccinoides
CGGTTTTCCAGGCTTGAGGATCCCCACTACTTCGGCCTCCTTCCAGACTTGTGGGACTTCGCCCTCTTCCCAGCATCTGTAGTAAAAATTATGCAAAACTGTAAGAAAAGATGGGGGCAATTTCTTTATGAGAGTGTAGGAGATGATATCTTCTCCTGTTGCTTTATTAGTTTTGACAATAGAATTAATGGCTGCAGCAAGCTCGGTAGTCTTCAGTGGTGCATTAATGGTGTCTGAATTATCCATGGATTTTTCAAATGCATAATTAACTTTACGTTTATCACGTTGATAAACGGGTAAATGTTTGGTTTGGCTTGCCATAGCAAATTTGTTGGCCAGGACGTCAGCTGTGCTGGAGTCAGATGTAGTTAGTTGGTCACCATCCAAAACACGAGTGTTTAGGTGGCGACCTTTATTTTTAATTAACTTTAAACGTTTCCAGGCTTTACCTAGATCCTTGAAGTCAACTATTTCTTCTTTGTTAAAGTAATCTTGTTTAGAGTCATTTATTAAATCATCGCATTCTTTTTCTGCTTTCATTTTTGCTTCGTAATTTTGTCTAGTTGGGTGTATGTCAAAAGTGTGATATTTTCTTTTTTTTCTTTTTTATGGCTTTTTTGATGTCGTCACTCCACCACGGTTTACTATTGGGTTTAGTAGGAGGAACAGTGAGGGGGATAGCTGTTTTTGCTGCAATCAAAATGTTTTGTCTGATGTTTTCATAATATGTTTCTTTATTTATATTACTTATATTGTCAATTTTATGTTTGGAGAGTAGGGATTGAAATAGTGGCCAATTGGCTTTTTCAAAGTTAAACTTAGGTTCGGGCGGGAAATTTATATTATCTAAATTTGTTTTAAAATGAATAGAAATAGGTTTGTGGTCTGAATGAAGGGGATCTGAAAGAGTGTACCATTCGTGGTTAATAACTAGGTTTGGACTAACAAGGGATAAATCAATTGCAGTTGGGTGACGATTTGGGACATCCTGATAGTGGGTGGATGAGCCATCATTTAGTAAAATTAATTCTGATTCATTTATTTGATCGTTCAAAAGGGTGTCTGGATTCTTTTTGGTACAGAACGGTTCCCAGCTGCTGTGGCGTGCGTTGAAGTCGCCTACAACCAGCCAGGAATAGTCTGGAGAAAGATTTAAAAGCCAGTTTGAGGAGGGAGCTTTGGAGTATCCTCTGGGATAGTAAATATTTAGGACGTTTGTAAAAATATTATCAACTTTAATTTGGACCGTGTTGGAGTAACGTATGTCAATTATGTTATCTTCCGGGGAAGAAACTTCTGTATAATTTAGGGATTTGTGTATATATGTGGCTGTGGATACCTTGTCCTCTTTATTACTAACTGAAGGAGGGTAGTAATAACCTGTAATCCGAGGAAGGTTTTCAAACTTTAAACGAACCGATTGCAAACATAGTACATCATATTGAAATTTAGAGGTTGCCAAAAAGTGGATGAGGTAGTCTTGAGTTGTATTTAAAGATCTACAGTTCCACTGAAACACATTCAGACACTTGTGGGTGGAAGTGAGGGAAGGATTTTTAGAAATGTTATTATAACATCTAAGTCATGATTTTTGATTTCCCCCGTTGTGAAATCAACCTGGGTCTTGATCCCTGGAGATCCGGGGATGTGCCACAGGCAATTTCAGCAAGGTGCAAAATGTTAAAGGCACCCTTGGGGTCAATTGAAGTGTTGTCGCTATCTTCTGACACTATGGAGGCCAAATCCTCAATCAGGGCCCTAGGTTGATTTGTAGTCCTGGCCTGTGCCAGACTACGAAGGATTCGAGTGACAAAAAGTTCTTTCAAAGGTTTCTTTCCTTCTTTTTGAATATTTAACTTTATGTTCAGGAAGGTTGTAGATGAGGGGTTTGTGGTATTTATATCTGAGGGAGTTATTTTATTAGCTGTCATTAAATTGTCAATGTGTTTAGTTATTGTTGTCATTATAGTTTCAGTCTGTTTCTGAAAATGTTTGGCGATCATTTCCTCAACTTTTTCTTCTGTTAATTGTTCATGTTTTTCTGTTCTTTCTGAGTGTTTTCTGTGGGATCTTTTTCTGCCCCTCCTTTTCTTTCTTCTTTCCTTTGTTGTGGGGGAAGAGGTTTGTTCCATAGTTTGTTCTTCTGAGATTGGAAGCTCAGAATTTGTAATATTTTCCTGATGATCTTTTACAGGATCTGTCACTTGTTTTCGTTCTTTAAGTTTGCTAGCATAGGAAACAAGAGGTTTGTGATTTGGGGTTGTTTGAATTCGCCAGGAGTGGTATACAATGGGTTATTTTCTCTTTGTTCTTTTTCAGTTTGGATGTTATTTTTTGCTCTTCTGATGGCTTCGCTGAAGGGAAGGAAAGCCTCTCCCCTTATTCTGTTAGCCCTCAATCTCAGCTGGTATTGAGGGCAACCTTGGTAGGCTGCGGAATGTCCGCCACCACAGTTAGTACAGTTTGGATTTTTGGTGCAATCTTTTGATGAGTGTCCAGGTGCAGAGCACCTGGTGCAAATTTCAAGTTTTGCTTTGCACTGGCTTGGACCGTGCCCATATCGTGCACACCTGCGGCACCGTCGCACTGGGGCGACGTATGGGGCCACGGGGAACTCCTGGGCGTCAATCTTAACCAGTGCAGGCAAAATGGGTTTTCGAAAAGTAATTTTGATGGCTCAGGACTCCGTGCCATCTCTGTTCTTTAGTCTGAGTATTGCTTTGGCCTCTGGTATGTATTTGAGGAGATCGTCAAGGTCTTCCTCAAAGGGGATTGGCTTCACTACTCCCTCAGTGGTAGCTTCAGGTACAGAGCATCTGATGTTTATGGAAGCTATGGTCGTCATGTTAGCCAGTTTCTGTTGTTGTTTGGCTGATCTACAACCGATCAGCCATCTGTTCCCGGGGAGTGGCCTCTGACTAAGAATGTCCCCCACGTTGTTTCGAAAAAATTTAAGATTAGTTGTCAGACCCAGTGATCTGAAGGTGGCTGTGCCAGTGCACATATCCTCCAGAATCACTGGGTACTCAAG
Source organism: Phymorhynchus buccinoides (assembly GCA_017654935.2). NCBI lineage: Eukaryota > Metazoa > Mollusca > Gastropoda > Neogastropoda > Raphitomidae > Phymorhynchus > Phymorhynchus buccinoides. The sequence goes on from CM065713.1 coordinate 18,665,429, forward strand.
ATACACTGGGGGAACTTTGTTTGTGAGATGAGAGGGGGGGTTTCTTCGTCGATTTTTGACTTGGACGAAATCCCCCTCATCATCTGTTTCCTCTGAGCTGGAATCTATATCAGTATGTTCTGTTGTCTCCTGTGAGACAGTCTTTTCAGGGTTACTTTGTTGTTTTTCTAGAGGGCCCCAGATGGATTGGACCTCTATGCCTTCTGTTATGGGGGATTTTTCTGGTTGTCTGGGGGAGGGTCTCCTTCCCTTGGGCTACAGAATCCAAAATGATGATGTTCGGGGTTAGGGGAACTGAGTCCCGCACTCCTTCCATCGTTTTAAGTTCTTCTTTGTTTTTCTTTTCTTGAGGTTGGTTCTCTTCTGAACTGAAACTTTCATTTTCATCCTCTTTTGATTTTCTTGATTTTCTCTTTTTTCTTCTTTTGTTTGGGGTGTCAGAGACGCTCACATTCACATCCTCTTTCGGTGTTGGAGCAGTGTGAAACACCTTGCTCACACAAAAGATGGAGTCTTCGGAGCTTGTGTCTGACAGATTTAACAGCTTCTCAGTGTTCATCGTGATGAACGCCCTGGCGGGGCTTTATCTTATTTATGTCAAATATATGGAAAAAGAAAGAGTCTAATTCCTTCTTCTTGGCCGACTGACTGACTGACTGACTGACGTTTTGATTTTACGTCCTCTCAACCTACTGAGGGTCATGTGGGACATTTTATATGTTATCTTGGATTTATGATAAGGATATGAGAATTGATCTCTTTTCTTTGATCTTGATAAGAAGTATGGATATTTTGTGAACTTATTTTCCAAGGAGGGCGCCAATAGGGATTTTGTTCGACAATTTGCCAGGGAGAGGCACCAAGTACGCCTGCTTCCTTCCTTTAAAAAAAACAAAAAAAAACAAACAAAAAAAAAACATAGATTATGGTACTCAGAGAGTTAACAATAGGATCTCTACTTTTTCTTTAAAATCAGTGTATAAGATTATATAAAACTCTGTTGGGCAAACGAGTATGAGCTAGTTATCAATACATTTTGAATTTAGTTAGAATCGAAATCCAAAGGATGTTCTTTGAAGGTTTTGAGCAAACAGGACCAGTAGGGTCCAATTATCATCATTTTGATTGATCATCGTGTGATAGTTAAAGGTTTTATTTGCTTTAGATAGAGTTTCAATGAAATCGTGGAGTTCATGCTGAACCTGGGGACAGTCTGAGAACAGGTGTTCCAGATTAAGGATTTGGTTACATTCACAGAGATATTTTTTGTATTTGCAGTAGTTTGCATTTGTACGTAGACGGAAAATTAAAGATGAAAGGTGATATGGAATTTGTGGAAAGAGACCTTTTTTAACTGGTTTGGAATCCCAGTGGTGATCATTGGCATACTGTTCTAATTCGGCTTTCCAGTTAACATAAGTACTTTCTTTGAGTAAACTATTATATTCGTTTACTGATAAGCCAATACTACAAGAGACATGGCTTGAGTTTTGAGCTGCGGTTTTAGCAGCGTGATCTGCTTTATCATTTCCTTTAATACCACAGTGAGATGGGATCCAGGTAAGAGTAACCTGGGGTCCCTTAACATTAATCTGATGAACCAGAAAAAGGATTTCTTGAATTATTTCCGCTCTGTTGTTTTGAGGGAATTGAAGACCTTGCAAGGAGGACAAGGAGTCAGTATATAGCACCACGTTAGATGTGAGTTGAGGAAGATCGTTAACATAATCCAGAGCCTTGAGTATCGCCCAGAGTTCGGCACTGTATATAGACAGATTGGAATTTAGTTTGAAGGATTTAGTGATGTTTAGGGCTGGAATTGTAAAGGAACATCCTATTTTGGTGGGTCCAAGTTTGGACCCATCCGTGTAAATTTGAACTGAGTGACGTGAGAAGTAAATCTTTTCTTTGGCAGCTACCGTTAACTGGTTAGTATCTTTCTCTTTAGAGTATGTGGTTAGACTAATATCTATATTTGGATGTTCCCACTCCCAGATGGGGACACCATGTTTAGGGTGTAGGACAACATCCTTTAGTTCAAATTTGGATTTATCTATTAAGTCTTTAGAAAATTCATAGATGTGTTGGAACTTAGGATTTAGATGTTGCTCCTGTCGTTCGGTTAATTATATTATGTTGCTCCTGTCGTTCGGATTTAGATGTTGCTCCTGTCGATCGCCGAACTTTCTAAGTACGCTGTCTTCCCCTGTACAGTCTTTGCTACTACTAGCCAGCAGGTCGCGCTTCTAGCAAAGTTGTGTTTCTTTGTCACAATGAATGCTAATTATATTCTTACTGTGTAATCTAATATAGTGACATAGTACATCAATATAAAGCTCTCATTGCCCTCTTTTAATCAGTACTAACTGATCAACCCCAAGTAAAATAGTTGTAGAGATTAATTTTTTAGATGCTAGAACCCATTAAAGTGGCTTTAAGAATACCTAGTTTTCGCCTATTTTAATAGTCATAGCTTTATAACTTTTTATATCCATTTGTATCAGATTGTAGCTGGGTTCGCGGCCTTTATTTTGATATGTTTCATGTGTTGCTTGGTTAAACCATTGCAGAGATACATTGTGTTATTCAACTGCCAACAAACACAGATTTGCTTGAAAACACAAGTAACAAGAGCCGATTTGATCTCAATCATGTGACGCAGGCTTTGCAGCTCAGACTGACCTATATAATTCAAATATGAACGCGGCTGGTCAGTGTGAGCGTCAGTCGAGCACAGCCAAGTATAGGCGGGAGCCTACACCAGCCACTCTGCGCAAAGAGATACGCCGAGTGCGCAGCGGAATGTGTGCGTGTGCCTATTACTGCCTAACTGTGGTCATTAGAGTTGAGAACCGGTTCAAAAATCCGAACCGGTTTTCCCTCTGCGAACCGGTTTTATTAACCAGTACTCGCATCACTTGTTTCACCTATGCAAACACATATTTATTTGTCAGAATATTCACACACACGCACGCACGCGCACACACACACACAATAAAGAAACTTATGACTTATGACACACACACACACACAACTCAACACTCAGTCAAAGTCAAAGCCATACACCACCACAAACTAGAAACAGCTACTCTTGGTTTACAAACACCCAATCTGCGCTGAGAATCAGTGTTGTTTTTCGAAAAGAATGCGTTATTCTAAGAAAAACTTACTTTCAGTTTGCAGTTTTAAAAAACCGGTTCACAGCAACTCGAACCGGTTTTTCGAACCGCGAAAGTTTAGCACTGGTTTTTCGGTTAAAACCGGTCCCCCCCCCCCTCTAGTGGTCATCAGCCTGAAATGTTTGAGCACTGATCCCTGCTCCTAGCTGTAAGTAATTTAAGCCAGTGTTTATTGTTTAATTTGTTTTACCTACAAACTGTTGTTTTACATGTTGTTTAGCTTAATCAGTAATCTAACTTTGTCACTGTAAAACTTTTACGGAACGGGAAAACTATGCTATTCCCGTCACCGAACCATTGTGACGTCAGTTTATTCATAAGCCTAACAAGCACCCTTAGTTGTTCAAGTTGTTGAGAGACTGAAAATTAGAACATTCAGATCGTTCTGGGCCTATCATCATTCATCACATCCACTCTGTGTGACGTCAATTTACTAATTGTAAACAATCAAGGGGCACTTTGCCTACATTTTGTTTAAAGGCCTAACTTGCTTATTTCCATGCTATCAATATTATTGATCTAGGCTTATACCATGATATGGTGTAGGCCTACTTTGCACTGTTTCATTCATAGGCCTAGGTGTCGTTGTGTGCTAGGCCTAGTATGGTGTTGTGTTAATACTGCTACTATAGTATTGATAAGGCAGTCCCTTTTGACTGAGTTTCTTGCTACTTCAATGACAAACTCTCAAAAGGCCTACATATGTCTTTAGTCAGTTTTCCACTTAAAACTGATCAGCCTACTTTGATGAGTAGTCTATTTTTAGTAACATAGCATCTGATGATGTCAGTGTTGCTGTTACGGCTCGATACATATCTTGGCCCAGTACGTATCGGGCTGTGGCCCAATAGAGAGTTCCGTATTGGGCCAGACCAATACAATACACACTGGTGGGCTTGGCCCAACAGCGTGCAAATGAGGTTGTTTTGTATTGGTCCGACCAATGCGTTGCGGGCCGACCCAATGGCGATCAGGAAGATAGGGAATTCCCAAAACACTTGACGGTTGTTGAAACTTCGTATGAATGTGATTTGGCTTATGTTTCAGTCTCTTTCTGAGTTTCTCTGTGTGCATGTTTTTTTTCCATACATTTTTTCTGTCTCTTTTGCTATCCTTCTGAGCTCTCTCCCTCAGTCTTGGTTTCTATGTCTCTGCCGAGAGAGAGAGAGAGAGAGAGAGAGAGAGAGAGAGAGTCAAAGTCAAAAGTCAAAGTCAAAAATGGTTTAATTGTTAGGCCACTGGCCCATAACAATAACAATACAACTTGATTACAAGCATAAACTTTAAGTAGCATCTCGTGCATTCTGCCTTTCACTCAAACATTGACGTCTAACTGTTAAAGCTTTATGTATAAACGATGCTACTTTAGAGATTAGAGAGAGAGAGAGAGAGAGAGAGAGAGAGAGAGAGAGAGAGAGAGAGAAATAACAGACAGAGGGACAGGCAGACAGACAGAAAAAACACACAGGGAGACACAGACAGACGAGAGACAGACAGACAATGCCAGAAGTGGTTACTGCCAACGTACCGACTACAGATACAGACAGACAAAGAGATTGAGAAACAAAGTGAGACAGAGAGACACACAGGGAGACAGACAGACAGAGATCAAGAGAGAAAAAGAGACAAGAGATCTTGACAGACAGACAAACCAACAGAGAGACAGAACTTGAACATGGAGGTACAATTTCATCGCTAAGGATTGACAGCGTTACATGGAACAAAACTCCAAACATTCGTGCGCGCACACTACATATAATAAACAGAAATCCATGTTGCTGTTAAATATCTCTTTATTTGCTGATAAGCATTTCATGTGTCTCAACAAATGTAGTAAAACAATCAGTATTTCACACTCTATTCTTCCAGTCACCCCACGTCAACCAGAAACAGCATACCCTACTCACAGTTTCTTAGACTCAGAAGAATTTGCAGCAGTGCCACAGACTTCGACAAACAAGCTGAGGAGATGGTTTCTTTCTTTATCTCCCGTCAGTACCCTGAGGACACTGTCCATGCAGCGCTTGAACGTGCACGGAAAACAACACGCATGGCTGCCCTCAATTCCGAAAGAAATCAACAACACAATGACAGAATTATTGCCGTCCTCCCCTACCACCCACACAACATGGCTGTCCGCAAGATCCTGTGCAACAACTTTCACATCCTTCAGAATGATCCTCAACTTCAGAAAACTTTTCAGAAGCCGCCACTTATCGCCTTCCGCAAGGACACCAACCTCCGTGATCTGCTGGTACGAAGTTCCATTCAAACAGCCTCCCAAATCTCTTTTGTCCCTCCTGGAAATCAACCCTGCCAAACCAAGAACTGCAAAACCTGTCCTTTCCTCAACTCTGACACGTCATTCACTGGCCCCTGTGGAAAATTCACCATCCGCTCTTCCTTTACATGCCAGTCCTCTAATCTAGTCTACATCATCTCTTGCCTCCTCTGCAACACAACTGTACGTTGGGGAGACATACCGAACCCTGAACGACAGATACACAGAACACCTACGATCCGTGCGCCTGTCGTACAGGGATCCTATTGGAATCCATTTCAACAGCCCCGGACACTCCCTTGGTCATGCAACAGTTGCCGCGGTATGTCAAAACAAAGGCGGAATGACACAAAGAAAGTTCCGTGAATCCTGGCTCATAAAACACTTTGGGACAATCGCGCCAGCAGGCCTCAACACCAAAGAATGATTCCCCCCATGTCCATCACCAGCATCATCCTGTGTGTGTGATTGTGTGTGTGTGTGTGTACGTGCATGCATGCGTGTGTGCGGTTGTGTGTGTTTGTGTTTATCATATTCTACAGAGTTAACACATACTCAGTGTTTCAACTTTGCCATTTGTAGGCTCTCCTTTTTTCCATGGTTATTATGAATTGTATTCAGTCTCTCTCCTTTTTTGTGTGTGTGTGTGACTTTTCTACTCAGTTTTCCTTTCCTATTTTGCTACCTTCTTGTCGTCGCCACACTGAAGACGGGCTTATGGCCAGAAACGTTTGTCTTGTTTCCAATAAAAGGGACCTCAATCTACCAGCCTCGAATTGAGTGTTTTTTGTGCCAATCAGTATTTCCTTAAATTACAGACCTTTTTTTCTCTATTGGGCCTGGCTTGATAAGGTGTTTCGTATTGGTCTGGTCCAATACGGAACTCTCTCAGTATTTCCTTAAATTACAGAAATCTACCCAGCACTGAGGCTATTCAGGTAAAATTCAGGTAAAATATAGGCTATTAAGGTAAAATATAGGTAACTGCTGCAACAAACGTATGAAAACGTATGAAAATGATCATTTCCTTCAATTACACAAAACAAAATTAAGACTCTCTCTCTCTCTCTTAACCTACCCAGCATTGAGGCTATTCAGGTAAAATATTGGCTATTCAGGTAAAATATAAGTAACTGCTGCAACAAACGTATGAAAACATGAAAATGATAATTATTTCCTTCAATTACACAAAACAAAATAAAGACTCTCTCTCTCTCTCTCTCTCTTAATCTACCCAACACTGAGGCTATTCAGGTAAAATATAGGTAACTGCTACTCAGATAAAACCATTTGATAACTGTTTCAACAAATGTAAAAAAAAGATAATTATTTACTTCGATTTCTTCTTCATCTTCTTCCATCAACTCCCGCATGTAGAAGAAGAAATCCTACCTGCCTACCAGTGGGAGTGGACTTTGTTAGCTTGGGTCTAAGTTTATTTGCATCGACTGCAAACCCATTTTCCTTGAAATTTTGTGTGACCCTCGCAAAACAATGTACAACCACCATAAACCTGGAAAACTTAAAACTTTGTGACAACTCACAACAACGTTATTCATAGAACCAGATATTCATTATAAAAACGGATTTTCCCGGAGCAGACTGTTTCGTATTGGGCCGACCAATTTGTGACGGTCCAGCCCAATAGAAAACACCTTTTTTCTCTATTGGGCCTGGCGTGATAAGGTGCATCGTATTGGTCTGACCCAATACGGAACTCTTTATTGGGCCACGGCCCGATACGTTCTGGGCCAAGATACGTATCGAGCCGTAACAGCACAATGCTTGGTTTGGGTTAACTCACATGAACTCAAATGTTTGTGTATGAGTTAAGCAAGCATAGGGTCAGGTAGAACCGGCCTATGTTATGTTTCCAAACCCCAGCTAGGCTTGTGTCAGTGTCAGTTTAATCATGCTATTTAAGTCATACCGTGAGCTCCTTCCACTGTTGTGACTGTGTATTTCCGCATGTTATTGAACATTGAGTGCTATGGCATAAGGCCTACAGTCATACCTAATCATTGTTATTTCTTGTTTATATTTATGCTTGTATATTTTGTATTGTTGCAGGATCTTATTTGCTGCACTGTCTTTCTTAGTCTTATTCCTAGTAAATAAACAAAGTCAAACAACTGTCTGGTTTCCTCTATATGTTCCTGGTCTGCGTGGTGTGTGCTCATCATCACCCCCATTTCCTCAACTCCTCCTTATCCCTAATCCTTACCACCCCATCACAATTAAATAATAATATGAGAAAAAACCAGGAAGGAGATGACAATATTGTCAAGCCCTATAGATCTAGTGAAAAATACATTGTGTGAAAGTCAGAAAAGTAAATGAGAGAGAAGAGAGAGAGAGAGAGAGAGAGAGAGAGAGAGAGAGAGAGAGAGACAGACAGACAGAGATAATTCCGTAAGCTTTTCATACTTGGGTCAACTTGTTGCAGGAAACGCTGGCTTACCGTATTTTATCTGTTCCTCGGATAAGTCGACCCTCTAGCAGAAAAGGTCGACTTACCCGAAGATGGGATAAATCGACCCTCGGATAAATTGACCTTTTTTCATGGTCCGCTTATCCGAAGTCTACTGTATACTTATACACAAAATCATGTTTTATTTCTTGCACTTTTGTTGACATTTCTCATTTTCTAGGACAGTATGAATCATAAACAACTTGTTGCACACAATCAAACAATCATTCTAGCCCAGCACATGATCACCATAAACAACCTGAACCAAACTTGATGACATGAACATTTATTAATCACATAATACTAATTTCATCATTATTTGTACATGTACTCGCTTCATTAAGGCCCGTATTTCACAACATAGAAATCTGATTGTAAAGCTTCGAATCAAACAGTCGGCATAGTGTGGGACTCATTTTTTACGCAATGTATATGGGGGAGAAAAAACCACTCACAGGCACATGAATAATCATCAATAAACGCGAATAAAGCACATAATTTTTATGCATAAAATCATACATCATGAGATGGAACAGGTCAAATCACAGAGAGAGAGAGAGAGAGAGAGAGAGAGAGAAAGAGAGAGAGAGAGAGAGAGAGAGAGAGAGAGAGAGAGAGAGAGAGAGAAACAGGCAGACAGAGAGAAAAGGAAAAGAAAGAAAGAGAGGGATAGTACTGACAAAGAGAGTGGGATAACATGACGGAGACTTGAGATAGAATAAAAATGGTACTAAATTATTAACAATATAACGAGCCTTTGTCAGTTTGCATACACACACAAATATGACCCACACACCACACATGCATACACACACACGCATGTGCATAAACACACAAACACATACAGACACACACACACACAGCCATACACGCACACACACACTCATCGACATTGATCTTATGGACAGTCTTCTCATTTAAAAGTAAATCAAACCACCCACACCTCTCTGTCTCACTCTCTCTCACACACACAATCTGAATCACATTATTTATATTAAAGTATCTCCGGGACTGGTAGTTACATTGTCACACAAAGGCTGAACTCTAAAATGTCCACAGCAACTGTAGGGACACTGAATGGCAAAGCTGTGGCTTAGACCCCCCCTGAACATTTTCACATTAAAAATAGTCGCAGAGAAGCAACACTGTCTTTCTCAGGAAAGGGTTAAGATCAGACTAGGGCAATTCTCATGAAACTGAAAGAACCGGACTTTGAGATTGAGAGTGGTAAACACGAGGGGGGGGGGGGGTCTAAACTGCAACTTAGCCTGGCCCTGAATTACTCATTTACTACTGTCTTGAGCTTGGCATTGACATCCCCCCCCTCCACCCTATACCTCTCCCATTCCAGGTCACATGCCCATTGACAGGGGAGCAAATCAGAGGAGGTCCCAAAACCTGAAACCAGAATTCCTGGGGAAAAAACCCCGGAAACTAGAATTCCCGAAAACCTCAAACCCTGAAACTAGAATTCCCGAAAACCCCCAAACCTAAAACTAGAATTCCTGAAAAAACTCAAACCTGAAACTAGAAATCCCGAAAACCTGAAACTAGAATTCCCCCAAACCTCAAACGAAAAATTGTGAAAACCAAAAACTTGAAACTGAATTCATGACATTTTTGAAAACTCCAAACTGGAAAATCCTCCAATTTCAAAACTTGAGTTGATTGATTTGATTGACTGATTTAATTTAAAGTCTGTTCACAACAATGGTGATATTAGACTAAAAAACCAACAACAAATCAATAAATTAAAATGAGGGGGAAAATGTGTGTGTGTGTGTACGTGTGTGTCAAGTCAAGTCAAGTCAAAATGATCTTTATTGAGGATAAAGGAGTAAGCTTGACAGCTTTTTTTCATCCTGTCCTGTCATCATGTGTGTGTGTGTGTGCGTGTGTGTGTGTGCGTGTGCGAGTGCTTATCAACAACAATATAAAACTGTAAACTAACGAATCAATTACAACAAATGAACGAATCTCAGAACTGGATATAACCTTTGCAATGTCAATCATTTCAGGGCTGTAAATGATTTATTTTAGAGGCCCTAAGTTTGCTATATTTATCTTAAAAAGGTCGTATAGGGAAGTTAAAACTGGACATTCAAAAATAATATGATGAATGGACAGTGGGTGACCACAAGCGCATTCTACATCTGTGGAAAATTTGGTCCTCCATGAATTTAGGCGAATTTTGTAGATGAAACCAGATAAAGATGTTTGACATAACAACACTTTTGTTTTCGTAGGAAGTTTTTCATTGTTCATACATTTGTCTAAACTTTAGTTATTCGGGGGGAGGTGCAAGGTGGGGGTGTCTTTTTAATTGTTTTTTCTTCTTCTTCTTCTGCTTTCCTTGCACTCCAAAAACTGGAAGCCAAATTTTAGGCCACTCCGTGGAGATGCCGGAGGGTCTTTTGTATAAATAGTTCCCCCACCTTCTGGAAGTTATGTGATGGTAACTTCCTCTAATCTGTCACTCTTTTTAACTCTGCCTTTTCCCTTTGCTTACTGTCATCTACTATCTTTCTGCCTTACCAGTCCATTCTCCTGCCTTTTTTCACGAAACACTCAAAAATATTTCCTCCAGCTGAAGTCGACATGCTGGGCCTAACTATTTCTTAGTTAGGCGCATAACGGCAGCCTGACGCATCTGCGCTCATAATTGACAGGAAACTGTCTGAGCGATCGAAGAAGAAGAGCAAGAAGGCCACTCCAAAAACTGGAAACCAAATTTTAGGCCACTCCAAAAACCGGAAGCCAAATTTTAGGCCACTCCAAAAAACGGGAGCCAAATATTTAGGCCACTCCAAAAACCGCAAATCTGGCATACACCAGGAAAAAAGTTCTACATTTACACACTTACACCTGGCTGGAGGGAGATAACTCTCTTCCCACGACACCCACGAATATGCTAATGAGCCCAGCCCAGGGGGATATAAAATGGTGGGGTGAATGTCGCAAGGTACTACTGTATCACAAAAGGAATCAGAAAGGCTGACAGTACCTTTTGCCTTTCACCCGACGAATTTAATATTATTATTAGGTACTTTATAGTCACAGAGGCGTCTCAGTGAAATTCGGGTTGCTCCCACCTGGAGAACGCGTTGCAGTCAGAGGCGTGCCACCCTTTTTTTGGGGGGGGCATGCGATTTTTGTGACTGATGAGGAAGGAAAGGGAGGGGGTAAATTTTGACCAAATGACAACTTTTTCGTTGCCACTGGGTTTTGACGTGTGCTAAGTGCATGGGCACACAGGATCTCGGTTTATCGTCTCATCCGAAAGACTCCACGTTCAGACCGTAAAGCCTAGTGTAAAGTGAGAGGAAAAATCCCCTGTACCCAGGCTCGAACTCGGGTTTACTTGACACGAGGTGAACGCGATACCTCTGTGCCACTCTGCACCCTCTAATACCCCTTCCCACAACATAAATCAACTTATGGGCTGCTATCATAAACCAACAAAGGAATCACAATCATACAGACATAAAAAAAATAATTAAAAAACCTACCAAATTGTGTTGGAGCGAAGGGAATACTAATCGCATAGATTTCACAATATAAAGTCACACTATACTCATTAAGTACCGTATTTTACGGACTATAAGGCACACCTGACTACAAGGCGCACCCCCCAAATTTGACACAAAATTCAGATTCTGTTATTATATTTTCTTACTATATTATCAGTCACATCATAAGGCGCAGGGGTCTGAGCATAGGAAACAGTATGGCCTTATAGTCGTAAAATACAGTATACTTTCTTACTATATTATTATCAGTCACATCATAAGGCGCAGGGGTCTCAGTCTAGGAAAAACAGTATGGCCTTATTGTCCGTAAAATACGGTATACTTTCTTACTATATTATTATCAGTCACATCATAAGGCGCAGGGGTCTCAGTATAGGGAAACAGTATGGCCTTATTGTCCGTAAAATACGGTATGGCCTTATACTTTCTTACTATATTATTATCAGTCACATCATAAGGCGCAGGGGTCTCAGTATAGGGAAACAGTATGGCCTTATAGTCGTAAAATACAGTATACTTTCTTACTATATTATTATCAGTCACATCATAAGGCGCAGGGGTCTCAGTATAGGAAACAGTATGGCCTTATTGTCCGTAAAATACAGTATACTTTCTTACTATATTATTATCAGTCACATCATAAGGCGCAGGGGTCTCAGTATAGGAAAAACAGTATGGCCTTATAGTCCGTAAAATACGGTATACTTTCTTACTATATTATTATCAGTCACATCATAAGGCGCAGGGGTCTCAGTATAGGGAAACAGTATGGCCTTATTGTCCGTAAAATACGGTATACTTTCTTACTATATTATTATCAGTCACATCATAAGGCGCAGGGGTCTCAGTATAGGAAACAGTATGGCCTTATAGTCGTAAAATACAGTATACTTTCTTACTATATTATTATCAGTCACATCATAAGGCGCAGGGGTCTCAGTATAGGAAACAGTATGGCCTTATTGTCCGTAAAATACAGTATACTTTCTTACTATATTATTATCAGTCACATCATAAGGCGCAGGGGTCTCAGTATAGGAAACAGTATGGCCTTATAGTGGCCTTATAGTCGTAAAATACGGTATACTTTCTTACTATATTATTATCAGTCACATCATAAGGCGCAGGGGTCTCAGTCTAGGTAAAAAACAGTATGGCCTTATAGTCCGTAAAATACGGTATACTTTTTTACTATATTATTATCAGTCACATCATAAGGCGCAGGGGTCTCAGTATAGGAAACAGTATGGCCTTATAGTCCCCAAAATATGGTGCACAAAAGTTGAGTATTTACGCAATAAGAAGACGCTAATTGCTACATGTACAGGATCACAACAGTCACAACTTATGCTAATGAGGTTGGACATAGCATCGGCAGACGTAACAACATCAGAATATGCTAATGAGCAAAAGGGTACCTTAACTCACATAGGGTAGTAAAGTTCAAGTTGGAAAATATGCTAACGAGCTTGGGAAATATGCGCAAGCTATGTAAGATGTGTAGTCCGGAAAAGGCTAACGGTCAAGGGACAATAAAGGCGTTTATTAAATAGAATCACGCTAACGAGCAAGGTAAAATGAAGAACACATTACACATGTACAACCAGAATATGTCACAGTAGGAAGCACAAGAGCCTGTCCACATCAGATCCATACTCTGCAAGTTCCGTACAGAAACCATATTCGCTTATACAAGATGTTATAATATTATAGTGGGTGTAGAGTGGCACAGAGGTAACGCGTTCGCCTCGTATACAAATAAACCCGAGTTCGAACCTTGGGTACAGGGGATTTTTCCTCTCACTCTGCACTAGGCTTAATTATTTCTTAGTTAGGCGCATAGCGGCAGCACAATGCATCTGCGTTCATGTGACAATAAACTTTCTGAGCGATCGACGACAATGACGAAGAAGAAGCAGAAACTGAAAGACGACTCCAAACTCTCTCCTCCTACCACATTTACCCCCTCCCCTAACCAAACTTCCCGCATCAGTTACACCCAACGGGGTTGAGGACATTGGGACTAAAGTACCTTTCCCAAAGTGACAACACCAAACCAAACTAACTCCTCGATACTACACATTATTACACCCTTCAACTACCACCAAACCAAACTAACTCCTCGATACTACACATTATTACACCTTTCAACTACCACCAAACCAAACTAACTCCTCGATACTACACATTATTACACCTTTCAACTACCACCAAACCAAACTAACTCCTCGATACTACACATTATTACACCTTTCAACTACCACCAAACCAAACTAACTCCTGGATACTACAAATTATTACACCTTTCAACTACCACCAAACCAAACTAACTCCTCGATACTACACATTATTACACCCTTCAACTACCACCAAACCAAACTAACTCCTCGATACTACACATTATTACACCTTTCAACTACCACCAAACCAAACTAACTCCTCGATACTACACATTATTACACCCTTCAACTACCACCAAACCAAACTAACTCCTCGATACTACACATTATTACACCCTTCAACTACCACCAAACCAAACTAACTCCTGGATACTACAAATTATTACACCTTTCAACTACCACCAAACCAAACTAACTCCTCGATACTACACATTATTACACCCTTCAACTACCACCAAACCAAACTAACTCCTCGATATTACACATTATTACACCCTTCAACTACCACCAAACCAAACTAACTCCTCGATACTACACATTATTACACCCTTCAACTACCACCAAACCAAACTAACTCCTGGATATTACACATTATTACACCTTTCAACTACCACCAAACCAAACTAACTCCTGGATACTACAAATTATTACACCTTTCAACTACCACCAAACCAAACTAACTCCTCGATACTACACATTATTACACCCTTCAACTACCACCAAACCAAACTAACTCCTGGATACTACACATTATTACACCCTTCAACTACCACCAAACCAAACTAACTCCTGGATATTACACATTATTACACCTTTCAACTACCACCAAACCAAACTAACTCCTCGATACTACACATTATTACACCCTTCAACTACCACCAAACCAAACTAACTCCTGGATACTACAAATTATTACACCTTTCAACTACCACCAAACCAAACTAACTCCTCGATACTACACATTATTACACCTTTCAACTACCACCAAACCAAACTAACTCCTCGATACTACACATTATTACACCTTTCAACTACCACCAAACCAAACTAACTCCTCGATACTACACATTATTACACCCTTCAACTACCACCAAACCAAACTAACTCCTCGATACTACACATTATTACACCCTTCAACTACCACCAAACCAAACTAACTCCTGGATACTACAAATTATTACACCTTTCAACTACCACCAAACCAAACTAACTCCTCGATACTACACATTATTACACCCTTCAACTACCACCAAACCAAACTAACTCCTCGATATTACACATTATTACACCCTTCAACTACCACCAAACCAAACTAACTCCTCGATACTACACATTATTACACCCTTCAACTACCACCAAACCAAACTAACTCCTGGATATTACACATTATTACACCTTTCAACTACCACCAAACCAAACTAACTCCTGGATACTACACATTATTACACCCTTCAACTACCACCAAACCAAACTAACTCCTCGATACTACACATTATTACACCTTTCAACTACCACCAAACCAAACTAACTCCTGGATACTACAAATT
This sequence comes from Phymorhynchus buccinoides, assembly GCA_017654935.2. Taxonomy (NCBI): domain Eukaryota; kingdom Metazoa; phylum Mollusca; class Gastropoda; order Neogastropoda; family Raphitomidae; genus Phymorhynchus; species Phymorhynchus buccinoides. Next base: position 18,680,616 of record CM065713.1, read on the forward strand.
ATTACACCTTTCAACTACCACCAAACCAAACTAACTCCTCGATACTACACATTATTACACCTTTCAACTACCACCAAACCAAACTAACTCCTCGATATTACACATTATTACACCCTTCAACTACCACCAAACCAAACTAACTCCTCGATACTACACATTATTACACCCTTCAACTACCACCAAACCAAACTAACTCCTGGATATTACACATTATTACACCTTTCAACTACCACCAAACCAAACTAACTCCTGGATACTACACATTATTACACCTTTCAACTACCACCAAACCAAACTAACTCCTCGATACTACACATTATTACACCCTTCAACTACCACCAAACCAAACTAACTCCTGGATACTACACATTATTACACCCTTCAACTACCACCAAACCAAACTAACTCCTGGATATTACACATTATTACACCTTTCAACTACCACCAAACCAAACTAACTCCTCGATACTACACATTATTACACCCTTCAACTACCACCAAACCAAACTAACTCCTGGATACTACACATTATTACACCTTTCAACTACCACCAAACCAAACTAACTCCTGGATATTACACATTATTACACCTTTCAACTACCACCAAACCGAACTAACTCCTCGATACTACACATTATTACACCTTTCAACTACCACCAAACCAAACTAACTCCTCGATATTACACATTATTACACCCTTCAACTACCACCAAACCAAACTAACTCCTGGATACTACACATTATTACACCCTTCAACTACCACCAAACCAAACTAACTCCTGGATACTACACATTATTACACCCTTCAACTACCACCAAAACCAAACCAAATGGGATTCAAACCCCAAAGGAAGGAAGGTGGTAGAGTGGTTAAGACGTTCGCCTGCCGATTTCAATGCGTGACTGCAATGTGAGTGACCCGGGTTCGAATCCCTGCCTCGCCCTTTCTTTCTAGTTCGAAAGGAAAATCGAACTGAACGTCGAGTCCTTCGGATGGGGACTTAAAGCTAGTCTGACCCATGCGTATTACGTACATAAAAATCCCACGGCCGTTAAAAGTCGGTAAGAGCAGGTAGAAATCCTGCTGCCTGGTATGACCAAATTGATAGTTTTCCCAATCTGCCCTCCCTGTCCTCACTGACCCCCCCCCCCCAAAAAAAAAAAAATTAAAAAAAAAAAAAAATTGGTAGGTGCTGCGCTTGCTGTGACGTGCTCATCCCAAATTTCAGGGAGATAAGTCTCTGTGACTAGAATATAGCAAACCACCAATGTTTCAAATCATGAGACGGTGAGTGGCTTTACCCAATCAACCACGGCACATCTGGCAAAAGTAGAATATGCAAATAAGGACAAAAGGCACATTACAATATAGTGAACATACTTTATGGTAAAAAGCTTGGAGAAAAAGAGGCTGTTATAATTATATACATCACAAAACGTATAGATCTGGGCCTGTATTCACGTTGAGATAGCATGAGACTTAGCATCATGCTAACTTAGAAGCTCTTCCAAAAGTCCTATTAAATCATATAGGACATTGGAAGTGCTTCTAAGTTAGCATCATGCTAAGTCTCATGCTATCTCAACGTGAATACAGGCCCTGGTCGATAAATATTACGGAGATGAGCACAATATGGGTTGCAACAAAATTAGAATAGGCTACTGAGCAAAGAGAATACACACACCACAAAATGTATAATCAGGGTCTATTATAAAAATCGGCATGGAAGAACATTTCACACAGGGAGTTACACAATTAGATTATGCTTATGCTAATTACAGAACGTAAAATCAGGATCTATTTTGGACATGAGCATAGAAGAAAACATGCATTTAAAAAACCAGAATCAGCTAATGAGCACAAAGAATATAATTATGCGCATCAGAGAATGTGGACAAATCATCCTGCTAAAGTTGATTAACAACAAGAGTAGCAACAAGAAACTGACAAAAAAACAAAAACAAATCTACAAAACAAAAAAACGTGTATGCACACATGCACGGCTTGCGCTTCTGCACACAAACATACATACATAGATACATGCACACTCCACACACACATACATATACTCAACACATGCACACATATATTCTCCACACACACATCTACTGCCCCCCCCCCCCCACCACACACACACTGAAAAAAAGCTGGTTTCCAAACAGTAATTCCACCACAGTAAGCGCCAGTAATGAAGCTTGCACTTAAAACTCCCCCAAACTGGAATTCAGCACCACACGATATTTACAAAAATAAAAGTTTAAAACAAATAACAAAATGTACAGTTTGTCATCAGTCTGACATTTTACGGTATAGGACTGATCAGTTTTGACTAATAACACACACATGTTTGCGCATGCCCATTTAAACATATGGACACGCATACATACACACACACACACGTATATAAACAGACACACACACATACAACTTTCTCACACACCAAAATATTGTTTGAAGCTTAAGGTCAATGGTTTATAAAACATCTGATAAAACACATGCACACACACATCCCAATTCTAAAATCATCCATAACATTTTAATGCTGTTGGAATAACAGAAAAACGTCACCATATCTTTTTTCTCCACAAAATGCTATCCCACTCAGATTAAAAGAGGATTATCTCTGTATACACAGTCCCCTCTCACCTCTGATGGGATTTGAACCCGAGATCTCCCAGCCACTAGTCCATAACGCTAACCACCGCGCCATTAAATGCCATTGGACAAGGACGACGATGACGATGATAATTTTCATTAATAATTTTATCCCTTTCATCGCCACTGTCGCCTCTTGCACCACAATGATTTTAACACCCATGTCACTAAAAGGCATCAAATGCGGGGTCTGCTATCCTGTTGACTTTATGTTGTTAAATTGGGAGGTAAGGACAGGCCTTATTTGATGCATGTCACAGAGGAATCCCCAATATTGCACATAGAATCATTTCTCTACCCAGGTAAGCTTAATGGAAAGTTTTAGCTGAAAGGCGGCTGGCATTGAAAGGGTTCTAAGAACTAAACCCAACTCGCAGGTTATCTTTGATCACATGGGTGCTTCTACAAAATCCTGAAGAGCGTGATAGTCCAGGGGCGGCCAGCGAAGCGCATGGGCAGCATCCCTGTTGGGGGGTGGAGGGTGGCAATGTGCCCCCACCCCCCCCCTTCCCCCCAATGAAGCTGAAGGAAAAATATTTTGAATTAAAGGGGTTTGACAGGGTCTCATTGAAGCAAAGTACAAAGCTGAGACATGACATGACGCGACATGACACGGGCAGTGAGTGACAAGCGGCGGTAGGGACAACATACGGGACAGGGAGAAAGGGAGGCTGCTCCTCAATTTAAAAATCACACCTCAAATGCAGGCACAGGCTACAGTAAAAAAACAAAAAACAAACCCTAACCCTCGAATATAGGCACATACCCCGAAGAGATGCACCCATGCGATTATCTACCACTGTTTATCACTGTCTATTACTATCTACCACTATCTATCACTATCTATCACTATCTATCACTATCTACCACTGTCTACCACTGTCTACCACTATCTACCACTATTTATCACTATCTATCACTATCTACCACTATTTATCACTATCTACCACTGTCTACCACTATCTACCACTGTCTATCACTATCTACCACTATTCTACCACTGTCTATCACTATCTACCACTGTCTACCACTATTTATCACTATCTACCACTGTCTACCACTATTTATCACTATCTACCACTGTCTATCACTATCTACCACTGTCTACCACTATCTACCACTATTTATCACTATCTACCACTGTCTATCACTATCTACCACTATTTACCACTATCTACCACTGTCTACCACTATCTACCACTATTTATCACTATCTACCACTATCTATCACTATCTATCACTGTCTATCACTATCTACCACTGTCTATCACTATCTATCACTATCTACCACTGTCTATCACTATCTATCACTATCTATCACTGTCTATCACTATCTATCACTGTCTACCACTATCTATCACTAGCTATCACTATCTATCACTATCTACCACTATCTATCTAAACCACTATCTACCACTGTCTATCACTATCTATCACTATCTACCACTGTCTATCACTATCTCTGGCTATCCGTCAACACAGTCTCACCCATATGGTTATCTACCACCATCTATCACTATCTACCGCTATCTATCACTATCTCTGGTTATCCGTCAACACAGTCTCAGCCTCAGGGTCTCGCGGAGAGCCGGGTGACTTTCTGGCGGTGCAGCGTCTGAGCTGCCATTGGACGAGGACGATGAGCAGCGGGATGGAGCAGACGATGCAGACGGCGGCCATGACATAGGTGACCACCTGAAGCGTCGAGTCGTCCGGCACTGCGCGCTGGTACTGGCAGGACGTCAGGTTTCTGTCTGTATGGTCAACACAGAAGCTACGTTAACTAAGGTACACAGTTACATATTCGGCCAGTTTAGACAGATATCGTATGTTTCGACACATTCTGGCTTGTAGATGCAGCATCTGAGTCATATTTTTAATCCATTAATAGAATCGATCAATTTCAAAGCGTTTTAACGAAATTCTTTACGTTTTTTAAAATAATATTCACCAGAAAATGGCTGCAAACAAAGTCATGTGTCTTGTGCAATTGCATTGATGCTTGGAGTTTTACCATACAAATTCGTCCAGTTGATTTGTCATAAATATATTTATCTGAATTTAAAAAATAAAATCGCCTATTGAAAATTAATCATCATAAAATACATGCATGATAAAATCACACATGTTGTTGTGAAAACAAAGGAATATTAACAATTGTTTTTAGGCACCTGTTTCTGCATGATAAATTTACAGTTTGATGGTATGTGATGTCTTCAGGCAGCTTGTCATGCAGATCACACAAACTTAATCGTAGTGAATAAACTAATGAATAGTACTGTTTTTATCATTGGGATTCCTTTTAGGTCTTACAACAGCTATGTGTGTTTATTATCCTTTAGAATAGATACAACACAGTTTCAAAGTGGGTAACCATGCAAACTGGACGAAATTGCATGGTGGACGTATTTGTCACACCCTACTATATCTATCTTCGGGGGCAGTGGGTGGATGCCTCGTGCCTCCATACGGGGAGCTGGATGACCCCGCCCCCTCCACGAGCCTCTCCCCATGGGGATACCGGGGCGGGGGTGGGTGGGTGTTCTTTCGTAAAAATAGTTCCCCCACCTTCTGCGCTTGTAACTTCATCTAATCTTGTCACTTTCTTTGACTCTGCCTTTTCCCTTTGCTTTCTGTCATCTACTATCTTTCTGACTTACTGGCCAATTCTCCTGCCTTTTTAAAAAAACAAAATCTTCCAAATAATTTTTTTCCTTTGAGCTCCTCCGAAATCGGAATGTGTTTGGCTGTACGCAGCGGGGAGACCAGTTGAAACTGAAAAAAACGGACACATACGTACCTTACCTATTATGGCCATATGGCCTGGGAACGCAGAAGAAGAAGAATCTATCTTCCAAACCAGGGGGCCAGAATCAGCGCATGGAATATGTCTCTGGATTTGTTTTAGAGGCTCTGTCACCAGCAGGACACTTTAGTAGGGGGTTTCTCTGTACGTTTAATGACGCACAAGTTTACTGACCAGGGGGTCCAAATCAGCGCACAGAAAATGTCTCTGGATTTGTTTTAGAGGGTCTGTCACCAGCAGGACAAGATCCGCGGTCAATTCTGATGCCTGATAATGCGCTGATACAAGTTAGTTTTTGCGGATTGGAGAGAGAGAGAGAGAGAGAGAGAGAGAGAGAGAGAGAGAGAGAGAGAGAGAGAGAGACAGAGAGAGAGAGAGAGAGACAGAGAGAGAGAGAGAGAGAGAGAGAGTGAGAAAGAAGAGAGAGAGAGACTTAAAACTTATTCAGTGCTTTCTGAGAAAGAAAGGCAAAGAGAGAGAGAAATTCCATTCCTGCAATGTCGAGTCGTCCCCTGTAGCGCGCTGATATTGGCAGGACATCAGGTTTTGGTCTGCGGACTGCCAAAGGATTTGAAAGAGATAAAAATAGAGAGAGAAAGTGACAGACAGAGAGAGAGGGGACCATGTTGAATCAGCCCCTAGAGCGCGCTGGCATTGGCAGGACGTCAGGTTTTGGATTGCCCGTTGGAAAAAAAGATACAGAGAGAGAGAGAGAACCTTTTGTCAAAGTTTTTTCACAGACAGAGAGACAGAGACAGAGGGAAGCTGACCTTGGTCGAGGTGAAGGCCGTCCACAAGGTCAAGGTGAGGGGTGTGGGGGTCAGGGGGCGGGCAGGAGGAGGGAGCGAACCCCATGCGACGGTTCTGTCGGTCGAAGACCACGTAGAAACTCTCCATGAACAGAGCCCCTAGCACCGTCCCTGGAAGGCAAACAAAGATCGATTCAGTGCTTCAGGCGCTATCACATGGAACATCTTTTTGATCACATACAGATGCATGCTCCCGCACATGCACACACCTCTCTGCATTACTTTTAGTGGAAGGACGTTAAACTGAACAATAGCACACACACCTCTCTGCATTACTTTTAGTGGAAGGACGTTAAACTGAAGAATAGCACACACACCTCTCTGCATTACTTTTAGTGGAAGGACGTTAAACTGAAAGAATAGCAAACTACACACACCTCTCTGCATTACTTTTAGTGGAAGGACGTTAAACTGAAGAATAGCACACACACCTCTCTGAATTACTTTTAGTGGAAGGACGTTAAACTGAAGAATAGCAACACACACCTCTCTGCATTACTTTTAGTGGAAGGACGTTAAACTGAAGAATAGCACACACACCTCTCTGCATTACTTTTAGTGGAAGGACGTTAAACTGAAGAATAGCACACACACCTCTCTGCATTACTTTTAGTGGAAGGACGTTAAACTGAAGAATAGCACACACACCTCTCTGCATTACTTTTAGTGGAAGGACGTTAAACTGAAAAAAACACACACATACACATCTCTCTGAATTAACTTTTTAGTGGAAGGACGGTTAACCTGAATAATAGCACACACACACTCTCTTGGCTTACTTTTTAGTGGAAGGACGTTAAACTGAAGAAACAATAGCACCACCTCTAATTACTTTTAGTGGAATGATGTTAAACTGAAGAATAGCACCACACACCTCTCTGGATTACTTTTAGTGGAAGGACGTTAAACCGAAAGAACAATGCACCACCTCTAATTACTTTTAGTGGAATGATGCTAAACTGAAGAATAGCACACATACCTCTCTGGACTACTTTTAGTGGAAGGACGTTAAACTGAAAAACAATAGCACCACCACCCCCCCTCTGAATTAATTTTAGTGGAAGGACGTTAAACTGAAAAACAATAGCACCACCACCCCCCCTCTGAATTACTTTTAGTGGAATGATGTTAAACTGAAGAATAGCACACACACCGCTCTGAATTACTTTTAATGGAATGATGCTAAACTGAAGAATAGCACACACACACACCTCTGAATTACTTATAGTGGAAGGATGTTAAACTGAAGAATAGGAACCACAACGACCTCTGAATTACTGAAGAACAACACACACACACACACACACGCACAACTACATGCATGCACGCGCACACACACACACACATACACAGAGAACGCACAGGTCCACAATCCCATTACAATGTACTCCTGTTCTTACAGAACTGGAAGTACAAAAAGAAGATTACATAATTATTCCCCATTTCAACACACAAAAAACCCAACAGCAATACTAGAGCGTTAAAGACGCTAAATCACCAGCCGCGCGGCAGTGTTTTCAGCTGCTGTGTTTCGCCTCGCAGCTGGTAACGAACCTGACCTTGACCAATGGCCTTCATTTTCGAACCTGGCCTAGATATCCTAACTACCTATGCTCATGCAACATTTGAGTGTTCTAGGTCCCTGCGTTCAAACATCAACGTGCCAGGTGCTCTGAAGCATTTTCGGCTCCAGTGACCTTGACCTTTGACCAATGACCATCTTTCGAACTTGGCTTAGATATCTTTACTTTAGTACCTACCCGCATGCAAAATATGAGCACCCTAAGTCCATCCGTTCAAACAAGTTATCGTGCTCTGTACAGCGATTTTCGGCTCTCGTGACCTTGACCCATGACATTGATTTTTGAACTTGGCCTAGATATCCTTAGTACCTATCCGCATGCAAAATTTGAGCATCATAGATAATAAGAATAATAATAATGATAATGGGTATTTATATAGCACTCTTTCTCACATGAGCTTGGTGCGCTTTACATTGATAACAAGAAAATTAAATTAAAAGGCAAACAAATAATTAATCATTAGAAAGTACAATAAGGACGATGCTTGCACGCAACGTTTATCTTACTTCCTTACACACACACACACACACGACACGCACACACACTCACACACCGACCACACACACACACACACACACACATATACCCACACAGATACATGCGCACACGCACACACTCACACAGTTAATTATACAAGAGTAAAATAGTTACAACATGAACATTCTAAGAAAAACCATAGAGAGACCACATTCACATCCCCACTCAAGTTTGAATACAATACTGCAACTTAAAATAAAATCATACTGCCCTTGACATATCAATTACATGACTAATTATGATATACCAAATTTTGACAAAAAAAAAAAAAAAAAAACAAAAATACCTTCTACCTCATTGACAAGGATTTAAAGTTTACAAGACGTAGACATTCTACATACAAAGTACGAATTATAAAATAATTGTAAATAAATTTTTTACAATATTTATGAAATAAAACGGACCTCCCCCCCCTGACACACACACACACACACACCTCACTCACAAACACTAATCAATCATAATATTTCTGAAACAAGTGAGTTTTAAGGGCAGAGCAAAAGGCTGTGATAGAGTCAGATGAGCGGACATTTTGTGGGAGGGAATTCCATCAGTGAGGTTCTAAATAGTAGAAGGATCGTTCACCAACAGATTTCGTGTGGACCCGAGTAACCTTGAGTGTGCAGCAGTCAGAGGAAGAACGTAGGGAGCGAGCAGGTAAGTAGACAGTTACTAGTTCGGAGAGATAGTCGGGACCAGAGGAGTGAACAGCACCGAAACAAATGCAAGCTATTTTATACTTGATTCTAGCCTCTAGATCCCTCCGTTCAAACATTATCGTGCCAAGTGCTCGGCGGCATTTTCGGCTTACCTGACCTTGACTTTTAACCTTCAATTGCGAACTTGGTCTAGATATCCTTAATACCTATCCGCAAGCAAGAATTGAGCGTCCCAGGTTCCTCCGTTCAAAGGTTATCGTGCCAGGTGCTCAGCGGCATTTTCGGCTCCAGTGACCATGACCTTGGACCATTCATTTTGTTTTTCTAACTTGTCCCAATAACCAACTTAGTACCTATCCCGCATGCAAAACATTGAGCGTCCTGTGTCCCTCCGTTCAATCGTTATCGTGCCATGGTGCTCAGAAGCAATTTTTGGCTCCAGTGACCTTGACCTATGACCTTCATATTAGAATTTGGCCGAAATATTCTTAGTGCCTATCCGCATGCAAAATTTGAGCATTCTAGGTCCCTCCGTTCAATCGTTATTGTGCCAGGCAACATTTTCGGCGCCTTTGACCTTCATTTTTGAACCTGGCCTAGAAATCTTTAGTACCTATCCACATGCAAAATTTAAGCATGCTAGGTCTCCCTCCGTAAATGCTAGTTTTGGGTGTTCGGCAGCATTTTTGGCCCCAGTGACCTTGACCTTCATTTTCCGCGGGGGGAACTTGGCCTATTTATTCTTAGTGTACCTATCACGCATGCAACATTTGAACATAGTCGCGATAGATAGTCAGGACAGAATAACTGACAAACATTACTCCAGCTTCGCTCTCTTCTTTGTTCGCTAAGGGCTGGTAAAAATTCAAACTC
>CM065713.1:18691038-18718538 GCA_017654935.2 Phymorhynchus buccinoides
GCTAACTTTCCAACAGGACGCCAAGCTTCAACCTTGCACATTCGCGAATATGTTCAACACACGCCCTTTCTGGGACACACCCGAAGCCCGTGCAAACGATGCTTTCTTCTATCAGTGTTCTTTCCTTCTCCGACAGACTGCCTGCCTGTCATCCATACGTACGTATTTCGGTGTCATGTTTGAAAATAGAGTTCATTGAGCCAACTTCCTCACGTAGAGGCGGTTTTGTTTTGTGTGGTTGTTGTTGTTTTGTGTGTGTGTGTGTGTTTTCTGGGTCGAAGCGACATTCTCTTGGAACTGATGAGGAATCAAATATGGCACCCGCGCCTAGAATCTCAAAGCGAATCTGCTGCTTACTTTTTTTCCCGCCCGTCATATTTTTTTTTTTTTTTTGTTTTTGCCCGCAAGACTGACAAAAGTCGCAATCACATAACTTTCCTTTTTGTCAAAACACACACACGACACATCACAACATGAACACGAACCCACACACACCACACACACACAGAAACACACACACACACCACACACACACCCACACACACACACATCAACATAAAGAAGAGATAGAAAAAAACAGGTACAGCCTACAGGGTTCGTTCAATATCACGAGGGATACACTATTAATGAAATAAGATGGTTAACCCTTTCACCGCCGCCATCTTTGAGCCAACAATTCCATTAAAAACTTACTTGGATTCAAAACAGATTTTGTCTGCAATATTGTGGGATTTCTCTGTAACACATTTCGAATAGGGTCAATCCTCACAGTCCCACATTTAGGAACACAATGTCATTGAATAACAGACCCTGGTTTCAGGGTTTTAATGACTTGGGTGTTAATCATTGTGGTGCAAAACATGCGACCATTGCGCGGGTGAACGCGTTGTAAGGAACTGTCATCATAACTTAGTGCTTATAAGAAACCCCCAAAGATGCATTGTCAAGATCAACTAGCCAATAATAGGAATTTGTTCGGACTGAATTAAGGGGAGTAATTTTATGGTGGGTGGGGAGTGATCTCGCTAATTCAATCGGTCAAACAGGGGAAGCTACTCTATCCATACCAGTCAGATCTCCAGCTCTCGCCTCGTGTGTTTGAGATATACTTACATCACTTAGAACACCGTGCGTCATTCTAAATTTGATATAATTTATATTTGTCGTCACATTTTGCAAGTTTTTCTACAGTTTGTGGATGCTGGCCGACCTCATTTTTCTATTTTTAAGAATTTTGGCAAGTCTCTGCTCGCATCCTGCGGTTTTCAAGATTTCGACGCGCATGCCGCCATTGTTGCTATGGTTTTTGAACGCGAAGTAAGTCGAGGTAATGAAAGGCTAAATTTCAAGGAGGGCTCGCCACATAGGGGTTTTTTTTCTCAGAAATAGTATATTCATTCAGCTGTTTGCAACCGTATAAGTTTTGGGAGGTGTATCCCACTTACCCTAATTACACTTGCCTAAACCACATTCGCTTAATTAATTATTGCACGTGGCCTAATCTTATCGAGTCTAGATCATAATCATGCAACACTTCGGCCCGCAACAAATAAGGTATCTTAGTTTAGCTTAGTCCACTCGCGACTGCCAAAGAGGGCATGGGGTGTGTTGGGGGAGGGGGGTGTAAGCGTGTGTGTGTGCACCTATGTGTGTGTGTGATAGTGGTGTGTGGTGTGTGTGTGCGTGCGCAGCGTGCGCGTGCGTGTGTGCGTGCGGTGTGCGTGTGCGCGCGCGCGCGCTCGCTAAAACTGACCTGAAGGCATTTTCTGTAGTATGATTATTTTATTTTGTTTTTTTCTTATAGCACTAAGGGGGGGGGGAAAAAAGGTACTTTGGGGAGAAAAAAAACGTCGTTCCTGTATTTGATATGTATGAATGGGGCTGTTGCTTAATGAGATGGATTATAAGTTCAGGCAAGACATGGCAAGTCGTGTTCATTGTTAATTTCTTCTGGTACCTAATTGTTGATCGATTTGCAGTGATTTGTGTCGCTCTATGTACGCGTGTTTAGCTGCTTTGTGTGCAATTTTGTTTCCTTTTCTTAATTAAATCTGTTGTTTATAGCATTTTGTTACTTATATTTATTTTCCATTTGCCCCCAGGGTGTTATTTTTGGAATAACCAAACTGAACTTTGAAACATGTAGGGTTCGCGATAACCCATGTTCAGGCGCGGGTCCCTGGAAAACGTGGAAAATACGTTTCGTCGTAACGTGGAAAGTGCATAATCGGCCTAAAGATGAAGAACAATGGCGTCTGTACATTTCGTCCCTAACGTGGCAAAACTCCTTGGCGCTAACGTGGAATTACCTTTCGTCCTAACGTGGGATGTCCCATTGGGCCTAACGTGGACGACTTCCTGTTCGTCCTAACGTGGCAATGTTCATTCCGTCCTAACGTGTAATGTCCCCTTGGGCCTAACGTGGAAACTCCACGTATCGAAACACTACGCATACTTTAGGACGAAACGTACATTCCACGTTAGGACGAAAATGTATGTCCACGTGAGGACGAAATGCATATTCCCACGTTAGGACGGACGGGACGTTTCCCCACGTTAGGACCAACTGTACAATTCCACGTTTAGGACGAAACGTATTTTCCCCGTTGGACGATGTGGTACATTCCACGTTAGAGACTCATTCCCGATTAGGCGGAGTCGTGCTAATGTTCTTAGGCGGAATGTTACGCTTGTTTTCGTGACATCGGAATTAAGGCTCGGCACGAGGGGGGGGAGGGGGAAGGTCGAGAATCAAAGGATTAGGCGAAGAGCAGTTAGGCGACCAGTGAGGCGCACCCGTTTTGGGGCATTATGTAAGAAAGTTTCCTCTCTGAAGCAGCGACCGATTATATAATAATATAATACGGCCTATCTCCCTCCTGGGCGGTAAGGGCTGTGTCAGACCAATTATCACTGGCGTAGGAACGGGGGTGGGGGGGGCAGGGGGAGCAGCTGCCCCCCCCCCCCCTTGCTTCGAGGAGGGGGGGGGAGACGTATCTCTCTTGCCCCCCCAAAATTTTAACGGCACACCCCCCCCCCAAAAAAAAAAACCAGAAGGACACAAGTAAACGAAAGAGTTTCATAGTCTCAGCCTTCACTACACATTGTGTCATGGACTTGGTACTGCATCAAAGATGGCATTTGAGGGGTTACAGGGTTCCACCCCCTCAGACAAAAAATGAAAGAAAAGAGTAAGACAAATTGTAGTTTCCATGCTACAGTTATTCTCCCCTAGAGTCCCTTGATTGCATCTTTTACATTCAAATTATTCATCAGCTTTCTGGGAGGAATCCCCCCAGACACATCACCCCAACCCAACTCACCACTTGGAGCTCCCCTCCCCTCTTCCAGACTGGCGGATCCGCCCCAAACATGGTTTGTATTTTTTATGCTTTGTTTGTTGTCTCCTTTCAATTCACTCATGTGTTATTTCATATCATAGATTTTTTTATATCATTGAATTATTATTATGTTTAAAAATAACAATAATAAAGTATTTTTGTAGAATTTACTAGTCATGTAATTAACCTATCCATCCATTCGTCTTTGTTCGTGCGCTTTCACCCCCCCAATAAGCACCGCCTCCTCGAGAGTCAGGGTCAGCGAGCACCTAGGTGTACGTGTACGATTTGTAGTCCAGCACTGAAAATAACCCCCAGGGTACAATGAATTGTGAGAGTGAGCATGTAATGTATGTGAGTGACAACGATCAGTCTGAATTTAACCCCTTCTAATAGTTGCGCAAGGCAAGAAAATTGAGGTGATATGCAAAATAGAACCAGTGGTGAGGTGGCAGGCCTGATAATGTAAGATTATAATTAAGGCCAGGGTGGGTGGTGAGGTGGCAGGCCTGATAATGTAAGATTATAATTAAGGCCAGGGTGGGTGGTGAGGTGGCAGGCCTGATAATGTAAGATTATAATTAAGGCCAGGGTGGGTGGTGAGGTGGCAGGCCTGATAATGTAAGATTATAATTAAGGCCAGGGTGGGTGGTGAGGTGGCAGGCCTGATAATGTAAGATTATAATTAAGGCCAGGGTGGGTGGTGAGGTGGCAGGCCTGATAATGTAAGATTATAATTAAGGCCAGGGTGGGTGGTGAGGTGGCAGGCCTGATAATGTAAGATTATAATTAAGGCCAGGGTGTGGTGAGGTGGCAGGCCTGATAATGTAAGATTATAATTAAGGCCAGGGTGTGGTGAGGTGGCAGGCCTGATAATGTAAGATTATAATTAAGGCCAGGGTGTGGTGAGGTGGCAGGCCTGATAATGTAAGATTATAATTAAGGCCAGGGTGGGTGGTGAGGTGGCAGGCCTGATAATGTAAGATTATAATTAAGGCCAGGGTGGGTGGTGAGGTGGCAGGCCTGATAATGTAAGATTATAATTAAGGCCAGGGTGGGTGGTGAGGTGGCAGGCCTGATAATGTAAGATTATAATTAAGGCCAGGGTGTGGTGAGGTGGCAGGCCTGATAATGTAAGATTATAATTAAGGCCAGGGTGGGTGGTGAGGTGGCAGGCCTGATAATGTAAGATTATAATTAAGGCCAGGGTGTGGTGAGGTGGCAGGCCTGATAATGTAAGATTATAATTAAGGCCAGGGTGTGGTGAGGTGGCAGGCCTGATAATGTAAGATTATAATTAAGGCCAGGGTGTGGTGAGGTGGCAGGCCTGATAATGTAAGATTATAATTAAGGCCAGGGTGGGTGGTGAGGTGGCAGGCCTGATAATGTAAGATTATAATTAAGGCCAGGGTGGGTGGTGAGGTGGCAGGCCTGATAATGGGGGAAAAGCACTTTTCTCTGAAAATACTATAGGGCAGGGCTCCTGTGCAGGGGCCCCCATTTGGAGGTCTATGGAGTACAGTAAAAAAAAAAAGGACCCTCACAGAATGTGCAGGGGCCCCCATTTGGAGGTCTATGGAGTACAGTAAACAAAAAGGACCCTCACAGAATGTGCAGGGGCCCCCATTTGGGGGTCTATGGAGTACAGTAAACAAAAAGGACCCTCACAGAATGTGCAGGGGCCCCCATTTGGGGGTCTATGGAGTACTATAAACAAAAAGGACCCTCACAGAATGTGCAGGGGCCCCCATTTGGGGGTCTATGGAGTACTATAAACAAAAAGGTCCCTCACAGAATGTGCAGGGGCCCCCATTTGGGGTCCTTTGAAGTACTATAAACAAAAAGGACCCTCACAGAATGTGCAGGGGCCCCCATTTGGGGGTCTATGGAGTACTATGAACAAAAAGGACCCTCACAGAATGTGCAGGGGCCCCCATTTGGGGGTCTATGGAGTACAGTAAACAAAAAGGACCCTCACAGAATGTGCAGGGGCCCCCATTTGGGGGTCTATGGAGTACAATAAACAAAAAGGACCCTCACAGAATGTGCAGGGGCCCCCATTTGGGGGTCTATGGAGTACTATAAACAAAAAGGACCCTCACAGAATGTGCAGGGGCCCCCATTTGGGGGTCTTGAAGTACTATAAACAAAAAGGACCCTCACAGAATGTGCAGGGGCCCCCATTTGGGGGTCTATGGAGTACTATGAACAAAAAAGGACCCTCACAGAATGTGCAGGGGCCCCCATTTGGAGGTCTATGGAGTACAGTAAAAAAAAAAAGGACCCTCACAGAATGTGCAGGGGCCCCCATTTGGAGGTCTATGGAGTACAATAAAAAAAAAAAGGACCCTCACAGAATGTGCAGGGGCCCCCATTTGGGGGTCTATGGAGTACTATAAACAAAAAGGGACCCTCACAGAATGTGCAGGGGCCCCCATTTGGGGTCCTTTGAAGTACTATAAACGAAAAGGAACCTGACAGAATGGGCAGGGGGTCCCAGGGGTGCACTATAATAAAATGGTCAAAATAACAAACCATGATGTTGGTAATGGCATTCCAAGTTACGATCTCCAGTGACCTTTCACCATCCATTGCTGTCATTGCTTCTAGGCCTTAATTCATTGAACTGACCAATCGATTCCCCCACATTTTCCATCGTCTATTCTCTCTCCCCGACTGATTCGTTGCCTACCGTGTGCGCGTGTGTATGCATACACATACAGCCATTCTGAAAACTTCTATCTAGCTACTTATCACACGCACTGTAAATGTTATTTCAATATGCAATATAATGGGAACCTTCTGTCCTTCCCATTACCGTATACCCTATATACCCTAAGTAAAGGGGTCCCTGGCAGGGCCGGATCTAGGGGGGGTGCTTTGGGTGCTGCAGCACCCCTCCTCAGCTGTCAATGCTCTTAAGAAGTTCTGTTCTGAGCTCACAGGAGATGCCACAAAACAGTTTTAAAATGTTGAAAACTCGTTTTCGGCAAAGGGGGGCTTCGCCCACCTGGACCCCCCACCAGGGCTTTGCCCCTGGACCCCACTAGGCGGCCCCTGGACCCCCCACCAGGGCTTTGCCCCCTGGACCCCCCCACCAGGGCTTTTGCCCCTGGACCCCACTAGGCCTAGGCGGCCCCTGGACCCCGGCCTAAAAAAAGTTTCAAGCACCCCCCCTTTAAAAGTCTGTGATCCGGTCCTGCCTGGGACCTCTAGTCTTGCAGGTTGATTGGGGGCCCTGTAGGGTTTCCGATGTTGGTGTGATCAAGGGATTAAAAGCCCTTTATAGTGGTCAATAGTAGGCAATTGTTCTTCAAGATGAATATGTACAACTTCAAACTTGGGAGAAGGGCATCTCCGGTCCTCAAGCTTAAATTAAAACCCCTTCTGACATTTGATTTTCTGTATGAGACTTGAAGGAAAAACCCAGCAACACCGTTGTAAAAGATGAGCAATATCTCAGTTTATTTTTCAAACCTTTTACAGAGCTAAAACTTTGAAATTTGATTTTGTGTATTCATGGGGGAAGGAGGGTGATGGGGTGTAGAGGAGGGACAGAAGGGACCAAACTCAAAGTGGTGCCGGATTCCTCTGGTTTGTGACATTGATCTTACACTTTACAGCCATCGATGAAGCGCTTAAACCAGTCTCTATAGTCTATGCCTCACCCCTTTAAAAGAAACAGAAAAATAAATATTCTTTTCAGTAATATCAGTATATAGCCACACACTGACATAGTCATGATTATTTGATGATAGTGATATTACGCAACCCAAAATGTCTTACATCACCTTAAGCTTCTTTGGCTCTCTCTCTCTCTCTCTCTCTCTCTCTCTCTTTCTGTGTGTGTGTGTGACTCAGTGTGTGTGTGTGTGCGTGTGTGCGTGTGCGTGTGCGTGCACACGCGCGTGCTGCAAATTTTAGCTGAGCTTTCCATTCTAAGTAAGTTGCTAAGTATAACGCATGTTGCACATAATAAAAACACCAGGAGACAAACGACAAATCAGTAAAAACAAAAAATATACTGGAATCATAAATTTGTAAATGACACTTATTTCAATATTTGTCCACTTTATTACACAATAAAGCAAAAACATGTCTGTTGATGAAGATATTTTCAACCAAAATCTGGCACATCTAGGCCAAAAGGTCAAAGCCAAAGCCAAATAATCGATTTTTGTAAAGCTATGCAGTAGGGTTATTCAGAGAATACAAAAGGTCAATGATGTATGCCAGTCAGACGTTTTCAACCACTACCAGATAGCAGAGGGGGCAGAATGATGCTATTCAGGTGGGCTGGGCTAGAATTTGATTATAGTGGAGATGCCTTGCCCAGGGTACATTCCGAATCTTTTGGCCAAAGGGATTTGAGGACAGTTGGGGCTGGGAAAGGTCCCCAAATAGAGCCAGTGCAACAGCCCCCTTGACTGACAGTCATAGTCATACATTGTCTTCCACACAAGACTACACAGCCCCCTTGACTGACAGTCATAGTCATACATCGTCTTCCACACAATATTCAGAATCACCATGAGCTAATGCTCCACCATAGCAAGTTTGAACATTGTACACCCAACAATGTGAATGATCGAGAACACATTTTGGTTTTCAAGGTTAAAATTCAAGGTCAAGGTCAGCATGTTTACGGTTTTTTCTACTGGACCATCCCTACACCCTGATATATCATCCCACAAAATGTGAAGCCATTCTGTCCACCGGTTCATGAGATACAGCTTGGACATGAAATATAGCACAAAGGAAAATTTGATTTGTGTCTCTCCCTTGGCGGAGGTTTGCACAGAAAGTTCAAACTTCAGGATCTGAATAGCCTAGTTGCGTGATGCTGATCAAGAATATATATAGCTTATATGGGTCTATGGCCAGCAGTTCGGGCACAATCGCCTGGACAAACAGACAGACACACACAAACAAGCTGATTATAGTTAGTGAATGGATAGGAGAGAGAAGGAGGGGGGGAAGCAGACGGACAGAGAGAGAATAAGAAGGGAAAAAAGAAGAAGGAGCAGACTCAGTCTAAAAGATATAATAATAAATCTATTCTATGCCAGTTCTAGTCTTCTTCTTCTTCTCGTCAATCGGCCACCTTCATCAGGTTGAAGATTTTGACGATATTGAAAACAAAACGAAGGTCACGTGCAGTGCCAGGTCACAACAGAAATAGGAAAACAAGTAGATATAATGAATAAATAAATAATAAATACATTATACATAAAAAGGATGGGTAGTCAGTAGTCAAAGACAATGAAAGGCTTGTTTATCTACGATTACCTAGCTTAGAAGTTAGAATATAGAAGGCTCAGGGGTGATATTAATCCGACTGATATGATAGAAGTTTACAAGATTTGCAGGGCAGGATCCAGGGGGGGTTACCTAGGTTCCATAACCCCCTCCCTCCCCCCCACCAAAAAAAAAGAAGGAGAGTGATTGACTCGTTGAGAAAGAAGTCGTTACTGTTTGATTGTCCTTAGGTACCATTTTAAAGGGGTTTTCACACTTTTTTTATTTTTATAAAAAGCTTCACGGGCGTTGACCCCTGACCCCCACCATAGGCATTGCCCCCGGACCCCCACCATGGGCGTTGACCCCTGACCCCCACCATGGGCATTGCCCCCGGACCCCCACCATGGGCGTTGACCCCTGACCCCCACCATGGGCATTGCCCCCGGACCCCCACCATGGGCGTTGACCCCTGACCCCCACCATGGGCATTGCCCCTGACCCCCACCATGGGCATTGACCCCCGGACCCCCACCATGGGCGTTGACCCCTGACCCCCACCATGGGCGTTGACCCCTGACCCCCACCGCACCATGGGCGTTGCCCCCTGACCCCCACCATGGGTGTTGCCCCCCTGACCCCCACCATGGGCATTGACTCCTGACCCCCACCATAGGCGTTGCCCCCTGACCCCCACCATGGGCGTTGCCACCCTGACCCCCCACCATGGGCATTGACCCCTGACCCCCACCATGGGCATTGACCCTGACCCCCACCATAGGCGTTGACCCCTGACCCCCCACCATGGGCGTTGACCCCTGACCCCCACCATGGGCGTTGACCCCTGACCCCCACCATGGACGTTTGACCCCTGACCCTCACCATGGGTGTTGACCCCTGACCCCCACCATGGGCGTTGCCCCCTGACCCCCACCATGGACGTTGACCCTGGACCCCACTGGGTGCCTACACCAGCCCCCAGACCCCCGCCCTTGTTGGTAACCCCCCCTCTAATGTATCCCAGGTCCGGCCCTGATTTGTCATCATTTATACGATTATTCTACTACTACAGTGGAACCTCCCTTAAAGACCTCCCATTATAAGACTCCCTCCCACGTAAGACCTACTTGCATGAGACATTGCCCTTCTTTGTATTTAAATTGTAAGTATTAAGATTACCTCTCTTTTAAGACCCCTCCCTTATAAGACCTCATTTGGGATGAATTTTGAAGGTCTTATAAGGGAGGTTCCACTGTAGTACTAACAGCCTACTAACTCTTTGTGGGGGTGATAGAACCCGTGACCATAAATTCAAACTATACAAAAAACATACTAACACCAGACTAGCACAAAACGTTTTTACTATAATTATAGTATAAACAGAGTGATAAATGCATGGAATAACCTGCCTGATGAAGCAGTCAATGCAAAGTCATTAAATTCATTCAAAAATGTTATCAATCAAATCAAAACAAATCATTTATTGTCCTTTTAAAACAGTGCATAAAAGAACATTTGCTGCTGTCACCAGACAAACAAACAAACAAGTACAGTAAAAACAATGACATTGTATCATGTCACAAAACATTATAATAATTAAATTATATTATATATTACATTAAATTAGTCATTATAAACATTATGTTAATTATATACATAACTAACATAGACTAACTGATCTAACCTAAAAAAAAAAGTAAATTAAAGTATGACTGGGAGAC
This sequence comes from Phymorhynchus buccinoides, assembly GCA_017654935.2. Taxonomy (NCBI): domain Eukaryota; kingdom Metazoa; phylum Mollusca; class Gastropoda; order Neogastropoda; family Raphitomidae; genus Phymorhynchus; species Phymorhynchus buccinoides. The sequence continues at coordinate 18,701,339 of CM065713.1, forward strand.
ATCACAAGGCCCACACAAGCACACACACACAGATACACACACACAGGCGCACGCATACACACACACACATCTTCAATGATCTTGGGGATATAAATAACTGTTCGAATAAAAGTAGTAACAATGCCAATTACATTTACAGTAAATAAAAAATAAGGACAAGGATAATAGACAAGGTTTTTTTCAAAACAAAATGTATTCAGTAAATATACAGAGTTAAAAATAACAAGGGCGTCGCCGAGCGGCAGACATGTCCGTCACCAGCAATGCCATGCACTTGCGACACCCCGTAGAGTGTCACATCCTGACACAAAATTGGAAGGGATTCTGTCTTCTAGTTCACGAGATACAGCTTGAAAAAGAAACATATAATAATAATAATAATAATAATGAGCATTTATATGCGCTTAATCTTAAACAAGCCCTAAGCGCTTACAATAATAAACAAATAAATGAATACCCCCCCCCCCCCCCCCCACAAAACAAAGACAAACAACAACAGCAACAACAACAAGCAGTAGAAAATATGAGAATGTCAAACATTTCCTCGCATACACACACACATGCACGCGCACACACAAACAAAACACACACACACACACACACACACACACACACACACACACACACACACACACACATATAGCGCAAAGAAGGAAATTTCGGTTTTCAAGGTCACACTTCAAGGTCAAGGTCAGCATGGTGATAATTTATGCTCGGATGTTTTCTTCTCTAGGGTATACAGTACCACACACAATCTCAAGCGCTTCTGTCAAGTACCAATGTGGAAAATATGGCTTAAAACCCAATTTGTAGACCCCTACCACTTTCAAGGCCTACTGATCGCCCGGACCGTGACCTTGACCTTGATCGGTATGCCACCATCAGAACGGGCATAAGCCAAAGTACCTTCATGCCAAATTTGAAGACTCTAACACTAACGGTGTGGGAGTTATGGCCCCTGAAAGATTTTCGGTTTTCAAGGTCGTACGCCAAGGTCAAGGTCACGACGGCAAAATGGTTTGCGCGGATGCCTTCCTCTCATGGTGACACACCAGCACACAAAATTTGACGTGATTCTGTCAACCCGTTCGAAAGATATCCTTGGGACAGACAGAAGGAGAAAAAAATGACCCTCCGATTTTCAGGCTCCAGTGATCTTTTTGACCTTGACCTTGATCGGTATGCCATCATCAGAACGGGCATAAGCCAAACCACCTTCATGCCAAGTTTCAACATCCTATGTTGATCAGTGCCCGAGATATGGCTAAAAATAGATTTTCGGTTTTCAAGGTCGTACGTCAAGGTTAAGGTCACGACGGCAAAATGGTTTGCGCCAATCTCTTCCTATTAAGGAGGCACACCTTCACACAAAATTTGACGCGATTCGGTCAAGCGGTTCGGGAGATATCCTTGTGACAGACAGAAAAAAAAAAAGGAAAAAAAAAAAAAAAAAAAAAAAAAAATACAAACCAGCCCATCGCAAAGTCCGTTCACCTTCGGTGACGGACAATAAAACACAGATGCCTTAGTAGTCATCATTGAATGAAGCCTAACCAAATGAAAAAGAAAAAAAATCAAAACCATATTTAGAGGGCAAAAGGCTAAACAAAATACCCGTGCCGTTTATCATTATAAACAAAAATATCATGCTATGCTATGCCTATGGAATATGTAATAATGTACTAAATTGGATAAAGAATTCTTTGAAAGACAGGTCACAACATGTTAGAGTGGGTCTTAAAGACCCCCCACATCATGTGTCACATTCCCTCTTATGCTAGGAAGATTTCTTAAGATTTCTTACCAGCTATAAGAGGGAAAACACGTGAAAACCATGATTTTGACATGTGACGTGGTGGGTCTTTAACAAATCAAAAGAATCTTCTGTTCATAGTAGTATTCCTCAGGGTAGCATCCTGGGACCTGTTCTCTTTACAATATTTATTAATGACCTACCTAATAATATAGACAGTGCCTGTAACTAGTGTAAGATCTTTGCGGATCATACCAAAATCATCTTGTTCTACTTCTCTCCAAAATGACATTGTTAAATTGCAAGATTGGTCCAATAAGTGGAACTTGTATTTTAATGTATCTAAATGTGGTGTTTTGCATGTGGGTAAGAACAATCCTGAATGTGACTATGAAATGACACTAAGGCATACAATAATGTAGAAAACAATGATGAATCAAGAAAAAGAGTTCAAATGTGCATTGATAACCTAGTTACATGGGCTGATACTTGGCTCATGAAATTTAATAGTCAAAGGTGTAAGGTTATGCACCTCGGTAAAAAAAATCCAAAGCATACATATTATATGAAAGATAGTGAAGATAAACGGGTGCTGGAACCTACAGATGTTGAGAAAGATCTTGGGGTGTTTGTGGACCCGGGCTTGACTTTCGAAGCTCACATAAATAATATTGTATTAAAAGCAAACAGGACGTCCGGTCTGCTTGTTACTAACAAATCAAAAGTTATGATTCCTTTATTTAAGACTTTGGTGAGACCTATGTTAGAGTATGGAAATCCTGTATGGTATCCACATTTGAGAAAACACATTGATATGCTAGAGGGAGTTCAGAGGAGGTTTACAAAAAAGATTGTTGGTACAAATGATATGACCTATGAGGAAAGACTTATTTATCTGCGGATACCTAGCCTAGAGTATAGAAGGCTCAGGGGTGATATGATTGAAGTTTATAAAATATGTCACCATTTATACGATTATTCCACTACTGCCTACTAACTCTTTGTGAGGGTGATAGAACCCGTGGCCATAACTTTAAGCTGTACAAAAAAGATACTAACACCAGACTAGCACAAAACATTTTTACTAACAGAGTAATAAATGCATGGAATAACCTTCCCGATGAAGCAGTTAATGCAGTCATTAAATTCATTCAAAAATATCATAGACAAGTTTTTCCAAAACAAAATGTATTCAGCTAATATACAGATTTAAAGGAATAAAACACCGATGCCTTAGTAGTCATCAGTGAATGAAGCCAAACCAAATAAAAATCAAAAACATATTTAGAGGGCAAAAGGCTAAACAAAATAGCCTATGGCTATAGTGCCATTTATGCTATGCTATGCTATGCTAAATAATGGTGTCCAGCCAATAGCTGCTATTACAGAGGTGTTAAAAAAATGTTACTAACAGTAACACAAGAAAATGTTACTTTACTAACAGAGTTGCTGTTTACTGGAATGATCTTGACACTAACATTAAGTTTGCACAAAATAGTAATACTTTAACAAATCTTAAGTTCTACTTCTAGACAATCTTCCTAAATTTCAGACATTTTTTGTGATTTTCATTGATTTGATTTTTAAAAAACTTGCTCAGACCAATTGAAAACAAAATCATATTAATAAGTCATCGGTAAAGGTAAAGATGTGCCACCCCCCATGCATTTCTCGGTTAATTGTATTTTTCCGTTTTTGCCTTTCTTACCATACATAAAGCTGTATTTTAGGAACATTTTTAGCTAATTACCTTTTTGGAATACTAACCCTAACCCTAACCCTAAACCTACCCCCCACTATGTACTGCAGTACACCGCGATTTGTCACAGTTGTGGTTCGTTGCGTTTTTCCGTCTTATACGGTGGGGGGTAGGGTTAGGGTTAGGGCTAGGGTTAGGGTTAGGGTTAGTATTCCAAAAAGGTTATTAGCTAAAAATGTTCCTAAAATACAGCTTTATGTATGGTAAGAAAGGCAATAACGGAAAAATACAATTAACCGAGATAGGTAGGGGGGGGTGGCACATCTTAACCTTTACCAAGTCATTTAATATTGAGGGGACGATTTAATAGGCCGCGAGGCCTAGGCTGATGAAGCCTGTCCGGGTGTCCCTACCTACCTAGTATAAATGCCAATTAATTTTATTTATTTCACTTGTGACTTTAGGCTACACTTACTTGTCGAAATATTATTTCCTGGCTCTTGTCAGAAGTGCTGCTGCTCATCTTGGCAGAATTATTCTGGCCACCAACAAGATTCTGTGTGGGTTCAACAAAGCTTGAAGATGCAGCATAAGTACGATACATAGCCTTTGTCTTGATCGGAACTTTGACCTTGACCTTCGTCGAATGAACGGATCCAACAATACCCAAAGATCGACGAAACATGGCTAAAAGCCCCCTGTTGTTAAACGACATTGTTGTTGTTCAGCTGATTTCAATTATGCTAAATGATGATCAAAGCCACTAGCCATAGGCCTATAACTGCAGTGCCCAAACAGCGACTTGAGTGTTGTCTGCAAACGAGCGATGATAGGCACAACGCGCATGTCCAACGACCCCGAAGCAATAAAAATTATATCCTTCTTTGCCCGAAGCACGAACGCGTGTACGAACGCACGAAGCACGTGGAGGTTAGGTGTACGTGTGTCATTTGCATAGTTTGAGCAAGTAAAGGACGTCCTTGTAGGTTTGGTTTGTGTTATTGCCACAGGCGCACGAAGTGTAAATACAATATTGAAAATAACAATGAGCACAATCATGACTATTTTTCTGTTCAGTTGACAGTCACACACGCGCGTGCAAGTTCAAGTATACTACAGTGGAATTTCCCTTATAAGACCTTCAAAAATCACCCCAAATGAGGTAATGGGAGGGAGTTGCATAAGGGAGGTAATTTTAATACTTCAAAGAAGGGCAATGCCTCAGAAAAGCATAGGTCTTAAGGGGAGGGGGTCTTATAAGGGAGGTTCCACTGTATCTCCAAAAGAGAATTCAGATTAGGTGTAACAACATGACAGAAATGCAACATAACTGAAAGAACATTAATCAAACGTGTGAAACAAAATTATATCAACCAAATAATTATCATTAAAATTCATGACATCAACTTAGAAATGTGCACATTTAAAACACACACACAACAACAACATACAGTATTCATACGGCGCTAAATCTTGATATAAATCTACTAATATTTATGCACATTTTTTCACAAACAGGGTTATTAACAATTGGAATTCTCTACCAAATGATACTGCAACCGCAGGAACATTCAATAGTTTTAAAAACAAATTAGATAATGAATACGTGGCGTTGAGGTTTAACCGAGGCGTGGTTACCGCTACACCTATCTATGTTTTAAAAACTCGGGACTTTACTTGTGTTGCACTGCCTCCGGGCATTGCAGCCAGTATTGTTCCCACCATCTTTGTATTTACAAATGTCCCATATGTGTCTGTGACCGAGAGGACGTAAAACATCATTTTCATCATAGATAATTTTTGGGAAGATTATTGCTTCCATGCTAACATAAGAATTCAGTAATAATTAGTATGCAGATCAGTTTGCTTGTTTTCACTGTATGTTGTACTCTTTAAAAAATATATAAAAAAATAATAACAAAAACAAAAAACAAAAAGTTTTCAATTGCGTTTCCTTATAAACTAAAAGGAAATAGCAGGCCAAAGGCTATTTAAAAGCCTATATAGAAACCATTCTCTTTTGATTTATTAACCTGGTCGACTCAATGGCTGAGGAAGGCTTTCAGGGTTTTTTACTGGTAAAATAAAGCCGAAAATTTATTTATTTTCATAACGAAAAGGCTTGTTGTTTTGTGTTCTTTTTTTAAATTATAATATGATATGATGATATAAATCAAATCGAAGCGCACACACACGTTAATTCATATAATGCATTTAAATAAAGATGAGCAAGAAGATAACACACACACACACGTTTTTGAGAAATGGTCCTAAAGGCAATAAAGAGGAGGGAAAGAGAGAAAGAGCTTCAATGACGGGGAAACAGGTGCCCGGGTTTTGAGGTTTGATTTGAAAGCAGAGAGGATCAGTCGCTGACGGAGGCCGGCGGAGAGAGGAAGTTTGTTCCAGGAGATTGGTCATGAAACAGCAAAAGAGCGTCGAGGAGGAGAAGATGAGATTTACGTCCAGTTGGTCGCAGATCCTTATGGTCCTGAGGACGAAGTCTCCCTGTTGAGATGATGATGGACACAGATAGCACGCCGCTCAAATGCCGACGTCGGCAAATCATCGGTTGCCGACGTCGGCTACCTGTCGTTTGTGCCCATCCTGTCGACGTCGGCTACCTGTCGTTTGTGCCCATCCTGTCGACGCGAGGCGACGTCGCCCAACGTCGGCCCGACGTCATTGACCGACCATGGGATATTTTCAGGTGGCATGCCGACGTTCATTCACCCTGAATCCGAGCCTTTGCCGATGATAATGTTGGTGGTTGTAAAAGTGACGATGATAATAATGTTACGTAGGGGAAGACGGGGTAATAAAGCGCATGGCGGATAAGAAGCCCACCCCAATTATCTGAAATGAAGCAAATTTCAGTCTCATTTGCCCATGAGACGAGGTTAATGTTGATGGACAAATAAAATAATCAGATGATAATTGGGGTGGGCTTCTTACCCGCCCATGCGCTTTTTACCCCGTCTTCCCCTATGATGAGGATGATAATGTTACTTGGGTGATAATAATGGTGATGATGAGGATAATGTTGATGGACGTAATGAATCAGATGATGATGATGTTGATTAATGTGGGTGGAAGTCATATGATGATGATGATAATATCGCTGGGTGTCATAATGATGATGATAAAGTATGTGTGTGGTTTCATAATGATGATGATTATGTGGGTGGAAGTCATAATGATGATGTTGATGTGGGTGAGTGTCATAATGATGATGTTGATAATGTTGGTGGATGTCATAATGATGATGATGTTAATGTGGGTGGGTGCCATAATGATGATGATGTTAATGTGGGTGGGTGGGGGGGGGGTCACAATGATGATGCTAATGTGGGTGGATGTCATAATGATGATGTTGTTAATGTGGGTGGGTGTCATAATGGTGATGATGATAATGTTGGTGAGTGTCATAATGATGATGAGGTTAACGTGGGTGGGTGTTATAATGATGATGATGATAATGTTGGTGGGTGTCATAATGATAATGACGATGATAATAATGTTGGTGGGTGTCATAATGATGATGATAATGTAGCGGTGTGGGTTAATGACGATGATACTAATGTTGGTGGGTGTCATAAAGATGATGATGATAATGTTAGTGGGTATCATAATGTTGATAATGATGATTATGATGATGGTGATGGTGATGATGATGATAATAACAAAGATAATGATAATAACAACCAGCAGGACAATTCTCATAGAATAATACAAAACCAGTCCGATAGCCACAACACCCCCAATATTAGCAACGCTGATGGAAATAATGACAAACCTGACAATAATAACAGTGATGCTGAAGAAAACGATCCCACTTTCCATAACGAGGAAAGAGAAGAAGATGACCCCAGTGAGGGTGAAAGGTCAGCTAGATGCCTGAAGTGTGTTGCACTTTAATGTGTGCGGTTTTCTATCTAAACAGGCTTTTCCTGAATTTTCAGAGTTATTGAATAACTATGACGTTATCTGCATCTCTGAAAGCAAACTTGCAGATGTTGACACAGTACAAATAGATGGTTACGCGGCATTTTATAAAAACAGAAATAGATACAGAAGAAAATCTGGAGGCATCCTAGTACTAATAAGAGATTGTTTTGTTCAGCATATTACTGTTTTTGAGGAAACACGATTCAAGAATAACGTTAGTAATGAAGCAAGAAGTAGTCATAAGTTTGTGGATTTTGAGATGTGTCGTAGTGCGTTGTTCTTTGCTTTTCATGACTCTGTTTGGGGAAAGAAAGTCGTGTTTTGTGCTGTCTACATTGAGCCAGAAGGTTCGCCATATTTTAACCGTAATATTTATAATGATTTACAGGATACTATTTTGCAAATCGGAATTGGCAGTGTTTGTCTTCTTGGAGACTTTAATTCTAGAACTGGTCAGCTGAATGAATTGTTTGTCAATAATTTATTTCTTGAAAGAACATCTGAAGATAGGCAGACAAATAGCATGGGGCATGAATTATTAGGTTTCTGTAGAGCATGTCAGCTTATTATTGTTAATGGCTGAATTGGTAGAGATTGTGGTAAAGGTAAGCTGACTTGTAAGAATGCTTCTGTTGTGGATTACGGTGTAGTTTCTTATGATTTATTTGAACGTGTTGAGGACTTTTGCGTGCATGAATTTAATGAATTGTTTTCAAATATCCATTGTCCAATTAGTATAAATTTTGTGGCAGAATCCATAGATAAGAAAGAGAAAGCAGTCCATGAGCCAAGTACCAATGATCCTAATTCGTATTTTGTGAAATGGAATAATGATCTAAAACTAAATTTTGTTGACGATTTAGACGTTGAAAAAATAACATTGGTAGAGCACGAGCTCGATGGCCTGCTTTCAAACTAAGAGAATATTACTTTAAACAGTGTAGATGAGATTGTCGGTAGAGTTAACAATATTCTAATTGAAAGTGCAAGTACACTACACATGGTAAAAAAGAGAAAGAAATATCGTGGCCCATCTAAAAAGATAAAAAAGGATAAATCATGGTATAATGTGGAATGCAGGATTAAGAGTAGAATTTTTTCGCGATGTAGGAGAAGCTTACTAATGAAAAATGATTTGTTTTTGAGGGCAGAAAAAGAACGTGCTGCCAAGTCATATAAAAAGACAGTTAAAAAAACAGGCGAGAAAACATAACCATGAAATGGCAAGACGATTACGTGAAACAAAGTCTAAAGACCCCAAGGATTATTGGGCCATAATAAATGGGAAAAAGAACAAATCTAACCCTAGCCAACCTAGCTGTCAGGCCTTTTTTGAGCTGTTTAAAAATATGAATACAGTTGAAGAGGAGGCTGATGATGCCCCTGACAATGGAGTTGATTCTGATAATGTTAATGCTCTGTTAGATAATTTAATTACTGAAAATGAGGTTCTAATTTGCATAAAGAAGTTAAAGAGCAATAAAGCATGCGGGTTAGATAATATAGTAAATGAATTCCTTAAAAATTCAGCAGAGAAAATGTTAGGTGTTTTTGTGAAACTATTTAATCTGATATTAATTACCGGTAAAGTGCCAACTGATTGGGTAATTGGGGTTATACAGCCAATATTCAAAAACAAAGGTTCCCCTGCAGATCCCAACAACTATCGTGGTATAACCATACTGTCCTGTTTTGGGAAACTGTTTACAAGTATCCTGAACGAACGCCTAAAGGTATACATTGAAACATTTCACTTAATTGGCATGGAACAAGCTGGGTTTAGAAACAACTTTTCAACACTGGATCACTTGTTTACTTTGTACGGGCTGATTAATATTTTGTTGTTTAAGAAAAAGCGCTTGTATTGTGCATTTCTGGATTATGAAAAAGCTTTCGATAAAGTTAATAGGGCATTTTTGTGGCAAAAACTTATAGACAATGGTATCAGCGGTCGGTTATTAAAAGTAATACAAAATATGTATTCCCAAGCTAAATCATGTGTTGCGGTTAATAGTGAATTTTCTGACTTTTTCTTCTCGGAAGTTGGAGTGAGGCAAGGAGAAAACCTGTCGCCTGTATTGTTTGCCATGTTCCTGAATGACATGAAAGTTTTTATGTCTAGAAATATGACTGGTCTTACCATAGTTGCTAGAGAAGCAGATATATTAGGTATGAACGAACATGAAATTAACATTTTGTTAATACTATTTTTATTGTTGTATGCAGACGACACTGTCATATTTTCTGAAACTCCAGTAGGATTGCAAAGAGGCTTAGATAATATTCAACGCTATTGTCAAAAATGGAATTTGAAATTAAATGCCAAGAAATGTAATGTTCTTATTTTTTCTAAGGGTAAGGTTAGACGTTTTCCCGACTTTCTTATAGCGACTGAAAAATTAGAGGTTGTTCAGAACTTTATGTACTTAGGGTTAAAGTTAAATTATAATAACAAAATGAATGTCGCACAACGTGATCTTTATGACCGAGCTTCCCGAGCCATGTTTGCTTTGTTGAGGAAAGCTAAATTATTGATACTTCCTGCAGATCTAACTATTGACCTATTTGATAAAACTGTACTTCCTATCCTTACATATGGTTGTGAAATTTGGGGCTTTGATATGAATGATATTATTCAGAGACTGCAGTTAAGATTTTACAAGTTGGTTCTGAAAATAAGACAGTCGACTCCTTCTCTCATGATTTTTGGGGAAACGGGTAAATTCCCTGTTGGTGTAACTGTTAAATGTAGAATGTTATCATTTTGGTTTAACCTTGTAACAAACCACCAGACAGAAAAATTATCAGTTCTTGTTTATAAATGCCTATTGAAAATGTGCGAGTCAAATGTTTATGAAAACAGATACATCAAATATATTCATACACTACTAAATGAAACTGGCTTGAGAAGTTTTTGGTTGAATCAAACCTTTCTTGATGCAAATCCATTGTGGTTCAAGGAGAAGGTGAAAAGATGCTTAAAAGACACCTTTTTACAATCTTGGTATATGCATGTAGATAATGACGAATTATATTTAAATTACAGAATGTTTAAAACCTCTTTTTGTGTTGACCCATATTACTTAGTCTTGCCATATAGCTATATGATTACTGTGTTAAAATTCAGAACTACTAATAATAACTTGCCTGTGAACACATTGCGTTATACTGGTACACCCAGACATGAAATAATTTGTGAAAAATGTAATGTACATGATGTGGCAGATGAGTTTCACTACTTATTTGTTTGTCCTGTCTTTGACACTGACAGGAGAAGGTACATCCCTAAGTATTTTTTTACTCGCCCTAATGCTTATAAATTCAAAGCTTTGTTCTCTACAAAAAATAAGAAAATATTACTCAAACTAAAGCACTTCATTACAGTTGATAACGGTTCTTTCAGATAAATGCTATTAATCATGTCTTTTTCCCATTTTGTTTTTAATTTAGTAATACATTACATTATTTGTAATATTATGGTATGGGTTTTCTTTGAAATGAATTTGGACATCACTCTTGGGTTGATTCTTGGAAATTTATTTATGTGTGTACGTTTTTATATTTCTGTGCCCAAATGGGGTATGAAATAAATTTCTTGCCTTGCCTTGCCTTTCTTGCCTTGCCTTGCCTTGCTACCCATAATCCGATGGGGTGGCTTAAGGTCGGCAGGCCGCTGTCGTGTCGACCACGGATGTCCCTGAATCCGGCCACTTGCCACCCATTTGCCGAAGTTGCCACCCACTTGCCATGGGGTGGTCTAAGGTTGGCTAGCCGATGTCAATTCACTCTGAACTTAACCCTTTGCCACCCATTAGCCGACAGCTGGTTTAAGGTTGGCTAGCCGATGTCAATTCATTCTGAACTTAACCCTTTGCCACCCATTAGCCGACAGCTGGTTTAAGATTGGCTAGCCGATGTCAATTCATTCTGAACTTAACCCTTTGCCACCCATTAGCCGACAGCTGGTTTAAGGTTGGCTGGCCGACGTCTCTTCGACCATATTTAATACTATGGTAATGGTATGGATGTTAATGGGGTTTTTTTGGGTGTGTGTGTGTGTGTGTGTGTGTGTGTGTGTGTGTGTGTGTGTGTGCGCGTGCGCGCGCGCATTTGTGTGTGCACCCATGGATGCAAGCGCACCTGGTGAGTCTCAATGATTTGCTATGTGAATCACTGCACAGGCGGCATGCATGTATATAGCTTCATCATGTAAAATCTATAGTAATTTACGGCATGATTGCTTTGTTCAATGATTTGCTATGTGAATCACTGCACAGGCGGCATGCATGTATATAGCTTCATCATGTAAAATCTATAATAATTTACGGCATGATTGATTTGTTCAATGATTTGCTATGTGAATCACTGCACAGGCGGCATGCATGTATATAGCTTCATCATGTAAAATCTATAGCAATTTACGGCATGATTGCTTTGCTTAACCCCCCTTCACTGCCAGATTAAATACTGACATTTTATTATTGAAATAGAAGGTCACACTCAGTCTGACAAACACTGGAAATAATTAATCCATATATGCCCACTGTCCCATTTTTGGGCTGAGGTTTTAAGGGTATCAAATATACTTCTACAGAAACATTTTTGTATCAGGCATGTCAAATGCAGTTGCATCTATCAAACTATTGTGATCTTGATTTTTTTTTTAATCCAATGCATACATTTCCATGGTTAGCCGCCATTTTAATTTTTGTAAGGGATGGTACACAGAAAAATGATTGGCCTACAATGCCTGTGCAATTCATATTTTTATACTGTACCTGACAAAGAAGAAAATATGGAGATGATTATATATAAAAATAGGTTTTAGTGGTTGCTCAACAAAAAATCATACAAGTTGCATGTGTAGCTCTGCAAAGTATCGTCCCAAAACTTGGACAGTGTGCACAGAGGGGTAGGGTTTCTAAAATGAAAATGTAAGGCTTGCTCAGAACCATGGTGTGTGTGTTTTGAATCAGTGTTCAATGGTGTTTATGAATTGCTTTTCTTTTTTAAATGTTCATGCATGCGTGAGATTATGAGGGTGTGCGTGTGCGTGCGCGTGTATGGGGTGGGTAAAGGTGGGTGGGTGTAGATGTGTGCATACATGCGTGCCGGGGTGTGTGCGTGTGTGTCACTGCATGCTCTCTCTCTCTCTCTCTCTCTCTCTCTCTCTCTCTCTCTCTCTCTCTCTCTCTCTCTCTGTGGAGTACAGGTAGAACACAAAATCAAGTGCAGAATGGTGTGATATTACTTAAGCATATGTTGTGTAAAGCAATGGTCGACAGGTTAAATGCAAGGATTCTCCTGAGATCTTCAAAGTCATCATTGGGGAAGCTGTCCGTCTTACAGATTTTGGTTTAGAATGTCACAACATGACCGTATCTTGTATCTTGTATCTTGACCGTTTTGGCAGATTGATTTTTGAGAGGTATGGCATTGTTTATTTGTTGATTTTTTATAATAATTTATTTAGTAATGCTATTCTTTATTTTGCATTTTATGAGGCACTGAATGGGTTAAATGGCTTTTAACTCCAGGCTCCCTCTATCAGTGGCGTATGAACGTTTTCAAGCCAGGGGGGGCAGGCTTGCCAACAAACTGGGGGGGGGGGGGGGGGGGGGCAGGATTGCCAACAAACTGGGGGGGGGGGGGGGCAGGATTGCCAACAAACCGGGGGGGGGGGGGGGGGGGGGGGGGGGCAGGATTGCCAACAAACTGGGGGGGGGGGGGGGCAGGATTGCCAAACAAACCGGGGGGGAGCGCAAGGTGGATGGATAGGTTAAGTTACACGTTTTGAAATGCTACATAAGCACTTTATAATTGTTATTTTTAACCATAATCATAATCAACAATAAGAATCTATGAATGAAAGAAAACATGTGAATTGAAAGGAGACAACAAAAAGACACAAACAATGCAACCATGTTTGGGGGCGGATCAGCCAGTCATGGAAGAGGGGAAGAGGGTAGTTCCAAGTGGTCAGTTGGGGTGGGGTGAGGGGTCTGCCTCCCAGGAGCTGATGATAATTTGAATGTAAAAGATGCAACCAAGGCTTCTCATAAGAAACTAAGCTAAACCTATGGGGGACTACATTTCTCCCTCTTTTTTTCATATACATTTCTCTCTCTTTTTCTTTTTATAATTTTTTTCTGAGGAGGTGGAACCCCTGTAGCCCCTCTCAAATCCATATGTGATGTAGTACCCAAGTCCAAAGACATGCAACAATATAACAACAATGAGGCCTATACACCAAAGAAAAGGAAAGGAAAGGAAACATTTGAACCATCTAAACGTCATATCAGATTGTATCAAGTTTTTGTTTTGGGGATGGTTGAGCTTAAGAAAAGCCCAAACCATAAAAGAATAAACATACTAAAATTACTCGTATCTATAAGCAAGAAGTGTACTTTACTACTTATATGGCAGGTATTTCATGCTAAATTGAACACATCATTGTTGGAAATCAAACCAGGCCATGTTACTGTCAAATGTTGTGATACAAAATCAGTTATGATTGATGACACTTGTTCAAAACAAATAAGTCATTATCACTGTCATCCACCTAATAAAACAAAGCATACCAAATTATACCAATTATGTAAAACTTCAAAACGTGAGTGTAAGTCAGTCTTGTCTGACTAGCCATGACTTCCAGATACAAAGGAGGCAATTACTATTCTGGAGGACTGAGCATAGTGTTAAATGTAAAGTAAAGAATTCTTGCCCAAAGTATCCCCACTCTCCTGGACAAAGAGATTTTAGACAGCTGGTGCTGGGGAAGGTCCCTAAAGGTCAAATATTGTTGCTGCAGTACTAGTAAGAGCCAGTGCAAATGCATCCGAGTTTGGGATTCAATATAATTCACAAAAGATTAACAATTTACCATGATTTGCCATCTCAAGATTCAAAATGTGACATAGAACATGGATCAAAGGTAAGCCTACCTTCGAGACCAGCGAATAAACCAGTGAAGCCAGGCTGAGCCATGCAGGCCCTCAGCTCTAATGAGTGCTTTCAATTTCAATCACATTAACTCACATTATATTAGTAACTTAATAGAAGTTTGTATTTTGTGTGTATCATCTGTACGTTTTTTCTTCAAGGGTGTGGAAGTGGTGGGGTGGTGTAGAACGTAAGGGGAGGGGCGACAGATCCAGAATTGGGGTGCAACTGATCCTTTGTTTTAATTACAAAAGTCACAGGGGGCATGTGGGGAAAGGGGGGAGGCAGAAGATATGGATAAGGGGACAGTATTTGTTAATGACAAAAGTCACAGGGTGCATGTGGGGAAAGGGGGGAGGCAGAAGATATGGATAAGGGGACAGTATTTGTTAATGACAAAAGTCACAGGGTGCATGTGGGGAAAGGGGGGAGGCAGAAGATATGGATAAGGGGACAGTATTTGTTAATGACAAAAGTCACAGGGTGCATGTGGGGAAAGGGGGGAGGCAGAAGATATGGATAAGGGGACAGTATTTGTTAATGACAAAAGTCACAGGGTGCATGTGGGGAAAGGGGGGAGGCAGAAGATATGGATAAGGGGACAGTATTTGTTAGGTCTCGTACTTATACATTTAAGAACAGCCATAATTTTAATATCAGAATTTAAAAAAATCAGTGTAAATTATTGTATGAACAAATGGAGCCTTTGAATCCCCCCGCTCTCTCTTACTGTCTCTCTGCTTCATTGTGGGGGGAGCATGTCTGCCCCCCCCCCCCTCCCCTCCTATGTACCAGGAGAAGGGGGACAGCCACCCCTCTCCCCGTTTTTCTATGTCACTGATAGACTATCTACAACTTTTGAGGAGATTTTCTGCAATGGTTTCCAGGGTGTTGTGAGGTCAGAAACAAAGCAACAGCAAAGAAGCTAAAAGAAATTGCAATACCTCAGCATTCTGGAAGGAAGTAGAGGGCTCATAGCAATTTGAAAACAATGCAACTGTGTCATTATAATTCAAGCTATTTAGGTTTTAAATTATCTCTTTCTCTCTCTCTCTCTCTCTCTTTTGCTTGCTGGCTTGCTCGAATGTTGGGGGGGGGGGGGGGGGGGGGCAGGAAGACATGTCTCCCCCCCCTCCTCTGAGCCAGAGGGGGCAGCCCCCCTGCCCCACCCCCGGTTGTTCCTACGCCACTGTCTGCAATAAAGTATGTTGAGAATCATTGTCTTGCTGTTGTGAATGCCTGAGATAATCCTAAAATCACACACATAAAATGTCGGTAAGTGGTCGGAAATACGCCATGACTTCGACGTCGGCAAATGGTCGGATTTCCGATGTCGGCAATCCGACGGTGAACCGCCGGTATTTCGACGTTGGTTATGATGATCGGATTGTCGACCGTCGGTGATCCGACCATGAATCCCCGGATTTTCGACGTCGGCATTTGATCGTATATCCGACGGTCGGCAATCCGACCATTAGCCACCATACTGCCAACCATAGCCGACCATTTCCCGACAGGCCGACGTCGGCCCAACGTTGGCCCACGGTCGGTGTGCTATCTGGGGAGGTCGTGGAAATGACTGACTGCTGGAGTGGGGAGTCCGGAGTCCAACAGATCAAATTCTCCGACGACACCTCCATTGCCGGCATGGTGACGCCAGGGGACAGGGAATGGAGGGATCGAGGGGGAAAGGGTGTGGTGGTGGGGAGACAGATAGAGGGGGAGGAGGGAGGGGATATGGACGAGAAGAGAGGACGCGGGGAGAGGGGTAGGGGGAAGGGAGAATGTAATCAGTGGGGTGAGGGGGCAGTTAATATTTTTCTGATACTTTATTTCAACTGTTAGTTAGGGATGTTATTCTTTCATTCATTATTTTATGCGCGCTCGTATGTGTGTGTGTGTGTGTGTGTGTGTGTGTGTGTGTGTGGGAGGGAGTGTATGGACGTGGGTGTCTTTCTGTGTTATCTTGTTCAACACTATAAGTCATTATTATAATTTTTGCTATCATGATTGATGCTATTGTTGATGTCATTATTATCAGAAGTAGGCATATTGTCCTAATTGATGGTTCTACTGATGCGTTGTTATATCATCATCATCATTTTTGGCTCACTTTGAGCCAAGTGTGATAGTTGTTCGGTTTTGTGTTCAAATCTCCAAACTTTAACGTTGTTATTTTCTCAGGAAATAGAAGGGAAATAGAAACATTAATGATTTTGATAATTAAATACTTAAAACAACTCTGTAAACAGATGACATTTTAGATTAGTGGGTTAGTCTTAGAGAGTGTTCCACAGGCAACATGAGTTAAGAAAGTATTCCACAGTGAAAGCCTGGATAGCTCATTGCGTAGAGCGCTTCTGTCTCTCATGCCAATGGTTCTGGGTCCGATTCTCAGCATGGGCACTTTAAAAAAAAAGAAAGTTGTATCCATTAACGATAGTTTCATTCATACTTTAAAATTTTATAGGGGGGTGGGTGGGGGGAAGCCTACCTAAAAAAAAGAAGAAAACCCCCGAAAAAACACATGCAGTAGGGAAAAGAAAAATGCACAAAAAACGAATGAAGCTAAACACTTATACAAGGAAAAACCCATCGCGAAAAGGAATCTGCACCACACTGCTTTGTGTTTGTATAGATATGTGTGTGTGTGCGTGGGTGCGAGTGAGTGTATGTGTCATGGTTAGGATGTGTGTGCATGTGTGTTCGCATGTCTGAGAGTTTATGTGTGCATGCATGTTGTGTATACCCATGTATGTATGTATGTGAATATGTATGCATGTCAATGTGTATGTCTTAATGTAGCATTTTTTTATTTACCGTGTGTCCAAAACGTTATCGGCCTAACTACGAAGGGG
>CM065713.1:18723538-18726038 GCA_017654935.2 Phymorhynchus buccinoides
ATATAACACAAGAAGAGCAACAACAAGAGCTTAAAGCTTATAGTGGGCTTGTTATAATTTACATTACGCGTGTATATCTTGATGGGTGCAATCACAACATGTACACAGACAAACAAAACAAAACATGTTGTTGGAAGGGTAGAAAGGGGGGTAAGGGTGTTTTGCAGGGTTGTAGAGGAGGGGAAGGAACTTAGAGGTCTATTTCTCTCCAATTAACCACAGGGCCACATGGAGTGGTTTATTTGGTATTTATTTCAAGCTCAGCAGAACACATGACACATGACACAAAAAAAGTCAAACATGACAAAACCAAAAACTCCAACCCCAAAACAATCATAAAATCTACTTGTCTACAACAACAACAAAATGCTACTTTTGATCCACAAAACGAACCATAGTTTCAGTCTTAAAGAAACCGTTACACACAAAGAAAAGAGAGAGAGAGAGAGAGAGAGAGAGAGAGAGAGAGAGAGAGAGAGAGAGACTGGGGACAGTCAATGACTGAATGTTGCGCTAGACTTGCGACCTACTCATTCAAATATAGAAATCTCGGTCCGCCACATGTTTCAACCGGTCTACTTCCTTATGTTTCTCATTGGTCGAATTTTACATATTACCACCTGAAATTGAATAACCACTTATTCCTTAGTCATTCATCCCAACCAGGGTTAGGCCTATGGTGTACTTTTTGTGTCAAAATTGAACGAAAAGTTCACATTATAACATCCACCCCCTGCTTTTAGAAAGCAATGTCCTCATTGCTGCTAGACGTACCCTGTGTGTTCTATGTCAATGGTGAGAATAGTTCTCGAAGAACATCAACACAGATAACAGAAAGAAATGTGCAAGCAATGAAATCCCAACCCCAATGAAGACATTTATAAAGGGTCAATAGAAAATTACAACCTTGGTGCTTAACCACACCCATCACAACAAAAATAAACACAACAGACTTATGCCCAAGAATATCTGTCAACACTGGACACAACTTCTTTGCACACACAATTTGAAAAATCAAATAACAAACAAGCAAGATTAATAGCCAACATAAACCAAATGTGCATATGTCAACAACAACAAAATACAAGAACAAAATTATATGCAAACATGCTATCAAATGATGTAAACAAATGAAAAAAATGAACAACATAATCAGTCAACAGAAACAGAATCCCCTCTACCCAGCCTTAGTCCTATGTGGACATCTTTTGAACTTTACTGTGGTGTGTGGCTCACCTACAGTACCTGGGGTAGCTAACTTGTGCACTCCAAGTTTCGGATGAGACTGAGTGTATCTGTCCTGTATTCTGGCAAGTGCCGGAATGCATGGCTCTTTTAGATGAGACACATGGGTGTCCTGCGTTTGAAATGTTGGCTGTCTTGTCTTTGTCCCCAAAACTGGTGAAATGGGCAGCCGCACCCATCCACTACAACCAGGATCATCATCACCAACACATACTGTATCGGGAGATGACTCCTTGACCTTAGGCTCCTCATCGGAATGAGAATCTTTCGGGAGAATGTCCGAACCCCACTCAGGGTTTGAGCCTACTACAGACCGAGGTCTCCTATTCTTGCCCCTTTTCTTTCCTCTGCCCCGTCTCCTCTTCCTGTCTGAAAACGAAACACAATCGCAAACAACAGCTAATGTGTCCTGCATTACTCCAATCCTCTCTTCCAAGACAGACAACTGATTGATCGATGGTCCTGGTTCCTTTAGCAGGCTTGATGCTTGCTGTTGCTCTTTCCTATGGTCCTCTTCAAGCTCTCTCTCCAACATGAGAGCTTCGTCCCGAGCCTGGAAAAAGGTGGTCGCAGGCTTCCGTGTAACCATACTGCGAAGGTCCCTCCCCAGTTCCCGATTATTCAGCCCATCAACGAACTTGTCCCTTGCCAAATTGGCAGCAAGAGCCCATGGATCCTTGAGACTGATGACTCTCTCAATATCCTTCAATGCATGTGAGTAGTCCAGAATGGACTCCTTTGGCCGCTGGTCCCGCATGAAGAACTCTGACATCAGGGATGTCAGACACCTTCCATCACCAAACACCGCCAGGAGGATCTTGATGACCTTCTCCGGAGTGTTTGTTCCATCCAGCTCCCTCAGTTGAATTTCCCGCCGAGCTGTCCCTGTCAGATGGCAGTAGACGAAATAAGCTGCCATCTCGCTGCTCATTGGATAAGCAGCCAGAACCCGCTTCACCTCCATGGTGAAGTACTCTGCAGATCCATCTACAGATTCCCCAGAAAAGTAGGGCAGTTGAGGTGGAGGTAGTGCCACTACCATCTTCAGTGTTGTCGGGCTGAGTTGGGCTTCGGTCTGGGCTTTGCTGGGCTTCACGTTGGACTGTGTGCTGCTGAACTATTATAAACACCTTACCTGCGATCCTGCTCTCGCAGCGCCAGTTGTTAGAAGGGTAGAAAGGGGGGGTAAGGGTGTTTTGCAGGGTTGTAGAGGAGGGGAAGGAACTTAGAGGTCTCTTTCTCTCCAATTAACCAC
>CM065713.1:18728538-18731280 GCA_017654935.2 Phymorhynchus buccinoides
ACTTTCAGTGTGCGGTTTGTAATAAAACTCTGTATAAAATTAAACATGTTGCCCTGAATACCGAGCCTGCTGATCTTATCTAACAACCTCCCATGCCAGAGTCGTACGCCCCTTTGATGTCAAAGAAGGTGGCGAGGACTTTCCTGCATCTTGCAAAAGCTTTTTTGACCTGTTCCATGCAGCATCTATGTTTCCGAAAACCTGCCTGGAACTTGGGGATTAATGTTATTTTTTTCTAGAAAATATTCTAGTCTGTTTTTTACGATTCTCTCGTATAATTTGCCGATGTGTGGGGTGAGGGAGATGGGGCGGTAGCTTGCGGGGTCCCTAGCCGGTTTTCCAGGCTTAAGGATCCCAACTACTTGAGCCTCCTTCCAAGTTTGTGGGACTTCGCCCTCATCCCAACATTTGTAGTAAAAGTTATGCAAGACTTCAAGAAAAGATGTGGGCAATTTCTTTATGAGAGTGTAGGAGATGGTATCTTCTCCTGTTGCTTTATTAGTTTTGACAATAGAATTAATGGCTGCAGCAAGCTCGGTAGTCGTCAGTGGTGCATTAATGGTGTTTGAATTATCCATGGATTTTTCAAATGCATAATTAACTTTACGTTTATCACGTTGATAAACGGGTAAATGTTTGGTTTGGCTTGCCATAGCAAATTTGTTGGCCAGGACGTCAGCTGTGCTAGAGTCAGATGTAGTTAGTTGGTCACCATCCAAAACACGAGTGTTTAGGTGGCGACCTTTATTTTTAATTAACTTTAAACGTTTCCAGGCTTTACCTAGATCCTTGAAGTCAACTATTTCTTCTTTGTTAAAGTAATCTTTTTTAGAGTCATTTATTAAATCATCGCATTCTTTTTCTGCTTTCATTTTTGCTTCGTAATTTTGTCTAGTTGGGTGTATGTCAAAAGTGTGATATTTTCTTTTTTTTCTTTTTTATGGCTTTTTTGATGTCGTCACTCCACCACGGTTTACTATTGGGTTTAGTAGGAGGAACAGTGAGGGGGATAGCTGTTTTTGCTGCAATCAAAATGTTTTGTCTGATGTTTTCATAATATGTTTCTTTATTTATATCACTTATATTGTCAATTTTATGTTTGGAGAGTAGGGATTGAAATAGTGGCCAATTGGCTTTTTCAAAGTTAAACTTAGGTTCGGGCGGGAAATTTATATTATCTAAATTTGTTTTAAAATGAATAGAAATAGGTTTGTGGTCTGAATGAAGGGGATCTGAAAGAGTGTACCATTCGTGGTTAATAACTAGGTTTGGACTAACAAGGGATAAATCAATTGCAGTTGGGTGACGATTTGGGACATCCTGATAGTGGGTGGATGAGCCATCATTTAGTAAAATTAATTCTGATTCATTTATTTGATCTGTTCAAAAGGGTGTCTGGATTCTTTTTGGTACAGAACGGTTCCCAGCTGCTGTGGCGTGCGTTGAAGTCGCCTACAACCAGCCAGGAATAGTCTGGAGAAAGATTTAAAAGCCAGTTTGAGGAGGGAGCTTTGGAGTATCCTCTGGGATAGTAAATATTTAGGACGTTTGTAAAAATATTATCAACTTTAATTTGGACCGTGTTGGAGTAACGTATGTCAATTATGTTATCTTCCGGGGAAGAAACTTCTGTATAATTTAGGGATTTGTGTATATATGTGGCTGTGGATACCTTGTCCTCTTTATTACTAACTGAAGGAGGGTAGTAATAACCTGTAATCCGAGGAAGGTTTTCAAACTTTAAACGAACCGATTGCAAACATAGTACATCATATTGAAATTTAGAGGTTGCCAAAAAGTGGATGAGGTAGTCTTGAGTTGTATTTAAAGATCTACAGTTCCACTGAAACACATTCAGACAGAGACTTGTGGGTGGAAGTGAGGGAAGGATTTTTAGAAATGTTATTATAACATCTAAGTCATGATTTTCGATTTCCCCCATTGTGAAATCAACCTGGGTCTTGATCCCTGGAGATCCGGGGATGTGCCACAGGCAATTTCAGCAAGGTGCAAAATGTTAAAGGCACCCTTGGGGTCAATTGAAGTGTTGTCGCTATCTTCTGACACTATGGAGGCCAAATCCTCAATCAGGGCCCTAGGTTGATTTGTAGTCCTGGCCTGTGCCAGACTACGAAGGATACGAGTGGCAAAAAGTTATTTCAAAGGTTTCTTTCCTTCTTTTTGAATATTTAACTTTATGTTCAGGAAGGTTGTAGATGAGGGGTTTGTGGTATTTATATCTGAGGGAGTTATTTTATTAGCTGTCATTAAATTGTCAATGTGTTTAGCTATTGTTGTCATTATAGTTTCAGTCTGTCTCTGAAAATGTTTGGCGATCATTTCCTCAACTTTTTCTTCTGTTAATTGTTCTTGTTTTTCTTTTCTTTCTGAGTGTTTTCTGTGGGATCTTTTTCTGCCCCTCCTTTTCTTTCTTCTTTCCTTTGATATGGGGGACGAGGTTTGTTCCATGGTTTGTTCTTCTGAGATTGGAAGCTCAGAATTTGTAATATTTTCCTGATGATCTTTTACAGGATCTGTCACTTGTTTTCGTTCTTTAAGTTTGCTAGCATAGGAAACAAGAGGTTTGTGATTTGGGGTTGTTTGAATTCGCCAGGAGTGGTATACAATGGTTTATCTTCTTCTTTGTTCTTTTTCATTTGGATTGATTAATTTTTTGCTCTTTGACGTATCGTGGCTATCGTTACCACTGCACGAGCAGAAAAGGATGAACAGATCACACAC
>CM065713.1:18731780-18801874 GCA_017654935.2 Phymorhynchus buccinoides
AAACACCCTCCACAAAACTTGCCGCAGACAGACACACAGACACGAACAAAAACAAGACACCACATGCGTGCACACCACACAACACCAAACCCACGACAAGCACACATAGTGGAGATGCCTTGCCCAGCACTCCTGTCCTCAGCCACAGGGATGCAGGACAGCTGGCGTTGGGGAGTCCCCCGAGTGAGTGCCACACCATAAGGACAAATAAACGTCTCAATTTAGCTAAAGTCCACACACCTTATTGTCATGCATTGTTATTTAGTTTGTGTGTGTGTGTCCAATCAAGTCATCAAGTCAAGTCAAATGATCTTTATTGAGGATAAAGGAGTGAGCTTGACAGCTTTGTTTCATTTCTTGTCCTCAGAAAAGAATGGAAATACTCGAAAAATATAACTCATGTTCTGTGTGTTTTCAGACAAGCTTGTGCCAGCCAACCTGGTGTGTGGTGTTATATGAGCCGACTACAACCGCAATCCTGATTGGCCGACACTGTCCTTGGATGATCAGGGGAAGGACAATTGGTTGATGAACTAGACTGGAATTTCTGTATGGCACTTCACTCACTTGCTTTTCCCTTTTCTTGTGAATCCTTTTTCGCTATCCTCGTGTAAGCGCAACGCTTCAATTCTTCTTTTGGGATCACTCGTGTAAACGTCCGTAATTCCATCAACTCTTGCTTCTTTTTTTATCCTTTAATCTTTACTTAGTTCACTTTTTTGAGTGATTGCATATTTTTTTTTATAAACTCTTTTTTTAAAATGAGTTTCATTTTTAATGAATTGTTAGTGATTACTGCTTGATTTGTGTGTGATATTTTTTTGTTAATTTTTTTTTTTCCTGCATCAAGTTTAAAAAAATTGTTCTTGTTTTGTTGGCTTTTTTTATGCAAATTAAAATGTTTCGTACCAAAAAAAGAGCATTTGTCCTTCTCGCAACTGTAAACAGATTTTCTCTCAACGGTTGGACAGCAGTATGTGTTCGCTATAGGTCAAGTTTATGGCATTGAGTAGGCGTTTGTTTTTGTAGCGTAATTCTTTTGCTTGGGGACATGTCGTCATAACACATATTTTTTGAGGAGCTACCTGTATATAGAACCTGATCAAACCTTCTGTCTTTGCCTCGGTGTAACTAAGAATGTTTTAATATAATATGACAGACACTGACAGTTACATACCTCTTTTATTGAGTCACCAATAGTGCTTTGCAATCAGCATTGAAACCTCACACACATGCATGTGCACGCATGCGAGTGAACGTTTTCTTGCCACATACACATTCTCACTGAAAAATGCACCAAAACACACTTACACAAACATAACAACTTGTACAAACATGCATCCACTCAACACCCACACTCCCCCTCTCTTCCATCTAATTCTATGCACAGCTATAGTGTACCATCGTTTTGGAAAAAAAAATGGTTATGCAAGGGATATATAAGCGTGCCCTCGGTAGAAAGAGTTAACAGCAACCCTGTTACATTACACTTCTGTATCCGTTTGCTTCCTTTATAACTGTTCGTAAACGTGTGGGTGCTTGGATTCTGATGACGGTATTATGGGACAACCATATTGATTGATGACTAGGATTATGTGATGATGACGGTAATTGATTGCGACAACAATAATGACGATGAGATGGATCTGATGATGACGTATTGGAGGGGACACAATATTGATGACGAAGAGGAGATTTGTGATGACGTTATTGATGGGGACAACATATTTGAGATGACGACACAAGGAGGATTATACGGCATTGATGGGGACAACAATCTTGACGATGACGAGGATTTGACGACGGCGATTGATGGGAACACACCAAGTATTGACGATGAGCACGACTTAATTGAGGCGACAACAAATGTTGACAATGAACTCGGATTATGATTATGTGACGTCATTGATGGGGACCAAAAACGATAGGGACAATGACGAGGATTATGATGATGAATGTACGGTAATTGATGGCGACAACGATTTGACGTGTGAGGATTATGATGTGACGTAATTGATGGGGACAACGATATTGAACGATTACGAGGAGGATTATGATGACGGTATGATGGGGACAACGTATTGACGTGATGACGAGGAGGATTATGTGACGGGATTGATGGGGACAACGATATTCGATGATGACGAGGACTATGACGGTATGATGGGGACAACTATATTGACTATGCGACGAGGAGGATTAGATTATGACGGTATTGATGCGACGATGATGACGCGGATGATTATGATGTTGATGCCCATTATGATGAGACGGCGATGTTTACGATATGCTCGTACAGACTGCCAAGTTGACTAGCTGCCGTTTGTATGTTAATTTGTATTACAGTCAAGAGTTGCAGTAAGCGCGATAACCTCTGCCTTAGAGAATTTACCTCCTGTCACACTAGCCGTGTGATTTTTGTGAAACCGCCCGTGCAGTAGGTTTGCCTTCCATCTCTTTTACAGTTTTTCACACTTTTTTTATATCTCTCTCTAGCCACATGACCAGTTTCTTCCCCTTACAACCGTAGTTTCGTTGGATTCGGTTCGAAAACCAGTCGCCAAGCAGACATGAAGAGTTAGGGTACGCAATATTTTTCAGAAACGTTTAGCACATCATGCACTAAATTTATCGTAAAGTATCAGATTTTCATGATCTTGGTCTTTCGTTTCTATTGACCAAACTGGTACACACAGAAGGACTCAAGTTTTCACATTCGATTCTCTGACACACACCTCTGCAGCCAAAAATGAAAGTAAAGTCTGCACGATTGGTTGATTTCAAGACGAAAGGTCAAATCAAAACAAACTAAAAGTAGTATGACGACGTGACGCTTGAAGTTGGTTACAAGGCAGAATCCAAACATCATTGCCAACTCTCATGTGGCCGGCTCCGCTCTTCGTCCCCAGTGACTAATGAATGATGTTAAACTTTGCTTAAGCAGTTATTTCCTTCCTTAATTTTGCATTGATCCGGGTAAAGGATTGGATTAGATGGGTTATTTTCAAGTCACAAGAAGAATGAAAAATCAAGCAAAAAAACCCCACATAAAGCCTCACTTAGCTAAACGTTTGCCATTTATGGCTGTGCCTACATTGCAAATGATAAACGGCTAAAAACGATGCTGAAATCAAGAAAAACCACAATTTCGCATTCTTGAATATTCAAATGTAACTTGCTTAACAGGCTGGTTTTTTTGTTGAGGTTTTTTTGGGGGGTGGGGGGGGAGTCAGCCAAGTTCAAATCTTTCCATACAATGAAAATATCCCTGAAGTGATTCGCGCTAATCACTTACCCATTTCAAGGCAATTTGGAAGAGATCGCCACTCAGATAAAGGTGCTTGTTCTTAGATTTACCTCAGCAAAGATCAAATTGAAATAGAAGCCCGTCATATAACTTTTTTTTTAAATTCTCATTCGTGCCTTGTTTTTACTTGCTGGATACAATCGGGTTTTTCTAAATAACAAAATACAGTGACGCCTGTATATAGCATAATTGAAAATCGTTATATTCTCACTTATGGAAGAGGTTAAAAGGTAAATTGAACATTTTCCCAGAAAATACTATCCTTCTCCTGGGGGTACAGTCAGAAGGTACTGACGTAACTAACTGTCTGCCATGCTTTTACCCCTTTTAACAAACAGTACCTTCTGGCTTTCCACCCGAGTGATAGTACCTTTGGCATATAGCCTGTTTTTCCCTTATTCACTAACCCGCCCCCCCCCCTTTTATATTTTTTCTTATTTATTCAAGATATTCTTAGATGCTTGTTCTTCTATTTTTATTTCAATTCATAGATCCCCCTTTTTTGTCCGCTCTTCCCCCAAATGTGATTGTAGCGATTCCAGTTTCCCACATTGATGCACCATATCTCCCCCCGCTCCAATTCAGTGTTGCCCATGTTAGTTTTTGTACTTGATATCCTACAATAACAACATTAGTTCTCCTTCACTATCATTTATAATTTCCTGTTTCATTATTTCCTTCGTTGTCGTCAATCGCTTCGAAAGCTTCCTGTCAATGAGCGCAGCTGTTTTCATGCTGTCATTGTGCGCCTAAGAATAGTTAGGCCAGCTGTCCATCATCAGCTAGATTATTTCCTTAACTTTTAAAATTCCCTCTTTTCTTAAGCCCGACCCCACTGTAACTATTAACCCCCCCTGCATTTTTCATGACTTGCACATCATCAGGGACAGTAGAAGAGAAAAATAAAATTTTGATTCATGATGTGTGTCCTTGTCCATATGAGGGAGTTTGTTCATAGTTTGTGAAGGAGTGTTAAAGAGAACATAGGGTGAACTATCGTCACCCCATCGCAGTGAAGAGTGTTAAAGAGACGTAGGGTAACTATCACCACCATCCCTGAAGGAGTTTAAGGAGACTAGGGTACTATCACCACCATCCCACTGAAGGAGTGTTAAAGAGAACATGGGTACTCTCACCACCATCCACGAGGAGTGTTAAAGAGAACGTAGGGGTAACTATCACCACCATCCATGAAGGAGTGTTAAAGAGAACTAGGTAACTATCACCACCATCCCTGAAGGAGTGTTAAAGAGAACTAGGGTAACTCTCACCACCATCCTGAAGGGTGTTTAAAGAGAACGTAGGGGTAACATCACCACCATCCACTGAAGGATGTTAAAGAGAACGTGGGTAACTATCAACCACCAATCCACCTGAGGAGTTTTAAAGAGAACGATGGTACTATCACACCATCCCTGAAGGAGTGTTAAGAGCACGTAGGGTAACTATTCACCACCATCCACTGAAGGAGTGTTAAAAGATAACGTAGGGGTACCTAATCACCACCATCCCCTGAAGGAGTGTTAAGAGAACGTAGGGGTACTATCACCACCATCCACACAAACACCATTCGTTGAAGGAGTGTTAAAGCAGAACATAGGGTACCTAGCCACCACCATCCACTGAAGGAGTGTTAAAGAGAACATAGGGTAACTATCACCACCATCCACTGAAGTAGTGTTAAAGAGAACTCTGGGTAACTATCACCACCTCCACTGAAGGAGTGTTAAAGAGAACATGGGTAACTATCCCACCATCCACTGAAGGAGTGTTAAAGAAACGTAGGGGTACTATCACCACCATCCACTGAGGAGTGTTAAAGAGAACATAGGGTAACTATCACCACCATCCACTGAAGGAGTGTTAAAGAGAACGTAGGGTAACTATCACCCCATCCAGTGAAGGAGTGTTAAAGAGAACATAGGTAAACTATCACCAACCATCCGGAAGGAGTGATAAAAAGAACATAGGGTAAGTATCACCACCATCCACCTGTGAAGGAGTGTTTGAAAGGAGACCGTAGGGGTAACTATCACCCCATCCACTGAAGGAGTGTTAAAGAGTAAACATAGGGTAACTATCACACACCATCCAGTGACGGATGTTAAGAGACGTATGGGTAACTATCACCACCATCACGCAGTGAAGGAGTGTTAAAGAAACGTCGGGGTAACATCCACCACCATCCCCTGAAGGGTGTTAAGATAACATAGGGTAACTATCACCACCATCCACTGAAGGAGTGTTTAAGAGACTAGGTAACTATCGACACACCGTCCACTGAAGGAGTGTTTAAGGAGACGTAGGGGTAACTATCACACCATCCACTGAAGGCGTGTTAAAGAGACATAGGTAACTATCACCACCATCCATGATGGAGTGTTAAGAGAACATAGGGTAACTATCACCGACATACCACTGAGGAAAGTGTTAAAGAGAACGTAGGGGTAACTATCACCACCATCCCTGAAGGAGTGTTAAAGAGAACATAGGTAACTATCACCACTCCTCCACTGAAGGAGTGTTAAGAGAAGTAGGTACTATCACCACCATCCCTGAGAGTGTTAAGAGAACATAGGGTAACTATCACCACTCATCCACTTATGGAGTGTTAAGGAGTACGTCAGGGGTAACTATCACACCATCCAGTGAAGGATTGTTAAGAGAACATAGGGTAACTATCACCACCATCCACCTGAAGGAGTGTTAAAGTGAACAATAGGGTAACTATCGCACGCACCATCCCTGAAAGTCATTAAGAGAACGTAGGGTAACTATCACCACATCCACTGAAGGAGTGTTAAGAGGACGGAGGGGTAACTATCCCCACCATACACTGAAGGAGTGTTTAAGAAGAACATAGGGTACTATCACCACATCCACTGAAGGAGTGTTTAAACGAGAACTATGGTAAGCTATCCCACCTCCAGTGAAAGTATTGTTAAGAGAGACATGAGGGTAACTATCACCACCATACCACTGAAGATTGTTGAAGACATATAGAGTAACTATCCCCAGCCATCCACTGAGGAGTTTTAAAGAGCACGGAGGGTACTATCACCACCTCCACTGAAGGAGTGTTAAAGAGAACGTATGGGTAACTATCACACCATCCATGAGGAGTGGTTAAAGAGAACATATGGTAACTATCACCACCATCCCCTGTATTGGAGTGTTAAGAGAACATAGGTAACTATCACCACCCATCCATGAAGGAGTGTTAAAGATAGAACGTAGGGTAACTTCCCACCGATCCCCTTGAAGGTGTTAAAGAGAACATAGTGTAACTATCACCACCATCCCTGAAGGAGTGTTAAGATAACGTAGGGGTAACTATCACCACCATCCACTGAAGGAGTGTTAAAGATAACAGAGGGTAACTATCACCACCATCCACTGATGATGTTTAAAGAAGAACGTAGGGGTAACTATCACCACCATCCATGAAGGGTGTTAAAAGAGAACATAGGGTACTATCACCCCAATCCCTGAGGAGTTGTTTAAAGAGAATCATAGGGTACTATCACCACCCTCCACTGAATGAGTATTAAAGAGAACGATGGGTACTATCACCACCATCGCCAACCCCCCCCTGAAGGAGTGTTAAAGAGAACGTGTGTAACTATCACAACATCCAATGAAGCGTGTTAAAGAGACCATAGGGTAACTATCACCACCCTCCACTGAAGGAGTGTTCAAGGGAACGTCAGTGTACTATCACCACATCCAGTGAAGGAGTGTTAAAGAGAACATAGGGTAACATCACTCACCATCCCCTGAAGGAGTGTTTAAGAGGAACATAGAGTAATAAAGAACCACCATCAACTGAGGAGTGTGTAAAGAGAACTGGGGTAACTATCACCACATCCACTGAAGGATTGTTAAGGAACATATGGTACTCTCACCACCATCCAGTGAAGGAGTGGTTAAAGAGAACGTATGGTAACTATCACCACCAGTCCACTGAGAGTCTTAAAGAGAACGTATGGGTGACCTATCACGCACCATCCACTGAATGAGTGTGTAAAGAGACATAGGGGTAACTATCACCCATCCACTTGACGGGGTGTTAAAGAGAACATAGGTACTATCACCACCATCCAGTGAAGGAGTGTAAAGGAGAAGTGGTAACTATCACCACTATCCAGTGAAGAGTGTAAAGGAGAACGTAGGTGTAACTATCACCACCGATCCACTGAAGGAGTGTTAAATAGAGACCTAGGGGTAACTATCACCACACCACTGATGGATGTTAAAGAGAACATAGGGTACTATCACCACCATCCACTGAATGGAGTGTAGAGAACGTAGGGGTAACTAAGCACCCTACAATCCGTGAAGGAGTGTTCAAGAGAACGTAGGGTTCACCACATCCGTGAAGGCGTGTTAAGAGAAGTAGGTGTACTATCACCACCATCCACTGAAGGCGTGTTAAGAGACATAGGGTAACTATCACCACACACATCACTGAAGGAGTGTTAAGAGAACGTAGGGTAACTATCAACCACCGTCCACTGAAGGAGTGTTAAAGAGAACGTAGGGTAAACTATCACCACCATCCCCTGAAGGAGTGTTAAAGAGTAATGTTAGGGGTAACTATCACCACCATACCATTGAAGGAGTGTTAAGAGAACATAGGGTAAATATCACCACCATCCCACTGAAGGAGTGTTAAAGAGAACGTAGGGTAACTTTCACCACCCATCCACTGAAGGAGTGTTTAAGAGAACGTAGGGGGTACTATCACCACCATCCAGTGAAGGATTGTTTAAGAAGAACGTAGGGTCACTATCACCACCATCCAGTGAAAGGAGTTTTAGAAGAGAATCCATAGTGTAACTATCACCACCATCCAGACAAGAGTGTTAAGAGAACGTAGGGTAACTAGTCACCCCATCCGTGAAGGATTGTTAAAGAGAACGTAGGGTACTATCACCACATCCAGTGAAGGAGTGTTAAAGAGAACGTAGGGTACTATCACCACCTCCACGAAGAGTGTTAAAGGATACGTAGGGGTACCTATCACCACCATCCACTGACGGATGTTTAAAGAGACATAGGGTAACTATTCAAACCTCCATGAAGTATTGTTAAGAAACGTAGGTAAATATCACCACCATCCAGTGAAGAGTTGTTAAAGAGAACTAGGGTAACTATCACCACCATCCAGTGAAGGGAGTGTAAAGAGAACTTAGGGTAACTATCACCACCATCCCTGAAGGAGTGTTTAAAGAGAACGAGTTAACTATCACCACCATCCACTGAAGAGTGATAAAGATAACATAGGGTAACTATCACCACCATCCATCTGATGGAGTGTTAAAGGAAACGTAGGGTAACTATCACCCACATCCCTGAAGGAGTGTAAGAGAAACAATATGGTACTATCACAACCTCCACTGAGGAGTGTTAAAGAGAACGTAGGGAACTATCACCACCAATCCACTGAATGAGTGTTAAAGAGAACGTAGGAGTAACTATCACCTACCATTCAGTGAAGGGTGTTAGAGAACGTAGGGTAACTATCACCACCATCCACTGAAGGATTGTTAAAAGAAACGTAGGGTACTATCACCACCATCCACTGAAGGAGTGTTAAAGAGACCAATAGGGTAACTATCACAACCATCCCGTGAAGGAGTGTTAAAGTGAGAACATAGGTAACTATCACACCACCATCCCTGAGGAGTGTTACAGAGAACATATGGTAACTATCACCACATCCGCACAAACACCATTCGGTGAGAGGAGTGTTAAAGAGAACGTAGGGTAACTATCCACACCATCCAGTGAAGAAGTGTTAAGAGAACGTGGGGTAATATCACCACACATCCAATGAAGGATGTTTAAGAGAACGTGGGGTACTATCACCCCCATCCACGAGAGTGTTTAAGAGAACATAGGGTACTATACCACCATCCACTGAAGTAGTGTAAAGAGAACATATAACTATCAACCACCATCACTGAATATGTTAAGAGAACGTAGGGGTAACTATCAACACCATCCCCTGAAGGAGTGTTAAAGAGAACATAGGGAGTAACTATCACGCACCATCCACTGAATTATGTTAAGAAGACATAGGGTACCTATCACCACCATCCACCTGAAGGAGTGTTAAGAGACGTAGGGTAAAACTATCACCTACATCCCCACAAAACACCATTTAGTGAAGGAGTGTTAAGAGAACGTATGTAACTATCACCACTCCACACAAAACCGATCCAGTGAGAGTGCTAAAGAGATAACGTAGTGGTAACTATCAACACCATCCACGAAGGAGTGTTAACGAGAACATAGGGTACTATCACCACATCCACGAAGGAGTGTTAAAGAGAAGCATGTGTAACTATCCCACATCCACTGAAGGAGTGTTAAGAGACTAGGGTAACTATCACTCACCATCACTGAAGGAGTGTATAAGAGAACGTAGGGTACCTATCACCCACATCCACTGAAAGGAGTTTAAGTAGAACTAGGGTACCTATCCCACCATCCACTGAAGGATGTTAAAGAGAACGTAGTGTACTTCACCCCCACATCCTCTGAAGGAGTGTTAAAGTAACATGGGTAACTATCCCACCATCCCTGGATGGCGTGATAAAGAGAACATGTGTACCTATCACCACCATCCAGTTGAAGGATGTAAAGAGAACATAGTAACTATCACCACCATCCGTGCAGGAGTGTTAAAGAGACATAGGGTACTATCACCACCATCCACTGAAGGGTGTTAAAGAAACATTAGTTTAACTATCACAACCATCCACTGAAGGAGTGTTAAAGAGAACGTAGGGGTAACTATCACCACCATCCAGTGAAGGAGTGTTAAGGAACGTAGGGTAACTATCACCACCATCCACTTGGGAATTATGGTTAATAAGAACGTAGCGGTAACTATCACCACCATCCAGTGAGAGTAGTTAAAGAGAACGTAGGGGTAGCTATCACCACCATCCGTGAAGGAGTGTTAAAGAGAACGTAGCGTTAACTATCACCACCATCCAGTGAGGAGTGTTAAGCAGAACGTAAGGGTAACTATCACCACCATCCAACTGAAGGAGTGTTAAAGAGAACGTAGGGGTAACTATCACCCACCATCCAGTGAATGAGTTGTTAAAGAGAACTGTAGGTAACTATCACCACCATCCACAAAAACCCATTTTAACGCGCCTGGTCATCAGCCCATGCACTTTCACCCCTGAACAAAGAAAGTGCTGTACACATGTGCATGCAGTCCATGAATGAACTATTTCCTAACAGATCGTTGTGAAAATTCAAATAGCCTTGTCTCAATTTTGGAAAATTACAAATTAACGTGTTCCCAATTGATTAACTGAATGATATATTTGTTCAAGACATTAACGATTAGTCCTGCATTTTGTTAGAATTACTTTCTTTTGTTTTTAACTTTGAAAATAACGAAGCTAGGAGGTTTTTGTCCTTAACTATATCTGAATTAAGACTTACCAGTTTTTAAGTCTTATGTTCACAACCTCCTTTACCCCGATAAGAAATCGTTAGAGATACCAGCTTTTGGTGAAGGTGGCGGGAAAAAATAGAAAGCTGACTCAAACCCCGAAGAATTGAGAAAAAAGATCGGATGTTTTTTGAATTTCCACTGACGCTACTCAAAACACTGATCCTCACAATATTTTTTGGAATCCCAGGATAATAATCTCTATTTTGAAGAAAGTCTTTTTTTTTAAAAACACAGCTCGGCACGAATGATTCCGGATCCCGCTCATGGCTCGCACAACCGTTTAGGGATGATTTCCCGGATCCGCTCTTGAGTTTTCAAGAGTGTGTAAACCGGGGGAAAGGGGGGTTTGCAGGACTTCATTAGGAGGGGAATGACGTAGAGTCTCTTTCCTCCGTCCAATTTAACCACAGGGCCACATGGAGTGGGGTTATTTGGTGTTTATTCAACTCAGCAAGAACACACCTGGAAGACATAAAAAAAACAAATAACGAACTTGCAACATAATCATTGCCACTGTTACTAACACTGTTCCTGACTATTATCATACAAACGTAATACAGTTCCCGTTTACACATGACAAGTATGGTATGAACCAATTATCATTTTTGCCTTTCTACTACTATGTCTTACAGTTGAACCATAAAACACTTCCATGCACATCCCTTCCCTTAACCCTCAGGGATCTTTACTGGCCTAACAGCCAACCAACCAACATGACAACCACACCTGACACAATTGAGAGTACACACGAAAACCCTCATTACTGACTAGTCTTGTGGCCAATGTCACTTTAAACAATGGAAAAAAATGTTTGCATCAAAATAAATAACACTGACATTAACTGGTGATTGGTGAAGAACGAATAACCACCAAGAACATCTATATCATAAGATTCCTTCATTAATGTCATAATTGGATGACCGGTTGAAACATGTGCATCGTTCAGTCATTCTTTGGGTTAGTAAGGTGGTCTATTGTGTCGAAAGTTAGCGTGTACAGTCAGCGCTTTGGCGAAGCGTGGCTCGCGTCACAAGGAAAGGACAGGGAACTTTGAAGGTGACCTTCACTAAAACTGGTACATCACACATGAGTAGTATGGGGGAAATGGATAAGGGATGTAGGAATCAGTTCTTTGGGTTCTTGAAATTAATTTCAAAGATTTGTTTGGGGTACATGTTCCTTACTATTGATTGTAAGACACATGTAGCCATTGACTGTCCCCAGTCTCAGTTTCTCTCCTCCTTTGTTTTGTGTGTAACGGTTTTCTTTAAGACTAAAACTAGTTCGTTTTGTGGATCAAAAGTAGCATTTTGTTGTTGTTGTAGACAGTAGATTTCATGGTCGTTTTGGGTTGGAGTTTTTGGTTTTGTCATGTTTGACTTTTTTTTGTCATGTGTAGTGCTTGGCATGTAGGTGACTGTAATTGGGCTAATGAGAGTCCATGAGGGGCTTTTTTTCTTTGTCACATGGAAGTGATAAAGCTTAGAAGAGACTATGCTATTTTGTGTTGTGTATCATGCATGTTCCATTTTTAATCTCAGTTTAATTCCTTTTTGTATTTCTGATTTTCAATCAGAAGCTTCAATCATTTATATATTTCTGTCTTGTTTATGTGTGTCGTGTATAAACACAAAGTTTTCATTCACAAAAAAGTGTTTATTTTGGTTTAATTGACAGGTGACTAGGATTGTACGAAAACAATTATGCATGCTATGTCAAATCAATTCAATTCAGATTGGATTAAAGCAACAATTGCAGTTTGACATTTTATGTGGGGAAACTGGTTTTAGTTTAATTGGAATAGAATTAAACGGGCTTTGCTTACGCATCAGTTACCAGTTAAAGTCGGGTTTTCTGTCCATTAATAAAGGATATTCTTATGATAATGTTCTTGGGGTTATTTGTTCTTCACCAATCACCAGTTAATGTCTAGTTTTATGTTATTTTGATGCAAACATTTTTCCATTGTTAAAGTGACATTGGCCACAAGACTTACAGTCAGAACGAGGGTGTGGTAACTCTCCAATTGTGTCCAGGTGTGGCTTGTCATTGTTGGTTGTGTTGGCTTGTTTAGCCAGTAAAGATTCCCTGAGGGTTAAAGGGAAGGAATGTGCATTGGAAGTGTTTAGTGTCAACTGTAAGACATGTAGTAGAAAGGCAAACATGATAATTGGTTCTATACCATACTTGTCATTGTGTAACTGGGAACTGGTATTACAGTTTGTATGGATTAATAGTCCAGGAACAGTGTATGTTACAGTGGCAATGATTATGTTTGCAAGTTAGTTATTTGTTTCTTTTTATGTCTTACAGGTGTGTTCTGCTGAGCTTGAAATAAACACCAAATAAACCACTCCATGTGGCCCTGTGGTTAATTGGAGAGAAAGAGATCTCTAAGTTCCTTCCCCTCCTCTGAAGTCCTGCAAACCCCCCTTTCCCCCCGTTTTCCACACTCTTGAAAACTCAAGAGCCGGATCCGGGACATTCATCCTAAACGGTTGTGCGAGCCATGAGCTGGATCCGGATCATTCGTTCCGAGCGTGTTTTTAAAAAAAAGACTTTTCTTCAACATAGAGATTATTATACTGGGATCCAAAAAATATTGTGAGTTATCCAGTGTTTTTGAGTAGCGTCAGTGAAATTCAAAAACCTCATATCTCAATTTTCTTCGGGGTTGAGTCAGCTTTCTATTTTTTCCCGCCACCTTCCACCAAAAGCTTGTATCTCTAACGACTTTCTATCTGGGGTAAAGGAGGTTGTGAAAATAGAAGAAAAACTTGTAAGTCCTAAATTCAGATCTAGTTAAGGACAAAAACCTCCTATCTTCGTTCTTTTCAAGTTAAAAAAAAAAGAAAAGTAATTCTAACAAAATGCAGGACTAAACTCGTAATGTCTTGAACAATATATTCATCATAGTTAATCAATTGTGGTCAACACAGTTAATTTTTTTAATTTTTCTCAAAATTGAGACAAGGCTTTTGAATTTCACCAACGATATGTTAGAAATGTTTCATTCATGGATGCATGCACATGTGTACAGCACTTTTTTCTTTGTTCATGGGGTGAAAGTGCATGGGCTGATGACAGGCGAGTTTAAAATGGTGTTTGTGTGGATGGTGGTGATAGTTACCCTACGTTCTCTTTAACACTCCTTCACTGGATGGTGGTGATAGTTACCCCTACGTTCTCTTTAACACTCCTTCAGTGGATGGTGGTGATAGTTACCCCTATGTTCTCTTTAACACTCCTTCACTGGATGGTGGTGATAGTTACCGCTACGTTCTCTTTAACACTCCTTCACTGGATGGTGGTGATAGTTACCCCTACGTTCTCTTTAACACTCCTTCACTGGATGGTGGTGATAGTTACCGCTACGTTCTCTTTAACACTCCTTCAGTGGATGGTGGTGATAGTTACCCTACGTTCTCTTTAACACTCCTTCACTGGATGGTGGTGATAGTTACCCCTACGTTCTCTTTAACACTCCTTCAGTGGATGGTGGTGATAGTTACCCTATGTTCTCTTTAACACTCCTTCAGTGGATGGTGGTGATAGTTACCCTATGTTCTCTTTAACACTCCTTCACTGGATGGTGGTGATAGTTACCCTATGTTCTCTTTAACACTCCTTCACTGGATGGTGGTGATAGTTACCCTATGTTCTCTTTAACACTCCATCAGTGGATGGTGGTGATAGTTACCCTATGTTCTCTTTAACACTCCTTCAGTGGATGGTGGTGATAGTTACCCTACGTTCTCTTTAACACTCCTTCAGTGGATGGTGGTGATAGTTACCCTATGTTCTCTTTAACACTCCTTCAGTGGATGGTGGTGATAGTTACCCCTACGTTCTCTTTAACACTCCTTCAGTGGATGGTGGTGATAGTTACCCTATGTTCTCTTTAACACTCCTTCAGTGGATGGTGGTGATAGTTACCCTATGTTCTCTTTAACACTCCTTCAGTGGATGGTGGTGATAGTTACCCTATGTTCTCTTTAACACTCCTTCAGTGGATGGTGGTGATAGTTACCCCTACGTTCTCTTTAACACTCCTTCACTGGATGGTGTTTGTGTGGATGGTGGTGATAGTTACCCTACGTTCTCTTTAACACTCCTTCACTAAATGGTGTTTGTGTGGATGGTGGTGATAGTTACCCTACGTTCTCTTTAACACTCCTTCAGTGGATGGTGGTGATAGTTACCCTATGTTCTCTTTAACACTCCTTCAGTGGATGGTGGTGATAGTTACCCTATGTTCTCTTTAACACTCCTTCAGTGGATGGTGGTGATAGTTACCCCTACGTTCTCTTTAACACTCCTTCAGTGGATGGTGGTGATAGTTACCCTATGTTCTCTTTAACACTCCTTCAGTGGATGGTGGTGATAGTTACCCTATGTTCTCTTTAACACTCCTTCAGTGGATGGTGGTGATAGTTACCCCTACGTTCTCTTTAACACTCCTTCAGTGGATGGTGGTGATAGTTACCCCTACGTTCTCTTTAACACTCCTTCACTGGATGGTGGTGATAGTTACCCTACGTTCTCTTTAACACTCCTTCACTGAATGGTGTTTGTGTGGATGGTGGTGATAGTTACCCTATGTTCTCTTTAACACTCCTTCAGTGGATGGTGGTGATAGTTACCCCTATGTTCTCTTTAACACTCCTTCACTGGATGGTGGTGATAGTTACCCTATGTTCTCTTTAACACTCCTTCAGTGGATGGTGGTGATAGTTACCCCTACGTTCTCTTTAACACTCCTTCAGTGGATGGTGGTGATAGTTACCCTACGTTCTCTTTAACACTCCTTCACTGGATGGTGGTGATAGTTACCCTACGTTCTCTTTAACACTCCTTCAGTGGATGGTGGTGATAGTTACCCTACGTTCTCTTTAACACTCCTTCAGTGGATGGTGGTGATAGTTACCCTATGTTCTCTTTAACACTCCTTCAGTGGATGGTGGTGATAGTTACCCCTACGTTCTCTTTAACACTCCATCAGTGGATGGTGGTGATAGTTACCCTATGTTCTCTTTATCACTCCTTCAGTGGATGGTGGTGATAGTTACCCTACGTTCTCTTTAACACTCCATCAGTGGATGGTGGTGATAGTTACCCTACGTTCTCTTTAACACTCCTTCACTGGATGGTGGTGATAGTTACCCTATGTTCTCTTTAACACTCCTTCACTGGATGGTGGTGATAGTTACCCTACGTTCTCTTTAACACTCCTTCAGTGGATGGTGGTGATAGTTACCCTATGTTCTCTTTAACACTCCTTCAGTGGATGGTGGTGATAGTTACCCCTACGTTCTCTTTAACACTCCTTCAGTGGATGGTGGTGATAGTTACCCTACGTTCTCTTTAACACTCCTTCACTGGATGGTGGTGATAGTTACCCTACGTTCTCTTTAACACTCCTTCACTGGATGGTGGTGATAGTTACCCTACGTTCTCTTTAACACTCCTTCAGTGGATGGTGGTGATAGTTACCCTATGTTCTCTTTAACACTCCTTCACTGGATGGTGGTGATAGTTACCCTACGTTCTCTTTAACACTCCTTCACTGGATGGTGGTGATAGTTACCCCTACGTTCTCTTTAACACTCCTTCAGTGGATGGTGGTGATAGTTACCCTACGTTCTCTTTAACACTCCTTCAGTGGATGGTGGTGATAGTTACCCTATGTTCTCTTTAACACTCCTTCACTGGATGGTGGTGATAGTTACCCCTACGTTCTCTTTAACACTCCTTCAGTGGATGGTGGTGATAGTTACCCTACGTTCTCTTTAACACTCCTTCAGTGGATGGTGGTGATAGTTACCCTACGTTCTCTTTAACACTCCTTCAGTGGATGGTGGTGATAGTTACCCTATGTTCTCTTTAACACTCCTTCAGTGGATGGTGGTGATAGTTACCCCTACGTTCTCTTTAACACTCCTTCACCTTCACTGGATGGTGGTGATAGTTACCCCTACGTTCTCTTTAACACTCCTTCACTGGATGGTGGTGATAGTTACCCCTACGTTCTCTTTAACACTCCTTCAGTGGATGGTGGTGATAGTTACCCTATGTTCTCTTTAACACTCCATCAGTGGATGGTGGTGATAGTTACCCCTATGTTCTCTTTAACACTCCTTCAGTGGATGGTGGTGATAGTTACCCCTACGTTCTCTTTAACACTCCTTCACTGGATGGTGGTGATAGTTACCCTACGTTCTCTTTAACACTCCTTCACTGGATGGTGGTGATAGTTACCCTATGTTCTCTTTAACACTCCTTCAGTGGATGGTGGTGATAGTTACCCTATGTTCTCTTTAACACTCCTTCAGTGGATGGTGGTGATAGTTACCCCTACGTTCTCTTTAACACTCCTTCAGTGGATGGTGGTGATAGTTACCCCTACGTTCTCTTTAACACTCCTTCACTGGATGGTGGTGATAGTTACCCTATGTTCTCTTTAACACTCCTTCAGTGGATGGTGGTGATAGTTACCCCTACGTTCTCTTTAACACTCCTTCAGTGGATGGTGGTGATAGTTACCCTATGTTCTCTTTAACACTCCTTCAGTGGATGGTGGTGATAGTTACCCTATGTTCTCTTTAACACTCCTTCACTGGATGGTGGTGATAGTTACCCTACGTTCTCTTTAACACTCCTTCAGTGGATGGTGGTGATAGTTACCCTACGTTCTCTTTAACACTCCTTCAGTGGATGGTGGTGATAGTTACCCCTACGTTCTCTTTAACACTCCTTCAGTGGATGGTGGTGATAGTTACCCCTACGTTCTCTTTAACACTCCTTCAGTGGATGGTGGTGATAGTTACCCTATGTTCTCTTTAACACTCCTTCAGTGGATGGTGGTGATAGTTACCCTATGTTCTCTTTAACACTCCTTCACTGGATGGTGGTGATAGTTACCCCTACGTTCTCTTTAACACTCCATCAGTGGATGGTGGTGATAGTTACCCTATGTTCTCTTTAACACTCCTTCAGTGGATGGTGGTGATAGTTACCCTACGTTCTCTTTAACACTCCTTCAGTGGATGGTGGTGATAGTTACCCTATGTTCTCTTTAACACTCCTTCAGTGGATGGTGGTGATAGTTACCCTACGTTCTCTTTAACACTCCTTCAGTGGATGGTGGTGATAGTTACCCTATGTTCTCTTTAACACTCCATCAGTGGATGGTGGTGATAGTTACCCTATGTTCTCTTTAACACTCCTTCAGTGGATGGTGGTGATAGTTACCCCTACGTTCTCTTTAACACTCCTTCAGTGGATGGTGGTGATAGTTACCCCTACGTTCTCTTTAACACTCCTTCAGTGGATGGTGGTGATAGTTACCCTATGTTCTCTTTAACACTCCTTCAGTGGATGGTGGTGATAGTTACCCTATGTTCTCTTTAACACTCCTTCACTGGATGGTGGTGATAGTTACCCCTACGTTCTCTTTAACACTCCTTCAGTGGATGGTGGTGATAGTTACCCTATGTTCTCTTTAACACTCCTTCAGTGGATGGTGGTGATAGTTACCCCTACGTTCTCTTTAACACTCCTTCAGTGGATGGTGGTGATAGTTACCCCTACGTTCTCTTTAATACTCCTTCAGTGGATGGTGGTGATAGTTACCCTATGTTCTCTTTAACACTCCTTCAGTGGATGGTGGTGATAGTTACCCTATGTTCTCTTTAACACTCCTTCACTGGATGGTGGTGATAGTTACCCCTACGTTCTCTTTAACACTCCATCAGTGGATGGTGGTGATAGTTACCCTATGTTCTCTTTAACACTCCTTCAGTGGATGGTGGTGATAGTTACCCTACGTTCTCTTTAACACTCCTTCAGTGGATGGTGGTGATAGTTACCCTATGTTCTCTTTAACACTCCTTCAGTGGATGGTGGTGATAGTTACCCCTACGTTCTCTTTAACACTCCTTCAGTGGATGGTGGTGATAGTTACCCTATGTTCTCTTTAACACTCCATCAGTGGATGGTGGTGATAGTTACCCTATGTTCTCTTTAACACTCCTTCAGTGGATGGTGGTGATAGTTACCCCTACGTTCTCTTTAACACTCCTTCAGTGGATGGTGGTGATAGTTACCCTACGTTCTCTTTAACACTCCTTCAGTGGATGGTGGTGATAGTTACCCTACGTTCTCTTTAACACTCCTTCAGTGGATGGTGGTGATAGTTACCCCTACGTTCTCTTTAACACTCCTTCACTGGATGGTGGTGATAGTTACCCCTACGTTCTCTTTAACACTCCTTCACTGGATGGTGGTGATAGTTACCCTATGTTCTCTTTAACACTCCTTCAGTGGATGGTGGTGATAGTTACCCCTACGTTCTCTTTAACACTCCTTCAGTGGATGGTGGTGATAGTTACCCTATGTTCTCTTTATCACTCCTTCAGTGGATGGTGGTGATAGTTACCCTATGTTCTCTTTAACACTCCTTCACTGGATGGTGGTGATAGTTACCCTACGTTCTCTTTAACACTCCTTCAGTGGATGGTGGTGATAGTTACCCTATGTTCTCTTTAACACTCCTTCAGTGGATGGTGGTGATAGTTACCCCTACGTTCTCTTTAACACTCCTTCAGTGGATGGTGGTGATAGTTACCCTACGTTCTCTTTAACACTCCTTCAGTGGATGGTGGTGATAGTTACCCCTATGTTCTCTTTAACACTCCTTCAGTGGATGGTGGTGATAGTTACCCTATGTTCTCTTTAACACTCCTTCAGTGGATGGTGGTGATAGTTACCCTATGTTCTCTTTAACACTCCTTCACCGAATGGTGTTTGTGTGGATGGTGGTGATAGTTACCCCTACGTTCTCTTTAACACTCCTTCAGTGGATGGTGGTGATAGTTACCCCTACGTTCTCTTTAACACTCCTTCAGTGGATGGTGGTGATAGTTACCCCTACGTTCTCTTTAACACTCCTTCAGTGGATGGTGGTGATAGTTACCCTACGTTCTCTTTAACACTCCTTCAGTGGATGGTGGTGATAGTTACCCCTACGTTCTCTTTAACACTCCTTCAGTGGATGGTGGTGATAGTTACCCCTACGTTCTCTTTAACACTCCTTCAGTGGATGGTGGTGATAGTTACCCTATGTTCTCTTTAACACTCCTTCAGTGGATGGTGGTGATAGTTACCCTATGTTCTCTTTAACACTCCTTCACTGGATGGTGGTGATAGTTACCCCTACGTTCTCTTTAACACTCCTTCAGTGGATGGTGGTGATAGTTACCCTATGTTCTCTTTAACACTCCTTCAGTGGATGGTGGTGATAGTTACCCTATGTTCTCTTTAACACTCCTTCAGTGGATGGTGGTGATAGTTACCCCTACGTTCTCTTTAACACTCCTTCACTGGATGGTGGTGATAGTTACCCCTATGTTCTCTTTAACACTCCTTCACAAACTCTGAACACAACTTCGCCTCACATGGACACACATGGACAGACACACATCATTGAATCAAACTTTTATTTTTCTCTTCTACTGTCCGATGATGTGCAAGTCATGAAAAATTCTAGGGGGGGTTAATAGTTACAGTGGGGTGGGCTTTAAGAAATATAGGGAATTTTAAAAGTTAAGGAAATAATCTAGCTGATGATGGACATGCTGGGCCTAACTATTTCTTAGGCGCACAATGGCAGCATGACACATCTGCGCTCATTTGACAGGAAGCTTTCTAAGCGATTGACGACAACGAAGGAAATAATGAAACAGGAAATTATAAATGATAAGGAAGGAAATATATGTTGTTATTGTAGGATGTCAAGGATCTTGTTAAGGACTAAACTAAAATGGCAACACTGAATTTGGAGCCGGGGGGAGATATGCTGTGCATCAATGTGGGAAATGGAATCGCTACAATCACATTCGGGGAAGGGAGCGGAAAAAAGGGGGATCTATGAATTGAAATAAAATTAGAAGCACAAGCATTGCTACATAATTATCTTGAATAATAATGAAAAATAAAAGGGGGGGGGGGTTATGTACATAAGGGAAAAACAGTGCTATATGCCCAAAAGGTACTATCACTCTGGGTGGAAAGCCAGAAGGTACTGTTGTAAAAGGGGTAAAGAAGGCCGACAGTAGTACTTTCAGTACCTTCTGACTTTTACCCCAGGAGAAGGATAGTATTTTCTGGGAATAATTGTTCAATTTAACTTTTTTTTAACCTCTTCCATAAAGTGAAAATATAACGATTTTCATTATTGCTATTATAACAGGCGTCACTGTATTTTGTCATTTAGAAAACCCGATTT
The DNA here is from genome assembly GCA_017654935.2 of Phymorhynchus buccinoides. Classification (NCBI taxonomy): domain Eukaryota; kingdom Metazoa; phylum Mollusca; class Gastropoda; order Neogastropoda; family Raphitomidae; genus Phymorhynchus; species Phymorhynchus buccinoides. The sequence goes on from CM065713.1 coordinate 18,752,856, forward strand.
GTCATCCAGCAAGTAAAACAATGGCACGAATGAGAATTTAAAAAAAAAGTTATATGACGGCTTTTTTCACATTTGATCTTTGCTGGGTTAAATCTTAGAACAAGCACCTTTATTCTGAGTGGCGATCTCTTCCAAATTGCCTTGAAATGGGTAAGTGATAGCGTCGGAATCACTTCAGGGATATTTTCATTGTATGGAAAGATTTGCAACTTGGCTTTGACTCCCCTCCCCCACCACCCCCCCAAAAAAAACCTCAAAAAAAAAACCCCAGCCTGTAAGCAAGTTACATTTTGAATATTCAAGAATGCGAAATTGGTGGTTTTGTCTTGATTTCAGCATCGTTTTTAGCCGTTTTATCATTTGCAATGTAGGTCACAGACATTAAAATGGCAAACGTTTAGCTAAGTAGGCTTTATGTGGGGTTTTTTTGCTTGATTTTTCATTCTTCTTGTGACTTGAAAATAACTCCATCTAATCCAATCCTTTACCCGATTCAAGGCAAAATTAGGAGGAAATAAACTGCTTAAGCAAATGTTAACATCATTCATTAGCTCACTGGGGACGAACGAGCCGGAGCCGGCACATGAGAGTTGTCAAGAGGTTTGGATTTCTGCCTTGTAACCAACTTTCAAGAGTCACGTCGTAATCTACTTTTAGTTTGCTTTGACCTTTCGTCTTTGAAATCAACCAATCATTGCAGACTTTACTTTCATTTTTGGCTGCAGAGGTGTGTGTCAGAGATCGGAATGTGAAACTTGACTTCTTTCTGTGTGTACCATGTTTTGGTCAATAGGAAACGAAAGACCAAGATCATGAAAATCTGATACTTTACGATAAATTAGTGCATGATGTTGCTAAACTTTTTCTGAAAATATTGGTCCCTAACTCTTCATGTATGTTTGGCGACTGGTTTTCGAACCTAATCCAACGAAACTACGGTTGTAAGGGGAAGCAACTGGTCAGTGCTGAGCGAGATATAAAAAAAAATGTGTGAAACTGTAAAAGTACTGATGAAGTGCAAACCTCTGCCAGGGGGTTTCACAAAAATCACAAGTGCTGACAGGAGTAAATTCTCTAAGTGCAGCAGGTATCGCGCTTTACTGGCAACTCTTGACTTTAATACAAATTAACATACAAACGGCAGCTATGTCTAACCTGGCAAGTCTTGTACAGCATATCGTAAACATCTGCCGTCATCATCATCATGGGCATCAACATCATAATCATCCTCGTCATCATCGTCGCCATCAATACCGTCATCATCATAATCCTCCTCGTCGTCATAGTCAATATCGTTGTCCCCATCAATACCGTCATAGTCCTCGTCATCATCGTCAATATCGTTGTCCCCATCAATACCGTCATCATAATCCTCCTCGTCATCATCGTCAATATCGTTGTCCCCATCAATACCGTCATCATAATCCTCCTCGTCATCGTCAATATCGTTGTCCCCATCAATACCGTCATCATCATAATCCTCATCATCGTCAATATCGTTGTCGCCATCAATACCGTCATCATCATCATAATCCTCGTCATCGTCAATATCGTTGTCCCCATCAATGCCGTCATCATCATCATAATCCTCGTCATTGTCAATATTGTTGTCGCCATCAATACCGTCGTCATCATCGTCAATATTGTTGTCCCCATCAATGCCGTCGTCATAATCCTCGTCATCGTCAATATTGTTGTCCCCATCAATGCCGTCATAATCCTCCTTGTCGTCATCGTCAATATTGTTGTCCCCATCAATACCGTCATCATCATAATCCTCCTCCTCGTCATCAATATTGTTGTCCCCATCAATACCGTCATCATCATCATCATCCTCATCGTCATTATTGTTGTCGCAATCAATACCGTCATCATCATCATAATCCTCGTCATCATCAATATGGTTGTCCCCATCAATACCGTCATCAGAATCCAAGCACCACACGTTTACGAACAGTTATAAAGGCAGCAAACGGATACATGAAGTGTAATGTAACAAGGGTGCTGTTAACTCTTTCTACACGAGGGCACGCTATATATCCCTTGCATAACCATTCAAAACGATGGTACACTATAGCGTGCATAGAATTAGAGAGAGAGGGGGAGTGTGGGTGTGAGTGGATGCATGTTTTGTACAAGTGTATGTTTGTGTAAGTGTGTTTGTGTGCATTTCAGTGAGAATGTGTATGTGTGCAAGAACACGTTCACTCGCATGCGTGCACATGCATGTGTGTGAGTGTTTCAATGCTGATTGCAAAGCACTTTGTGCTCAATAAAAAGAGCTATGTAACTGTCAGTGTCTGTTTATTATTATTATTAAAACATTCTTAGTTTACAACTCGGCAAGCAGCAGGTTTGATCAGTTCTATCTACATGTCTCCCAAACCGTACAGCAAAGCAAAACGAATTATGTACAAAAACAAACGCCTACTCCAATGCCATAAAACTTGACCTATAGCACATACTGCTGTCCAACCGTTGAATGAAAATCTGTTTACAGTTGCGAGAGGACAAAATGCTCTTTTTTTAGGTACTGAACATTTAAATTTGAAAAAAAGCCAAACAAAACAAGAACAATTTTTTTTAAACTGATGCAGGAAAAAAAAAATTAACAAAAAATATCACACACAAATCAAGCAGTTAATCACTAACAATTCATTAAAAATGAAAATCATTAAAAAAAAGAGTTTATAAAAAAAAATAGCAATCACTCAAAAAGTGAACTAAAGTAAAGGATTAAAGGATTAAAAAACAAAAAGCAAAGAGTTGATGAATTACGACGTTTACACGAGTGATCCCAAAAGGAAGAATTGAAGCGTTGCGCTTACACGAGATAGCGAAAAAGGATTCACAAGAAAAGGGAAAGCAAGGAGTGGAAGTGTCCTATACAGAAATTCCAGTCAGTTCATCAACCAATTGTCCTTCCCCTTGCTCATCCCAGGACATGTGTCGGCCAATCAGGATTGCTGTTGCTCGTCGGCATCATACACACCACACACCAGGTTGGCTGGCAAAGCTTTGTCTGAAAACACACATAACATGAGTTATTTTTCGAGTTACTTTCCATTCTGAGGACAGAATGAAACAAAGCTGTCAAGCTCACTCCTTTATCCTCAATAAAGATCATTTTGACTTGACTTGACTTGACTTGACTTGACACACACACACATAACTAAATAACAATGCATGACAAATAAGGTGTGAGACTTTAGCATAAATTGAGACGTTTCATTTTGTCCTTTATGGTGTGGCACTCACCTCGGGGACCTTCCCCAACGCCAGCTGTCCTCGCATCCCTGTGGCTGAGACAGGATGTGCCCTGGGCAAGGCATCTCCACTATGTGTGCTTGTGTGTGTTTTGGTGTTGTGGGTTGTGTGTGCACGCATGTGTGTGTCTTTGTTTTTGTGCGTGTCTGTGTGTCTGTCTGCGTGCATACGTTTTTGTGTGAGGGTGTTTGTGTATGTGTGTTGGTGTATGTGGTCAGTCTATGCAGCTCGGTTGCTGTGCTTTACCGAATGGGGTATGAACGAGTTGGCGTCGATAAATATGTGTGTGTGTGTGTGTGTGTGTTTAGAGAGAGAGAGTTGCTTTGTATATGCGCTGTTGCTGGTTAATGCTGTTTTTGTTGTCTGTTGATGAATCATTGATTGTAAAGCGCTTTGGGCTCATCTGAGGTAAAGCGCTATATAAATGTACAATTATTATTATTATTATTAAACAAATTATACTATAGCCCAGCCTGGTGGTCATTATGAACTGGCGTACATACATAACATACGGACGAAAATGATCGGGGCCATAACACTTTTCAACTCGTTCCACAATTCAGAGCAGACTCGGAACTGGGGAACGCTACTGAGGCCTAATTCCGATTATTCTGAGTCCAAAACTTGTCTGAATCCATGTTTTCTCAATCCAAACCATGTTTTGGGGGTCATTTCTTTTAGTCACTTTTCCAGTCTTCGTTTCACTTATGTTTGACACTCCTTCAGTTTTTAATGTTAAAATGGAACAAAATCAAAAAATCATCCCTACACGAGCCTCAGAAAATACTGCAATAAGTTTTCATTAACAATGATAGTAATAAGGAGACTAGTAATTTCGATTTAACGGCGATTTCAAAGTGGAAATTAAATTTGGATCAACCAGTACTTTTGTCAAAACTGAATCACAAACAGTGGTGAGTTTTGCTGTATTTTTTATTTGCAATTTTTTTTCTAGGCAACCCCAGGCCAGGAATGAACCTTTACCAGACTTCGGGGTCGCCCACGACCCATTGACACAAAAAAAATGTTATATCTCTAAAACTATTTAAGCAATCTTCATGAAATTTCATGACTTTGTCAAAAATGTAAATGGCTTTAAGTGTGTTAAATTTCATTAATGTGCATAAAATATAAATGACGTAATATGACGCGTCATTTTAACATACTTGTCCAGATGGCGCGGGTCTCCTACGACCCCTACTTTAAAGAGCAGAAATATGTCACTGCAGTGCATTGAGTATGGGTTGTGGGAGACCCGCGCCATCTGGAGAAGTATAAACACATGGTGACTCTTTGACGAGTATGGGTCCTGGAGGACCCGCATCATCTAGACAGGGATAAATACTGTTAAAATGCATGTAAAAATCTGTGGTTACGAGGAGACCCGCATCATCTGGACAGGGATAAACACTGTTAAAATGCATGTAAAAATCTGTGGTTACGAGGAGACCCGCATCATCTGGACAGGGATAAACACTGTTAAAATGCATGTAAAAATCTGTGGTTACGAGGAGACCCGCATCATCTGGACAGGGATAAATACTGTTAAAATGCATGTAAAAATCTGTGGGTACGAGGAGACCCGCATCATCTGGACAGGGATAAATACTGTTAAAATCTGTGGGTACGAGGAGACCCGCATCATCTGGAGAGGGATAAATACTGTTAAAATGCATGTAAAAATCTGTGGGTACGAGGAGACCCGCATCATCTGGAGAGGGATAAATACTGTTAAAATGCATGTAAAAATCTGTGGGTACGAGGAGACCCGCATCATCTGGACAGGGATAAATACTGTTAAAATCTGTGGGTACGAGGAGACCCGCATCATCTGGAGAGGGATAAATACTGTTAAAATGCATGTAAAAATCTGTGGTTACGAGGAGACCCGCATCATCTGGACAGGGATAAATACTGTTAAAATGCATGTAAAAATCTGTGGTTACGAGGAGACCCGCATCATCTGGACAGGGATAAATACTGTTAAAATGCATGTAAAAATCTGTGGGTACGAGGAGACCCGCATCATCTGGACAGGGATAAATACTGTTAAAATCTGTGGGTACGAGGAGACCCGCATCATCTGGAGAGGGATAAATACTGTTAAAATGCATGTAAAAATCTGTGGTTACGAGGAGACCCGCATCATCTGGACAGGGATAAACACTGTTAAAATGCATGTAAAAATCTGTGGGTACGAGGAGACCCGCATCATCTGGACAGGGATAAATACTGTTAAAATGCATGTAAAAATCTGTGGTTACGAGGAGACCCGCATCATCTGGACAGGGATAAACTGTTAAAATGCATGTAAAAATCTGTGGGTACGAGGAGACCCGCATCATCTGGACAGGGATAAATACTGTTAAAATCTGTGGGTACGAGGAGACCCGCATCATCTGGAGAGGGATAAATACTGTTAAAATCTGTGGTTACGAGGAGACCCGCATCATCTGGACAGGGATAAACTGTTAAAATGCATGTAAAAATCTGTGGGTACAAGGAGACCCGCATCATCTGGACAGGGATAAATACTGTTAAAATCTGTGGGTACGAGGAGACCCGCATCATCTGGACAGGGATAAATACTGTTAAAATCTGTGGGTACGAGGAGACCCGCATCATCTGGAGAGGGATAAATACTGTTAAAATCTGTGGTTACGAGGAGACCCGCATCATCTGGACAGGGATAAACACTGTTAAAATGCATGTAAAAATCTGTGGGTACGAGGAGACCCGCATCATCTGGAGAGGGATAAATACTGTTAAAATGCATGTAAAAATCTGTGGTTACGAGGAGACCCGCATCATCTGGAGAGGGATAAATACTGTTAAAATGCAAGTAAAAATCTGTGGGTACGAGGAGACCCGCATCATCTGGACAGGGATAAATACTGTTAAAATCTGTGGTTACGAGGAGACCCGCATCATCTGGACAGGGATAAATACTGTTAAAATGCATGTAAAAATCTGTGGGTACGAGGAGACCCGCATCATCTGGACAGGGATAAATACTGTTAAAATCTGTGGTTACGAGGAGACCCGCATCATCTGGACAGGGATAAATACTGTTAAAATCTGTGGGTACGAGGAGACCCGCATCATCTGGAGAGGGATAAATACTGTTAAAATGCATGTAGAAATCTGTGGGTACGAGGAGACCCGCATCATCTGGACAAGCAACATCCGGTAAAGGTTAATGATGTTCGCCTCAAGGCAGTCAGTGATGTCTTGAAGGGGTTTTAAGCGTTTGAATTCTGGCGTGTAAACAGCTTTCCAGTTGTGGCGTTACAATCTAATTTTAGTGTTCCCTGACCTTTCCTCTCTTAAAAGCGACCAATCATTGCAGACTTTACTTTGTGCTTTTGGCTAGATGGGAGGGGGGTGGGAGGAAATGTTGGGCTGTCCCAAATTCCTTCATTATACAGGTCTGTAAGTTGCTTCCGTTAATAGAAGACAAAATGATGGAGTCTGACATTTACCATCCATTGATTAATACATGGAGTTGCTTATCTGTTACAAACATACTTTTCATAACTTACAGTACAAAAAAAAAAAAGTTACACTATCTTTGGTGAATTATTTTACGAACCCAATCTCAGTCCCAGAAAGAAAAGCGGGAAGCAACTGGTGACATGGTATTAGTATTATTAGTTTTAGGTACTTTATAGTCACAGAGGCGTCTGTGAAATTCGGGTTGCTCCCACTTGGAGAGCGCGTCGCAGCCAGAGGCAATTTTTGTGTGACTGATGAGGAAGGAAAGGGAGGGGGGTAAATTTGGACCAAATGACAACTTTTTCATTGCCACTGGGTTTAATGTGTGCATGGGCACACGGGACCTCGGTTTATCGTCTCATCCAAAAGACCGTAAGGCCTAGTGTAAAGTGAGAGGAAAAATCCCCTGTACCCAGGTTCGAACTCTGGTTCAAGAGATGGGAGTTGGCTTCAGAGACGCACATCTGTGTGTGAGAATTACCGTCATTTTCGGACTATAAGGCGATATTTTTTTCTCCAATTTCGACCTATGCGCCTAATAAACGTGGGCGCCCTATTAGTGAACAAAATCGTGAGAAGAGAGGCAACGATTGCCGTACTCAGTACAGTCTACTATGAGTCAGACATCGAAAGTGGTCACGAGTCGCCGATACGACGAATACTCACGTTAAAATGCTTCAAAATCCCTATTATCGTCCTGAGATACCGTCCAACAGATGCCACAACCCTTCGTTGGATGTAAAAAGCATCGTTGTAGAGCTTAAAATGCCATAATTCTACCAGTTTTCGCGAAGAAAAGTCCAAACACAACAACCGGAAGTCGCAAAAACGGAAGTTCGATTATTTGAGAAGGGAGCCAACTCTCATTTATGACAGCAGTAACGGCGGTCGGTAAGCGTTTACAGGACGTGTACGGGTTTCAAACTTCGACTTTCTTTTGCGAGGTGTGTATCGCCTTATAAACGAGGGCGCCTTTTACTTTAAAATGTTCTGATTTTTCTTGAAAATTGCCCTATTCGTCTTATACACAGCAGCGCCTAATGATCCGAAAAATATTGTAACCTTTTGGTATCTTCTAGTCACAGAGACGAGTCTCTATGGAATTCAGGCTGCTCCCACCTGGAGAGTGTGTCAGCTTGACGCGCAGCTTCTACGCTGGCCGCATGCATCAATTTTCACGAGTCATATAACGAATAGAACCTGTTCTATTTTCGAGCGTCAAGCTGCGTGAACTGACCAATCGAAACGCAAGGAACCAAAAAACAAGGAACACCACTCCACGTTATGCGACCTACCAGACAATCATGGCGGACGACGGCGACACTGCTATCTGGATTGAGCCGTATCAAAGCCAGGAAAACCTTTACAACACTGAGTTAAAGGCCTACCATGACCGAGAGAAGACTCCTGAAAGTCGTCTTTCTTTCCATTCTTGCTGTTTACAAACAGAAGTGACATCACAGTTAACTTTTATTGGTTCCCTAAATGCAGGTGACGCCTAGTATGCGACTGGCAATGCGTGCGTCGTATGTCAAGCATGCTTGCATCACTGACGCGCGTCATGATGTTGACGCCCAGTGTGCGACTGGCAACGCGTGCGTCGTACGCCAAACATGCTTGCATCACTGATGCGCGTCATGATGTTGACGCCCAGTGTGCGACTGGCAACGCGTGCGTCGTACACCAAACATGCAGCATCACTGACGCGCGTCATGATGTTGACACTGGTGTGCCAAGGGCCTGACACTGAAGTAACACGTCTGTTATTTCTTCCTTACCGATCTGCTTGGGGTAAGGTAGGTCGAGTTTCTTCATGATTTCAATAAACTCGCTGCGTGAGCGTGTCAGCCGGCGGTTGAACTTCAGTTCTTCATCCACGGTGCTGCTCGTCTGACCTGAAAACACCAAACGGTTACCGGTACCGTATTTCACAAAGTAATGTACCGTATTTCACAAAGTAATGTACCCTATTTTTCGGACTACAAGGCGATCCTTTTTCCCCCCGACTTGACCCCTGTGCCTTGTAATGTGACTAGCAAGACAGTAAGAATTGTAATGTGACTAGAAAATATAATACAGTGGAACGTCCCTTGTAATGTGACTAGCAAGACAGTAAGAAAATATAATACAGTGGAACGTCCCTTGTAATGTGACTAGCAAGACAGCAAGAAAATATAATACAGTGGAACGTCCCTTGTAATGTGACTAGCAAGACAGTAAGAATTGTAATGTGACTAGCAAGACAGTAAGAATTGTAATGTGACTAGCAAGACAGCAAGAAAATATAATACAGTGGAACGTCCCTTGTAATGACTAGCAAAACAGTAAGAATTGTAATGTGACTAGCAAGACAGCAAGAAAATATAATACAGTGGAACGTCCCTTGTAATGTGACTAGCAAGACAGTAAGAAAATATAATACAGTGGAACGTCATAATACAGTGGAACGTCCCTTGTAATGTGACTAGCAAGACAGCAAGAAAATATAATACAGTGGAACGTCCCTTGTAATGTGACTAGCAAGACAGTAAGAAAATAAATACAGTGGAACGTCCCTTGTAATGTGACTAGCAAGACAGCAAGAAAATATAATACAGTGGAATGTCCCTTGTAATGTGACTAGCAAAACAGCAAGAAAATATAATACAGTGGAACGTCCCTTGTAATGTGACTAGCAAGACAGCAAGAAAATATAATACAGTGGAACGTCCCTTGTAATGTGACTAGCAAGACAGTAAGAAAATATAATACAGTGGAACGTCCCTTGTAATGTGACTAGCAAGACAGTAAGAATTGTAATGTGACTAGCAAGACAGCAAGAAAATATAATACAGTGGAACGTCCCTTGTAATGTGACTAGCAAGACAGTAAGAAAATATAATACAGTGGAACGTCCCTTGTAATGTGACTAGCAATATAATACAGTGGAACGTCCCTTGTAATGTGATTAGCAAGACAGCAAGAAAATATAATACAGTGGAACGTCCCTTGTAAGACCTTCAACAATCAGAGAGAGAAAATACTGTTTTACGTCCTCACGGCCTGGGACCTTCAACAATCATCCCAAAAGAGGTCTTATAAGGGAGGGGTCTTATAAGGGAGGTAATTTTAATACTTATAAAGAAGAGCAATGTCTCAGAGAAGTAGGTCTTAAATGGGAGGGAGTCTTATAATGGGAGGTCTTATAAGGGAGGTTCCACTGTAACAAAATTGTAATTTTGTGTCAAATTCGGGGGGGGGGGGGGGGGGGGGTTATATGATAAGGCGCGCCGTGTCTGTACAAAGCGGTGCAAGGCGCACCTCCCACAGTTGGGGTGTGTGCTCCCTGTGCAGTTCCGCCTTCAGTATAAGCTGGCTGTTCTATCCTTCCGTCACTTTGAACAGACCCTTCCGCCTTACCTCTCCAGAGCTCTTCACACCTACACTCCTTCCCGCTCACTCAGGTCCTCAAACACAAAACTTCTGAAAGTTCCAAAAACAAATCTAAAATCATTTGGTGACCGCAGTTTCAGTTTCAGTGCCCCTGTTGTTTGGAATTCCCTCCCAGTCGATCTCCGCCATGAACCAACTATCTCTACTTTCAAAGCTAAACTCAAGACACACTACTTTCAACTCTCATTCGGTTTGTAAATGTTTCCTTGATCTTGTACCTGGGTGAATGAATGGGTGATAATGTTTTTGTGCGATTGCGGGTGTATCAGTGAATGGAAGCGCCTTGAGTGTAAAATAATTATAGAAAGGCGCTATAGAAATACTATCAATTATTATTATTATTATTATGATAAGGCGCGCCGTGTCTGTACAAAGCGGTGCAAGGCGCACCTCCCACATTTGGGGTGTGTGTTTTATGATAAGGCGCGCCGTGTCTGTACAAAGCGGTGCAAGGCGCACCTCCCACATTTGGGGTGTGTTTTATGATAAGGCGCGCCGTGTCTGTACAAAGCGGTGCAAGGCGCACCTCCCACATTTGGGGTGTGTGTTTTATGATAAGGCGCGCCGTGTCTGTACAAAGCGGTGCAAGGCGCACCTCCCACATTTGGGGTGTGTTTTATGATAAGGCGCGCCGTGTCTGTACAAAGCGGTGCAAGGCGCACCTCCCACATTTGGGGTGTGTTTTATGATAAGGTGCGCCGTGTCTGTACAAAGCGGTGCAAGGTGCACCTCCCACATTTGGGGTGTGTTTTATGATAAGGTGCGCCGTGTCTGTACAAAGCGGTGCAAGGCGCACCTCCCACATTTGGGGTGTGTTTTATGATAAGGTGCGCCGTGTCTGTACAAAGCGGTGCAAGGCGCACCTCCCACATTTGGGGTGTGTTTTATGATAAGGTGCGCCGTGTCTGTACAAAGCGGTGCAAGGCGCACCTCCCACATTTGGGGTGTGTTTTATGATAAGGTGCGCCGTGTCTGTACAAAGCGGTGCAAGGTGCACCTCCCACATTTGGGGTGTGTTTTATGATAAGGTGCGCCGTGTCTGTACAAAGCGGTGCAAGGCGCACCTCCCACATTTGGGGTGTGTTTTATGATAAGGTGCGCCGTGTCTGTACAAAGCGGTGCAAGGCGCACCTCCCACATTTGGGGTGTGTGTTTTATGATAAGGTGCGCCGTGTCTGTACAAAGCGGTGCAAGGCGCACCTCCCACATTTGGGGTGTGTTTTATGATAAGGTGCGCCGTGTCTGTACAAAGCGGTGCAAGGTGCACCTCCCACATTTGGGGTGTGTTTTATGATAAGGTGCGCCGTGTCTGTACAAAGCGGTGCAAGGTGCACCTCCCACATTTGGGGTGTGTTTTATGATAAGGTGCGCCGTGTCTGTACAAAGCGGTGCAAGGCGCACCTCCCACATTTGGGGTGTGTTTTATGATAAGGTGCGCCGTGTCTGTACAAAGCGGTGCAAGGCGCACCTCCCACATTTGGGGGTGTGTGTTTTATGATAAGGTGCGCCGTGTCTGTACAAAGCGGTGCAAGGCGCACCTCCCACATTTGGGGTGTGTGTTTTATGATAAGGTGCGCCGTGTCTGTACAAAGCGGTGCAAGGCGCACCTCCCACATTTGGGGTGTGTGTTTTATGATAAGGTGCGCCGTGTCTGTACAAAGCGGTGCAAGGCGCACCTCCCACATTTGGGGGGTGTGTTTTATGATAAGGTGCGCCGTGTCTGTACAAAGCGGTGCAAGGCGCACCTCCCACATTTGGGGTGTGTGTTTTATGATAAGGTGCGCCGTGTCTGTACAAAGCGGTGCAAGGCGCACCTCCCACATTTGGGGTGTGTTTTATGATAAGGTGCGCCGTGTCTGTACAAAGCGGTGCAAGGCGCACCTCCCACATTTGGGGTGTGTTTTATGATAAGGTGCGCCGTGTCTGTACAAAGCGGTGCAAGGCGCACCTCCCACATTTGGGGTGTGTTTTATGATAAGGTGCGCCGTGTCTGTACAAAGCGGTGCAAGGCGCACCTCCCACATTTGGGGTGTGTTTTATGATAAGGTGCGCCGTGTCTGTACAAAGCGGTGCAAGGCGCACCTCCCACATTTGGGGTGTGTTTTATGATAAGGTGCGCCGTGTCTGTACAAAGCGGTGCAAGGCGCACCTCCCACATTTGGGGTGTGTTTTATGATAAGGTGCGCCGTGTCTGTACAAAGCGGTGCAAGGCGCACCTCCCACATTTGGGGTGTGTTTTATGATAAGGTGCGCCGTGTCTGTACAAAGCGGTGCAAGGCGCACCTCCCACATTTGGGGTGTGTTTTATGATAAGGTGCGCCGTGTCTGTACAAAGCGGTGCAAGGCGCACCTCCCACATTTGGGGTGTGTTTTATGATAAGGTGCGCCGTGTCTGTACAAAGCGGTGCAAGGCGCACCTCCCACATTTGGGGTGTGTGTTTTATGATAAGGTGCGCCGTGTCTGTACAAAGCGGTGCAAGGCGCACCTCCCACATTTGGGGTGTGTGTTTTATGATAAGGTGCGCCGTGTCTGTACAAAGCGGTGCAAGGCGCACCTCCCACATTTGGGGTGTGTTTTATGATAAGGTGCGCCGTGTCTGTACAAAGCGGTGCAAGGCGCACCTCCCACATTTGGGGTGTGTGTTTTATATAAGGTGCGCCGTGTCTGTACAAAGCGGTGCAAGGCGCACCTCCCACATTTGGGGTGTGTGTTTTATGATAAGGTGCGCCGTGTCTGTACAAAGCGGTGCAAGGCGCACCTCCCACATTTGGGGTGTGTGTTTTATGATAAGGTGCGCCGTGTCTGTACAAAGCGGTGCAAGGCGCACCTCCCACATTTGGGGTGTGTGTTTTATGATACGGTGCGCCGTGTCTGTACAAAGCGGTGCAAGGCGCACCTCCCACATTTGGGGGGTGTGTTTTATGATAAGGTGCGCCGTGTCTGTACAAAGCGGTGCAAGGCGCACCTCCCACATTTGGGGTGTGTGTTTTATGATAAGGCGCGCCGTGTCTGTACAAAGCGGTGCAAGGCGCACCTCCCACATTTGGGGTGTGTTTTATGATAAGGTGCGCCGTGTCTGTACAAAGCGGTGCAAGGCGCACCTCCCACATTTGGGGTGTGTGTTTTATGATAAGGCGCGCCGTGTCTGCACAAAGCGGTGCAAGGCGCACCTCCCACATTTGGGGTGTGTTTTATGATAAGGCGCGCCGTGTCTGTACAAAGCGGTGCAAGGCGCACCTCCCACATTTGGGGTGTGTTTTATGATAAGGTGCGCCGTGTCTGTACAAAGCGGTGCAAGGCGCACCTCCCACATTTGGGGTGTGTTTTATGATAAGGTGCGCCGTGTCTGTACAAAGCGGTGCAAGGCGCACCTCCCACATTTGGGGTGTGTTTTATGATAAGGTGCGCCGTGTCTGTACAAAGCGGTGCAAGGCGCACCTCCCACATTTGGGGTGTGTTTTATGATAAGGCGCGCCGTGTCTGTACAAAGCGGTGCAAGGCGCACCTCCCACATTTGGGGTGTGTTTTATGATAAGGTGCGCCGTGTCTGTACAAAGCGGTGCAAGGCGCACCTCCCACATTTGGGGTGTGTTTTATGATAGGTGCGCCGTGTCTGTACAAAGCGGTGCAAGGCGCACCTCCCACATTTGGGGTGTGTTTTATGATAAGGTGCGCCGTGTCTGTACAAAGCGGTGCAAGGCGCACCTCCCACATTTGGGGTGTGTTTTATGATAAGGTGCGCCGTGTCTGTACAAAGCGGTGCAAGGCGCACCTCCCACATTTGGGGTGTGTTTTATAAGGTGCGCCGTGTCTGTACAAAGCGGTGCAAGGTGCACCTCCCACATTTGGCACAAATTTCTGATTTTATTACACCTGCATCTTACTATATTATTTGTCAGATTATAGAATGCAGGGGTCTCAGTCAAGAAAGAAAAAGTATCGCCTAGTTATAGTCTGTAAAAACGAGTAACTGCCGAAAATCTTTTTCTTTTAAGAAAAAACAAAAATTACAAAATGTAAAATAGAACTTGGAACAAGGTTATTTTGAAAGCCCTCAGTAATTTGTTTTTTTAATTGTTTTTATAAAATAGACCTGCTCAGAGTCAATGTGGCAAAACGTTCTGGAGATGTAAACCTCCTGACTGCAACACAAAACGATTAACCCCTTGACTGCCAGAGAAATTGCGAGACAAAAACATGTGTTTTTTAAATTACAAAATGACACATAGAAAGAATGAGAGAGAGAATACAATAGATAAAATAACAAACAGGAGAGAGAGCGAAAGAAAGAAAGAATGTCGGAGAGAAGGACAAGAACACAGATATAGAGAAAGAGAGAGAAGGACACAGAGAGAGAGACATGCATAGAGACAGAGAGAGAGAGAGAACTGTGACCTGTGTAGTCGTGTGCAGGGAACAGTTTGAAATGTCGAGGAAGAGAGAAAATCTTGGAGTGCACCGAGTCATACAGCTTGCCTGCATCCCCTGTTGACAAACAAACCCAATGATTGATACGAGAGAGACAGACATCCCCTGTTGACAAACACAATGATTGATACAAGAGAGACAGACAGAGACAGAGGACTCGGAACACAGTCTAACAGATATTTACAGGGCTCACCTTTTTGTTTGACTATAGAGTATTTTCACCCCCAGGGTGAACTTATAGAGGGTGAAAAAACAACAACAAATAAACATAAAGGCATTCAAATATTCAGTATTGTCAATAAAACATTGTATTGTATGCACAGGCAATATGAAGCAAACGTGCGTCTTTCACCCTCCCCTCTGTGTGTGTGCGTGTGCGCGCGCATGCATGCGTGTGTGTGTATTTTTGGAAAGCTAGTTAAATTGTCAGTCTTCTCTCTCTCTCTCTGTGAGTGCGCGCATGTGTGTGTGTGGAAAGCTATTGTCAGTGCCATCCCTCTGGTGCTCTGTCTCTCTCTCTCTGTGAGTGCGCGCATGTGTGTGTTTGGAAAGCTATTGTCAGTGCCATCACTCTCTGGTGCTCTGTCTCTCTCTCTCTGTGAGTGCGCGCATGTGTGTGTTTGGAAAGCTATTGTCAGTGCCATCCCTCTGTTTGGTGCTCTGTCTCTCTCTCTCTGTGAGTGCGCGCATGTGTGTGTGTGGAAAGCTATTGTCAGTGCCATCCCTCTGGTGCTCTGTCTCTCTCTCTCTGTGAGTGCGCGCATGTGTGTGTTTGGAAAGCTATTGTCAGTGCCATCCCTTTGGTGCTCTGTCTCTCTCTCTCTGTGAGTGCGCGCATGTGTGTGTGTGGAAAGCTATTGTCAGTGCCATCCCTCTGTTTGGTGCTCTGTCTCTCTCTCTCTGTGAGTGCGCGCATGTGTGTGTGTGGAAAGCTATTGTCAGTGCCATCCCTCTTGGTGCTCTGTCTCTCTCTCTCTTGTAAATAATTTTGTTCTTTGTGTGTGTGTTGCATCTAGAGATTGTTTTTTCCTCTTTCACGATAAATGTTGCTATAGTGTGTGTGTGTGTGTGTGCGTGTGTGCGTGCGTGCATGTGTATGTGTATGTGAGTGTGTGTGTAGCTGTTGTGTGTATGGCTGTGTGTATGTGTGTGGATAATTGGTATTTACAAATATTTGCCATTCATATATTGATCTGGTGTTTTTTTCTTCTAATATTTTTTCTTTGTTGTTGGTGAGATGTAAACAAGCCCTGTATTGTGCTTATTCTTTTCCAACATTAAAAAAAGATTTGTTCGTTTCGTTCGTATTCTCTCTCAATCTCTCTCTCCCTCCCTCCCTCCGTCTCTCTCACTAGTCTCGGGCCCCTCTCATAGACATAAACACCACACACGTTTTAGCTAAGAAAACAAAATTCCATTGCTTGAAGCACTCTTCAACGACCTTGGTAGAAGGTGAAGGACAGGACATGGTGTATGTGATTATTCCAGACTGGTTACACATTCAATGCCCTACTAGGACAATGTGTCTTCCATGGGGATTGTCTCCCACCCCCTCCCATATCAGCATCATTACCCAGTCCTCTTTCTGTACCACTCTCCGTCCTGCCTTTATTTCTGCAGTCCTTACCCAGTCCTCTTTCTGTACCACTCTCCGTCCTGCCTTTATTTCTGCAGTCCTTACCCAGTCCTCTTTCTGTACCACTCTCCGTCCTGCCTTTATTTCTGCAGTCCTTACCCAGTCCTCTTTCTGTACCACTCTCCGTCCTGCCTTTATTTCTGCAGTCCTTACCCAGTCCTCTTTCTGTACCACTCTCCGTCCTGCCTTTATTTCTGCAGTCCTTACCCAGTCCTCTTTCTGTACCACTCTCCGTCCTGCCTTTATTTCTGCAGTCCTTACCCAGTCCTCTTTCTTTACCACTCTCCGTCCTGCCTTTATTTCTGCAGTCCTTGCCCAGTCCTCTTTCTGTACCACTCTCCGTCCTGCCTTTATTTCTGCAGTCCTTACCCAGTCCTCTTTCTGTACCACTCTCCGTCCTGCCTTTATTTCTGCAGTCCTTACCCAGTCCTCTTTCTGTACCACTCTCCGTCCTGCCTTTATTTCTGCAGTCCTTACCCAGTCCTCTTTCTGTACCACTCTCCGTCCTGCCTTTATTTCTGCAGTCCTTGCCCAGTCCTCTTTCTGTACCACTCTCCGTCCTGCCTTTATTTCTGCAGTCCTTGCCCAGTCCTCTTTCTGTACCACTCTCCGTCCTGCCTTTATTTCTGCAGTCCTTACCCAGTCCTCTTTCTGTACCACTCTCCGTCCTGCCTTTATTTCTGCAGTCCTTGCCCAGTCCTCTTTCTGTACCACTCTCCGTCCTGCCTTTATTTCTGCAGTCCTTACCCAGTCCTCTTTCTGTACCACTCTCCGTCCTGCCTTTATTTCTGCAGTCCTTGCCCAGTCCTCTTTCTGTACCACTCTCCGTCCTGCCTTTATTTCTGCAGTCCTTACCCAGTCCTCTTTCTTTACCACTCTCCGTCCTGCCTTTATTTCTGCAGTCCTTACCCAGTCCTCTTTCTGTACCACTCTCCGTCCTGCCTTTATTTCTGCAGTCCTTACCCAGTCCTCTTTCTGTACCACTCTCCGTCCTGCCTTTATTTCTGCAGTCCTTACCCAGTCCTCTTTCTGTACCACTCTCCGTCCTGCCTTTATTTCTGCAGTCCTTGCCCAGTCCTCTTTCTGTACCACTCTCCGTCCTGCCTTTATTTCTGCAGTCCTTACCCAGTCCTCTTTCTGTACCACTCTCCGTCCTGCCTTTATTTCTGCAGTCCTTGCCCAGTCCTCTTTCTGTACCACTCTCCGTCCTGCCTTTATTTCTGCAGTCCTTACCCAGTCCTCTTTCTGTACCACTCTCCGTCCTGCCTTTATTTCTGCAGTCCTTACCCAGTCCTCTTTCTGTACCACTCTCCGTCCTGCCTTTATTTCTGCAGTCCTTACCCAGTCCTCTTTCTGTACCACTCTCCGTCCTGCCTTTATTTCTGCAGTCCTTACCCAGTCCTCTTTCTGTACCACTCTCCGTCCTGCCTTTATTTCTGCAGTCCTTACCCAGTCCTCTTTCTGTACCACTCTCCGTCCTGCCTTTATTTCTGCAGTCCTTACCCAGTCCTCTTTCTGTACCACTCTCCGTCCTGCCTTTATTTCTGCAGTCCTTGCCCAGTCCTCTTTCTGTACCACTCTCCGTCCTGCCTTTATTTCTGCAGTCCTTACCCAGTCCTCTTTCTGTACCACTCTCCGTCCTGCCTTTATTTCTGCAGTCCTTACCCAGTCCTCTTTCTGTACCACTCTCCGTCCTGCCTTTATTTCTGCAGTCCTTACCCAGTCCTCTTTCTTTACCACTCTCCGTCCTGCCTTTATTTCTGCAGTCCTTACCCAGTCCTCTTTCTTTACCACTCTCCGTCCTGCCTTTATTTCTGCAGTCCTTACCCAGTCCTCTTTCTTTACCACTCTCCGTCCTGCCTTTATTTCTGCAGTCCTTACCCAGTCCTCTTTCTTTACCACTCTCCGTCCTGCCTTTATTTCTGCAGTCCTTACCCAGTCCTCTTTCTTTACCACTCTCCGTCCGGCCTTTATTTCTGCAGTCCTTACCCAGTCCTCTTTCTTTACCACTCTCCGTCCTGCCTTTATTTCTGCAGTCCTTACCCAGTCCTCTTTCTTTACCACTCTCCGTCCGGCCTTTATTTCTGCAGTCCTTACCCAGTCCTCTTTCTTTACCACTCTCCGTCCTGCCTTTATTTCTGCAGTCCTTACCCAGTCCTCTTTCTGTACCACTCTCCGTCCTGCCTTTATTTCTGCAGTCCTTGCCCAGTCCTCTTTCTGTACCACTCTCCGTCCTGCCTTTATTTCTGCAGTCCTATTTCAGATGTCCGTTTTGATCTGCTTGTCTCATGCCCCCCCCCCCCCCCTCAATCTCTCATGTCTATCCTAACTCTCTCTCTCTCTCCTTCCCCCTCCCTGGCATGCCTAATTGGTCTCATGGGGCAAGTTTACTCACAAAGCTATGGGTGAGTTGAGAGCAACTTGTAATGGGAGATCAGCGCAGGCACTGGGTGGAATCATAGTGCGCGGCGCTGCCCTCCAGTGGCCATTTTAATACTTCGTTTCACCCCCAGTACACAACTTGTAATGCGTCTGTCACACATTTGACGCACAGAATGGGAGCCCTGATTAACTCATGATTAACTCATGAAAAGTGGTAGATCGCATGTCTATGACAGCTCTGCGACTGCTCTTGTGTTGGTAGGGCAGGTGCATCTCTGGGTCCCATCAGCGCCTTCAGATTTTTTTTTTCTTCATTGGAAACAGAATGTTCATACAGATCTTTGAGAGTTTTACCTACAACAAAAACTAAACAAGTGAAGACAGGATTTTTCGAGAGAAAGGGAGAGACAGAAAGTGAGGGGGGAGGGAGATAGACACAGAGGGAGAGAATGAGTCCATATGAACGGATGGACAGGCAAATTAGATTATAAATAGAACATTAATGCAAGTATATCACATTTATCAATATGTAACGGAATAACAACAGGACTTAAAACACAATGGCTTGAGAGAGTAACAAACATAAGTTTCTTGCTGGAGATGACAATTATTCCCAGTGTTTGAGCAACACCACTAACTGACAATAACAACAAAAACAGAACCTCGACCCTTGTCAGAGATTTAATGAGTAAAAGTTATAAAAAAAGGTACCAAACACAAAACTTCTCTTAGCACAAAAATGGCAGCTGTGTGAAAGCATTGTATGGCGTATCATCAATATCTGTCATCATAAGGGATGTGCATTGTATGGCGTATCATCAATATCTGTCATCATAAGGGATGTGCCTTGTATGGCGCATCATCAATATCTGTCATCATAAGGGATGTGCATTGTATGGCGTATCATCAATATCTGTCATCATAGGGGATGTGCATTGTATGGTGTATCATCAATATCTGTCATCATAGGGGATGTGCATTGTATGGTGTATCATCAATATCTGTCATCATAGGGGATGTGCATTGTATGGTGTATCATCAATATCTGTCATCATAGGGATGTGCATTGTATGGTGTATCATCAATATCTGTCATCATAGGGGATGTGCATTGTATGGCGTATCATCAATATCTGTCATCATAAGGGATGTGCATTGTATGGCGTATCATCAATATCTGTCATCATAGTCATCATAAGGGATGTGCATTGTATGGCGTATCATCAATATCTGTCATCATAAGGGATGTGCATTGTATGGTGTATCATCAATATCTGTCATCATAAGGGATGTGCATTGTATGGCGTATCATCAATATCTGTCATCATAGGGGATGTGCATTGTATGGCGTATCATCAATATCTGTCATCATAAGGGATGTGCATTGTATGGTGTATCATCAATATCTGTCATCATAAGGGATGTGCATTGTATGGTGTATCATCAATATCTGTCATCATAGGGGATGTGCATTGTATGGCGTATCATCAATATCTGTCATCATAAGGGATGTGCATTGTATGGCATCATCAATATCTGTCATCATAGGGGATGTGCATTGTATGGCGTATCATCAATATCTGTCATCATAAGGGATGTGCATTGTATGGCGTATCATCAATATCTGTCATCATAAGGGGATGTGCATTGTATGGCGTATCATCAATATCTGTCATCATAAGGGATGTGCATTGTATGGTGTATCATCAATATCTGTCATCATAGTGGATGTGCATTGTATGGTGTATCATCAATATCTGTCATCATAAGGGATGTGCATTGTATGGCGTATCATCAATATCTGTCATCATAAGGGATGTGCATTGTATGGCGTATCATCAATATCTGTCATCATAAGGGATGTGCATTGTATGGCGTATCATCAATATCTGTCATCATAAGGGATGTGCATTGTATGGCGTATCATCAATATCTGTCATCATAAGGGATGTGCATGGGATGTGCATTGTATGGCGTATCATCAATATCTGTCATCATAAGGGATGTGCATTGTATGGTGTATCATCAATATCTGTCATCATAGGGGATGTGCATTGTATGGCGTATCATCAATATCTGTCATCATAGGGGATGTGCATTGTATGGTGTATCATCAATATCTGTCATCATAGGGCATTGTATGTGCATTGTATGGCATTGTATCATCATCAATATCTGTCATCATAGTGGTATGGTGTATGTGCATTGTATGGCGTATCATCAATATCTGTCATCATAAGGGATGTGCATTGTATGGAGTATCATCAATATCTGTCATCATAGGGGATGTGCATTGTATGGCATCATCAATATCTGTCATCATAAGGGATGTGCATTGTATGGAGTATCATCAATATCTGTCATCATAGGGGATGTGCATTGTATGGTGTATCATCAATATCTGTCATCATAGGGGATGTGCATTGTATGGCTGTATCATCAATATCTGTCATCATAGGGGATGTGCATTGTATGGCGTATCATCAATATCTGTCATCATAAGGGATGTGCATTGTATGGCGTATCATCAATATCTGTCATCATAGGGGATGTGCATCATCAATATCTGGGATGTGCATTGTATGGCGTATCATCAATATCTGTCATCATAAGGGATGTGCATTGTATGGTGTATCATCAATATCTGTCATCATAGGGGATGTGCATTGTATGGCGTATCATCACTATCTGTCATCATAAGGGATGTGCATTGTATGGCGTATCATCAATATCTGTCATCATAGGGGATGTGCATTGTATGGTGTATCATCAATATCTGTCATCATAAGGGATGTGCATTGTATGGTGTATCATCAATATCTGTCATCATAAGGGATGTGCATTGTATGGCGTATCATCAATATCTGTCATCATAAGGGATGTGCATTGTATGGCGTATCATCAATATCTGTCATCATAGGGGATGTGCATTGTATGGTATGGTGTATCATCAATATCTGTCATCATAGGGGATGTGCATTGTATGGTGTATCATCAATATCTGTCATCATAGGGGATGTGCATTGTATGGCGTATCATCAATATCTGTCATCATAAGGGATGTGCATTGTATGGTGTATCATCAATATCTGTCATCATAAGGGATGTGCATTGTATGGTGTATCATCAATATCTGTCATCATAAGGGATGTGCATTGTATGGCGTATCATCAATATCTGTCATCATAGGGGATGTGCATTGTATGGCATCATCAATATCTGTCATCATAGGGGATGTGCATTGTATGGTGCATCATCAATATCTGTCATCATAAGGGATGTGCCTTGTATGGTGCATCATCAATATCTGTCATCATCATCATCAATATCTGTCATCATAAGGGATGTGCATTGTATGGTGTATCATCAATATCTGTCATCATAAGGGATGTGCATTGTATGGCGTATCATCAATATCTGTCATCATAAGGGATGTGCATTGTATGGCGTATCATCAATATCTGTCATCATAAGGGATGTGCATTGTATGGTGTATCATCAATATCTGTCATCATAGGGGATGTGCATTGTATGGCGTATCATCAATATCTGTCATCATAGGGGATGTGCATTGTATGGCGTATCATCAATATCTGTCATCATAAGGGATGTGCATTGTATGGTGTATCATCAATATCTGTCATCATAGTGGATGTGCATTGTATGGCGTATCATCAATATCTGTCATCATAGGGGATGTGCATTGTATGGTGTATCATCAATATCTGTCATCATAGGGGATGTGCATTGTATGGTGTATCATCAATATCTGTCATCATAAGGGATGTGCATTGTATGGCGTATCATCAATATCTGTCATCATAAGGGATGTGCATTGTATGGTGTATCATCAATATCTGTCATCATAAGGGATGTGCATTGTATGGTGTATCATCAATATCTGTCATCATAAGGGATGTGCATTGTATGGTGTATCATCAATATCTGTCATCATAGTGGATGTGCATTGTATGGCGTATCATCAATATCTGTCATCATAATTGTATGGATGTGCATTGTATGGTGTATCATCAATATCTGTCATCATAGGGGATGTGCATTGTATGGCGTATCATCAATATCTGTCATCATAAGGGATGTGCATTGTATGGCGTATCATCAATATCTGTCATCATAGGGGATGTGCATTGTATGGTGTATCATCAATATCTGTCATCATAGGGGATGTGCATTGTATGGTGTATCATCATCAATATCTGTCATCATAATATCTGTCATCATAAGGGATGTGCATTGTATGGCGTATCATCAATATCTGTCATCATAGGGGATGTGCATCATCAATATCTGTCATCATAAGGGATGTGCATTGTATGGTGTATCATCAATATCTGTCATCATAGGGGATGTGCATCATCAATATCTGTCATCATAGGGGATGTGCATTGTATGGCGTATCATCAATATCTGTCATCATAAGGGATGTGCATTGTATGGTGTATCATCAATATCTGTCATCATAAGGGATGTGCATTGTATGGTGTATCATCAATATCTGTCATCATAGGGGATGTGCATTGTATGGCATCAATATCTGCATCATCATCAATATCTGTCATCATAGGGGATGTGCATTGTATGGTGTATCATCAATATCTGTCATCATAGGGGATGTGCATTGTATGGCGTATCATCAATATCTGTCATCATAGGGGATGTGCATTGTATGGCGTATCATCAATATCTGTCATCATAGGGGATGTGCATTGTATGGCGTATCATCAATATCTGTCATCATAGGGGATGTGCATTGTATGGCGTATCATCAATATCTGTCATCATAGGGGATGTGCATTGTATGGTGTATCATCAATATCTGTCATCATAAGGGATGTGCATTGTATGGCGTATCATCAATATCTGTCATCATAGGGGATGTGCATTGTATGGTGTATCATCAATATATGTCATCATAAGGGATGTGCATTGTATGGTGTATCATCAATATCTGTCATCATAGGGGATGTGCATCATCAATATCTGTCATCATAAGGGATGTGCATTGTATGGCGTATCATCAATATCTGTCATCATAAGGGATGTGCATTGTATGGCGTATCATCAATATCTGTCATCATAGGGGATGTGCATTGTATGGCGTATCATCAATATCTGTCATCATAAGGGATGTGCATTGTATGGCGTATCATCAATATCTGTCATCATAAGGGATGTGCATTGTATGGCGTATCATCAATATCTGTCATCATAAGGGATGTGCATTGTATGGTGTATCATCAATATCTGTCATCATAGGGGATGTGCATTGTATGGCGTATCATCAATATCTGTCATCATAAGGGATGTGCATTGTATGGCGTATCATCAATATCTGTCATCATAAGGGATGTGCATTGTATGGCGTATCATCAATATCTGTCATCATAGGGGATGTGCATTGTATGGTGTATCATCAATATCTGTCATCATAAGGGATGTGCATTGTATGGAGTATCATCAATATCTGTCATCATAGGGGATGTGCATTGTATGGTGTATCATCAATATCTGTCATCATAGGGGATGTGCATTGTATGGAGTATCATCAATATCTGTCATCATAGGGGATGTGCATCATCAATATCTGTCATCATAAGGGATGTGCATTGTATGGAGTATCATCAATATCTGTCATCATAAGGGATGTGCATTGTATGGTGTATCATCAATATCTGTCATCATAGGGGATGTGCATTGTATGGCGTATCATCAATATCTGTCATCATAAGGGATGTGCATTGTATGGAGTATCATCAATATCTGTCATCATAGGGGATGTGCATTGTATGGCGTATCATCAATATCTGTCATCATAGGGGATGTGCATTGTATGGTGTATCATCAATATCTGTCATCATAAGGGATGTGCATTGTATGGTGTATCATCAATATCTGTCATCATAGGGGATGTGCATTGTATGGTGCATCATCAATATCTGTCATCATAGGGGATGTGCATTGTATGGCGTATCATCAATATCTGTCATCATAGGGGATGTGCATTGTATGGCGTATCATCAATATCTGTCATCATAAGGGATGTGCATTGTATGGAGTATCATCAATATCTGTCATCATAGGGGATGTGCATTGTATGGCGTATCATCAATATCTGTCATCATAGGGGACATCCCCTATGATGACAGATATTGATGATACGCCATACAATGCACATCCCCTATGATGACAGATATTGATGATACACCATACAATGCACATCCACTAATGATGACAGATATTGATGATACACCATACAATGCACATCCCTTATGATGACAGATATTGATGATACACCATACAATGCACATCCACTATGATGACAGATATTGATGATACACCATACAATGCACATCCACTATGATGACAGATATTGATGATACACCATACAATGCACATCCCTTATGATGACAGATATTGATGATACACCATACAATGCACATCCACTATGATGACAGATATTGATGATACACCATACAATGCACATCCCCTATGATGACAGATATTGATGATACGCCATACAATGCACATCCCTTATGATGACAGATATTGATGATACGCCATACAATGCACATCCCTTATGATGACAGATATTGATGATACGCCATACAATGCACATCCCTTATGATGACAGATATTGATGATACGCCATACAATGCACATCCCCTATGATGACAGATATTGATGATACGCCATACAATGCACATCCCTTATGATGACAGATATTGATGATACACCATACAATGCACATCCCTTATGATGACAGATATTGATGATACACCATACAATGCACATCCCCTATGATGACAGATATTGATGATACACCATACAATGCACATCCCCTATGATGACAGATATTGATGATACACCATACAATGCACATCCCCTATGATGACAGATATTGATGATACGCCATACAATGCACATCCCTTATGATGACAGATATTGATGATACACCATACAATGCACATCCCTAATGATGACAGATATTGATGATACGCCATACAATGCACATCCCCTATGATGACAGATATTGATGATACACCATACAATGCACATCCCTTATGATGACAGATATTGATGATACACCATACAATGCACATCCACTATGATGACAGATATTGATGATACACCATACAATGCACATCCACTATGATGACAGATATTGATGATACACCATACAATGCACATCCACTATGATGACAGATATTGATGATACACCATACAATGCACATCCCTTATGATGACAGATATTGATGATACACCATACAATGCACATCCCTATATGATGACAGATATTGATGATACGCCATACAATGCACATCCCTTATGATGACAGATATTGATGATACGCCATACAATGCACATCCCTTATGATGACAGATATTGATGATACGCCATACAATGCACATCCCCTATGATGACAGATATTGATGATACGCCATACAATGCACATCCCTAATGATGACAGATATTGATGATACGCCATACAATGCACATCCCCTATGATGACAGATATTGATGATACGCCATACAATGCACATCCCTTATGATGACAGATATTGATGATACACCATACAATGCACATCCACTATGATGACAGATATTGATGATACACCATACAATGCACATCCCCTATGATGACAGATATTGATGATACACCATACAATGCACATCCACTATGATGACAGATATTGATGATACACCATACAATGCACATCCACTATGATGACAGATATTGATGATACACCATACAATGCACATCCCTTATGATGACAGATATTGATGATACACCATACAATGCACATCCCCTATGATGACAGATATTGATGATACACCATACAATGCACATCCCTAATGATGACAGATATTGATGATACACCATACAATGCACATCCCCTATGATGACAGATATTGATGATACACCATACAATGCACATCCCCTATGATGACAGATATTGATGATACACCATACAATGCACATCCACTATGATGACAGATATTGATGATACACCATACAATGCACATCCCTAATGATGACAGATATTGATGATACACCATACAATGCACATCCCCTATGATGACAGATATTGATGATACACCATACAATGCACATCCCCTATGATGACAGATATTGATGATACACCATACAATGCACATCCACTATGATGACAGATATTGATGATACGCCATACAATGCACATCCCCTATGATGACAGATATTGATGATACACCATACAATGCACATCCCACTATGATGACAGATATTGATGATACGCCATACAATGCACATCCCTTTTATGATGACAGATATTGATGATACACCATACAATGCACATCCCTTATGATGACAGATATTGATGATACGCCATACAATGCACATCCCTAATGATGACAGATATTGATGATACGCCATACAATGCACATCCCCTATGATGACAGATATTGATGATACGCCATACAATGCACATCCCTTATGATGACAGATATTGATGATACACCATACAATGCACATCCCCTATGATGACAGATATTGATGATACGCCATACAATGCACATCCCTTATGATGACAGATATTGATGATACACCATACAATGCACATCCCTTATGATGACAGATATTGATGATACGCCATACAATGCACATCCCCTATGATGACAGATATTGATGATACGCCATACAATGCACATCCCCTATGATGACAGATATTGATGATACACCATACAATGCACATCCACTATGATGACAGATATTGATGATACGCCATACAATGCACATCCCTTATGATGACAGATATTGATGATACACCATACAATGCACATCCCTTATGATGACAGATATTGATGATACACCATACAATGCACATCCACTATGATGACAGATATTGATGATACACCATACAATGCACATCCCCTATGATGACAGATATTGATGATACACCATACAATGCACATCCCCTATGATGACAGATATTGATGATACGCCATACAATGCACATCCCTTATGATGACAGATATTGATGATACACCATACAATGCACATCCACTATGATGACAGATATTGATGATACGCCATACAATGCACATCCCCTATGATGACAGATATTGATGATACACCATACAATGCACATCCACTATGATGACAGATATTGATGATACACCATACAATGCACATCCACTATGATGACAGATATTGATGATACACCATACAATGCACATCCCTTATGATGACAGATATTGATGATACACCATACAATGCACATCCCTTATGATGACAGATATTGATGATACACCATACAATGCACATCCACTATGATGACAGATATTGATGATACACCATACAATGCACATCCACTATGATGACAGATATTGATGATACACCATACAATGCACATCCCCTATGATGACAGATATTGATGATACGCCATACAATGCACATCCACTATGATGACAGATATTGATGATACACCATACAATGCACATCCCCTATGATGACAGATATTGATGATACACCATACAATGCACATCCCATATGATGACAGATATTGATGATACACCATACAAGGCACATCCCTTATGATGACAGATATTGATGATACGCCATACAAGGCACATCCACTATGATGACAGATATTGATGATGCACCATACAATGCACATCCACTATGATGACAGATATTGATGATACGCCATACAATGCACATCCCTTATGATGACAGATATTGATGATACACCATACAATGCACATCCCCTATGATGACAGATATTGATGATACACCATACAATGCACATCCACTATGATGACTATGATGACAGATACAGATATTGATGATGCACATCCCCTATGATGACAGATATTGATGATACGCCATACAATGCACATCCCCTATGATGACAGATATTGATGATACACCATACAATGCACATCCACTATGATGACAGATATTGATGATACACCATACAATGCACATCCCCCCTATGATGACTATGATGACAGATATTGATGATACACCATACAATGCACATCCCTTATGATGACAGATATTGATGATACGCCATACAATGCACATCCCTTATGATGACAGATATTGATGATACACCATACAATGCACATCCCTTATGATGACAGATATTGATGATACGCCATACAATGCACATCCCTTATGATGACAGATAGTGATGATACGCCATACAATGCACATCCCTTATGATGACAGATATTGATGATACGCCATACAATGCACATCCCCTATGATGACAGATATTGATGATACACCATACAATGCACATCCCTAATGATGACAGATATTGATGATACGCCATACAATGCACATCCCCTATGATGACAGATATTGATGATACACCATACAATGCACATCCCCTATGATGACAGATATTGATGATACACCATACAATGCACATCCCCTATGATGACAGATATTGATGATACGCCATACAATGCACATCCCTTATGATGACAGATATTGATGATACACCATACAATGCACATCCCTTATGATGACTATTGATGATGACAGATATTGATGATACGCCATACAATGCACATCCCACGATGATGACAGATATTGATGATGACAGATATTGATGATACGCCATACAATGCACATCCCCTATGATGACAGATATTGATGATACGCCATACAATGCACATCCCTTATGATGACAGATATTGATGATACACCATACAATGCACATCCCCTATGATGACAGATATTGATGATACACCATACAATGCACATCCACTATGATGACAGATATTGATGATACACCATACAATGCACATCCCTATGATGACAGATATTGATGATACACCATACAATGCACATCCCCTATGATGACAGATATTGATGATACGCCATACAATGCACATCCCTTATGATGACAGATATTGATGATACGCCATACAATGCACATCCCATATGATGACAGATATTGATGATACACCATACAATGCACATCCACCATACTTATGATGACAGATATTGATGATACACCATACAATGCACATCCCCTTATGATGACAGATATTGATGATACGCCATACAATGCACATCCCTTATGATGACAGATATTGATGATACACCATACAATGCACATCCCCTATGATGACAGATATTGATGATACACCATACAATGCACATCCCCTATGATGACAGATATTGATGATACGCCATACAATGCACATCCCTTATGATGACAGATATTGATGATACACCATACAATGCACATCCCCTATGATGACAGATATTGATGATACGCCATACAATGCACATCCCATATGATGACAGATATTGATGATACACCATACAATGCACATCCCTTATGATGACAGATATTGATGATACGCCATACAATGCACATCCCATATGATGACAGATATTGATGATACACCATACAATGCACATCCCCTATGATGACAGATATTGATGATACACCATACAATGCACATCCCCTATGATGACAGATATTGATGATACGCCATACAATGCACATCCCTTATGATGACAGATATTGATGATACACCATACAATGCACATCCCTTATGATGACAGATATTGATGATACACCATACAATGCACATCCCTTATGATGACAGATATTGATGATACGCCATACAATGCACATCCCTTATGATGACAGATATTGATGATACGCCATACAATGCACATCCCCTATGATGACAGATATTGATGATACGCCATACAATGCACATCCCCTATGATGACAGATATTGATGATACACCATACAATGCACATCCCCTATGATGACAGATATTGATGATACGCCATACAATGCACATCCCTTATGATGACAGATATTGATGATACACCATACAATGCACATCCCTTATGATGACAGATATTGATGATACGCCATACAATGCACATCCCCTATGATGACAGATATTGATGATACACCATACAATGCACATCCCTTATGATGACAGATATTGATGATACACCATACAATGCACATCCCCTATGATGACAGATATTGATGATACACCATACAATGCACATCCACTATGATGACAGATATTGATGATACACCATACAATGCACATCCCCTATGATGACAGATATTGATGATACGCCATACAATGCACATCCCTTATGATGACAGATATTGATGATGCGCCATACAAGGCACATCCCTTATGATGACAGATATTGATGATGCGCCATACAATGCACATCCCTTATGATGACAGATATTGATGATACGCCATACAATGCTTTCACACAGCTGCCATTTTTGTGCTAAGAGAAGTTTTGTGTTTGGTACCTTTTTTTATAACTTTTACTCATTAAATCTCTGACAAGGGTCGAGGTTCTGTTTTTGTTGTTATTGTCAGTTAGTGGTGTTGCTCAAACACTGGGAATAATTGTCATCTCCAGCAAGAAACTTATGTTTGTTACTCTCTCAAGCCATTGTGTTTTAAGTCCTGTTGTTATTCCGTTACATATTGATAAATGTGATATACTTGCATTAATGTTCTATTTATAATCTAATTTGCCTGTCCATCCGTTCATATGGACTCATTCTCTCCCTCTGTGTCTATCTCCCTCCCCCCTCACTTTCTGTCTCTCCCTTTCTCTCGAAAAATCCTGTCTTCACTTGTTTAGTTTTTGTTGTAGGTAAAACTCTCAAAGATCTGTATGAACATTCTGTTTCCAATGAAGAAAAAAAAAATCTGAAGGCGCTGATGGGACCCAGAGATGCACCTGCCCTACCAACACAAGAGCAGTCGCAGAGCTGTCATAGACATGCGATCTACCACTTTTCATGAGTTAATCATGAGTTAATCAGGGCTCCCATTCTGTGCGTCAAATGTGTGACAGACGCATTACAAGTTGTGTACTGGGGGTGAAACGAAGTATTAAAATGGCCACTGGAGGGCAGCGCCGCGCACTATGATTCCACCCAGTGCCTGCGCTGATCTCCCATTACAAGTTGCTCTCAACTCACCCATAGCTTTGTGAGTAAACTTGCCCCATGAGACCAATTAGGCATGCCAGGGAGGGGGAAGGAGAGAGAGAGAGAGTTTAGGATAGACATGAGAGATTGAGGGGGGGGGGGGGGCACATGAGACAAGCAGATCAAAACGGACATCTGAAATAGGACTGCAGAAATAAAGGCAGGACGGAGAGTGGTACAGAAAGAGGACTGGGCAAGGACTGCAGAAATAAAGGCAGGACGGAGAGTGGTACAGAAAGAGGACTGGGTAAGGACTGCAGAAATAAAGGCAGGACGGAGAGTGGTAAAGAAAGAGGACTGGGTAAGGACTGCAGAAATAAAGGCAGGACGGAGAGTGGTAAAGAAAGAGGACTGGGTAAGGACTGCAGAAATAAAGGCAGGACGGAGAGTGGTAAAGAAAGAGGACTGGGTAAGGACTGCAGAAATAAAGGCCGGACGGAGAGTGGTAAAGAAAGAGGACTGGGTAAGGACTGCAGAAATAAAGGCAGGACGGAGAGTGGTAAAGAAAGAGGACTGGGTAAGGACTGCAGAAATAAAGGCAGGACGGAGAGTGGTAAAGAAAGAGGACTGGGTAAGGACTGCAGAAATAAAGGCAGGACGGAGAGTGGTAAAGAAAGAGGACTGGGTAAGGACTGCAGAAATAAAGGCAGGACGGAGAGTGGTACAGAAAGAGGACTGGGTAAGGACTGCAGAAATAAAGGCAGGACGGAGAGTGGTACAGAAAGAGGACTGGGTAAGGACTGCAGAAATAAAGGCAGGACGGAGAGTGGTACAGAAAGAGGACTGGGTAAGGACTGCAGAAATAAAGGCAGGACGGAGAGTGGTACAGAAAGAGGACTGGGCAAGGACTGCAGAAATAAAGGCAGGACGGAGAGTGGTAAAGAAAGAGGACTGGGTAAGGACTGCAGAAATAAAGGCAGGACGGAGAGTGGTACAGAAAGAGGACTGGGTAAGGACTGCAGAAATAAAGGCAGGACGGAGAGTGGTACAGAAAGAGGACTGGGTAAGGACTGCAGAAATAAAGGCAGGACGGAGGAGTGGTACAGAAAGAGGACTGGGTAAGGACTGCAGAAATAAAGGCAGGACGGAGAGTGGTAAAGAAAGAGGACTGGGTAAGGACTGCAGAAATAAAGGCAGGACGGAGAGTGGTACAGAAAGAGGACATCTCCAACAACAAAAAAAAAAAATATAATAGGAAAAAATAACTGCAGAAAAAATAGGCAAATAAAAAATAAAAAAATAAACAAACAAAACAAACAAAAACAAACGGAGAGTACACACACAAAGAAAGAGGACACACCCACGCATAAGGACTAGCAGCATTTATCGTGAAAGAGGAAAAAACAATCTCTAGGACGGAGAGTGGTATTTACAAAGAGGACTGGGTAAGGACTGCAGAAATAAAGGCAGGACGGAGAGTGGTACAGAAAGAGGACTGGGTAAGGACTGCAGAAATAAAGGCAGGACGGAGAGTGGTACTGAAAGAGGACTGGGTAAGGACTGCAGAAATAAAGGCAGGACGGAGAGTGGTACAGAAAGAGGACTGGGTAAGGACTGCAGAAATAAAGGCAGGACGGAGAGTGGTACAGAAAGAGGACTGGGTAAGGACTGCAGAAATAAAGGCAGGACGGAGAGTGGTACAGAAAGAGGACTGGGTAAGGACTGCAGAAATAAAGGCAGGACGGAGAGTGGTAAAGAAAGAGGACTGGGTAAGGACTGCAGAAATAAAGGCAGGACGGAGAGTGGTACAGAAAGAGGACTGGGTAAGGACAGAGGCACGGAGAGTGGTACAGAAAGAGGACTGGGTAAGGACTGCAAAATAAAGGCAGGACGGAGAGTGGTACAGAAAGAGGACTGGGTAAGGACTGCAGAAATAAAGGCAGGACGGAGAGTGGTACAGAAAGAGGACTGGGTAAGGACTGCAGAAATAAAGGCAGGACGGAGAGTGGTACAGAAAGAGGACTGGGTAAGGACTGCAGAAATAAAGGCAGGACGGAGAGTGGTACAGAAAGAGGACTGGGTAAGGACTGCAGAAATAAAGGCAGGACGGAGAGTGGTACAGAAAGAGGACTGGGTAAGGACTGCAGAAATAAAGGCAGGACGGAGAGTGGTACAGAAAGAGGACTGGGTAAGGACTGCAGAAATAAAGGCAGGACGGAGAGTGGTACAGAAAGAGGACTGGGTAAGGACTGCAGAAATAAAGGCAGGACGGAGAGTGGTAAAGAAAGAGGAAGAGGACTGGCAGTAAGGACTGGGCACTGCAGAAATAAAGGCAGGACGGAGAGTGGTAAAGAAAGAGGACTGGGTAAGGACTGCAGAAATAAAGGCAGGACGGAGAGTGGTACAGAAAGAGGACTGGGTAAGGACTGCAGAAATAAAGGCAGGACGGAGAGTGGTACAGAAAGAGGACTGGGTAAGGACTGCAGAAATAAAGGCAGGACGGAGAGTGGTACAGAAAGAGGACTGGGTAATGAGGACGGAGAG
The DNA here is from genome assembly GCA_017654935.2 of Phymorhynchus buccinoides. Lineage (NCBI taxonomy): Eukaryota > Metazoa > Mollusca > Gastropoda > Neogastropoda > Raphitomidae > Phymorhynchus > Phymorhynchus buccinoides. The sequence continues at coordinate 18,786,997 of CM065713.1, forward strand.
TGGTACAGAAATGACAATAGCTTTCACACACACACATGCGGGGTGGGAGACAATCCCCATGGAAGACACATTGTCCTAGTAGGGCATTGAATGTGTAACCAGTCTGGAATAATCACATACACCATGTCCTGTCCTTCACCTTCTACCAAGGTCGTTGAAGAGTGCTTCAAGCAATGGAATTTTGTTTTCTTAGCTAAAACGTGTGTGGTGTTTATGTCTATGAGAGGGGCCCGAGACTAGTGAGAGAGACGGAGGGAGGGAGGGAGAGAGAGATTGAGAGAGAACGAACGAACGAACAAATCTTTTTTAATGTTGCAAAAGAATAAGCACAATACAGGCTTGTTTACATCTCACCAACAACAAAGAAAAAATATTAGAAGAAAAAAACACCAGATCAATATATGAATGGCAAATATTTGTAAATACCAATTATCCACACACATACACACAGCCATACACACAACAGCTACACACACACTCACATACACATACACATGCACGCACGCACACACGCACACACACACACACACACACTATAGCAACATTTATCGTGAAAGAGGAAAAAACAATCTCTAGATGCAACACACACACAAAGAACAAAATTATTTACAAGAGAGAGAGAGACAGAGCACCAAAGGGATGGCACTGACAATAGCTTTCCACACACACACATGCGCGCACTCACAGAGAGAGAGAGACAGAGCACCAAACAGAGGGATGGCACTGACAATAGCTTTCCAAACACACACATGTGCGCACTCACAGAGAGAGAGAGACAGAGCACCAAACAGAGGGATGGCACTGACAATAGCTTTCCAAACACACACATGCGCGCACTCACAGAGAGAGAGAGACAGAGCACCAGAGGGATGGCACTGACAATAGCTTTCCAAACACACACATGCGCGCACTCACAGAGAGAGAGAGACAGAGCACCAAACAGAGGGATGGCACTGACAATAGCTTTCCAAACACACACATGCGCGCACTCACAGAGAGAGAGAGACAGAGCACCAGAGGGATGGCACTGACAATAGCTTTCCAAACACACACATGCGCGCACTCACAGAGAGAGAGAGACAGAGCACCAAACAGAGGGATGGCACTGACAATAGCTTTCCAAACACACACATGCGCGCACTCACAGAGAGAGAGAGAGAAGACTGACAATTTAACTAGCTTTCCAAAAATACACACACACGCATGCATGCGCGCGCACACGCACACACACAGAGGGGAGGGTGAAAGACGCACGTTTGCTTCATATTGCCTGTGCATACAATACAATGTTTTATTGACAATACTGAATATTTGAATGCCTTTATGTTTATTTGTTGTTGTTTTTTCACCCTCTATAAGTTCACCCTGGGGGTGAAAATACTCTATAGTCAAACAAAAAGGTGAGCCCTGTAAATATCTGTTAGACTGTGTTCCGAGTCCTCTGTCTCTGTCTGTCTCTCTTGTATCAATCATTGTGTTTGTCAACAGGGGATGTCTGTCTCTGTCGTATCAATCATTGGGTTTGTTTGTCAACAGGGGATGCAGGCAAGCTGTATGACTCGGTGCACTCCAAGATTTTCTCTCTTCCTCGACATTTCAAAGTGTTCCCTGCACACGACTACACAGGTCACAGTTCTCTCTCTCTCTCTGTCTCTATGCATGGCTCTCTCTCTCTGTGTCCTTCTCTCTCTTTCTCTATATCTGTGTTCTTGTCCTTCTCTCCGACATTCTTTCTTTCGCTCTCTCTCCTGTTTGTTATTTTATCTATTGTATTCTCTCTCTCATTCTTTCTATGTGTCATTTTGTAATTTAAAAAACACATGTTTTTGTCTCGCAATTTCTCTGGCAGTCAAGGGGTTAATCGTTTTGTGTTGCAGTCAGGAGGTTTACATCTCCAGAACGTTTTGCCACATTGACTCTGAGCAGGTCTATTTTATAAAAACAATTAAAAAAACAAATTACTGAAGGCTTTCAAAATAACCTTGTTCCAAGTTCTATTTTACATTTTGTAATTTTTGTTTTTTCTTAAAAGAAAAAGATTTTCGGCAGTTACTCGTTTTTACAGACTATAACTAGGCGATACTTTTTCTTTCTTGACTGAGACCCCTGCATTCTATAATCTGACAAATAATATAGTAAGATGCAGGTGTAATAAAATCAGAAATTTGTGCCAAATGTGGGAGGTGCACCTTGCACCGCTTTGTACAGACACGGCGCACCTTATCATAAAACACACCCCAAATGTGGGAGGTGCGCCTTGCACCGCTTTGTACAGACACGGCGCACCTTATCATAAAACACACCCCAAATGTGGGAGGTGCGCCTTGCACCGCTTTGTACAGACACGGCGCACCTTATCATAAAACACACCCCAAATGTGGGAGGTGCGCCTTGCACCGCTTTGTACAGACACGGCGCACCGTATCATAAAACACACACCCCAAATGTGGGAGGTGCGCCTTGCACCGCTTTGTACAGACACGGCGCACCTTATCATAAAACACACCCCAAATGTGGGAGGTGCGCCTTGCACCGCTTTGTACAGACACGGCGCACCTTATCATAAAACACACCCCAAATGTGGGAGGTGCGCCTTGCACCGCTTTGTACAGACACGGCGCGCCTTATCATAAAACACACCCCAAATGTGGGAGGTGCGCCTTGCACCGCTTTGTACAGACACGGCGCACCTTATCATAAAACACACCCCAAATGTGGGAGGTGCGCCTTGCACCGCTTTGTACAGACACGGCGCGCCTTATCATAAAACACACCCCAAATGTGGGAGGTGCGCCTTGCACCGCTTTGTACAGACACGGCGCGCCTTATCATAAAACACACCCCAAATGTGGGAGGTGCGCCTTGCACCGCTTTGTGCAGACACGGCGCGCCTTATCATAAAACACACACCCCAAATGTGGGAGGTGCGCCTTGCACCGCTTTGTACAGACACGGCGCACCTTATCATAAAACACACCCCAAATGTGGGAGGTGCGCCTTGCACCGCTTTGTACAGACACGGCGCGCCTTATCATAAAACACACACCCCAAATGTGGGAGGTGCGCCTTGCACCGCTTTGTACAGACACGGCGCACCTTATCATAAAACACACCCCCCAAATGTGGGAGGTGCGCCTTGCACCGCTTTGTACAGACACGGCGCACCTTATCATAAAACACACACCCCAAATGTGGGAGGTGCGCCTTGCACCGCTTTGTACAGACACGGCGCACCTTATCATAAAACACACACCCCAAATGTGGGAGGTGCGCCTTGCACCGCTTTGTACAGACACGGCGCACCTTATCATAAAACACACACCCCAAATGTGGGAGGTGCGCCTTGCACCGCTTTGTACAGACACGGCGCACCTTATCATAAAACACACACCCCAAATGTGGGAGGTGCGCCTTGCACCGCTTTGTACAGACACGGCGCACCTTATCATAAAACACACCCCCCAAATGTGGGAGGTGCGCCTTGCACCGCTTTGTACAGACACGGCGCACCTTATCATAAAACACACCCCAAATGTGGGAGGTGCGCCTTGCACCGCTTTGTACAGACACGGCGCACCTTATCATAAAACACACCCCCCAAATGTGGGAGGTGCGCCTTGCACCGCTTTGTACAGACACGGCGCACCTTATCATAAAACACACCCCCCAAATGTGGGAGGTGCGCCTTGCACCGCTTTGTACAGACACGGCGCACCTTATCATAAAACACACACCCCAAATGTGGGAGGTGCGCCTTGCACCGCTTTGTACAGACACGGCGCACCTTATCATAAAACACACACCCCCCAAATGTGGGAGGTGCGCCTTGCACCGCTTTGTACAGACACAGCGCACCGTATCATAAAACACACACCCCAAATGTGGGAGGTGCGCCTTGCACCGCTTTGTACAGACACGGCGCACCTTATCATAAAACACACCCCCAAATGTGGGAGGTGCGCCTTGCACCGCTTTGTACAGACACGGCGCACCTTATCATAAAACACACACCCCAAATGTGGGAGGTGCGCCTTGCACCGCTTTGTACAGACACGGCGCACCTTATCATAAACACACACCCCAAATGTGGGAGGTGCGCCTTGCACCGCTTTGTACAGACACGGCGCACCTTATCATAAAACACACCCCCAAATGTGGGAGGTGCGCCTTGCACCGCTTTGTACAGACACGGCGCACCTTATCATAAAACACACCCCAAATGTGGGAGGTGCGCCTTGCACCGCTTTGTACAGACACGGCGCACCTTATCATAAAACACACACCCCAAATGTGGGAGGTGCGCCTTGCACCGCTTTGTACAGACACGGCGCACCTTATCATAAAACACACCCCCCCAAATGTGGGAGGTGCGCCTTGCACCGCTTTGTACAGACACGGCGCACCTTATCATAAAACACACACCCCAAATGTGGGAGGTGCGCCTTGCACCGCTTTGTACAGACACGGCGCACCTTATCATAAAACACACACCCCAAATGTGGGAGGTGCGCCTTGCACCGCTTTGTACAGACACGGCGCACCTTATCATAAAACACACCCCAAATGTGGGAGGTGCGCCTTGCACCGCTTTGTACAGACACGGCGCACCTTATCATAAAACACACCCCAAATGTGGGAGGTGCACCTTGCACCGCTTTGTACAGACACGGCGCACCTTATCATAAAACACACCCCAAATGTGGGAGGTGCACCTTGCACCGCTTTGTACAGACACGGCGCACCTTATCATAAAACACACCCCAAATGTGGGAGGTGCGCCTTGCACCGCTTTGTACAGACACGGCGCACCTTATCATAAAACACACCCCAAATGTGGGAGGTGCGCCTTGCACCGCTTTGTACAGACACGGCGCACCTTATCATAAAACACACCCCAAATGTGGGAGGTGCGCCTTGCACCGCTTTGTACAGACACGGCGCACCTTATCATAAAACACACCCCCAAATGTGGGAGGTGCACCTTGCACCGCTTTGTACAGACACGGCGCACCTTATCATAAAACACACCCCAAATGTGGGAGGTGCACCTTGCACCGCTTTGTACAGACACGGCGCACCTTATCATAAAACACACACCCCAAATGTGGGAGGTGCGCCTTGCACCGCTTTGTACAGACACGGCGCACCTTATCATAAAACACACACCCCAAATGTGGGAGGTGCGCCTTGCACCGCTTTGTACAGACACGGCGCACCTTATCATAAAACACACACCCCAAATGTGGGAGGTGCACCTTGCACCGCTTTGTACAGACACGGCGCACCTTATCATAAAACACACCCCAAATGTGGGAGGTGCGCCTTGCACCGCTTTGTACAGACACGGCGCACCTTATAAAACACACCCCAAATGTGGGAGGTGCACCTTGCACCGCTTTGTACAGACACGGCGCACCTTATCATAAAACACACACCCCAAATGTGGGAGGTGCGCCTTGCACCGCTTTGTACAGACACGGCGCGCCTTATCATAAAACACACCCCAAATGTGGGAGGTGCGCCTTGCACCGCTTTGTACAGACACGGCGCGCCTTATCATAAAACACACACCCCAAATGTGGGAGGTGCGCCTTGCACCGCTTTGTACAGACACGGCGCGCCTTATCATAATAATAATAATAATAATAATTGATAGTATTTCTATAGCGCCTTTCTATAATTATTTTACACTCAAGGCGCTTCCATTCACTGATACACCCGCAATCGCACAAAAACATTATCACCCATTCATTCACCCAGGTACAAGATCAAGAAGAAACATTTACAAACCGAATGAGCTTTGAAAGTAGTGAGTCTTGAGTTTAGCTTTGAAAGTAGAGATAGTTGGTTCATGGCGGAGATCGACTGGGAGGGAATTCCAAACAGCAGGGGCACTGAAACTGAAACTGCGGTCACCAAATGATTTTAGATTTGTTTTTGGAACTTTCAGAAGTTTTGTGTTTGAGGACCTGAGTGAGCGGGAAGGAGTGTAGGTGTGAAGAGCACTGGAGAGGTAAGGCGGAAGGGTCTGTTCAAAGTGACGGAAGGATAGAACAGCCAGCTTATACTGAAGGCGGAACTGCACAGGGAGCACACACCCCAACTGTGGGAGGTGCGCCTTGCACCGCTTTGTACAGACACGGCGCGCCTTATCATAAAACCCCCCCCCCGAATTTGACACAAAATTACAATTTTGTTACAGTGGAACCTCCCTTATAAGACCTCCCATTATAAGACTCCCTCCCATTTAAGACCTACTTCTCTGAGACATTGCCCTTCTTTATAAGTATTAAAATTACCTCCCTTATAAGACCCCTCCCTTATAAGACCTCTTTTGGGATGATTGTTGAAGGTCCCAGGCCGTGAGGACGTAAAACAGTATTTTCTCTCTCTGATTGTTGAAGGTCTTACAAGGGACGTTCCACTGTATTATATTTTCTTGCTGTCTTGCTAATCACATTACAAGGGACGTTCCACTGTATTATATTTTCTTGCTGTTTTGCTAGTCACATTACAAGGGACATTCCACTGTATTATATTTTCTTACTGTTTTGCTAGTCACATTACAAGGGATATTCCACTGTATTATATTTTCTTGCTGTCTTGCTAGTCACACTACAAGGGACGTTCCACTGTATTATATTTTCTTGCTGTTTTGCTAGTCACATTACAAGGGACATTCCACTGTATTATATTTTCTTGCTGTTTTGCTAGTCACATTATAAGGGACATTCCACTGTATTATATTTTCTTGCTGTTTTGCTAGTCACATTACAAGGGACGTTCCACTGTATTATATTTTCTTACTGTCTTGCTAGTCACATTACAATTTCCCAACTTACTGTCTTGCTAGTCATTACTGTATTATTCTTACTGTCTTGCTAGTCACATTACAATTCTTACTGTCTTGCTAGTCAGATTACAAGGGACGTTCCACTGTATTATATTTTCTTACTGTCTTGCTAGTCACATTACAATTCTTACTGTCTTGCTAGTCACATTACAAGGGACGTTCCACTGTATTATATTTTCTTGCTGTCTTGCTAGTCACATTACAAGGCACAGGGGTCAAGTCGGGGGGAAAAAGGATCGCCTTGTAGTCCGAAAAATAGGGTACATTACTTTGTGAAATACGGTACATTACTTTGTGAAATACGGTACCGGTAACCGTTTGGTGTTTTCAGGTCAGACGAGCAGCACCGTGGATGAAGAACTGAAGTTCAACCGCCGGCTGACACGCTCACGCAGCGAGTTTATTGAAATCATGAAGAAACTCGACCTACCTTACCCCAAGCAGATCGGTAAGGAAGAAATAACAGACGTGTTACTTCAGTGTCAGGCCCTTGGCACACCAGTGTCAACATCATGACGCGCGTCAGTGATGCTGCATGTTTGGTGTACGACGCACGCGTTGCCAGTCGCACACTGGGCGTCAACATCATGACGCGCGTCAGTGATGCAAGCATGTTTGGCGTACGACGCACGCGTTGCCAGTCGCACACTGGGCGTCAACATCATGACGCGCGTCAGTGATGCAAGCATGCTTGACGTACGACGCACGCATTGCCAGTCGCATACTAGGCGTCATCTCCATTTAGGGAACCAATAAAAGTTAACTGTAATGTCACTTCCGTTTGTAAACAGCAAGAATGGAAAGAAAGAAGACTTTCAGGAGTCTTATCTCGGTCATGGTAGGCCTTTAACTCAGTGTTGTAAAGGTTTTCCTGGCTTTGATACAGCTCAATCAAGATAGCAGTGTCGCCGTCGTCCGCCATGATTGTCTGGTAGGTCGCATAACGTGGAGTGGTGTTCCTTGTTTTTTGGTTCCTTGCGTTTCGATTGGTCAGTTCACGCAGCTTGACGCTCGAAAATAGAACAGGTTCTATTCGTCATATGACTCGTGAAAATTGATGCATGCGGCCAGCGTAGAAGCTGCGCGTCAAGCTGACACACTCTCCAGGTGGGAGCAGCCTGAATTTCACATAGAGACTCGTCTCTGTGACTAGAAGATACCAAAAGGTTACAATGTTTTTCGGATCATTAGGCGCTGCTGTGTATAAGGCGAATAGGGCAATTTTCAAGAAAAATCTGAAAATTTTAAAGTAAAAGGCGCCCTCGTTTATAAGGCGATACACACCTCGCAAAAGAAAGTCGAAGTTTGAAAACCCGTACACGTCCTGTAAACGCTTACCGACTGCCATTACTGCTGTCATAAACGAGAGTTGGCTCCCTTCTCAAATTAATCGAACTTCCGTTTTTGCGACTTCCGGTTGTTGTGTTTGGACTTTTCTTCGCGAAAACTGGTAGAATTATGGCATTTTAAACTCTACAACGATGCTTTTTACATCCAATGAAGGGTTATGGCATCTGTTGGACGGTATCTCAGACGATAATAGGGATTTTGAAGCATTTTAACGTGAGTATTCGTCGTATCGGCGACTCGTGACCACTTTCGATGTCTGACTCACAGTAGACTGTACTGAGTACGGCAATCGTTGCCTCTCTTCTCACGATTTTTTGTTCACTAATAGGGCGCCCTCGTTTATTAGGAGCATAGGTCGAAATTGGAGAAAAAAATATCGCCTTATAGTCCGAAAATGACGGTAATTCTCACACACAGATGTGCGTCTCTGAAGCCAACTCCCATCTCTTGAACCAGAGTTCGAACCTGGGTACAGGGATTTTTTCCTCTCACTTTACACTAGACCTTACGGTCTTTCAGGATGAGACGATAAACCGAGGTCCCATGTGCCCATGCACACATTAAACCCCAGTGGCAATGAAAAAGTTGTCATTTGGTCCAAATTTACCCCCCTCCCTTTCCTTCCTCATCAGTCACACAAAAATCGCCTCTGGCTGTGACGCGCTCTCCAAAGTGGGAGCAACCCGAATTTCACAGACGCCTCTGTGACTATAAAGTACCTAAAACTAATAATACTAATACCATGTCACCAGTTGCTTCCCGCTTTTCTTTCTGGGACTGAGATTGGGTTCGTAAAATAATTCACCAAAGATAGTGTAACTTTTTTTTGTTTGTACTGTAAGTTATGAAAAGTATGTTTGTAACAGATAAGCAACTCCATGTATTAATCAATGGATGGTAAATGTCAGACTCCATCGTTTTGTCTTCTATTAACGGAAACAACTTACAGACCTGTATAATGAAGGAATTTGGGACAGCCCAACATTTCCTCCCACCCCCCTCCCATCTAGCCAAAAGCACAAAGTAAAGTCTGCAATGATTGGTCGCTTTTAAGAGAGGAAAGGTCAGGGAACACTAAAATTAGACTAACGCCACAACTGGAAAGCTGTTTACACGCCAGAATTCAAACGCTTAAAACCCCTTCAAGACATCACTCACTGCCTTGAGGCGAACATCATTAACCTTTACTGGAAGTTGCTTGTGATTATACTTCTCCAGATGATGCGGGTCTCCTCGTACCCACAGATTTCTACATGCATTTTAACAGTATTTATCCCTCTCCAGATGATGCGGGTCTCCTCGTAACCACAGATTTTTACATGCATTTTAACAGTATTTATCCCTCTCCAGATGATGCGGGTCTCCTCGTACCCACAGATTTTTTACATGCATTTTAACAGTATTTATCCCCTGTCCAGATGATGCGGGTTCTCCAGGACCCCATACTCGTCAAAGAGTCACCTTGTGTTTATACTTCTCCAGATGGCGCGGGTCTCCCACGACCCATACTCAATGCACTGCAGTGACATATTTCGGCTCTTTAAAGTATGGGTCGTAGGAGACCCGCGCCATCTGGACAAGTATGTTAAAATGACGCGTCATATTACGTCATTTATATTTTATGCACATTAATGAAATTTAACACACCTAAAGCCATTTACGTTTTTGACAAAGTCATGAAATTTCATGAAGATTGCTTAAATAGTTTTAGAGATATAACATTTTTTGTGTGTCAATGGGTCGTGGGCGACCCATCTTGTAAACACACGAAGTCTGGTAAAGTTAATTCCTGGCCTGGGGTGTTGCCTAGAAAAAAAATTGCAAATAAAAAATACAGCAAAACTCACCACTGTTTGTGATTCAGTTTTGACAAAAGTACTGGTTGATCCAAATTTAATTTCCACTTTGAAATCGCCGTTAAGATTGAAATTACTAGTCTCCTTATTACTATCATTATTAATGAAGACTTATTGGAGCATTTTCTGAGGCTCATGTAGTGCCGATTTTGTTTTGTACCATTTTCAACATTAAAAATTGAAACAGAAGTGTCACACATAAGTGAAACGAAAGTAGGAAGGCTGATGAAGAAAAGTAACTCGAAAAATGTGGTTTGGATTGATAAAACATGGATTCAGACAAGTTTTGGACTCAGAATAATCGGAATTAGGCCTCAGTAGCGTTCCCCAGTTCCGAGTCTGCTCTGAATTGTGGAACGAGTTGAAAAGTGTTATGGCCCCGATCATTTTCGTCCGTATGTTATGTATGTACGCCAGTTCATAATGACCACCAGGCTGGGCTATAGTAATAATTTGTTTAATAATAATAATAATAATTGTACATTTATATAGCGCTTTACCTCAGATGAGCCCAAAGCGCTTTACAATCATGAATCAATGATTCATCAACAGACAACAAAAAACAGCATTAACCAGCAACAGCGCCATATACAAAGCAACTCTCTCTCTTTGTCCTACACACACACACACACACACAACACACACAAATATTTCGACGCCAACTCGTTTCATACCCCATTCGGTAAGCCACAGCAAACGAGCCGCATAAGATTGACCACATATACACAAACACCCTCACACAAAAACGTACGCACGCAGACACACACACAAACACACACAACAACAAAGACACACACATGCGTGCACACACAACCTCACAACACCAAAACACCACACAAGCACACATAGTGGAGATGCCGTGCCAAGGGCACATCCCCACTGTCTCAGCCACAGGGATGCGAGGGAAAGCTGGCGTTGGGGAAGGTCCCCGAGGTGAGTGCCACCATAAAGGACAAAATGAAACGTCTCAATTTATGCTAAAGTCTCACACCTTATTTGTCATGCATTGTTATTTAGTTATGTGTTTGTGTCGAAGTCAAGTCAAGTCAATGTCAGTCAAAATGATCTTTAACTGACGATAAAGGAGTGAGCTTGACAGCTTTGTTTCATTCTGTCCTCAGAATGGAAAGTAACTCGAAAAATAACTCATGTTATGTGTGTTTTCAGACAAAGCTTTGCCAGCCAACCTGGTGTGTGGTGTGTATGATGCCGACGAGCAACAGCAATCCTGATTGGCCGACACATGTCCTGGGATGAGCAAGGGGAAGGACAATTGGTTGATGAACTGACTGGAATTTCTGTATAGGACACTTCCACTCCTTGCTTTCCCTTTTCTTGTGAATCCTTTTTCGCTATCTCGTGTAAGCGCAACGCTTCAATTCTTCCTTTTGGGATCACTCGTGTAAACGTCGTAATTCATCAACTCTTTGCTTTTTGTTTTTTAATCCTTTAATCCTTTACTTTAGTTCACTTTTTGACAGTGATTGCTATTTTTTTTTATAAACTCTTTTTTTTAATGATTTTCATTTTTAATTGAATTGTTAGTGATTAACTGCTTGATTTGTGTGTCGATATTTTTTGTTAATTTTTTTTTTCCTGCATCAGTTTAAAAAAAATTGTTCTTGTTTTGTTTGGCTTTTTTTCAAATTTAAATGTTCAGTACCTAAAAAAAGAGCATTTTGTCCTCTCTCGCGTCCCCCATCTCGCAACTGTAAACAGATTTTCATTCAACGGTTGGACAGCAGTATGTGCTATAGGTCAAGTTTGATGGCATTGGAGGAGGTGTTTGTTTTTGTACACAATTCGTTTTGCTTTGCTGTACGGTTTGGGAGACATGTAGATAGAACTGATCAAACCTGCTGCTTGCCGAGTTGTAAACTAACAATGTTTTAATAGTAATAATAAACAGACACTGACAGTTACATAGCTCTTTTTATTGAGCACAAAGTGCTTTGCAATCAGCATTGAAACACTCACACACATGCATGTGCACGCATGCGAGCGTGAACGTGTTCTTGCACACAGACACACACACATTATCACTGTAATGCACACACACACACACGTACACAAACATACACTTGTACAAAACACGCGCACACACACAAACACACACTCCCCCTCTCTCTCTAATTCTATGCACGCTTATAGTGTACCATCGTTTCTGAATGGTTATGCAAGGGATATATAGCGTGCCCTCGTGTAGAAAGAGTTAACAGCACCCTTGTTACATTACACTTCATGTATCCGTTTGCTGCCTTTATAACTGTTCGTAAACGTGTGGTGCTTGGATTCTGATGACGGTATTGATGGGGACAACCATATTGATGATGACGAGGATTATGATGATGATGACGGCATTGATGGGGACAACGATATTGACGATGACGACGGAGGATTATGATGATGACGGTATTGATGGGGACAACAATATTGACGATGACGACAAGGATTATGATGACGGCATTGATGGGACCACAATATTGACGATGACGAGGATGACGGCATTGATGGGGACAACAATATTGACGATGATGATGACGGTATTGATGGCGACAACAATATTGACAATGACGAGGATTATGATGATGATGACGGCATTGATGGGGACAACGATATTGACGATGACGAGGATTATGATGATGACGGTATTGATGGCGACAACAATATTGACAATGACGAGGATTATGATGATGATGACGGCATTGATGGGGGACAACGATATTGACGATGACGACGAGGAGGACTATGATGATGACGGTATTGATGGCAACAACGATATTGACGATGACGACGAGGAGGACTATGATGATGACGGTATTGATGGCAACAACGATATTGACGATGACGACGAGGAGGATTATGATGATGATGGTATTGATGGCGACGAGGATGATGATTATGATGTTGATGCCCATGATGATGATGACGGCAGATGTTTACGATATGCTGTACAAGACTTGCCAGGTTAGACACAGCTGCCGTTTGTATGTTAATTTGTATTAAAGTCAAGAGTTGCCAGTAAAGTGCGATACCTGCTGCACTTAGAGAATTTACTCCTGTCAGCACTTGTGATTTTTGTGAAACCCCCTGGCAGAGGTTTGCACTTCATCAGTACTTTTACAGTTTCACACATTTTTTTTTATATCTCGCTCAGCACTGACCAGTTGCTTCCCCTTACAACCGTAGTTTCGTTGGATTAGGTTCGAAAACCAGTCGCCAAACATACATGAAGAGTTGGGGACCAATATTGTCAGGAAAAGTTTAGCAACTAATTTATCGTAAAGTATCAGATTTTCATGATCTTGGTCTTTCGTTTCCTATTGACCAAAGCATGGTACACACAGAAAGAAGTCAAGTTTCACATTCCGATCTCCGACACACACCTCTGCAGCCAAAAACTGAAAGTAAAGTCTGCAATGATCGATTGATTTCAATAGAAGAAAGGTCAAAGCAAACTAAAAGTAGATTACGACGTGACTCTTGAAAGTTGGTTACAAGGCAGAAATCCAAACCTCTTGACAACTCTCATGTGCCGGCTCCAGTGAGCTAATGAATGATGTTAACATTTGCTTAAGCAGTTTATTTCCTCCTAATTTTGCCTTGAATCGGGTAAAGGATTGGATTAGATCGAGTTATTTTCAAGTCGCAAGAAGAATGAAAAATCAAGCAAAAAAACCCCACATAAAGCCTACTTAGCTAAACGTTTGCCATTTTAATGTCTGTGACCTACATTGCAAATTATAAAACAGCTAAAAACGATGCCGAAAGCAAGACAAAACCACCAATTTCGCATTCTTGAATATTCCAAAATGTAACTCGCTTACAGGCTGGGGTTTTTTTTGGGGGGTGGGGGAGGGGGAGTCAAAGCCAAGTTTTTACAAATCTTCCTATACAATGAAAATATCCCTAAAGGGAATTTGCTTCCGACGCTATCACTTACCCATTTCAAGGCAATTTGGAAGAGATCGCCACTCAGAATAAAGGTGCTTGTTCTAAGATTTAACCCAGCAAAGATCAAATGTGAAAAAAGCCGTCATATAACTTTTTTTTAAAATTCTCATTCGTGCCATTGTTTTACTTGCTGGATGACAAATCGGGTTTTTTAAATGACAAAATACAGTGACGCCCGTTATAATAGCAATAATGAAAATCGTTATATTTTCACTTTATGGAAGAGGTTAAAAAAAAGTTAAATTGAACAGAATTATTCCCAGAAAATACTATTTCTCCTGGGGTAAAAGTCAGAAGGTACTGAAAGTACTACTGTCGGCCTTCTTTACCCCTTTTACAACAGTACCTTCTGGCTTTCCACCCAGAGTGATAGTACCTTTTGGGCATATAGCACTGTTTTTCCCTTATGTACATTACCCCCCCCCCCCCTTTATTTTTCATTATTATTCAAGATAATTATGTAGCAATGCTTGTGCTTCTAATTTTATTTCAATTCATAGATCCCCCTTTTTTCCGCTCCCTTCCCCGAATGTGATTGTAGCGATTCCATTTCCCACATTGATGCACAGCACATCTCCCCCCGGCTCCAAATTCAGTGTTGCCATTTTAGTTTAGACTTGATGTCCTACAATAACAACATCCTACAATAACAACATCCTACAACATCCTACAATAACAACATCCTACAATAACAATATCCTACAATAACAACATCCTACAATAACAACATATATTTCCTTCCTTATCATTTATAATTTCCTGTTTCATTATTTCCTTCGTTGTTGTCAATCGCTTAGAAAGCTTCCTGTCAAATGACGCGCAGATTGTGTCATGCTGCCATGTTCGCCTAAGAAATAGTTAGGCC
>CM065713.1:18802374-18812374 GCA_017654935.2 Phymorhynchus buccinoides
GTTAGTCTCTCACAATGTTTATGTTACTGTAGAAAATCATTTATTGTACGGCTCTTGTGTTACTGTTGGCCCCTACTACAGGCCAGTGTCAACCAATGATAGAAGCCGTGATAATGAATTAAAAATGGCCTTTATCATAGGATTATTATTAGTTACAAGTTAATCCATAATTATCTTACCATACGTGCTTCACGAATTAAATCGAAGGTACAAGATCAATGAAAGCCAGAAATGGATTGTTTCATACTTTCATTGCTGGTCAGTTTGTGTTTTTAGTTTGATTGAAGATTGGCGTCACATGTGTGCATAGTTTTTATACACGTTCTGCTACTACACCATCCACCCCCCACCCCCCAAAAAGAATTGAAAATGTGTGTTTCAAAACCTAGACCCACTTTAAAATAAGTGATAATATTGATTAGATTGTTTATTTGCAAACAAAATAATGACGCAAACGCCATTTTTAATCTATTTTGATAAATGTGTTAGTGTTTTTTTGTCTATTTGTTATTTGAAAACATTACTTTGAAGTTTGTTTATAGTGGCAGATCATGCCACGTTTAAATACACTAAAAACGTGCATAGTAACAAATGGACCGCTTTTTTCATGTTTTGAGACAGTACAACGGAAAATATAGAGAAAATGCAGAAAGTATGCTGATAATTTGAAATGAGGGATAAGGCTGTGGGTGAATGCCTCGTGCCACCATACGGGGAGCTGGGTGACTCAGTCCCATCCACAAGTCTCTCCCTACTGGGGAATCCTCGAGTACAAACAGTTTCCCCATCTTCTGGAAGTTCTGTGCTTGCAGCTTCCTCTTATCTCTACTCTCCTTCATTCTGCCTTTTCGTCTTCTTATTATCATCTACTATTTTTTTTCCTGCCTTTAAAACAAATTCTTCCAAATACTTTTCTCATTTCAGCTCCTCCAAAATCTGAATGTGTTGGCTGAATGCGGCTGGGAGACCCGTGAAAACTGAAAACTGGGCACATACGCACCTCACCTTTTATGGCCATATAGCCTGGGAATGCAGAAGAAGAAGAAAAAGAAGGAGGAGGAGTGAGGGAGAGGGAAGGGAGATGTACGCAGTAACAAGAACAAAGGCAGAATTAGAGGCCACCTAGTCCTGGTTATGTAGGTGGTGGGTATGAGGGTGGTAGTACTGGGGTGGGGGGGGGGGGGGGGGGGGGTGTTGCTTCTTTATGGCTTCTTGCGGCAGCTAAAGACACGGCTCTGTTCGTTACCACGCACGCGTCAAGAGTGCGTCGTGAAAACGTAGGAAAAGATTAGCTTTGCAAAATATTGTAAATATTGGATTAATTATTTTAATATTGTAAATTATTTTCGTGCTTCTCGGTGTAGCCTAATCGAAGTTGAATTCAAGAACAACAAGAAGCTAAAACAAATTAAATCTAAAAAGAAAAACTGATCAGAAACGGCATTCGGCAGTGCAGTGAGTGTTCACACAGAAACAAAAAGCTATGTAAAGAAGCGAAATTTGCGGTATAATGCCAACACCAGCAGTAGGTGCGTGGCATTTAAAAAATAATAGTTGAAGAAAGTGAGCACAGTTTAGGCCTAATCTATATCCTGCTGTAAAGCTACTCTAAAATATAAAATATGCATTCTTCTTGTGTTAAATATTTATTATGATCAGGAATTGGGAAACTGCAACAAAGGAAAGCAAAAAGGGCAAAGCCCACAAGATAACATGTTGCTGTGTGGCTGCAATGGTCCCAGTCAGAGGTTGTTACCCTTGCTTGTTTGTCTACCGTTCGTGTGTGAGTTAGCAACATAAGTCCAACAGTGTTGAACCCGCTTAAGTTTCTTTCACTGTTGCCTTATCTTCTTGACCACACAGTGTGGCTGCTCTCATGATGTTCGTTCCGTGGTCCCACCTCTCAGCCACACCCTGGCTTGTCAGGTGGCAGCTTTAAAGCCAGCAGTCCATAGGAGGGGCAACTATGCTAGGCTGTCATGAGGCAACAACCAGAGTAGACACTGCACCGCCGCTGTGTCACTTTGGTGGAGTTCAGTGAGGCCTGTTCCGAGCATTGCCTAATACGTGACTCCTTACTGACGACAATCATGTCGACCAAGTCGTTGATACACCGTGTGTGCGATCCTCTTCCCAGGGTGCCACCACGTCTGTTCAACAACTCCCGTGATCATATCGATAATGTTGGCTTTGAACTGAATGCACAAAGAGCATGCATGGACAGGATTGGTGATTAAAACTGAGGAAGCCAGGAGAGCAGAGCACCTACCTGCTACTTCTGTAGTGTGTGCTAGTCAGATTGGTGGGACAATGTAGAGACAATGTAGAACACACACACACACACACACAGACGTGCGCGCGCATGCACGCACGTACCTACCCACCCGCACACACACTCACGCACACACGCACACTCACGCACACACACACATACACATAGACACACCTGTCTGAATCACTTTCAGTGGAAGGACGTTAAACTGAAGAAAAAGAAAAAGAAGAAGAAGAAGAAGAAGAAGAACAACAACAACAACAACAACACACACACACAAACACACATATATACACACACACACACACACACATATATATATACACACACAAACGCACACACACACACACACACACACACACACACACACACACACACACACACACACACACACACACACACACATACACACACAACACACACACACACACACACACACACACACACACACACACACACACACACACACACACACACACATGCGTGCATGCACACACTCGGCACATACAGGTAACATCTTCAGCTTACTAACACCACAAACTAATGAGGTCCATGCATAATTACACACTCTATCTTAGCATGTTAATACTTTTCCTAAGGAGGATAAAATACGAGAAAAACAACAAACAAACAACAACAGCAACAGCAACAGCAACAGCAACAGCAACAGCAACAGCAAACCCAACACAGAACCAAGAGGCAAACATGATCGGTCAAAGCCATCAAGGCTCATTTCAAAGATCCACCCCTCCTGCTTTATGTCATACTCCCTGCTCTGTAAGAAGAAGAGTACTTTGGAATGGGAACGAGGGTTGTGCGTTTATCTGTATAAGTGTGTGTGTGTGTGTGTGTGTGTGTGTGTGTGTGTGCGTGCGTGCGTGTGTGTGTGTGTGTGTGTGTGTGTGTGTGTGTGTGTGTGTGTGTGTGTGTGTGTGTGTGTGCGTGCGTGCGTGTGCGCTGGTGTGAGTGAGGGAGTGTGTCAAAAACAGGCAAGTCAAGTTAAGTCAAAATGATCTGTTTTGACCATAAAGGAATACGCTAAGCAAAGCTTTTTCATCCTGTCGTGTGCGTGCGTGTGTGTGTATGCGTGTGTACGTACGTGTATGGGGGCGCGCGCGCGAGTGTTTGTCTGTCTGTGTATGTATGTATGCGTGCGTGCATACGTGTATGCGCACACACCTGTCTGTGTGTAAGTGTGCGTGCGTACGCGTGTGTATGTATGTGTGTATGTACGTGTGTGTGTGTACGTGGGTGGGTAGGTGGGCGTGTGGGGATGAATGTAATAGATATATTCCCTCACTCACTTTCTTTCACTCATGCACACACACGCACGCACGCACACGCACACACACACAAGATGGCGGCGATGGTCAACCACTAGGTAAAGGCTGCTGATTATTTTGCAAAATTTTCGTGAAGATGACTAGATCCAGAAGAGTAAGACGGCCAAAGAAACTTCTGATGGGAAAAACGCAACCACAAGCCCCAGAAGGACGAGGTCTTCCTGTACAAGGAAAAGTTCGTTTCCAGTCGGCAACGGTCGTTTGGGCGGGCCTGACAAAGCAGTGCTGACAGTGTCGGTCAGCGACAGCAGTAAAGAAGATAACGAAGATGCCGTAAGTAGGATCATTTTCCTATAACGCAGTGTATTAACACTGAACGAGAAAGTGTCAAAGTTAGAAGAAACAATTCAGATGCAAACTGAACTGATAAAAACGTATTTTAATCAAGAAACCCAAAAAGAATCATTTCAGAACACGGAAACACAGACTGAAACTGAAAGGCTACAGCCGTCTTATGCGGAAGCGGTCAAGGCTGGGACATCGTCATCGTCCGCTAAACAGCCCTCCACATCTTCTACCCCCGCACACAAAACGACAGCGAAACAAAATCAACAGAAAGGGAAGAGAAGCAACGAAGGCAAGAACAAGACTGAAGAAATAAGAACCGATGACGCAAAAGCCAAGAATGACGTACCATACTCAAACCACTTACGTCACGGCGCAAATTCCAAAGGACAGAAGCAGACTAAGAAAAGTTCAAAATCAGATTTGCCTCGTGTATTGTTCCTGCACGATTCGATAGCCAACAAAATCGATAGCAAGAGGCTAGGCTATTCATACTGTTTCAGAGCAACATCCCAAAAGGCATATGTTGCAGAGGAGCTCCAAACAGTCTTGAAATCTGAAACTGGATCTACGAAGTCTACGAGATATGACGCTCTAGATATAATCATTCACACGGCAATCAATTACTTGAAAAAGAAGTCACCTGAAGACTGCTGCAGAGATTTTGTCATGAGCATCAAGGCAATTGTAAAAAGTCATCCTGATCTCAAAGTTGTGGTCAGCAAAGTATGCCCGACTAGAAACAAAGATCTAAACATCAAAGCAGAACTGTTCAATGCTCTCGTCATGCAGCAGCTAGCTGATTTGAACAACATCAGCTTCGTGGGGCATTCCAGCCTGCCAACCAGCCCACGACATCTTCAGGACAGTCTTCATCCCACCTTCCTCGGAACCAATAAGATGGCAGCTAACATCGGGCGCCACGTGAGAGACTTGTTCTGGAAGAAGCCCAAGAAAGCAGCCAGATTCCAGCACCACCCACCCGGACCCATCCCCATGTTCTACGACGACCTGCGGTTTGCTCACAACCCATGGATGAACAGATTTGCTGTGCTGGGTGATTGATGACCAGTTTTCTGGGGTTTTCGTTTTGAGAGGGGGTGGAACAATTTTGCAAAATTCCTGCACCTTTTTGACTGTTAGCTTTCTTTTGAACAAGGTGCCATCTTGTGACCTTATCGTTTTGTAATTAAGCTGATATTCATATCCCATAGATTATTTCTTAATTACCGCGAATAACAGTTTGTTATCATTGTTATTTGATATTTTTGTTGTGATATATACGTTGCTGTGTCGCTTTATTTTTTTTTCATTTTTTTTTCTATTGTTACAATACATTTTTCATTCTTTAGAGAGCATGACAAAACATTCGAACTTTAAAATATTGCAATGGAATTGCAGGTCAATATCAACAAATATTCACGAACTGATTCAACATACATCTCTCATATCTCTCAAATCATACTTATCAAGTGTTAGCATTACAGTCTCTAAA
Organism: Phymorhynchus buccinoides; assembly: GCA_017654935.2. Lineage (NCBI taxonomy): Eukaryota > Metazoa > Mollusca > Gastropoda > Neogastropoda > Raphitomidae > Phymorhynchus > Phymorhynchus buccinoides. The sequence goes on from CM065713.1 coordinate 18,807,770, forward strand.
TGTAACTGAACAAAAAATTCCCAAAATACAATTTTTTTGATTATCCTCCAATATTCCAAAATAACAACGAAACAGGGAGGGTTAGCACTGCGTTATATATTCAAGAAAAAGTTGAATATTTTGAAATAGAACCACCTTTTTCAAAAGATGTTAAAACTATTAATGCATGCGCAGCAAAACTGAAATTCAAAGCTTCACTTACATTAAACGTAGTTTCCGTTTATTTGTCAAAAGGCCCTGACAATGAAAATACAGAATGGCTACGCAATGTACAGGACCAACATGAAAAATGGTTAATAGCAGGTGACTTTAACTCACATGCCCCATTCTGGGATAATGAGTGCAAAATAGAAACGCATAATCGTTTTGTTGAAAACATAGTAGACTCGTCATTATGTATATTAAACAATGGTAGTGTTACAAGAATTCCTGATGTTTCACACCATCGAGCAACAGCAATTGACTTAACTCTTATATCCCCTGCCATTGCTCCAAGCTGTGAATGACTTGTAAAGATCCTCTTGGTAGTGATCATTGGCCTATAGTTATTACCATCAGAGGTAAACAAACTATTAACGACTGCACTAAAGATAAGATCCCAAAGTATAATTATAACAAAGCTGACTGGATTAAATTTGAAAATATGCTCTCTACTTGCAATTGCGAAGATATTATGGTTGATAATATTGACATAAGTTATATGAATTTTGGTGATAATGTCTTGCGAGCAGCTGATCTTTCAATTCCTAGATGTAATTTTGATAAATCAAGTAAGTATGCAGGTAATGTATGGTGGAATGCTTCCTGTGAAGAAGCAAGAGAACAAAAAATGGATGCCTACAAAGCATATCTAAAAGATGAAAACGATCCCAAAAAAATTGCTGAAAAGAACAAAGTAAAAAATCATAGCAACAGAGTAAATGAAAAAGCTAAGGAAGACTACTGGTCAAGTTTTTGTGGAAACGAAGTTCAAGACCACAAAGATCTACAGAAAACATGGAAAAAATTAAAAGAAATGAAAAATGGAATCAATCTTCCTGAGTACCCAATAAAATTGGAAAATAATGAGTTTCCCTCAAATTTTGAAAAGGCTGAAGCATTTGTACATATTTTCGCAAAAATAGTAACAATGAAGGCCTCTTAGAAAACCAAAAAATATACAGAGAAAAAATGGACAATAATGAATATAATGGAAAAAGTCCTGATAACAATCACTATACAAATGCTCCCATAAATTTTCAGGAAATGAAAGACGCAATTTACACCCTTGGCTCAAAGAAAAAATCAGTAGGACCAGATGCTATTCCTAATGAAATGATAAAGCATTTACCAGTTAATTTCATAATCTTTTTAACCCTATTTTTTATAAAAATGTTGGTCTGAAGGGGTTCAACCATCTTTGTGGAAACAATCAATTGTAACCCCTATCCCTAAAGAGGGTAAGGCAAAATCAGATAAAAATAATTATAGACCAATTGCGCTTACGTCACACGTGGGAAAACTTATGGAAAGAATTATTCTTAAAAGACTCGAACATTATTGTGAAAAAAAAGTTATAATACCAATACACCAGGCTGGCATCAGAAAAGGCAGATCAACGGTTGACCATCTAGTAAAAATTACCTCACAGATCAAACATCAGTTTTCCCGTAGGAAAAATGTACTTGCCACTTTTTTCAATATTAGAAAGGAGTACGACCAAGTTTGGCATTCAAAACTTCTGAATAAACTTAAATCAATAGGCCTTTCAGGGTGTATGTACAATTACTTAAAAACCTTCTTAAGTGATAGAACAATACAGACTAGGGTAGGTAATGTGTATTCCAACCAAAAACATCTCCAAATGGGAATACCACAAGGCGCTGTGATAGCTCCAATCCTTTTAAACATTTTGATGCACGATCTTCCAAAAGCAGTGTCAAAAAATGTTGAACTAGTACAATATGCTGATGACATCTGCATATGGATGAAAGTTACTCTAAAAAGACATACACCTGCTAGATCAATTAACTATATTAAAAAGATATATCAAAATGAACTGGACAAAATTAATAAGTACATGAATAAAAACGGATTAGCTCTTTCGCCTGAAAAATCGCACATGGTTCTCTTCAATACTGGTTATGACCCTAACCCTCTACCTTCTTTTCAAATTGATGGATTGCGCCTTGAATATAAAAAAGTTGTAACATTCTTTGGAGTAAATTTAACTTCTAAATTAAGCTGAAACTACCATTTAGAAAGTGTTCTGACAAAAGCCAGGGGGGGATTGGTCACTATATTTTTCTGAAAGTTTGGTAAGAGTACTTTTCAAATTTAATTGTTTGCCAAAAATAAAATCAGGGCTACACTATGTTATACCTCTATATATGAAGGGGTCTATTTTGTCAGTGTCAAATATGGGGTAGGGGTAGTAAAAATTGTAGAAATAACTCGATTTATATTATAAACCAATAATTTTACTATTGTGAGATTAAGGAATATTAGTGCAATGATTTGGGAGTTCTACAGCATGGCTTACTGAAATGTGTAAGTACTTCCGGTTTGTTTTGTCATGAACATAGGACAAATCACAAAAAACAGCAAAACCAATCGTTTACTGATAATTTCTAGTCTAAAACGGCCATTAGTTTTTTAATAATGGTTGATGTTTAAGCAGCCATGGACATCTTTGGTATTTCTACAACCTTTTCATGCCCAAAATTGTTCACTTCCAGTATGAACTTTCTGTTTAGAGCTTTGATTTTGATTGGTTGTTAACATCAAAAGAAAGAAAAAATTTTTTGGGCAGTTACAACCGTTAAAACTGGGTCGTCAATTGAATTGAGTCAATGGTCATCAAGCTTGAGCAAAAAGACATTATTTGCATTAAAACGCAATAAGTATTTGTCCATTAGTGTAAGATATGGCAATTTAAAGATATTTAAGATAATTCTAACGGTGTTAACGGTTATCTTGAAAGAAAATCACTACTTTATAACGAAACTTTACAGTCATTCAATGGCACAATCTCGAGTAGTAAACATGTTTTTAATATTATGATTAAATTGCAAGAGAAAGCCCCCAAAACACTATGTTGGTAGTTTAATCCGTTAAAAACGGTTATTTACAGCCATATTATCTGAGATAACGAGCATCATCCTTGATACATTGAACTAGTCTGTCCCTGTTTGAATTTTATCATAAGCAGTTGAAGAGTTGTTGCTGAATAAATAAAAAGACCCTTTTGGTCTCTCAGACTGGTACAAAAGCCCACACCCCGATTCTAAAGTACTGCCTCCCTTATATGGCTTGTCACAGATGAACAAGAACAGGGTGAATGACATCTATAATAACAGCAAAGGCGAAAAGAACAAGAAACAAAACAATAAACTTCACAGATTTATGGAGTTTTTGAAATTAAAATACCTCAATCATCTTAAACTCAAATACAGACGCCAAAGAAGGAAATCTCGATGTAACCACCCCTCTTTCTATTATGAAGCCTTTCTAAATATTTAAGGGTACACAGTACCTTTGTTTGGTGTCTGCTGGTAGTTTGATTTGTTATTTACATAACGGAAGAGAAAAAACGAAAATAAGAAGAAAATCGAAGTTTTTACGGTTATCTAACTAACCCTACCCTCAAAATGAAAATACAGACGCCAAAGAAGGAAAAATAGGTAATAAAAACCCTTCTAGACATGTGTAGCCCTCATTTAAAAAAAGGCAAACATCTGGCTTTTGATTTTAATCATAAAAACGCTTCAGAAAATCATAGTGGCGGGGTGAGGGTTTACTTCTATGGCATTGCGGTCTATCTTGTGTGAATTGCGAAATCTTGTTCGCAATAGTGTAAGAAGATTTGATTTGATTGATTTAATTTAAAGTCTGTTCACACAATGGTGATATTAGACTGGGGGGGGGGGGGGGGGGGGATAAAAAAAAAATTGTGTGCGCGCGTGTGTGTGTGTATGTGAATATGAGTGAGTGTGCAACAAATCCCTAACAAATTAATAACAAATAAATAATAAAAAGTGAAAAAGAAAACAAAATTAAAGTTAATTAACTCATGAACTAAAGTAATCTTGCAATTCCAGGTCTGACTCCCATACAAATCCCCCATACATGAAAACGAGACATCACTTTAAAGAGCAGCTTCGATCGTGTGTGGGGGAACTTGTATGTGGGTCACACCTACCCAGAAAAAAACAAAGGATTAATTATTGCTGGTTCAGTGGGTCTTTAAAACACACAGTTTCGTCAGCCATAATTATAATCTTGTGTAGATCACTCAGTCTCTCTCTCATTTATCTGTATTGTATGCGTGGGTGAGGTAGTCCTCGCACGCGCGCGCGTGTAAGTGTGTAAGAGTGTGTGTATGTGTGTGTGTGTATGTGTGTGTGTGTGTGTGTGTGTGTGTGTGTGTGTGTGTGTGTGTGTGTGTGTGTGTGTGTGTGTGTGTGTGTGTGTGATCCGTGTCGTTACCGCGCGCATCTTTTTTTCCCCCTCAACATCTCTGTCCGTCTGCCTTTCTCGATTTTCCTTTCCACTTCTGTTCCCCTCCTCTCTCTCTCTCTCTCTCTCTCTCTCTCTCTCTCTCTCTCTCTCTCTCTCTCTCTCTCT
>CM065713.1:18819874-18822624 GCA_017654935.2 Phymorhynchus buccinoides
AGAAGTGAGAGGGAGAGAGAGAGTAATATGTGTGTGCGCGCACATACTTGCTTAATTATATAGGTTTGTATTATGGTACACTCTAGGCATGGTGGTTCTTGATTTATTTGCAAGCTTCCCAGAGTTGGCCTCTCTTCTTCAGGCATGACACACTGGTAAGAGAACCACACGTAAACAAACAAATGACGTACAATGATGACCCTACATAGCAACAACACTGACGTAAAGTTATAAATGATCCTTGCTTTGCTTAACATTTCGATATCAATTTAAAGGGATACACGGGATACAGGTAGCGCTAAATTTCCCCTAGTGGCTGACTGTCTCTAGTAAGAAACACAACTCTTTCTCCATATCAAATGGCACCAATGTGTAGCTCCTGTATTAAAGGATTTCAGTGAATGAATGACGTATGGATAAGATGACGTAAGAATGAAATGACGAAATTGTGAATGAAAATGGCCTACTCTCTGTGTGTCTATAATAGACTCTACCCCTCCCCCCCACTTCTTCCTGTTTCCCCCTCCCCCAACCCCTCCCTCTCTCTCCTTTTTTCCCCTTCCCTCCCTCTCCCTCCCCCTCCCCTCCTCTTCTCTCTCTCCCTCTCTCTCCCTCTCTCTCTCTCTCCTCTCTCCCTCCTTCTTCTCTCTCTCTCTCTCTCTCCCTCGGCATTGGGGTGAAGAAGAAAAATTGTGTTTTACGTCCTCTCGGTCATAGACACATATGGGACATTTGTAAATACAAAGATGGTGGGAACAATACTGGCTGCAATGACCGGAGGCAGTGCAACACCAGTAAAGTCCCGAGTTTTTATCAATATAGACATGACTAACCACGCCTCAGTGTACAATACATTGAAGTAATGAATGAAAAATGGTGTTTTACGTCCTCTCGATAGACACATATGGGACATTTGTAAATACAAAGATGGTGGGAACAATACTGGTGCCCGGAGGCAGTGCAACACCAATAAAGTCCCGAGTTTTTAACAATATAGATATGAAGTGGGGCATTGGGGTGACTTTGTGCAGTGATTGATCGTGCTAGCATAATCTGGTGGACTCCCAGTGGTGCAAGACATTTATTGAAAATATACAAGTTTATTTATATTTGTGAAAAGTATATCGCTAAAATGTTTGAATTTTTAGAATATAAGGATAATGTTAAACATATTCATTTCTTATAAGGACTAAAACCGCGTTACTAAAAGAACAAATCTCATAAAACTGTCAACAACAAAAGTATGAAGGGATATAACTCTTGACGTGAGTCCCGTGGGAAAAATAGGGGTGGGGTTGAAAATGTATGTGGTGTTCAGTAAAAAGCACGGTGTCATACTGTTTTTTGCTTAGTATGGAGAATATACATCATTATTTCATCTATTATCAAAAAACTAGAATGATTTCATCGTTGAGTTTCTTTCTACAGGCATTTGAACAATATCATTTAGGGAAATATTTGTCAATATGGCAACAATTTTCTTAAACTTCCGTGTGTGTGTGTGTGTGTGTGTGTGTGTGTGTGTGTGTGTGTGTGTGTGTGTGTGTGTGTGTGTGTGTGTGTGTGTGTGTGTGTGTGTGTGTGTGTGTGTGTGTGTGTGTGTGTGTGTGTGTGTGTGTGTGTGTGTGTGTGTGTGTGTGTGTGTGTGTGTGTGTGTGTGTGTGTGTGTGTGTGTGTGTGTGTGTGTGTGTGTGTGTGTGTGTGTGGGTGTGTGTGTGCGTGTGCGTGTGTGTGCGTGTGTTGTCAGTGTTGTTGTTTTTGTTGAATTATTATTCGCAGTTATATTACATGCAATTATTTAACATGTAGCGCAATACACGGAACAGCCGTGGACCGTTTTTAGTTCTGGATTTTCCCGTTGACAGTAAAGCGAGAGCAAAAAAAATCTAGATCTAGATTTAACTGTGTTGTTATTGTGACTTGAACAGCAAATCGGGATTTCCCTGTTCTGTCTCTCACTATCTCTCTCTCTCTGTCTCTCTCTCTCTTCTCTCTCTGTCTCTCTCTCTCTCTCTCTCTCTCTCTCTCTCTCTCTCTCCTCTCTCTCTCTCTCTCTCTCTCTCTCTCTCTCTCTCTCTCTCTCTCTCTCTCTCTCTCTCTCTCTCTGTGTCTCTCTGTCTCTCTCTCTCTCTCTCTCTGTCTCTCTGTCTCTCTGTCTCTCTCTCTCTCTCTCTCTCTCTCTCTCTCTCTCTCTCTCTCTCTCTCTCTCTCTCTCTGTCTCTCTCTCTCTCTCTATCTGTCTCTCTCCCTCTCTCCGTCTCTCTCTCTCTGTGTCTCTCTCGCTCTGGTGTGTGTGTGTATGTGTGTGTAATTGCGCTGGCGCGCGCGCGTGTGTATGTCTCTCCCTGTCGCTGTGAATACGTCGGACCCAGTATTCTGGCTCAGTGCTCCAAAACAGTCACGCTGTAATTGCAAGGAAAACAAGGGGGGGGGGGGGGGGGTCTGGGGACGTGCCCAGTTTAACTCCCCGGCAGTTTGAAATGGGGATATATGATGGGTTGTGGGGTCATTCTGGCTCCATGCTCTAAAAGACTCACGCTGTAAATTCAAGGAAATTAAATAAGAGCAGGTGAGTCAGTTTGAAATGGGGATATATGATGGGTAGAGGAGTCATTCTGGCTCCAATGTCCAAAAGACTGTTCACTTGCACATGGGCAGATCACCCTCTAAATTAAAATAAGAGCAGGTGAGTCAGTTTGAAATGGGGATATATCTCTCTCTGTGGGGTCATTCTGGCTCCATGCTCCAAA
>CM065713.1:18823124-18840624 GCA_017654935.2 Phymorhynchus buccinoides
GCAAATTTTTAGATTCTAAGACAACCGGGCAGGTAGTTTTCTTTGACATATCTAAGGCGTTTGACAAAGTGTGGCACCAAGCTTTGCTGTACAAACTCTTTGCACTTGGTATTCGTGGACAGTTGCTTGAGTGGTTTGCTGACTATTTAAGGGAGCGCACGCAAGCAGTTGTTCTAAAAGGTAGTAAATCCCCTTATCTCCCTGTGTCGGCAGGCGTCCCTCAAGGTTCTGTCCTCGGACCTCTACTCTTTCTTGTCTATATTAATGATATTGTAAATGACATTGAATCTATCATCAAGCTTTTTGCTGATGATACTAGTATGTATTTAGGCCTTGAAAATACTGACATACGAACAGAAATTTTAAATTCGGATTTAGAAAAGATTAACAGATGGGCATCAACATGGAAAGTTAAATTTAATCAAACCAAAACTGAATTGATGACAATCTCTAACAAAGCACTTCCTCACACACAACCATTAATATTTAACGATGTAGTACTTCAAGAGACAGACAACCACAAACATCTAGGAGTTATCATTCAAAATAATTGCAAGTGGAATCTCCATATCAAATCTATTCTATCTAAGTGTCGCACACTTGTTGCTTGCCTTAGGTCATACAAATACCGACTAAGTCGCAAAGCGCTTGTAACAATGTATAAATCGTTTATTTTGCCCCATTTAGACTTTTCAGATGTGGTATGGGACAACTGCACGCAAAAACAAGCAGAAGATCTTGAACAAATACATCTGGATGCACTCAGAACAATTACTGGCTCAGTCCGAGGGACTAGCCATCAAAAGCTGTATACTGAAACAGGATTCACATTTTTAAAAGAAAGGCGGCGGCGTCATAAAATAATTTTGTATCACAAAATTGTCAACGGTTCTGTACCTATGTATTTAATCAATTGCCTCCCCCAACTAGTTGCATCAATCAATCCCTACCATAGACGATATCCCCTAGAGAGACAAGTGCCTAGATGTAGATTAGAACTTTATAAATCCTCTTATTTTCCATCCACTACTGTCCTTTGGAATAGCCTTCCGGAGAATATCAAGCAGTGCGATTCTCTCAGTGTCTTAAAGCGTTTTCTCAGTAGCGACGATAGCACAGTTCCCCCTTATTACTACTTACAAGATCGACTGTCTGAAATAATTATTTGTAAATTAAGACTCCAAATGAGTGATTTGCGTAATGATTTATTCCAACGACATATTCTGAACAACCCAGCTTGTACTTGCAACGCACCTGTAGAAGAAGCATGTCATTTTCTCTTTCACTGTCCCCTTTTCCAACAAGCCCGTAGACAGACTATCGACTTATTACCAGACGATGTCAAAACAAATGTATCATTGCTTTTGTTCGGAAGCTGTGATAAAAACCAAAGTGAAAATAGAACAATACTTGAGTCTATTAGTAATTTCATCCAACTGTCAAACAGATTTTTGGCAGAATAACTGTCTCTAATGTGTGTCCTTATTGTGACTCGTTACATTTAAGCCCTGGTTGGTATAGTTTCTGTGATGAAATTATTGATTTGATGCAGTTTGCAACCGGTGCGCGTCTCAGCCTTGCCCCTGCAACCCAAAGGCAAAATTTTGATTAGAGAGTTTTATGTGATTATAATACGTTTCTAATCTGTTGTTTTGATTCATGTTTTTGTTGGTAAGTTATTGTTTTATTTGTTTTTCTTTCCATTGTACACTAATATTGATGTTGTGCTGTTTATTTCCATGCTTGTGGCAGCCAATATTATGTAATTGAAAATTGTTGGAGTGCCATGCATAAGCTCTAAGCTTGTTGTGCTCTTCTTATTTAAATTATGTGCTGCTGTATGTGCTTTATTTGATTAAAACTTGTTTAAACCAAGAAAGGGGAGGGGTAGAGTCTATTATAGACACACAGAGAGTAGGCTATTTTATTCACAATTTCGACATTTCATTCTTACGTCATCTTATCCATACGTCATTCATTCACTGAAATCCTTTAATACAGGAGCTACACATTGGTGCCATTTGATATGGAGAAAGAGTTGTGTTTCTTACTAGAGACAGTCAGCCACTAGGGGAAATTTAGCGCCACCTGTATCCCGCGTATCCCTTTAAAATTGATATTGAAATGTTAAGCAAAGCAAGGATCATTTATAACTTTACGTCAGTGTTGTTGCTATGTAGGGTCATCATTGTACGTCATTTGTTTGTTTACGTGTGGTTCTCTTACCAGTGTGTCATGCCTGAAGAAGAGAGGCCAACTCTGGGAAGCTTGCAAATAAATCAAGAACCACCATAATAATAATAATAATAAATGGATATTTATATAGCGCTTTTTATCGAGCACAAAGCGCTTTACAATCAGTATTGAAACACCCACACACGCACACACACGCAAAACAGACACACACGCACGTACGTGCACGCACGAGCGTGAACGCGTTCTTGCACACAGACATACACACACATACCCACACACATTTCATCAAACACACAGAAAACACATTCTCACTGAAACGCACACAAACTTACTCAAGCATACACTTGTACAAAACACGCGCACACGCACGCACACACATACACACACACGCGCACTCACATACACAAAGCACACACGTGTACTCACACTCACAGACACATACTCACACACATTCCTCCCCCCCCCCTCTAGCGAACACAAACTCTCCTGCGCACGCATACACTCATCCACATATACACATGCAAGCAGATATACCCACACAGAACACACACAACACGCTCACACACACACACACACACACACACCTACTTGGAAGTGCGGCCGTGGGCGCACGCACACTCACATTCGCGCACACGCTCACAAATTACATACATACACATACACACATACACGCACACAAATTACATACATACAAACATACGGACATACATCGCACAATCACACACACACACACACACACACACACACACACACACACACACACACACACACACACACACACACACGCGCGCGCGCGCGCGCACGCACGCACTGGCGACTGCATAAGCCTACTGGTAGGCCAGTGCTGTTGTAGCTAATGTTGTAATCTTACCCGCATAGGCCTAACAGCAGATATAGACTAGGTGTTGCCTAGTGTGTACCATATACAAACCTATATAATTATGCAAGTATGTGTGCGCACACACATATTACTCTCTCTCTCCCTCTCTCTTCTCTCTCTCTCTCTCCCTCTCTCTCTCTCTCTCTTATTCTGTCTCTGTCTCTCTGTGTGTGCAAGCGAGCGAGCGAGCATGCATGCGCGTACATGTGTGTGCTAGCATATTTTCATGTGTGTGTGTGTGTGTGTGTGTGTGTGTGTGTGTGTGTGTGTGTGTGTGTGTGTGTAAACTCAACTGCATAAGCCTACTGGTAGGCCAGTGCTGTTGTAGCTAATGTTGTAATCTTACCCGCATAGGCCTAACAGCAGATCACAACAGATGTGTGTGAGTATGTGTCTGTGAGTGTGAGTACACGTGTGTGCTTTGTGTATGTGAGTGCGCGTGTGTGTGTATGTGTGTGCGTGCGTGTGCGCGTGTTTTGTACAAGTGTATGCTTGAGTAAGTTTGTGTGCGTTTCAGTGAGAACTAGGTGTTGATTTTTATTTTCATCAGATTCGGTCAGATCAGTTCTTTGGGTTAGAGTTCCTCTATTTCCAGCAAACAAGCTGTAGTGTGTAACGCACATATACAAACCTAAAGCATCTATATGGCTAAACCCTCGATACAGCAACTAAATGAACACAGTAAGCTTTCAATGTCTAGTTCTATGAAGTGACCAGTAGAATGAACGACTCAGACCGCGTCAAACGGGATTCTTGGTGGGATTTATACCAACCCTATGAAGACCTGGGTATTATCATCATGACTATCGGCGATGCTATCGTTGTTGTCTTTGGGATGTTCGGCAATGTGGTGGTCATTCTGATCATGCTTCGTCTTCCTTCATCCACGTCCAGTGTTTTCTTCACAGTTCTGGCCATGTCTGACCAGATAGTGTTGTTGCAAGCACTTGAGAATTTCCTCCGAGTAATGTATGATTATACACAGATAAGCTATCAGGGCACCTGGCAGTGCAAGATTTACAGGTTTTTACTCGATGTATCATCGCCTGTGTCGTCCTGGATGCTGGTGTCACTCACCATGCTCAGAGCTGCCTCTGTGCTGTGGCCGCTTCGTGTCGGTGCTGTGTGGACCAAGAGAAAGTCACGAGTTGCTGCTGGTATAGTGAGCATCGTTCTGCTTCTGATGAATTCCCACCTGCTGTACGGTTTCAACATTACTCACAGAGGTGAGTGTCTCATACAGACTTCAGAACTCTACGACTGGTTTGCTGTCAGAATAGACCCTTGGATTTACTTGCTCCAGTTCTCTTTCTTACCTTCCATCATGTTACTCCTCAGTAACAGCATTCTGTTGCGGACACTGGTCAGATCTGTTGGAATCAACAAAGACCTTTCAACACAAGCCAGCCGGGGTTCCTCCAGACAACAGAAAGTGTCTTCATTGACGGTCACCTTGGTTACTGCCAACGTGTCCTTTTTCCTCCTGTCAATGCCATGGGCTATATTTTTAGTGATGAATACCTACATTGATATGCTTGACACCATCCAAGGTTTTCAAGTGCTGGTGTTTGCCTATACCAGCAAAGTACTGTTGTGTTGGAACAGTGGCATAAACTTCTACCTGTACTGTTTGACTGGCACCAAGTTTAGAGCAGAGTTCATGAAAATGGCACAGGAGTTTTATGGCATCTTCTGTAAGACCAAGACAGTGATTTCAGAGCAGAGTTCATGAAAATGGCACAGGAGTTTTACGGCATCTTCTGTAAGACCAAGACAGTGAGTTCAGAGCAGAGTTCATGAAAATGGTACACACACGCACACACATACACGCACGCACGCACGCGCACACACACATACATACATACTCACACACACACGCACACACACAAACAAACACGCGCGCGCGCACGCAAGCACGTGCACACACACACACACATACACGCACACACACACACACACACACACACACACACACACACACACACACACACACACACACACACACACACACACACACACACACACACACACACACACACACACACTCCATGGATCATCCCAACAGCCGAAGCACTTGAGCATGATGGTACAAATACATCAGCTAGGGATGACAACATTTTACGTGTGTGACTGTTTTTGATTACCTCGCCACATGGCCAGCCACAATCCATCTTCAGGGGATTTGGAAATTGATTATGTTATGCAAGGAGCTTTTCATGTCGATGTGAATTGGCTTGACACAGCCTTAGACCAAGGCGAGTGAATAAATGGAAAATAGATACTTTAAGGGGATACGCGGCGTTTACTTCCCACGTTGACTAATGAATAAGATTTTTGTCATAGCATCTACACATACTTCTAAGGTCAAAACTGACAAAAACCATGGCGTCACCGTGCTACTTTACTTGTAATTCGTGGTCGAAATGTGGGGGGTTGGATAATTTTCGTGTAAAATCAGGTCTACTGAAAACTGGACACCTTTCATACACTTAGGTTATTAAAAACTTTCAATTAATCTTTCCTGATACTGCAACCTACATAGTGTCATAATCTATGTTAAATGGTAAGGAAATATAATTTAGTCAATAGGAAATTTAGGAAAATTGTTGCCGTATTGACACATATTTCCCTACATTTTATTGTTCAAATGCTTGTAGAAAAAACCTCAACGATTAAATCATTCTAGATTTTTGATAATAGATGAAATAATGTATATTCTCCATACTAAACACAAAAAAACAGTATGTCACCGTGCTTTTTACTGAACACCATACACATTTTCAACCCCACCCCTATTTTTCCATGGGACTCACGTCAAGAGTTATATCCCTTAATTTTTTTTGGGGGACAGTTTTATGAGATTTATTCTTTTAGTAACGCGGCTTTAGTCCTTCTAAGAAATGAATATGTTTAAAATAACCCTTATATTCTAACAATACAAATATTTTAGCGATATACTTTTCACAAATATAAATAAACTTGTGTATTTTTGAAAAAAGTCTTGCACCACTGGGAGTCCCCCCATATTATGCTAGCATGATCAATCACAGAGAGAGTAGGCCATTTCATTCACAATTTCGTCATTTCATGTCCCATATGTGCCTTCCCCAGTGAGAGGACGTTAAACACCAAATTTCATTCATTCATTCATTCAATTTCGTCATTTCATTCTTACGTCATCTTATCCATACGTCATTCATTCATGAAACCACAGAGAGAGTAGGCCATTTCATTCTTACGTCATCTTATTCATACGTCATTCATTCACTGAAACCCTTTAGTAGTGTTTCTTATGACACAGTCAGCCACAAGGGGAAAATTAGCGCCACCTGTATGCCGCGTTTATCGCCACAGTTTCTCCCCAGAATCCGTTAGAAATCACCAAAACAATGCCATTCGCCCAAACCGCAACATTCAATTTGACCCAGTGACCTAGATACCGGACTCGGAAGACGCCATTTCATACCTGGATTTTTTTCAGGAAGTGAAAGGCCACAGTGAAAGGCGAGTTCGAGATTCGCTTAGAGGTGCATTGTGGTCCGTGACCTTTCGCTTAGAAATCGCTTACAAAGGAGCTGACTGATTCTGCACCTCCGAGTTGCTGTGCTTAGTTTTAGTCGCATTATGTGAGCTGATCTGAATTGTAGCTATGTCTAAATAACCTAGAGAACTTGGGAACTTTCTTACTTGCCAATATCGACAGCAATATTCTGCTGAGCGGTTGAACTGAGCGTTCGTCCTCAAACAAGTTGAATAACTCTGGTCTTTAGGCTAGCCAAGACTAAAACACCACTAGGACTAAAACACCATGTGGAAGGTGGTTTGGATCGTCATACCAACAGCGAAGAAAAAACAGTAGACTAGACGATCAGAAATGTTCAAGAGAACAGACAGGCCTAGTACAAAAGAAAGAACACTTTTATCTGACATCACCATTGACGTAAACGTCACGGTAATAGGAGAAAAATAACGTTTGCTTGACAAGTTCCAGAAGTCTGACTTCAAATCTATTCAAATGACAAAAATCGCTTGAGTTGAAGCCTGTGTGGCGAGCAGCGTAGCGTCTTCAAAACTGAAAAGGCAGTATCTAATACTGAAGCAACAAAAGAAAGAAAAAGCAAATACAAAACTGTGCTGTATTTTAATCAAATCTTATCATTATCCGCCTGCCAAAGTGACCAGTCAGTGGACTTTCAACGCCTGAAAGAAATCCACCTTTCCCCGCACTATCCCTCAGTGGAACAGTCTCCCCGAGCAAGTTGCCTCCAGCCCAAACAGCCCTCCAAAACATCCCTCCATAAACACCTCTATTAAGCCAACCTGCCTCAGTCACATCCCCCTCCCACCCCCCTTGCCCCAACCTCACATTGAATTAGGAAATTAGGGTCCATAGATCAAAGTAGTGGTAAATGAAGGGCAGGAGCTGTGCCGGTCGGGGTTTGCCCCCGGGGATCGCTACGGTCCTTTTTGCACGCAACATGTGCGGCCTTACTGTCGTGCGTGTCCCCTAAATACAGATACTCCTTTGCATGCATCATGCGGGGCCCGAGTTCCCCCGGCTGATCCGGGGGGACTTAACGGTCGTGCATGACACACTCTGCATGCATCATGTGGGGCCCAGGTGTCCCCGGCTAGACCGGGGGCATTTAACGGTCGTGCATGACTTTTAACTGTTCTTTCCCCTCAGTCTACCACACGCTCCCCCACCCCCTTTTTTTCATACTGATTATTGTCTGTCCTTGAATCAAATCTTCAATCTCTAAATAACTTCCTTCAATATGGAATCTCATAAATATCCTACTTAGTAAACGGGGTATCTACAAATACTTAAATTGTCCCTGACTATCTTTGGTTCTATCATCTCTCCGTTATATTCTATTTCACTTTCTACTCTATCTTTGGTTCTATCATCTCTCCGTTATATTCTATTTCACTTTCTACTCTATCTTTGGTTCTATCATCTCTCCGTTATATTCTTTATTTCACTTTCTACTCTATCTTTGGTTCTATCATCTCTCCGTTATATTCTATTTCACTTTCTACTCTATCTTTGGTTCTATCATCTCTCCATTATATTCTATTTCACTTTCTACTCTATCTTTGGTTCTATCATCTCTCCGTTATATTCTATTTCACTTTCTACTCTATCTTTGGTTCTATCATCTCTCCATTATATTCTATTTCACTTTCTACTCTATCTTTGGTTCTATCATCTCTCCGTTATATTCTATTTCACTTTCTACTCTATCTTTGGTTCTATCATCTCTCCATTATATTCTATTTCACTTTCTACTCTATCTTTGGTTCTATCATCTCTCCGTTATATTCTATTTCACTTTCTACTCTATCTTTGGTTCTATCATCTCTCCGTTATATTCTATTTCACTTTCTACTCTATCTTTGGTTCTATCATCTCTCCGTTATATTCTATTTCACTTTCTACTCTATCTTTGGTTCTATCATCTCTCCGTTATATTCTATTTCACTTTCTACTCTATCTTTGGTTCTATCATCTCTCCGTTATATTCTATTTCACTTTCTACTCTATCTTTGGTTCTATCATCTCTCCGTTATATTCTATTTCACTTTCTACTCTATCTTTGGTTCTATCATCTCTCCGTTATATTCTATTTCACTTTCTACTCTATCTTTGGTTCTATCATCTCTCCGTTATATTCTATTTCACTTTCTACTCTATCTTTGGTTCTATCATCTCTCCGTTATATTCTATTTCACTTTCTACTCTATCTTTGGTTCTATCATCTCTCCGTTATATTCTATTTCACTTTCTACTCTATCTTTGGTTCTATCATCTCTCCGTTATATTCTATTTCACTTTCTACTCTATCTTTGGTTCTATCATCTCTCCGTTATATTCTATTTCACTTTCTACTCTATCTTTGGTTCTATCATCTCTCCGTTATATTCTATTTCACTTTCTACTCTATCTTTGGTTCTATCATCTCTCCGTTATATTCTATTTCACTTTCTACTCTATCTTTGGTTCTATCATCTCTCCGTTATATTCTATTTCACTTTCTACTCTATCTTTGGTTCTATCATCTCTCCATTATATTCTATTTCACTTTCTACTCTATCTTTGCTGAACTTGTTTTCTTTCTTTTTGTAACTACCCCCTAAAGTGCAGCAGAATCTTCAACGTGATGAAGTTGGCTGCCTAAGGAGAAGAAGAGAAGGAGTCCAGTATCTGGGAGAACTGGACGAAAAAAATAGTTTTCAAAAATATCCACACACACACACACAGATAAAGATCATTTTGACATGACTTGACTTGACACACACACACACGACCCCGCGGCTACGCGAGTACTGTGTATCGAGCTTAGATCTATTTATTGAAGAAGAAGTCACTTATTCATTCCGTTATTCCCTTTTTCTAGGCTCGTCTACTCGTGTTTTCATTCTATCTGGGCAGCATTTTTTTAATGCATTATCGATTTAGTAAAAAAAATTAAATGCGATATCATAAATTCATGTCAAACACATATCTCATGAGACACGTGGTAGAAAAGATAAAAACAAATAAAACTTCAACCCAGTGGGTCTTTATTGCTAGGGCGAGTCCATTTGACACAGGTTAATTTGTTTCGAAGTGCACCAGCTTGCTTTAATATTTTACTTCAATTTGCCATGTGCTTACTTTGTCTTTATTTTACTGTCTTTTTTAGTGTCCATAGTTTTTCACGGTCTTACAATACATCAAACAAGATAGCTGGGGTTGATTTTGAGTTGTTGCAATTCAATCACTCCTGCTCCTCAGTTCTATGGGCTTATCAAGTGACGTCTTTATTTTATTACGTCACGTTAGCTGAATGTAGGTCATAGCAGTGAATGGTGATTCTTTCGCGGAATGCAAATGAGTCCCCTTTTTCAATCACGTTTTCAATTTCGTATTAGAATCTATGTCAAAGTTTAAAAAAAATCAATTTAGTCAATAGGAAATTTTGGAAAATTGTTGTTGTAGGGGACACTTATTGAATCGGTACCCCCTAAGGATAGAGATCTCTATCTCAAGGGCAGATAATCCAAAAGCTATGAAACTTTCAATGTGGATACTACTGGTAGAGGGCTATAACTATATACTATAATTATAAAGATAATGTTTGTACTTTTGGCTTAAACGTAAAAATACTTTTTTCTTCAAAAGGTACGAATTACAAGACCTGTTACGGAATTCGTACCACCAAGTTACTAATATCGTACCAGGGGGTTTATAGCACTAATTCAACGGTAGGACGCTCGTGACTTGGCTTTAGCTATAGACCATTCTCTCTTCTAAATGTTCCAGTTAGTCTCTGTGACGTCAAAGTAATTCTTATGTCATTTTATCATCAAAAGTTTGATGTCACGTAAAACAGGCCCCTGAATGCATTTTTGACGCTGCGCCATTGAAAAGACGTAGGAGGTACGAATTACGTGATAGTGGTACGAATTGCATAACTATGGCCCAATTATTTTTCCTTTGGATATTTTAATTTACAAAGTGGACAACATTGACCCTAAGAACTTAAAGATTTTAAAGTGATATTTCCAGTTTTAATCTGTGCATGTATGCACTGAATAACAAACAAAAAAAGCGTTACCTAAAATTACATCAGATGCTGCCAAAATGAACTTTCGTTTGTGTTGCAAAGAGTGTTCCGCTTCGTTGCATTTTTTTGGTGATAAAATACTTCCCTTCCCCTGTCCAAACTTCACACACAAATATTAACCCCCAATCTTCTACCGTTTGGTAGGAAACCAGGTGGTACGAATTGCGTGACAGGTACTGAATCAATAAGCCTCCCCTACTGACAAAAATTTCCCTAAATGTTATTGTTCAAATGCCTGTAGAAAAAACCCTCAACGATGAAATAATTCTAGTTTTTTAATAATAGATGAAATAATCTATACGCTGCATAATAAAAATAAAAAAACAGTATGTCTCCGTGCTTGTTACTGAACCCCATACACTTTTTCAACCCCACCCCTATTTTCACACTGGACTCATGCCAAGAGTTATATCCCTTAATACTTTTTTGTTGACAGTTTTATGACAGTTTTTCTTTTAGTAACGCGGTTTTAGTAGTTACTAAGAAATGAATATGTTTAAAATAATCATTATATTCTAACAATGCAAACGTTTTAGCGATATACTGTCCACAAACATAAATAAACTTGTATATTTTCAAAAAATGTCTTGCACCACTGGGAGTCCGCCAGATTATGCTAGCACGATCAATCACAGTGAGAGTAGGTCAGTTCATTCACAATTTCGTCATTTCATTCTTACGTCATCTTATCCATACGTCATTCATTCATGAAACCACAGAGAGAGTAGGCCATTTCATTCACAATTTCGTCATTTCATTCTGACGTCATCTTATTCATACGTCATTCATTCACTGAAACCCTTTTGTAGTGTTTCTTACGACACAGTCAGCCACAAGGAGAAAATTAGCGCCACCTGTATGCCGCGTATCCCCTTATTTAAAGTGGCACTCCAGGGCTAAACCCCATGAACCGTTAGAAATCGCCATCACATGGCGTTTGTCTAAAGCCGGCGACAGACTATGTGACTGCCTCATGTGACTCGATCAGGTCGTGACGTTTCACCTCATTTGCATACCATCTAACTCGATCAGTCTGACTCAGTCGGGCCCAGTCAGGTGACAAGGCCGAATAGGGCGGGTTCTAAAGTTCACTGATCGAGTCTGATCGAGTCAGATGGCTTGTGACCTCTTCTGTGCGGGAAGCAAAATTTGATCTACGTCACGACCTGATCGAGTCATATGAAGCAGTCGCATAGTCTGTCTCCAGCTTAAAACCGCTAAAGTCAATGAGCTGTAGGTAGCTCGAAAACGAACCGCCAAACTCCTGTTTTGCACCTGGAGTTTTTCAGGAAATGAAATTTCACGAATCGTTGAAGGGATCATCTTGCGGTTCTACCATGAGCAGGACCAGTACGTTGCTCACGCCACTTCTGATGATAATCGCGACACGCCCTACTATTTGAACCAGCATCAAGAATATTTCTGTAACGCGTGTGACAACCGTGGGAATAGGCCTACTGCACATCGAAGAGATGTTGAGAACCGGTTAAACAATCCTAACTGGTTTTTCTCTTTGAACCGTTTTTTTCGAACAGGTTTTCTAGTACTCACATCAGTAGTTTCACCTATGCAAACACATGTTTGTCAGAATATCCCCCCACGCACGCACCCACCTCCACCCCCGCCCAACTCAATTTTGTCTCGTTTTTTTTTCACGCTTTCATCTCGTATGCAAGATACTGCCTCAAACCCCCCATTTGAAAGTAAAAAATCAAGTCGTTTTCAACTCACGGGACTTGGAGATGATTAAAAAATTAGCCAAGACGGTTCAGAAAGGCAATTTCTTTCAAAGAAATACTTAATATAAACCTGTTTAATACAGATAAGCGATTTAAAACGATTTCTCAGCCCTAACAGGGTTTAGTTATCCTTTAATTTCGATTTTCATGGGGTTTTTTTTATATGAAGATAAAGTTTGGGATTTGGTATTGAAAGGATGCTTAGTAATTGAATGTTCAAATTGAAGATTATGTGTGGTTCTGGGTTATATTAGGCCGGGTTCACATTAGACGCGTAAGTTCCGTACGGAAAACCCTAAATAGGCCTAAGTGGAATAAAGAAGGATACAAGTTTAGGGGACATTCGGACTCGTACGCAATTCTTTACCCTTCTTTGTTTCACTTATTTATGGATTGCGCACGGGTTTCCGCGCGGAATATCCGCTAATGTGTGTACAAGGCCTTAAGCATTTCTAGGCATTAGCATGAGGGGGCAGCCCTGCCCCATCCTGTAGGTGGACCTGCCCCGCCTTGGGGCAAGTATGGCTACGTAAATCAAAGGGCGGGTTACTTTGAGCAGCATGCAGACAGACGCTTTTATTTTCCAGACACGTGCAATATACATACAAGAAATTCAGTTGATCAAAGATCAACAGGAGGCTAAACAGTGTTGTATTGCACTTCAAAAGTGTAAAATAATAATGAACATGTCCTTTCAAAATATCTTCAACGTGATGTAGTTGGTTACCTTAGGAAAGAAGAAGAGAAAAAGTGACATAACATATGAACGTGTCATAAAAGACGTTTGTCATCGATCGCTCAGACAGGAACAAAAAGAAGTTCAACGCAATAAAGCGAGATCATATTATATTGCTGAAAATGTAGGTTTAGTTCTGTAAGCAGATGAGATTCATCTTCCAAAGTATTTGTGATCCTAAGTTGTTTAAAAAATATACTTATGGAGAGTTCACGTTTCCAAGATTTTGTTTCACAATGTCAGAAAAGGCTTTTAAATAACAAAATGCTGTTTTCGTTAACACATAATGAGAATGACATCAAAAATAAGAAGCACCAATTGAAATAAATGTACACTTTACACATTTTCATGAAACCAGACAAAGATGATAGGGTTAGGATCAGCCTAGAGTTGTTGTCATGAAACTGAAAGAAACCAGACTTTGAGATCAAGAGTCATAAACATGAAGAGAATAGGATTAGAATCAGCCTAGGGTTGTTGTGAGTAAACTGAAAACAAACCCCAGACTTTTAGATCGAGACTCATCAACACGAAAAGGATAGGGCTAGGATCAGCTTAGGGTTGTTGTCATGAAACAGAAAGAAACCAGACTTTGAGATCGAAAGTTGTAAACACGAAGAGCATAGGGTTAGGATCAGGCCAATATTGTTGTCATGAAACTGATGAAAACCAGACTTTGAGATTGACAATCATAAACACGAAGAGAATAGGGTTAGGATCAGCCTAGGAGTGTTGTCATAAAACTGAAATAAACCAGACTTTGTAATTGAGAGTCGTAAACGCAAAGAATATAGGGTTAAGATGAGCCTAGGGTTGTCAGTAAACTGAAAAGAAGCAGACTTTGAGATCGAGAATCATAAACATGAAGAAGATAAGGTTAGGATCAGTCTAGGGTTGTGGTCATTAAACTGACAAAAAGCAGACTTTGAGATAGAGAATCATAAACACAAAGAGGAGAGGGGTAGGATCAGCCTAGCGTTGTCATGAAACTGAAAGAAACCAGACTCTGAGATTGAGAGTCATAAACATGAACAGAAAAGGGTTAGGATCAGCCTAGGTTTGTTGTCATGAAACTGAAAAGAACCAGACTTTTTAAAATGTTATTGCTGTCGCATATGCTGGGTCGTACAGCGGCGTTGCTCCTACACTGCTCATTCTGAACCCCAAAGCGCAGCTACACCCTGGCTTGTTCAAATCGCAGAACCCGAGACCAGCCATCCAAGGGGAGCGAATCTTTGTAAGCCGTCAGAAAGCAAACAACCGAGGAAGAACTAGACTTTGAGATCGAGTCAAAATACAAAGACGATAGAGCTAGGATCAGCCTAGGGTTATTGTCATGAAACTGAAAGAAACCAGACTTTGAAATCGAGAGTAATAAACACGAAGACAACTTTTATAGCGCCTAATCTTTAAGCTCTAAGCGCTTTACAGAAATCACTAAAATGAATAGTAAACACAATGAACAAAAAGTATACATCAAACATTGACCAACACCCCCCTTCCCTGATCCCTCAGTCAATTTCTCAATCACGCCCAAATAATGAATGACATAATCTACAGTACACTTTCGCAACCAACTTGAAACACTCACACTGATGGACACTTAAAGACGCCCAGGCCGCACTATTAACAAATCACACTCACACCCACACTTATAACGATAGAGAGAGAAAGAGAACGAGAGAGAGAAAGAGACATACATACAGACAGACAGACAGAGAAAGACAGAGACGGAGACACAGAGAGTCAGACAGAGGGACAGACAGAGAAAGAGAGAAGAGAGAGACACACAAACAGAGACAGAGATATATAGGACTGAAATACAGTTGCATGCATCATAAAATAACAACTTACTATAATTTGTACATACAATAGTCACAAAAAAGGCACATTATATTCAATATTAATAAACATTCAACCCCCCCCCCCCCACACACACACACACACAACACACACACACCGACACACACGCACGCACACACGCGCATACACACAAACACACACAGACACACACGATTAGTGGAAAAACATTAAATGAATGACACTCACACACATACTAATAAAATAGCATTTTAAAACACTTATAACGTAAAATCATTTTAAAACAGTGAGACAAAATGGATAAAGAAATAAAAATACACAAGTACATAAAATGTACTCCTGTAATGTAAACACGAAAATAATAGAGGATAGGGTTAGGATCAGCTTAGGGTTATTGACATGACACTGACAATAACCAGACTTTGAGATCGAGAGCCATACAAATTAATAGAGTAGGGCTAGGATTGTCATAAAACTGAAAGAAACCAGACTTTGACTTTTGAGACAGTCATAAACACGACGAGAGTAGGGTTAGGGTTAGCCTAGGGTTATTGTCATCAAACTGAAATAAACCAAACTTTGACATCAAGAGTCGTAAACATGAAAAGAATAGAGGGGTTAGGATCAACTTGGGTTGTTGTGAAACTGAAAAGAACCAGACTTTGAGATCGAGTGCGATAAAAATGAATCTGATACGGCAAGGCTCATCCTATAGTCATTGTCAAGAAATTGAAATAAATCAGATTTTGAGATCTAGAATCATAAACACTTAAAGTTTAGGGTTAGGATCAGCCTAGAGTTGTTGTCATAAAACTGAACAGAACCAGACTTTGAGATTGAGTAGTAAACATAAAGAGAGTAGGGTTAGGATCAGCCTAGGGTTGTTGTTGTAAAACTGAAAAGAATCAGACTTTGAGATCGAGAGTCGTAAACATGACAAGGTTAGGATCAGCCAAGGGTTGTCATGAAATTGAAAGAAAGCAGACTTTGAGATCGAGGGTCATAAACAAGAAGAAGATAGGGTTAAGATCATCTTAGGGTTGTTGTGAAACTGAAAAGAACCAGACTTTGAGAGATCGAGAGCCATAAAATTGAATAGAATAGGGCTAAGGTCAACCTAGGTTATTGTCGTGAAACTAAAAAGAACCAGACTTTGAGATCGAGAGTCGTAAACACGTAGATGATATGGTTAGGATCAGCTTAGGTTTGTTGTCATGAAACTGAAAAGAAAGAGACTTTGAGATCGAGAGTCTTAAACATGAAGAGGATAGGGTTAGGATCAGCCTAAGGATGTTGTAATGAAACTGAAAAGAACCAGACTTTGAGATCGAGAATCATAAACATGAAGAGGATAGGGTTAGGATCAGCCTAGGTTTATTGTCATGAAGCTGAAAGAAGCCAGATTTTGAGATTGATGGTCATAAACATGAAGAGAATAAGGGTAGTATCAGCCTTAAGTTGTTGACAGGGAGGGTTGTAACGAAACTGAAAAGAACCAGACTTTGAGATCAAGTCATAAACACAAAGAAGATTGGGTTAGGATCAGCCTAGGGTTATTGCCATGAAACTAAAAGAAACCAGACTTTGACATCGAGAACCGAAAACACGAAGAGGATAGGGTTAGGATCAGCCTAGGGTTGTTGTCATTAAACTGAAAAGAACCAGACTTTGAGATTAAGAATCATAAACAATGTAGGGGATAGGGTTAGGATCAGCTTAGAGTTGTCATGAAACTAAAAAGAACCAGACTTTGAGATCGAGAGTCGCAATCATGAATATAATACGGTTAGGATCAGCCTATACATGTCATGAAACTGAAATAAACCAGATTTTGAGATCGAGTCATAAACATGAAGAGGATATGGTTACGATCAGCCTAGGGTAGTTGTGAAACTGTAAAGAACCAGACTTTGATACTGAGAGCCATACAAATGAATAGGATAGGGCCAGGATCAGCCTAGGGTTATTGTCATAAAACTGGGAAAAAAACAGACTTCGAGATCGAGAGTCGTACGAAGAGGATAGGGTTAGGATCAGCCTACGGTTGTTGTCATTAAACTGAAAAGAACCAGACTTTGAGATCGAGAATCATAAACACGATGAGGATAGGGTTAGGATCAGCCTTGGGTTGTCATGAACCTGAAAAGAATCAGACTTTGAGATCGAGAGTCTGAAGAGAACAGGGCTAGGATCAGCCTAGGGTTGTTGTCATGAAACTGAGAGAAACCAGACTTTGACTTTTGAGATAGAGTCATAAACACAACGAGAGTATGGTTAGGCTCAGCCTACGGTTGTGTGAATGAAACTGAAAAGAACCAAACTTGGCTCATGTTCATCTTTGACTGTCAAATGATTGTGTCGGTCTGCTAACCTTTGTACTAGGCCTATAGAGACTTACCCTGCTTCCATAGCTTTTGGTCAGATTGCTAGGCTAAAGCATATTCATGAGTCTCTCAACGGTCGTGTGATGCACACGGATGAAGAAGAAAGGGGGCGGGGTCAAGGAATAGTCAAC
>CM065713.1:18845624-18848124 GCA_017654935.2 Phymorhynchus buccinoides
TCCTGTGTGCCCATGCACTTAGCACACGTTAAACCCAGTGGCAACGAAAACGTTGTCATTTGGTCCAAATATACCCCCCCCCCCCCACACACACACACACACACTTTCCTTCCTCATCAGTCACACAAGAGAGAGAGAAAGAGAGAGAGATGAGAGAGAGAGAGAGAGCACGAAGAGAGAGACCCGTTGAGACAGCACACGAGAGAGAGAGACACGAGAGAGGAGACTCCGGAGAGAGAGAGAGAGAAGAAGATAGGGAGAAAGATGAGAGAGAGAGAGAGGGAAGAGAGAGAGACCGATGAGAGAGAGGAGAGACGAGAGAGAGAGAGATTCGACGAGAGACGAGAGGATAATGAGAAGAGAGAGAGAGAACTGCTGAGAGAGAGAGAGGGAGGACTGAGAGAGATGATGAGAGGAGAGGGAGAGACGAGTAGCGACGGTATGAAAGAGAGAGAGAGAGAGAAGGAGGGAAGAGAATGAGAGAGAGAGAGAGACACGAGAGAGAGAACCTCGAGATGCAGAGAAGACGAGAGAGAGATAGAGACGAGGAGAGAGAGATAAGAGAGAGAGAGAGAGAGAGAGGAGAAGAAGAAGGGGGGGAGAAAGATCGAGAGAGGAGAAGAGAGAGAGAGAGAGAGAGGAGAGAGAGAGCGGAGAGAGAGAGAAAGAGAGGGGGGGGGGTAGGAGAGAGAGAGAGAAAGAGAGAGGGCAGAAAGAGAGAGACGAGAGAGAAGAGAGACGAGAGAAAGAACCCGCTTCTTGTTTTTTGGAGAGCAGACAGAGAGGGGAGAGAACAGACCCAGAGAAGAGAGAGACAGACAGAGAGAGAGAGACAGACAGAGACAGAGCAGAGAGGGGCGCGCTCGTTACAGACCATTCGGAACTGCGATACAGTCAACTCATTGCTAGTAGCGCATGTACCTATGGCATTAAGCAACCTGAAATCGCGCGATAACTAACAGTGCGCGTTCTATAGCAGAAACAAAAACAAAACAAAATGGGCGACGCACCTCTGGCTGCGACACCTCTGGCTGCGACGCGCGTTCCATGTGGGAGCAACCCGAATTTCACAGAGACGCCTCTGTGACTATAAAATACCTAAAACCTAATAAATAAATGTCCTACATGTGCCTGTTCCAGTTGGGCGGACGTTAGACAGACTTTCACTTAGTTTTCACTCTTTCCCCACGGCAACACAGTGCTTAGGTCTGTAGTACTCGTTAACAGTATTAATTCACCAAAATATTCTATTTCCCATGGCAACGCAGTGACACGACCACTCATAATAGACTTACAACTCCACTGGATTGCACGGACAAATAATGTGCCATGGCAAGATTGTCAGCTACCCACATAAGGTCTAGGATATGTACACACATAAGCGGATATCCCATGCGGAAACCCGTGCGCAATCCATAAATAAAGAAACAAAGAAGGGAAAAGATTTGCGCATGAATTTCCCCTATATGCGTAAACTTTTATCCTTCTTTCTTCCACTTATTTAGAGATTTCCGTACGGAACTTACACGTCTAATGTGAACCCGCCTTAGTCGCGGACGCCAGCGACTCAGTGGTAGTTCCTTCTTTCTGTCTTTCTTTCTTTTTCTTTGTGTTGTTTGTTCGTTTTTATCAGCAAATAAAAACGCAGCTAGGCAACTACGTCATAACCGTGTGGAAAAACCACGACTGAAGTCCGTTTAAACGTCACCCGGCCTGAACGGGCACTGGTGCATTAGTAATACAATGTAGGAAGATAGTGGGACGATCCTGGAGGTACTACTGCTATGCAATACCAGGACAGTCCCTAGGGTGTTTGGTTTGGGGGTGGAAATTCCCAGATAGTAACGCGTATGAACACCCCCCCACCCCCCCCCCCACCCCACCCCTGGTTGCGAGTGTGTTGGAGGAAGGAGGTCCATCGGTCAGGTGACGTCAACGGCCTAAGAGTGCTGGACGAGCCACTACTGTCCCCATGGTTACACGGACTGCACCTGTAACGGTCGAGGGGGTGAAAAGGTGAGGGGGGTTGCAAGGAGTGGGGTGGGGTGGGAGCTTGCTACTTTGTTTACCGCGTGACAATGCCGGGTGTTGTGGTGGTGCTGGTGTGTGTGAATGGTGTATGTGTGTGAATTTGTGTGTGTGTGGCGTGTGTGCGGTGTGGTGGTGTGTGTGTGTGTGTTTGTGTGTTGTGGTGTGTGTGGTTGTTTGTGTGTGAATTAGGTTGTGTCTGTGCGCGTGCGTGATGCCTGTTGCAAAATAGGCCTCAATCTGATAACAAAAAATAACGATGCTATCGATTTATCGTGAGGTTTTTCTACTTCCCAGCTATTCTGTGGTGTGTGTGTGTGGCGTGTTTGCGTGTGGGTGCGTGCGTGCGTGCGTGCGTGCGTGTGTTTGTGTGTGTGTCAAAGTCAAAGTCAAAATTGTCATTTTACAGATGGAAATTGAATAAGCAATAATGGTTTGGCTTATTTACTCAAGTCCCTCTGTAACACAGCAA
>CM065713.1:18858124-18873124 GCA_017654935.2 Phymorhynchus buccinoides
AGTCCCTCTCATGCTACAGTTTTCTCCAAGTGGGTTGCCATGGAAACCTATAATTCTTCTTTCTTGAACTATCCAAAGCATCTAATTGGAAACGACTGTTACAGTCAATTAATGCTTTGAATTCTCTTCACAAACTTGAGCAACCAACATGAGAGCTTTAACATTGTTAACAAGTTTTGCTAATGAATTTGAGGGGTTGCGGTGGTTGTAAAGTAAATCGGGTTTGTTGGTTAATAAATTAGTTAATTAGTTAGTTAGTTAGTTAGTTAGTTAGTTAGTTTCCTAGCCAGTTAGCGAGTTACTTACTTACGTACTTACTTACATTTGTGCAAAGATGCTTTCCGACCCCGGATTGTTCATGTTAGTTTTTGGTTCCTACTCGGAGTCAAAGTAGAAAAGAAAAAGAAAAAAGTAAAGAAAAGGACAAATTACCTTGGGGATATTTATAATCAGTGACTGGCTGTAGAAGGGCTGTTGTTTTTGTTTTGGTAGCTAATGCACTTGTCCCATAGTGTGTTCAAGTGCTTCCGCTGTCGGGATGATCCCTGGAGTCTTTTAGCCATGCTAAGACAACAACAACAACAACAACAACCCTTTTGCTTGATCCTTATTTTCTCCAGAAATCACCGACTTGTCGGCCCATGAGGGCAGCACTGAAGGCTGCCTGTCGCTGACGGTGCGGGGCCAGTACTTTGACGAAACCGACAGCAGGGCCAGGGTTCTCATCGACGGCGTGGAATGCACGGAGACCACCTTCGTTTCCTCCACAGAGCTCGTTTGCCTCACCCCTCCCCAACCTGACCCCACGCCACTGCTACATATCGGTGAGCAAAATCAAAGACACCCCTCTTTTCTGAGTAGTGTGTGTGTGTGTGTGTGTGTGTGTGTGTGTGTGTGTGTGTGTGTGTGTGTGTGTGTGTGTGTGTGTACTGTGTGTGTGTGTGTGTGTGTGTGTGTGTGTGTGTGTGTGTGTGTGTGTGTGTGTACTGTGTGTGTGTGTGTGTGTGTGTGTGTGTGTGTGTGTACTGTGTGTGTGTGTGTGTGTACTGTGTGTGTGTGTGTCTGTGTGTCTGTGTGTCTGTGTGTGTGTGTGTGTGTGGTGTCTGTGTGTCTGTGTGTCTGTGTGTGTGTGTGTGTGTGTGTTCACACCCTGCTTCCTCAAACCACTACCATCATATCCTCCCTTTCCCCTTAATTCTGTCTTTTGACTTTCACTGTCTCATGTATTCATGATTTCTACTCACACTACCTAACCTCAATTAACCCTCTCTTTTCATTCTGAGCTCTATTCAGTTTTTTTGTTGTCATCTTGCTTTTAAACTCTGTCTCTCTCCCCACTAACCCCCAGTCTGATGAAAGCTCTACGAGCGGAAAGCTTGCTTCTTCTATTTTCTACCTTGATCACCAAACCCAAACTTATCTTCAGTACGATGAAGGTGGAAGATCAAACGAAGAAGAAGAAGAAGAAAACTCTGGTGAGTTTTTCCCCATTCTAACATTTTTGCCCCCCCCCCCCCCCCCCCCACTCCACACACACACTTAGGGTAGCTATGTGCTCAAATCCGCAATCCGCAAGTTCCCTACGGAACTTCACACACCACTTAAAGAAATAAACGGACACAGGAATGCAACTGCAAACCCATCCGCTTATTTCTTATATAGCGAATGGGGTTTCATCAATGAGCTTGTGGACTGCGAATAAAAGATCTGTTAATTGTATTCAGAACATAATACCAAAGAGAACTTGATTATCTAAATCAATATATGAAAGAAAATGGATTGATGTTATCAAATGAAAAGACTTACCTGATGCATTTCAATAATGGTGAAAATCCTAACTTTACCTCAGTTAGTATTGGATGGAAACCCTCTTGTTAATGAGCGTTCTGTTAAGTTTTTAGGTGTATACTTGACATCCAAATTAAAATGGAAAGTTCATATTGAATATTTGATTTCAAAAGCGAGAAAAAGACTTACCTTTTTAAAAATAATAAATAAACAATCATGGAGTCAAAATACCAAAACATTACTGCATCTTGCAATATCTCTAGTTCGATCAGTACTATCCTATGGGCAAGAGGTTTATTTCAGTGCCTCAAATACTCTTTTAAATAAGTTACAAAGCATAGACAGTAAAGCTATCAAACTAGCGCTTGGTGTCCCTATGCACTCTAACACGCTTAGAACATACAAAGAGAGCAATATATTGTCATTAGCGGAACATCGGAAATTAGCAGTTTCAAAATATATAGTCAGAGGCCTTTCTGTTGACAATAATACAGAGGATGAAATATTCTTGAATTCAGAGACAGATTTTCCGAAAAGAGCAAAAAATATAACATCTCTGAAGCCAATCAACAATTATATTGAAGACATTATGAGTAAAAGTAAGGTAAATATTCATAATATTCCAGTCATGCCTATCATACCACTACTGTCACCATGGGAACAAAGAAAGGCAACCTTTAATATTGAATATACCAGTTACAACAAAGACGAAGAGGTTAATCTACATGTATTAGTTTCTGACGTTCGACGCCATTTAGATTCAAAATATTCAAATCATCTCAAGATTTTCACTAATGGCTCAGTCTTAGACACGTCAGACAGTGGGGCAGGTTTTGCTATATACCATCACTTAAAATATAAAAGTCTTATAATTTAGGCAAAGACATATGAATATTTACTTCTGAATTATACGCAATAATGCGAGCTTTAGAATGTGTCTGTTCTCTACCCTATTCCATTTATAACGTCTTATTTTGCGTTGATTCAAAATCAGTTTTGCAAGCTCTGAAGCAAAGCAACAGTAAAATTCGTAACGATGTTGTCTTTGAAATTAAGCATTTAATTCATTGTATTATTGCAAAAGGTATTGGTATTGATTGTTGTTGGGTGCCATTTCATTGTGGGCTCTTTTGGAATGAGGTTGCTGATGGAGCTGCTAAAAGAGGGGCCTTCAATAACACTAACACAGTTTTAGATGAGAAATTGGCATTGTCAACTCATGAAATTTACACTTTGTTGGAAAAATTCATTTGTATCAATCCATCGGACTTTAGACCTAATATTTTGATGCATACCAGATCCATCGTTAGTTTAGTGTACAAGATACGTCTAAATTCATTGAAAACTAAATACATAGAAACTAATTGTCTCTGCACTCAGAGATTATCAATTCATCATTTATTATTAGAATGCCCAATGTTGCTCTCTAAATACCGAATGTTCAATATGGACTTTTTTTATAAGTATAATGATATCAAGGATGTCTTAAGTGACGCAGAAATTGACTTTACTTTATTTGCTGAATTAGTGCTGTCCACGCCTGTTGGAAGCTTACTGTGGATATTTTTCTTTGTGTGTTGTAATTTTTTTTTTTTTTTTTATTGGTTTAATTTAATGCATGTTGTTTAAAATTACTGTTCATGTGAAAATATATTAAATTAAAGATTTATTCATTCATTCATTCTAATGTGCTTAGCCCCTTACGCAAAGTTAGGACACTGGGCTCCCAGCTTGCAACCACATTTTACTAGCTGTTTCTACCACTCACCCTTTAGCATGTCTAGGGGAGTGCGAAGTTCAGCAGGACAATCAAACAGCTACCACTCACCCTTTAGCATGTCTAGGGGAGTGCGAAGTTCAGCAGGGCAATCAAACAGCTACCACTCACCCTTTAGCATGTCTAGGGGAGTGCGAAGTTCAGCAGGGCAATCAAACAGCTACCACTCACCCTTTAGCATGTCTAGGGGAGTGCGAAGTTCAGCAGGGCAATCAAACAGCTACCACTCACCCTTTAGCATGTCTAGGTCCAGGGGAGTGCGAAGTTCAGCAGGACAATCAAACAGCTACCACTCACCCTTTAGCATGTCTAGGGGAGTGCGAAGTTCAGCAGGACAATCAAACAGCTACCACTCACCCTTTAGCATGCCTAGGGAGGGAGTGCAAGTTCAGCAGGGCAATCAAACAGCTACCACTCACCCTTTAGCATGTCTAGGGGAGTGCGAAGTTCAGCAGGACAATCAAACAGCTACCACTCACCCTTTAGCATGTCTAGGGGAGTGCGAAGTTCAGCAGGACAATCAAACAGCTACCACTCACCCTTTAGCATGTCTTGGGGAGTGCGAAGTTCAGCAGGACAATCAAACAGCTACCACTCACCCTTTAGCATGTCTTGGGGAGTGCGAAGTTCAGCAGGACAATCAAACAGCTACCACTCACCCTTTAGCATGTCTAGGGGAGTGCGAAGTTCAGCAGGACAATCAAACAGCTACCACTCACCCTTTAGCATGTCTAGGGGAGTGCGAAGTTCAGCAGGACAATCAAACAGCTACCACTCACCCTTTGGTCTGCCTACTCACCCGTTAGCACGCCTATATCCATGGGAGAGTGGCAGGTTCAACAGGACAATCAAACAGCTACCACTCACCCTTTGGTCTGCCTACTCACCCGTTAGCACGCCTATATCCATGGGAGAGTGGCAGGTTCATTTATTCAGCAGTAGTATGTCTGATCATGTATGTAAGGGTTTGTTTTTAATAAATGTATTAGTGAAATTGTAAAGCGCTTAGAGCTCTAAGAATAAGCGCTAAAAATCTTTATAAATACCTTTTTTTCGATTAGTTTACTTTCAGATTTTTTTATTTACTTTTTCATTTATCTGCTTACTTAGTGATTAATTGATTGATTCATTCGTTCATTCATTTTTGGAACGAGTTCTTAATGTACTTCATGTTATCCATTTAGTTATCTGTTGATTGATTGATTGATTGATTGACTCATTCATTTATTTTTGGTACAAGTTCTTAATATGTTTCATTTAGTTGTTTACTTATCTATTTATTCATTTATTGATTGATTGATTGATTGATTGGTTGATTGATTCATTGATCTTTGGGACGAGTTCTTAATGTGTTTCATTTTATTTGTTTACTTATTTATTTAGTTATTGATTTATTTAGTTAGTTATTTAGTTAGTCAATTAGTTAGTTAGTTAGTTTGATTTATTGATTGACTGACTGATTGAGTGAGTGATCGATTGATTGATTGATTGATTGAATTATTGATTGGTTGGTTGGTTGATGGATGGATGGATGGATGGATTGATTGATTGGTTGATTGATTCACTCATTCACTCATTCACTTCATCCGTTTATCCATTCATTGTTTCAACGAGCAGGTAACCGAGGTCTGACCTTCTTTCGCCTCAACGACACCACGGACTACAGCACGGTCAACTGGGCCGCCTCCGCCGATGACGTCCATAGATCGCGCATCGACGAGACTTCCTACCAGATGAACATCTCCGTCAGTCACGCGACCAGGGCTGAGGGCGTGTTCATTGCTCCCGAGACGTCGGCCTTCCGCTTTTACCTGAAGACCCGGACCGCCAGCCGACTGGTTCTGATGGATGCTGAATCCAATCAATTGGTATGGCCTTTCTGCTGCCTCTGTCTCTCCTTGTCCTTCTGTCTCTGTCTCTCTGCATCGCTCTGTCTGTCTCATCTCCTCTCTCTTTCGTGTCCTCTCTCTCTCTCTCTCTCTCTCTCTCTCTCTCTCTCTCTCTCTCTCTCTCTGTCTCTCTCTCTCTCTCTCTCTCTCTCTCTCTCTCTCTCTCTCTCTCTCTCTCTCTGTCTCTGTCTCTGTCTCTGTCTCTCTCTTTCTCTCTCTCTCTCTCTCTCTCTCTCTCTCTGTCTCTCTCTCTCTCTCTTTCTCTCTTTCTCTCTTTCTCTCTCTTTCTCTCTCTCTCTCTCTCTCTCTCTCTCTCTCTCTCTCTCTCTCTCTATCTCTCTCTCTCTCTCTCTCTCTCTCTCTCTCTCTCTCTCTCTCTCTCTCTCTCTCTCTCTCTCTCTCTCAAAGATGCGCAAAACAAGACGTTTAATTTGTTTTAATAAAAGACCATTTAATTTATGATTGAAGTACATTTAAAATTCGAACTTAGTAACATCTAAATTTGGAACCCAAGGCTTTTGTGTTTGCCAATTGCATTGCGCTTTTGTTAAAACAAAATGTGTTAATGCATGCATTGTATCTGTTGCTATGGATTTAATTGTGTCTTGTACCTGCCGCAACACAATGATTGTCCTTCGTGTGAGGACATAAAAAAAATTGATTGATTGATTGACTGATTGAGTGAGTGATCGATTGATTCATTGGTTGAATGATTGGTTGATTGACTGATTGGTTGAATGATTTGTTGATGGATGGATGGATTGAATAATTGATTGATTGGTTGAATGCTTGATTGATTGATTGACCGGTTGATTGGTTGGTTGATTGATTGATTGATTTCCGCAGCTGTCCATGGAATCCACAGTATGGGAGGGTGACGGTGAGGAATCTGACCCAGTGGACCTGGAGAAAGATGAACCGTGAGTGTCTTTGGAAGAGCAGAGGCTGCTCAAATGCCTTTTATCATTGGTTGACATTAGCCTGTAGTATGGGCCAACAGTAGCATGAGAGCCGTACAGTAGATGATTTTCTGCAGTTATGAAAAATCAGGGTACAGTTTAGTCTTTTGTGGAAGACTATGACTCTCTAACTAGGGGGGCATTAGCATTGACTCTATAGTGCTGCAGCCAAAGGGATGGGTTGGCCCCTTTGGAGACCTTCCCCCAACGCCAGCTGTCCTTTAATCCCTTTGGCCGAGTGAGTGGGGATGTAACCTGGGCAAGGCATCTCCACTATAAACAAATTTTAGCCCAGCCCGCCGGAATAGCATCTGCCCATTCTGCTGTCTGGTAGTCATGGTCGGGAAAGACAGGTTGGCATTCAGGTAGATCAGGGGGTTACAGGGTTTCCGGACACCCCCCTCCCTTCATAACAGAACAAAAGAGGAGAAATCCATACCGACGCCTTTGGATAGATGTGCCTCATGTTGTTAACCCTTTCAACGCCAGAAATATTTCAGCCAAAATGTTCCATTAAATTTACCTGGATAGAGAACAAAATCCATCTGCAGTATTGGGGATTCTTCTGTGGCATATATAAAATAAGGTCTGTCCTTACTTCCCAAAACTAAGACAATAGGGTCTTTGGATAATAGACCCTGATTTGATGCCTTTTTAGTAACATGGGTGTTAAATCACTGAGGTGCTAAAATGCGACTTTGGCGGTGAAAGGGTTAATAGTTCCATGCCATGAGAATAGGGTATTCTCGTAGGAGAGGCCTTCGTTGTATCTTTTACATTAAAATTATCGTCAGCTTTTAGGAGGGGGGGGGGGGGGGATTACAGAGTGGGTGCCCCCCCAGCTGTGCTATTGGACCCCCCCCCCTCTTCGACCAACCGATCGGCCCCTGTATAGTGATACATACCTCTGTCCCCAGCCACCCTCAATAAAAATGCCAGCCTTAAAAGAAATTCCAAGGTCATGGTCAAAACACACGTTGTAATTGTCCAGTCTTTCCCCATGACAACACAGCCATACGCCAGTAATATCATTACTCGCTTAACGCTGCTTTGGTATGGGAAAAGAGCGGAAAACAACGACGTGTGTTTGGACCATCACAGTACATGCAAGAAAGTCCTGCCATTGTTGTTGGGTAGAGTCCAGAATGTTCCATCAGCTGCCACTATTCTGTTTGTGACACACTGCCTTCTGGCCTTCACTCTAGGAGAATGACAGGACCTTCTAGCCTTCACTCTAGGAGAATGACAGAACCTTCTGGCCTTCACTCTAGGAGAATGACAGTGCCTTCTGGACTTCACTCTAGGAGAATGACAGAGCCTTCTAGCCTTCACTCTAGGAGAATGACAGAACCTTCTAGCCTTCACTCTAGGAGAATGACAGAACCTTCTAGCCTTCACTCTAGGAGAATGACAGAACCTTCTAGCCTTCACTCTAGGAGAATGACAGAACCTTCTAGCCTTCACTCTAGAAGAATGACAGAACCTTCTAGCCTTCACTCTAGGAGAATGACAGAACCTTCTAGCCTTCACTCTAGGAGAATGACAGTGCCTTCTAGCCTTCACTCTAGGAGAATGACAGAACCTTCTAGCCTTCACTCTAGGAGAATGACAAAACCTTCTAGCCTTCACTCTAGGAGAATGACAGAACCTGCTTTCACTCTAGGAGAGCATGCCTTGGCGTGAGGCTGTGTCAGACCAGTTGACATAAGCTAGAACACCAAGGCTACATCAAAATGTTGTTATGCTCTGCATGGTTGTGCGGGGATTGTCTTAAGCCATGACAAGCTCCCAGCATAACATCATCAGTCAAAAATCCCCCGAAGACGGAGTGTGGCTGCCCACATGGCGGGGTAATCAAAAACGGTCACACACGTAATGTTCTCATCCCTAGCTGATGCATTTGTACCTTCTCGCTGTTGGGATGATCCCTGGAGTCTTTTAGCCAGGGTAAGCCAACCAACCAACCAACTCTAGGAGAATCACAGAACCTTCTAGCCTTCACTCTAGGAGAATGACAGAACCTTCTAGCTTTCACTCTAGGAGAATGACAGAACCTTCTAGCCTTCACTCTAGCAGAATGACATAACCTGACTTTCACTCTAGGAGAATGACAGAACCTTCTAGCTTTCACTCTAGGAGAATGACAGAACCTTCTAGCCTTCACTCTAGCAGAATGACAGAACCTGACTTTCACTCTAGGAGAATGACAGAACCTTCTGGCCTTCACTCTAGGAGAATGACAGAACCTTCTAGCCTTCACTCTAGCAGAATGACAGAACCTTCTAGCCTTCACTCTAGAAGAATGACAGAACCTTCTAGCCTTCACTCTAGGAGCATGATAGAACGTGGCCTTCAATCTAGGAGAATGACAGAACCTTCTAGCCTTCACTCTAGGAGAATGACAGAACCTTCTAGCCTTCACTCTAGAAGAATGACAGAACCTTCTAGCCTTCACTCTAGGAGAATGACAGAACCTTCTAGCCTTCACTCTAGGAGAATGACAGAACCTTCTAGCCTTCACTCTAGGAGAATGACAGAACCTTCTAGCCTTCACTCTAGGAGAATGACAGAACCTTCTGGCCTTCACTCTAGGAGAATGACAGTGCCTTCTAGCCTTCACTCTAGGAGAATGACAGAACCTTCTAGCCTTCACTCTAGAAGAATGACAGAACCTTCTAGCCTTCACTCTAGGAGAATGACAGAACCTTCTAGCCTTCACTCTAGGAGAATGACAGAACCTTCTAGCCTTCACTCTAGGAGAATGACAGAACCTTCTAGCCTTCACTCTAGGAGAATGACAAAACCTTCTAGCCTTCACTCTAGGAGAATGACAGAACCTGCTTTCACTCTAGGAGAGCATGCCTTGGCGTGAGGCTGTGTCAGACCAGTTGACATAAGCTAGAAGGCCAAGGCTACATCAAAATGTTGTTATGCTCTGAATGGTTGTGCGGGTATTGTCTTAAGCCATGACAAGCTCCCAGCATAACATCATCAGTCAAAATCCCCCGAAGACGGAGTGTGGCTGCCCACATGGCGGGGTAATCAAAAACGGTCACACACGTAATGTTCTCATCCCTAGCTGATGCATTTGTACCTTCTCGCTGTTGGGATGATCCCTGGAGTCTTTTAGCCAGGGTAAGCCAACCAACCAACCAACTCTAGGAGAATCACAGAACCTTCTAGCCTTCACTCTAGGAGAATGACAGAACCTTCTAGCTTTCACTCTAGGAGAATTACAGAACCTTCTAGCCTTCACTCTAGCAGAATGACATAACCTGACTTTCACTCTAGAAGAATGACAGAATCTGACTTTCACTCTATGAAAATGACAGAACCTTCTAGCCTTCACTCTAGCAGAATGACAGAACCTGACTTTCACTCTAGGAGAATGACAGAACCTTCTGGCCTTCACTCTAGGAGAATGACAGAACCTTCTAGCCTTCACTCTAGCAGAATGACAGAACCTTCTAGCCTTCACTCTAGAAGAATGACAGAACCTTCTAGCCTTCACTCTAGGAGCATGATAGAACGTGGCCTTCAATCTAGGAGAATGACAGAACCTTCTAGCCTTCACTCTAGGAGAATGACAGAACCTTCTAGCCTTCACTCTAGAAGAATGACAGAACCTTCTAGCCTTCACTCTAGGAGAATGACAGAACCTTCTAGCCTTCACTCTAGGAGAATGACAGAACCTTCTAGCCTTCACTCTAGGAGAATGACAGAACCTTCTAGCCTTCACTCTAGGAGAATGACAGGACCTTCTGGCCTTCACTCTAGGAGAATGACAGTGCCTTCTAGCCTTCACTCTAGGAGAATGACAGAACCTTCTAGCCTTCACTCTAGGAGCATGATAGAACGTGGCCTTCAATCTAGGAGAATGACAGAACCTTCTAGCCTTCACTCTAGCAGAATGACAAAACCTTCTAGCCTTCACTCTAGGAGAATGACAGAACCTTCTAGCCTTCACTCTAGGAGAATGACAGAACCTTCTAGCCTTCACTCTAGAAGAATGACAGAACCTTCTGGCCTTCACTCTAGGAGAATGACAGAGCCTTCTAGCCTTCACTCTAGAAGCATGACAGAACCTGACTTTCAACTCTAGGAGAATAACAGATGCCTGTGGCCTGACTGGTAGCCACAGTGCTATCACTGTTGTTGAGGGAAAAGCCAGAAGGCACTGTCAGCCTTGTTCACTCCTGTTGTGATGACTGTAGTGCCTTCTGACGTTCACCCACGACCAAAGCACATGATTCAAACCTTACCTGGCACACGTCTGTCCAAAATCACCCCTCACACATGCACAAACACACACACTTACATGTAGACACACGTGTGTACACGCGCGCGCGCGCGCACACACACATACACACGCATGCACGCACGAATACGCACGCACAGAGTCATTCATGTATTCACTCACTCACTCACTCACTCACTCACTCACTCACTCTCTTCCTATCTCACTCTCACTCACTATGTCATTAACTCGCTCGTTCACTCACTCACGCTCCTACTCCCTCCAGTTATCAGCTAAGCATAGAGACAGGCAGCACGGAGGATGGGTACTCCTCCGCTGAGCTGGGGGCTAAACAGTCCACCACCACCACCTATGCCCACTCTGTGACGGGAGCGGCCGACGCTGAGGTTCAGTCACTGCGCTTCACTACTACCGTGCGGCCCGAGGTGCAGGTACGCTAACGTGGGTGTTTGTGTGCGTTGATGCATGGATGGATGGATGGGTGGGGGATGGATGGATAGGTGGGGGGGGGGGTGGAAGGATGGATGGGGGATGGATGGATAGGTGCGCGGATGGATGGATGGGTGCGGGGATGAATGGATGGGTGGGGGGATGGATGGGTGGGTGGGGGATGGATGGATAGGTGGGGGGTGGATGGGGGATGGATGGATAGGTGCGCGGATGGATGGATGGGTGCGGGGATGGATGGATGGGTGGGGGATGGATGGGTGGGTGGGGGATGGATAGATGGGTGGGGGATGGATGGATAGGTGCGCGGATGGATGGATGGATAGGTGCGCGGATGGATGGATGGGTGGGAGGGTGGTGGATGGATGGGATGGATTTGGATGGATGGACAGGGGGGGATGGGTGGGTATGTGGGTAACTGGATGTCGGTGGGTGTCGCTCTCTATCTCTCTCGTTCTCCCCTCCTCCTCCTTCTCCTTTTTTGTTCTCTCTCCCCTCCTTCTCTCCCCCTCGCTCACCTCTCTCTCTCTCTCTCTCTCTCTCTCTCTCTCTCTCTCTCTCTCTCTCTCTCTCTCTCTCTCTCTCTCTCTCTCTCTCTCCTCCCTCTCTCACCTCTCTCTCTCTCTCTCTCTCTCTCTCTCTCTCTCTCTCTCTCTCTCTCTCTCTCTCTCTCTCTCTCTTTCTCTCCACTTTCCCTTTAATTTTGTAACCACTGACAATGACATGGGCCAATGGCCTACTCATGAAACCATTTCAGTGTTCAGTGTTCTAAGCGACTCAGGCGGCCATTAGAAAAGACAAGGCATGCACTTGCCGTGCCTTTCACTGAAAATAAATCTGACTACGCCAAGGAGGACTCGCCGATTTGACAGTTTGATTTATAGGAAACCGGAGCAAAGTGAGTGTTGCGATCACTGTAAAGGGTGTTTTTCTGGTGATCTTGATGTGTTTCTTGCAAAAACGTACCCATTCGGTTGGCCCTTTAAAGACCCAGTGACGCACCACGACTAAGTCCCTTTTTCTGGGTTGCTGTGACCCACATACACATTTCCCCATATTCAAACTGAGGCTACTCTTTAAGCTGATGTGTCGTAACGTAACGAAAATAGTGTTTTACGTCCTCTTGGTCTGAATCAGACACATATGGGACATTTGTAAATACAAATATGGTGGGAACAATACTGGAGGCAATGCCCGGAGGCAGTACGAAACCAGTAAAGTCCCGATTTTTTAAAATTAATACAGATAGCTGCAGCGGTGACCACGCCTCGGTTAAACCTCATCGGCTATGGCACCGCCACAAGTATAATTAAGTGCAGCTGATGTGTCGGTTTGAATTTGGGGCCATTTATATGGGAGTCAGACTTGGTCAAAACAAGATTTATTTCCAGTTATAAGAGGGAAAACACGTGAAACACGTGATTTTGACACGTGATCTGGTGGATCTTTAGCGACGTGTTTTTTCGACCTTTGCCCTACAGAACATAGTGGTGAGCTCCTCAGGAGGGGCGGCGGATGGCGTTGAGGAAGTTCAGCACATCGTCCTCACCCAGGACCTCTCGGCATCCTTCATGGTCGGCTTCTATGGGGCTTTCACCGGCAAGTATACTACCTTGATGTTAGCCTCTAGTAGTAGTAGTAGTAGTAGTAGTAGTAGTAGTAGTAGTAGTAGTAGTAGTAGTAGTAGTAGTAGTCGTCGTAGCCGAAAAAATCTCGAAATCGGCGAAATTTCAATCTTGAATATATCAAAAACAGCTGACCGGAATGTGTGTAGTAGTAGTAGTAGTAGTAGTAGTAGTAGTAGTAGTAGTAGTAGTAGTAGTAGTAGTAGTAGTAGTAGTAGTAGCAGTAGCAGCAGCAGTAGTAGTAGTAGTAGTAGTAGTAGTAGTAGTAGTAGTAGTAGTAGTAGTAGTGTATGTTAAATGATGTGGAAGTAATTCAAATTTATGTAAATTGGGTTGTGTTCACTAATTTACATTTTGCAAATTTCTTGTTTTTCACCTGATTTCGTTCGCTACGATATACAGGAAAGTAGAAGGACACTATTATTCTTATGCCAAAGTTGCAAAGGGACAACCAATTGGCCAACATTTGGCCGAAATCTAACTGAAAATGGTCAACTTTGGCCAAAGTTTAATTTTCGATCATCCAAAAACGGCTGCCCGGAATGCGTTCATATTGTGAGAATTTATCAAAGAGCAACTTTGCAACACTTCCGGTAGAAAACACAACCGGGAGTACCAACCGGAAGTGGTGAGCGAAAGGGGTGTGGGGTGGGGGTGAAATCCTGCCATGTTTGCTCTGAAAGGAAAACGTAGTCATCAAATTGTTGATGGAGGACGCTATATGCCAGAAGAATATCCCTCTAAGTGTTCTTTGTCCTGGTCCTCACTGTTGTTCAGAGCCGTTGGTTGTGGACCCCACGAACGGTGCTAGCGGCGCCCAGACCCTGGAAGACGCCCTGAACGCCCTGCCCATACTGCGGGATCAGCATGTGGAGGTCGACTTCCAGGGCTATGACCCGGTGATTCCTAGCATCAGCTACGCCGTTCACTTCCCGGCTGTCCTAGGTATAGTACCTGGGCTGGTAGATGGATGGATGGATGGAAGAAACTTCCTCTCTCTCTCCGTCAGCGACCGATCCTCTCTGCTTTCAAATCAAACCTCAAAACCCACCTGTTTCCCCGTCATTGAAGCTCTTTCTCTCTGTCCCTCCTCTTTCTTGCCTTTAGGACCATTTATCAAACGTGTGTGCGTGTGTGTTATCGCCTTGTTCGTCTTTGTTTAAATACCTTATGAATGTTCAAAGTGTGTGCGCTTCGATTTGATTCCTATCAAGATTAAGCGCCGTATAAATACTGTATGTTGTTGTTGTTGTGGATGGGTGGATGGATGGATGGATGAATAAAGGAGGAAGGAAGGAGGGCAAGATCACAATGTGCAGGTCACCAGCGATGACTATTACCCACAGATTCCTTACATAATTTACACCGTCCAGTTCCCAGCTATTCTAGGTACCTGGGCTAATAGATGAATGGAGGAAGGAAGGAAGGAAGGAATGATGGAAGGAAGGAAGGAAGGAAGGAAGGAAGGAAGGAAGGAAGGCGAGATGATAAATTACAAGTCCTAGACGCCAGTTACTGAGAGGGTTCTTACAAAATGGCATGTCGTCTCTGCTGTCCCAGGTAACTGAGTTAGGGAACAGAGAAACGAAGGAAGGAAGGAATGGAGGAATAGATGGATGAATGAATGAATGATCACAATGTGGAAGTTTACCCTGAGACTCTTCACATAATGTACAATGTTCAGTTACCGACTACTCTTGGTACCTGGGATAGTAGATGGTACCTGGGATAGTAGATGGATGGATGGAAGGATGGAAGGAAGGAGGAATTAATTTGAGATCAAAACGCGCAAACCAAAGATGACAGTTAGATCTGCTATTCCGAGAGTACTCACAGAATATTATACCGTTTAGTTCGCAGCTCTTCAAGGTACGTGGGTAAAGACAGAAGAAAGACAGAAAGAAAGAACGAAAAACAAAATGAAGGAACGAACGAAGGAACGAACTAGAGCGTGAAAACGCGAGGTCAACCAGCCGCGTGGCAGTATTTTCGGGTCCGGTGACCTTGCAGGAACACACAGACAAACACATACCCCTGAAACTAAAGTCTGATCAAACTAGTCTACACCCGCACTTTACAGTACCCTTGCGCCAACGAGGATCTCAACTATGGCTCGCGCACTATTGAAGTTTCGGCTCCAGTGACTTTCACCTTTGGCTAATAACCTTCATTTTCGAACTTCATCTAGATCGCCTCACTACCTACCCGCATGAAAAATGTGAGCCTCCTAGGTCCCACCGTTCAAACGTTATCGTGT
>CM065713.1:18875624-18885624 GCA_017654935.2 Phymorhynchus buccinoides
AGAGAAAGAGAGGAACCAGAGAGAGAGACAGAGACAGAGACTGGGGATAGAAAACTGTGTGTGTGTGTGTGTGTGTGTGTGTGTGTGTGTGTGTGTGTGTGTGTGTGTGTGTTTGTGTGTGTGTCTGTGTGTGTGTGTGTCTGTCTGTCTGTCTGTCTGTCTGTCTGTCTGTCTGTCTGTCTGTGTCTGTGTCTGTGTGTGTTCTTTCCTTTCTTTGCTTTCAAACTGTTGTTTTCTTTATTACCTCCAATTTTCTATCAATATTCACTTTCTATTTGTATGCGTTTGCATGTGAAAAATTGTGTACATGAAATGATGTGGCTGTATCTCTATGTGTGCATTCATCTCTCTCTCTCTCTCTCTCTCTCTCTCCTCTCTCTCTCT
This sequence comes from Phymorhynchus buccinoides, assembly GCA_017654935.2. NCBI lineage: Eukaryota > Metazoa > Mollusca > Gastropoda > Neogastropoda > Raphitomidae > Phymorhynchus > Phymorhynchus buccinoides. The sequence goes on from CM065713.1 coordinate 18,876,009, forward strand.
CTCTCTCTCTCTCTCTCTCTCTCTCTCTCTCTCTCTCTCTCTCTCTCTCTCTCTCTCTCTCTCTCTCTCTCTCTCTCTCTCTCTCTCTCTCTCTCTCTCTCTCTCTCTCTCTCTCTCTCTCTCTCTCTCTCTCTCTCTCTCTCTCTCTCTCTCTCTCTCTCTCTCTTTCACACCCTCTCTTTTTCTCTCTCTTACCATCTCCTTTCCCTTCGTCTCTGTCTCTCTTTCTCTTTCCCCTTCTCTTTTCCCCTCTCCTTCTCCTTCCCCCATCTCTTTCTCACTCTCTCTCACATTTTCTCCTCTCCCCCCACACACACTATAATAACCACGCATCACGCACCATCACCAGGTACAAGACGCACTGGAGGCCAGCACGAGCGTACGGTGCCACCCACAGCTGGACGAAGGAGGCACGAGGTTGATGGACTGCGAGTCGGGTAGCGACCTCTACTGCCCAGGCCACATCAAGGTCGAGCACGTGGAGCCGTTGTGTGGCCGCTACTCCGCCCGGCTGCCCGGCACCCTGTACTGGAGAGGAGAGGACACCACGCAACACGTCATCAACAACGGAGCCAGCACGGTGAGCAGATAACAGGGGGGGATTAGCATTAGGACAAAGACTCTAAAAGGGTCAGATGGACTACTTAAGAGTTAGTGGGGTAGTTACACCATTCACAATGGCGGCTATCCAAAGTATAACTGACTCATGAAAAGATAACTCTCTCAGGTTTGAAAAAAAGAGTTATAACCTAAATGTGTCACGTTTAAAAGGGACATAATCAGTGTTTCTGTCCTCACTACTTATATAGGGAAAAGGGACCGGATGTTAGTCTTTTCTTTTCAGTGTCTTTGATTAGGATTAGGATTAGGAATAGGGACGAAAATAATATAGCCGTTAGGAAATGAATGAAAAATTGTTTTTTACGTCCTCTCGGTCTGGAACAGACACATATGGGACATTTGTAAATACAAAGATGGTGGGAACGATACTGGAGGCAATGCCCGGAGGCATTGCAACACCAGTAACGTCCCGATTGTTTAACAATACAGATAGGTGTAGCAGTAACGACGCATCGGTTATAGCCGTTAGGCTTTCAAAGTCCCATCTTTGAGTTTTTTGGGGGGGGTTTACATACTCAAGGTATATCGTGCACTCAGGTTTTAGCGATGAATTAATCATCGTATTCGTACATTATGTCATTATAAAAATGTAATTGAAATTTAATTTATTGTTTCGGTACTACGATATTACGGTAGCTGATGATGGCATTCTGCCTAACGTCCTCCGGTCTGGAACAGACACGTCATAGGGACATTAGTTAAATGAATAAAGGGAAGGAACTTCTCCTAATTAACTCCCTTTTTACCAAAGTTATTTATGGCACCTATTTGCTTAGCAAAAGTAAAAGTAGCTGCCACAAAAAAGTAGCTGGTAAAAGGAGTTAATTACGAGTTGTGGAAGCTACTTTCACTTTGCTAGACGAATAGGTGCCATAAATAACTGTTGGTAAAAAGGGAGTTAATTACGAGAAGTTATTTCCACTTATTCATTTCACCATATCCTCTCTCTTAGCCTCACTATTTCATATTTATATGGGACAGTAGTAGAGATAAAGATGGTGAGAACGATCGGCAATGTCCGGAGGCAGTGCAACACCAGGAAAGCCCGAATTGTTAACAATGCAGATGTGTATGCTAAGGGAGTAGATAAGGGGTGCGCCTTATATATAGTGCGCTGTAGAGTCTTATCGGCCGAAAATTACGGTAATTGTTTTAGTCCGTCAGGTTTGGGAGCAACCCGAATTTCACAGAGACGCCTCTGTGACTATGAAGTACCACCAAATACCAGGAATACCAAATAATTGCTATCATATTGTTTTTACATCTCTCTCTCTCTCTCTCTCTCTCTCTCTCTCTCTCTCTCTCTCCTTATATGATAGTATCTCCCCCAGATGGTAATGATCACCCCTACTGTAATTCGATGTATGCTGGGCCTTCCAGCAGAACAGATTTCGCGCTTACAGAGAGTCCAGAACAGTGCTGCTCGGTTTGTGCTTGGCAAAAGAAAGCGTGATCACATCACACCTCTTTTGGCTGAGCACCACTGGCTTCCTGATTCCGCTGGCACTTCAAGATGGCTACTCTCGCTTTTCGTCACTTTGACAAAACTCTTCCTCAGTACCTCTCTTCTTCTCTCTGCACCTACCAAAGCTCTCGCACTCTTCGTTCTTCTTCCCAGAAACTTCTTAAAGTTCCTAAGCGGTCCTTGAAATCTTCGGGTGAGAGGGCGTTTAGTTTTGTTGCACCAAACGTTTGGAATTCTCTCCCTGACCATACCCGTAACCAGTCCACTCTTCCTTCCTTCAAGTCCCAACTAAAGACCCACTTCTTCAGGAAAGCTTTCTCTCTGCAAAGTCTATGATCCTTTCCCCACTCTTGTTTTCCAGCTCATTGAAGACGTTGAGTATGAGGTTAATGCGTGCGCGCGTGTGTGTATGGGGTGGGGGTGGGGAGTAGGGGGGCAGGGGTGGGGATGGGTGGGGGGATGGTTGGGGTGGTGGTGTTGAAGGGAGGTGGGTGTTGGTGTGTTGTGTTATGATTATATGCAATGCATTCTCTAATATGTATTCATTTTCATAGAGATGTATGGTGAGGATGCGTGGGCCAGTTTGTTAGAAATGTTTGTACGAATGGTGAGTGAAAAGCGCATTGAGTTGCTTTGCAAGATTATGCGCTATATAAGCATTATTAATTATTATTTATTATTATTATTTGGGGGTTCTACCTGATTGACTGCTCTATTTGCTGCTATGTTGTTCTGTGCCCCAGTTTATCGCTGAGCGAATGGGGTTTGGTTTGTTGGTTGTTTTTATCTGCCCGTCTACGATCGGCAAAGGAGAATAAGCTTGTCGCAGGTTTTGTTTGGTTTTGTTCGTTTGTTTTATGTTTGTCTGTCTGTCCCAAGGGTATCTCGCTAACCGCTGCACAGAATCGCTTCAAATGTTGTGTGTGTTTGTGGGGGGTAAGGGGAGGGAGTAGGCCCTAATACAAACGATAGAAGACATTGCCGGGTGTGTGTCCGAGTGGTCTGTTTTTCCGTTTCCCAGCACCTTCTTATATCTCGTGAAGCACTGAAAGGAATCACTTCAAATTTTGTGGATGGGGCGGCAGACATGGACTCTGGTTTTCTTCACCCTCTTATCACTTCAAATTCTCTGTGGAGGTGTATCACCCAAAAGACGCAAAGAGGGTGGGGGATAGGATGTGGGGTGTGAGGGGGGTACCGGGGTGTTACAGACAAATGACATGTCAACCGCTCTGTGACACGCTTATTTTCTTCTCCTGTTCCTTCTACGTTCCTTGGCCACATGTCCATACTGGGTGAAGTACGTCACAGTGAAGTACAGCTTTCACTGATCTACTTGCGGCCATCAGAACCTCTCTCTCTCTCTCTCTCTCTCTCTCTCTCTCTCTCTCTCTCTCTCTCTCTCTCTCTCTCTCTCTCTCTCTCTCTCTCTCTCTCTCTCTCTCTCTCTCTCTCTCTCTCTCTCTCTCTCTCTCCTCTCTCTCTCTCTCTCTCTCTCTCTCTCTCTCTCTCTCTCTCTCTCTCTCTCTCTCTCTCTCTCTCTCTCTCTCTCTCTTTCTCTGTGTGTGTATGTGTGTGTGTGTGTGTGTGTGTGTGTGTGTGTGTGTATATGTGTGTGTGTGTGTGTGTGTGTGTGTGTGTGTGTGTGTGTGTGTGTGTGTGTGTGTTTGTCTCTGTGTGTGTGTGTGTGTGTGTGTGTGTGTTTGTTTGTTTGTGTGTGTGTGTGTGTGTGTGTGTGTGTGTGTGTGTGTGTGTGTGTGTGTGTGCATGTGTGCGAATGTATGTGCATACGTGAGTGCTCATAATATGTGTGTGAGAGTATGTGTATGAGTATGTGTGTGCGTTTGTGTGTGTGATTGTATTTGTATGTGTGTGTGTGCTTGCGTGTTTGTCAGTTTGTGGGGTGTGTGTTTGTGGGTGTTTGTGGGTGTGTGGGCGTGCATGAGCATGTGTGTATGTCTATGTGTATGCGTCTGTCTGTTCTGTCTGTCTGTCTGAATGTTTTTCTGTCTGTCTGTCTGTCTGTCTGTCTGTCTGTCTGTGTCTCTGTTTTTCTCAGGGCACACGTCTGTGTTTCTAGCCTGCACACATGCGTCTGTGCCTTCCTGCCTGTCTGTCTGCTTACCTGTGTCTGTCTGTCTGTCTGTCTGTCTGTCTGACAGCTTTGCCTAGGCATCAAGGGCCCGGTGACAGGAGTCTGGGTGAGATTCCTCTACATGAGGACGGGCGACACTGAGTTATCCTCTGACAGCGTGTGGTTCTCCGTTAGTGCGCCAGAGACAAGGTACAACATTGCGAAACACTGATCATTATATAATAGATCGTCAGAGGTCTACCTGGTTTTGTCGACAACATAGAAATGTTTGGTAGCAATATGTTAGTAACAATAGTTTCTTTGCAGGGTTTTTTTTTAGTACTCCTGACCTTGTCGTTGCAGAATATTGTGGAAGGTCTCATCTCAGGATAATGTCTTGACGTGTTCATGATTTTGACTTAAGAAGTGGTCGTTTTTAATACAGAAAGTTAATTGTTTGACTGCATACACCCTGCCATCCATACCAAAACTATAACTGTATGCACTGAAGTTCCTAAGTTATAGGCAATGGAAGAATCTGGCCGCCATGTTGGCTGCCATGTTGGCCACCATTCTGAATTCAAAAGGAGGTTAAAATAATACTCTTGAATATTAGGCCCAGGATTCGTATCTACAGCTACTTAAAACTTAATGCCTCTATGATTCTATATGCAGTGTATTTGAAAGGTTAAAGAGAACTATGTTATTTGGTAGTAGGCCTACTAGCCAGCTTGGTCGCCATCTTGAATTGCGCAAATGCCAAGAGGTTGTCTGTCAGGAGACCTTAAGACCTTCTTCAGCAATTTGGTCCAGACTAATGAAAACTGCACACAGAAACCACTGTTGCCAAACATTTCCAGGTTCTACCCTTCTGCCACAGGAATGTAATGAACGAATTTTCTTTGAGACATTTTCGATGAGAAAGTAATATTATTTGGTTGAAAGTAGCGAAACTGCAATCCCGTTTCACGCATGTGAATGAGTCAATTGAAAGCCTTGTAGAAGCCCCTCCCCTTCAGTCAGCTGGCCTGCGCAGGAATGCTGACAGAGGCTTGAACTCGACATTTGCCGGCTTTGTCAGCTTGCCGGCTTTGTCTATTGATTACGCCTGTTTCAAAATTACTCGATTGCGCCTGTTTGAAAATTACTACATTGCGCCTATTTGAAAATTACTCAGTTGCGCCTATTTAAAAATTACTCAATTACGTCTGTTTGAAAATTACTCAAGTGTACCTGTTTGAAAATTACTCATTTGCGCCTGTTTAAAAATTACTCAATTGCACCTGTTTAAAAATTACTCAATTACGCCTGTTTGAAAATTGCTCAATTGTGCCTGATTGAAAATTACTCAATTACACCTGTTTGAAAATTGCTCAATTGCGCCTGATTGAAAATTACTCAATTACGCCTGTTTGAAAATTACTCAATTACGCCTGTTTGAAAATTGCTCAATTACGTCTGTTTGAAAATTGCTCAATTGCGCCTGATTGAAAATTACTCAATTACGCCTGTTTGAAAATTACTCAATTGCGCCTGATTGAAAATTGCTCAATTAAGTCTGTTTGAAAATTGCTCAGTTACGCCTGGTTTCCGCAGTTGATGTAGCCTATGTTAGAAGTTCAATTTCAGATGACTGTGAAATCAAAACTAGAAAAGCAGTTTAAAATGAATGCTTTCTGTATCTTTATAAAAGAAAACCATCAAAATGATGATGGTTGTGAAGTGAAAAAAGAAAGAAGAATGTTAGTCTATCTTCTGAAAGAAAAACTTCAATTTCTGCAAAACTTCCATTATGTCTCCTTCATTATCGAACTTGGCCTAGATCTTCCTACTACCTACCCGCATGCAAAATTTGAGCACCCTAAGTCCATCCGTTCAAACGCTAAAACGCTAAAATGTGAGCACCCTAAGTCCATCCGGTCAAAGGTCAAGGTCACTGGAGCCATTGCAACGGGCGCGGTTGATGACGACATCGGGCGCAGTTGACACAGGCGCAATCGAGCATAGATGTAATCAGAATAGGCGTGATTGAGATGCACCGGGCTTTGCATTGTTTTGTTTTCGTTGTTCTGTCTCCCTTTCAGTTGGGGCTACGTGTGTGACGACATCTACAGTCGGGTGCAGGATGCGCGGCCCAACCTGGGCCCCTACTATCTGCAGGGGGTGGGTGCCTCGGTGGATGAAGATGCAGACCAGGAGGCTTTCGCTGACCACCTGGTGCTTGATAGCACAGACACTGTGGACCACGTGGGTGAGTCCTTGAAGGAGTTCACCGTGCTGCTAAATCCATTGGGCTGTTTGGGTGGAGTTATTGTCATGAGTCCTTGGTTTTGTTCGCATTTTGTTCATTGACTCTGCTATCAACACCATACAACTTGAACTCTTGGCTCTGACATTGTTACGTTTAGATGCTGATCCCAAGCTCATTCTCTGGATAGTCAGTGTTCTGCTCCACACAACACAGTCTGTTCGTTTTCATTCTGTTGTTTCTTCTAAACGCTGAACTTCTACTGGTGCTCCCAAAGGTACAGTTCTATCCCCTATTCTGTTCACATTGTATTCTAACGACTGCACAGGTACAGAGGAAACACCCGTCATCAAATATTCTGATGATTCTGCAATTCAAGATCTGTCAAATTCAGATTCAGTTTCTTTTAGTGAAGTTGAAAAATTGTGTTCTTGGTGTAAAAACAACTATTTGGATTTGAATGTAGTAAAAACAAAAGAAATGCTGATTGATTTTCGCAAAGACCCAATGCCTGTTCTGAAGTTTGTGATTGATGACGAGACTGTTTAGAGAGTGAATGAGTATAAAGTTCTTGGTACAGTACTGGGCAGCAAGCTTACTTTTGATAAACTGTTGATCATATTCATAAGAAAGGCCAGCCAAGACTATTTTGCTTACAAAATCTCTTCTCTCCCTACTAGACCGGTCCTCTACCTTTGACACTATCGATCACCAAACACTTCTATCTCGACTTCAACATACCTTTGGCGTCTACACAGCACTCTCGTGGTTTCATTCCTACCTCTCTGATCGCACTCAACTTGTCTCTGTTAATGGCCTCTCTTCTCGTTCAACTGCTTTGGAGCATGGTGTTCCTCAGGGCTCTGTCTTGGGACCTATTGTCTTTGTCCTTTATACACAACCCATTTCCGACATTGTTTCTTATCATGGCATTCCCATCACTGTTTCTCTGACGACAAGCAGATGTACCCGTCTGCTGATCCCTCTCTGCTTCCGTCCATTATCCAACGTACACAAGCATGCATTGGTAACATTAAATCATGGATGACTAACAACAAGCTACAATTGAACAATGGTAAAGCATAAATGAATTTGATTGTTCCCAAGAAGCTCTTGTCAGCAAACTCTGTCCTCACTTCCATCCAGTTAGAAAACTCTCCTATCCACACTTCTACAACTGTACGCAATCTTGGCGTCACACTTGATCAGACTCTCTCCTTCCAAAACCAGATTTCCTCTGTCTGTCGTGCTTGTTACTTAGAACTTCGGCGCATTGGATCTGTAAGACATCTTCTTTCCGAGGAAGCTACCAAATCTCTCATCTCTGCCTTCGTACTCTCCAGACTAGATTACTGTAATTCCCTTCTTGCTGGCTGCCCACAAACTGTTCTCGCTAAACTTGAAAAAAATTCAAAACAATGCTGCTCGCCTTGTACTGAGGTGCTCCAAATTATCTCATTCTACCCCTATGCTTGAATCTCTTCACTGGCTTCCTGTTGGAAAGCGTACCGACTACAAGCTCTCTCTGCTCTGTTGCAAATCCCTGAATGGTCTTGCTCCTTCTTATCTCGCTGATCTCCTGAACCTTTACACACCTCTTAGACAGTTACTCTCCTCTTCTGACACTTCTCTCCTCCATATCCCTCGTTACCGCACCAGGACCCTTGGCGAACGTTCCTGCTATTTTCAGGCCTCCTCTACTTGGAACAAACTCCCTCTTCCTCTCCGTTCTGCCAACTCCCTTTCTTCATTTAAGTCTTCCCTCAAAACCACTCTCTTCAAATCGTAGCCTGCTCTTTTCTTTTGGAAAGTAATCTTTGTCCCTTCTGTGCGCGTGTGTCTGTGCGCGTGCGTGCAGTGTGTGGTTTGTGCAAGTGTGTGTTGTGTGATGTGGTGTGTGTGTGTGTTTATGAATTATAAAGTAATTTTGTATGTAAACGTTCTTACAACTTTAAGCTTAATTTGTTCTTGAATCAGTATTATGTAATTTTTCAAAAGAAAGTAATGTGTTTATGAATTATAAAATAACTTAAAAATGTAATGCATATTCTTAACTAGTATATACATTTATTAACTTTGTGTGTGCAATATGGCCGGAGTGTTTGCATGGGCAATGTGATTCTAGTATATATCAATGTATATACCTTGTGGGTGCAATATGGTTGACGTATTTGTTGCGGCAATGTGATTGTTTTTATTACATCATTTCTTATGTGTTCTAGTGTTATATGTGTTGCACCCGACTGTAATTTCTCTGCATAGAGATAATACAGTTTTCTTGACTTGACTTGACTTGACTTCACTTGACACCAGATGCCGTTCTATTTAGAGGCCGTTGCTTAGCAACGAAAAACTCGCTCTTTCTCTCTTTTTTGTCTATCTCACTCTTCCATACGTTTCTCCTTTTTGTTATTGGCTTAATTTTGTTAATTGTCTAATATGTTCTAATATGCGACCAACATAGTCGAATGTTGTCTAATATAGTTTAACATGATGTAATATTCGTCTACTCTTGTACGACTGTCTGATATTGTCCGAAATGATCTACTTAGTATACGTCGAATGTTGTCAAATTGTCTAATATTGTCTAGTATGTGTTCAGTACGCTCGAATGCTCTATATTTTGTTCATTGTCTAAAATCGCTATTATATACGTGAAGAGAAGGTAAGTAACGATCAATAAAACAATTAATCAATTAGCCAATCCATCCATTATATAATTCATAGATCAATCAATCAATCAGTCGGTTCAAATCTCCCCTTATCTTGTGCTTTACGAAACCCACTCAAATTTACACATTGAAACATGTTCACCGAGACATGTTGACCGAGAAGCGATGTTCAATGTACACATTGAAACATGTTGACCGAGAAGCGATATTCTGACAATTCTCGGCAAAGCGATAGAACCGGTTAGGATCAGCCCAGGATTAGTTTCATCAAACTGGAAGAAACAACAACCAGGTTTAAGATCGAGGGCCGTAAGCATGAGGAGGACGGGGGCCAAAGCACAAGATTGCCAAACAGGCGTTGACAAGTCTTCACTGAGGACCAACATTGTACCAATTCTCGGGAACTAGATAGGGCGAGGATCAGCCTAGGTTTATTTTGATAACACTGGAGAAAAAAAAGAAGTTGAGGGTCGTAAAAATGAGGGGGGGAGGTCTATAGTACAAGGTTTGCCCAAATGTCTTCCCAACAGAGGTGG
>CM065713.1:18897593-18905093 GCA_017654935.2 Phymorhynchus buccinoides
GAGAGGAGGTGAGGAAGAGGGAGGACAAAAGGGGCATCGAGAGGGACCGGCATTCAGAGGTGAAAGCTCGAGTGACGAGAGTGGCGGGAGGCTTAGGCTAGCACGAGTTCTCACCACATACGTTGGAGGGAGCGGGTAGGCTGGGAGAAGCGCGTCGCGAGATGAAGAGGTAGGAGAGAGAGGACCAGAGAGTGAAGAATGAGGAGAGCGATCCGCGACGATGGGGTGATCGAGAGAGAGTCCGAGCGGAGGGGGATATAACGAGTGTAGAGAGACGACACGGGAGCTCGAGTTAGCACATGGAGAGGAATGAGGAAGGAGGAGTCTACAGTGAGACGATCCGAGGAGACAGCGTGGGCGGCTGCACCGAAGGAGAGAGATTCGATGCATGGAGGGAGCAGGTTGGAGGTGGGTGTTGGGGAGGGTCGATGTCGGATAGGGAGACAGGACGAGAGCTCATGTGAGGATGCTGAAGACGCGACCACAGGATCTTAGGCAGGAAGAGGTTGAGGGTATCGTAGAAGATGTTTGAAGGTGGAGAAGGTAGGACGAGAGCAGAGAGAGAGATTGAACCCCCAGAGAGGCATGTAATGAAGGCTGAGGAGAGAGGAGCATGACGTGGCGAGGAGAGGTTCGTAATGAAGAAAGAGAGAGCTGACCAGCTGAGGGCCGTGCGAGAAGTAGGGGAGTGAGAGGTGGCGAGGGAGCTCGCGGCGGATACAGTGGAGAGAAGGAGTTCGTTAGAGGCTAAGCCGCCTTTCGAGACGGGAAGAGGAGAGGAGGAAGACGGAGAGAGAGAGAGAGAGGGAGAAGAGGAGAGAGACGAGGGGGAGGGTAAGTTCAACAATGTCGATCGAGGCGAGTGAGCGGAGCTGGAATCCTGCTAGCATATGAGGAACCAGGAGCGGAGCCCCTGATGGGAGGGGGATTGGAGAAGCGGTGAGCTTAGGGAGGCTGTATGGGGGAGAGAGAGGGAGTACCGAGTGGAGAGGACGTTGAGTTCATCTGCGCAGGTAGAGCATCTTGTATAGTGGAGGGGCTGGAGGGGCTAGGAACTGAGGAGAGTGAGAGATAGGGGACTATACCACGAGAGGAGGAGGCTAGTCAGGTCGGCGGCGAGGAGGAGGGAGGTGCCTCGGCTTGAGCAGCGAGGCTGAGCTCCAGATTAATGAGATTGACGCACGAGGGAGGGCTGGGAGGAAATGTTGAGGCATGATGAGGAGGAGACTTTGGATAAGAGAGAGAGAGTTGTGGTACGGGTCGGGGAGAGGCGGGAGCAGGGATGAGGATTACCAGTTCGCGGGATTGGCTGAGTCGGAGAGGTCTTGAAGTGAAAAATGGGAGGCAGAGGCAGCAGAGCCACAGGCCGTGGAGGAGGATAATACTGAATGAGTTGGACTTGGAGCAGTGTGGTCCTGGGGCGAGGTGGAGGCGGGTGAGGGGTTGATGAGGCTTGATGACGAGGGCCGAGACGTTGAGGGACGAGAGAGGGGGTTTGCGGAAGAAGGAGCTATTTGAGGCGTCGCGTAGTTTGAAAGTAGCCGAGTAGAATGTTCGTGTATCGTTTTTTCGAGAAGAACGGAGGAGAGGGTGACCAGAAGGAGGGACGATGGGGATTGGAGAGCGGAGTACGTGGGCTGTCGCGAGACGAGAGAGTGTGACCACGAGGGGAGGGTATGTTGAGACTCGACGAGGAATGGTGGACCTGAGTAGGAGCGTAGTGGCGACCGGAGAGGCGTTGAATTTAGGGCACGAGAGGGGGTTTTGGTAGGGTTACGGAGGGAGAAGCGAGATTCGGAGAGATAAAGAGTGCAGGGCTGAGGCGTCGAGGAGCCTACAGAGAGAGAGAGCGAGGTAGGTGTGGGAGGTGAGAGTTGGGGAAGCCGAGTAAATGATGGCGGAGAGGGAGCTGATCTGATCGGGAACGAGGATGCAAGAGATCGCCTGGCGGGGTCTAGGTATAAAGGTGGCGAGATGCTGGCGTTGAGTGCGACCGAGAGTTGAGAGGCGAGGTGAGAGAACTAGGGACGATAAGGAAGGCTGCAAGGGAGGGGGGGGGGGGGGAGCACAGTGAGACTGAGACTATCTGGAGGGCGTGGGAGGAGCGGGTGTGGCCTACTGGAGAGAGATGGGATTAGATTTCGCACGAAGGAAGCAGAGGACCAGGAGGGAGGTCGGACGACGAAGGTATTTAGACGGAGCTAGATGGCGGAGAGGGGAGTGATGACATGGGGCATGAAGAGTTAGGCGAGGGCACAGAGTTAGAAGGCGGGAGGGGAGAGACGCAGCCTGAGTTAGGATTCGGGGCCGAGAGGAGGCACGAATCGGAGTCGGTTGCTTGGCAGAGCGAGGTGGAGGCGCCTCGGGGGGGGTGGGAGAGTCCGGTAGAGGGGCGGAGAGGAGAGGGAGGAACTATAGAGAGGGGAGGAGGGAGCCTGACCGTGAGGGTTTTGGAGAGGGGGTGAGTTTCGGCTATGTGAGGGGGTTGAGAAGAGTGAGGTAGTTTCCCGCGTCGGAAGTGGATAGGAGTGAGGTGATGGGGAGCAGGAAGAAGTGAGTGACGGGCTTGAGCGCTTGAGGAGGGGAAGGACGAGGGCGAGGGGTGGCGGCATCACACGCGAGAGGGATGTTGATGAAATTGGTGAGGGCGAAGAGAGAGCCAGCGAGCTGCCGTCGGAGGAGGCATCAGGGGAGAGGAGAATGTAGTGTGCGTAGAGTCAAGGGTATAGAAGGTAGAGCGGCTGAGGAACGAGGACGGAGGCGACTCCGCCTCACGGAGCGGATGATGGAGAGTAAGGGAGACTGTTAGAGGAGGAAGGGGTGAGGTGGAGTGAGTCCTGTGAGATCGAGTGACGCATCTGGGGGCGCAAGGTGGTGAGCTTCTTCTTGGCAGGAAGAGGCTGCGTGAGGAGGCATATGTCTCAGATTAACGAGAAGAAGTCGACGAGACGGAGGGTGGAGCTTAGTAACAGTGGTGTGTCCCGTCGTCTGCGTGAGAGGGAGAATGGGCTATGCTCGTGCTCCGAGGGGGGAGTGACTCGGAGCTCGTTGGGAGGGAGGGAGAGTAGAGACTCAAGAAGATACGTAGGTCCCCGATTTAGGGGACCGAGGTCCGGCTAGAGGGGTTGCCAGCGGACGAGTGGGAGAAGAGGCCGAAGCCGAAAGTACAGGGGGAGAAGGAAATCCGAGGCGATGGTTCGAGTGCGAGGAGAGTCGAGATGAGGGACGAGTATGCTGGCGCACAGGGCGTGGAGGAGGGTGCGTCCCAGCTGAAGAGTTTGGTCTGGCCGAGAGTGTTCGAGACGTTCACAAAGTCTGTTCGTGAGAGAGGGGCGAGGATTGTTGGACCGCTTATGAGGAGAGAGGACGGGGAGGTCGATGAAACGCTGAGATGCTGCGCCCGAGAGATAGAGGGAGGCCTAAGGACATGTACGGTCGAGAGAGAGGGAGTTTGGCGAGTGAGAAAAGTGGGTCGGGGAGGCCCAGAGAAGAGAGCAGCTTCGGCTTGCGGTCGGAGGGGAAGCGCTTGATGCAGTCTGCGAGAAGCTCGAGAGGGGAGCAATGCCGGAGGAGTGGTAGGTGGAGTCAGTGTAAATATTGGGACGAAAAAGCCTGGAGAGAGAGGCGGGAGTCAGCGGGAGGCCTATCGAGTATCGAGTCTGGATGATGGGGACAGCGTGTAGTACAGAGGGATGTGATGAGTGAGAGGGCGGAGGGAACTGAGGAGGGAGCGAGTAGGAGCAGAGGTGCCGAGGCTGAGGAGAACGGGGGACGTCGGGTGGTTGAGCATGGTCAGTCGGAGAGAAGAGTAAATTTTGGGTATTGGCTGGGGAGGCTGAGTGTAGTGGTGAGAGACGAGGCGGATGAGGTGAGAGAGTGGTGCTGCGGGTGGGGTGACGTAATTGGGAGTGTCCATACAGCGGCGGTCCCGGAACGTGAGCGGAGTGCGTCGTTAGAGCATCGGCTGACTTTTTTTGTTTTTGAGATGGTAATCAACTTGCCGGAGGAGGCAGGGGATGGAACCGAGCCATCCGAGAGGTGAGGGCCGAGGGAGAGGTGGAGGAGGTAGAGTGGTGATGCCTCAGGGTTCCCGAGAGGGAGAGAGAAGGCAGGGGTTGTGGGAGTGTCATTTGGAGTCTCGTAGAGGAGGAAGGGGAGAGAGCGGGAGCCGCAGACCGTGAGTGTATAAGTCGTAAGGTCGAAGACTGGGGTGCGCGCCACGGAGAGTGCGAGGGAGATGTGTCTCCATGGAGGAGACACGGTAGGAGTGGGTGGGATGTAGAGGGAGGCGGGCGAGTCGGCGGGACTTCTGCGGGTGGCGCTCGGGAACTGACTTGGATGACGGGCATGAGTTACGTGGCGGGGGCTGACTAGTTTGAGGCTCCTGAGGCTGGGTTATAGAGGGGAGGGCTGTGGAGTGCCCGAGGAGACGCTCGTGGTCCCATGCGCAGCCGAGAGCGGTATTTCGGGCGATGGAGCTTGGGGAGGGCTTGCGAGTTTGGGAGGGAACGCGCGGAGTGAGGTCGAGAGGCAGAGAGGGGGAGATGTACTGGGATGCCGAGGCTCGAGGGGTGATTGGAGAGGGGGGATTGGGAGGGTTCGAGAGAGAGAGAGATGCGAGGCGAGGTGAGAGTGGAGAGGAGGAGGTTGTTGAGGAGATGAGGGACGAGTGGCGGTAGGGGTGTTGCAGTCGTTTGGAGTGTGGAAGGCGGATCCGGAAGGGTGGCTTTACCGACTCGCGGGAGGGAGAGCGTTGCTAGGGGTCGAGCGAGCTGAGCCGGGAGAGGGTGGGGTTCGAGAGGCGGATGGTGGTAGGACGGGGGAGAGAGGCGAGCAGAGAGGGAGGTGGAGTGGGGGGAAAAGTTTTTTTTTTTTTTTCTTATCATCGGGAGGATCGTAGAAGGGGCGTGGGAGGAGAGGTAGAGGGACGAGGGGGGTTCGTGAGGGTGGAGACTGGTGAGAAGAGTGAATGTGAGTTCAACGAGGACGGATAAGCGTGAGCACGGAGTCGAGAGCGCAAGTGATCAGTGATGGGACTGGGTCGCGGACGCTAGAGGGGGAGGCGAGACGGGAAGAGTCGGGAGAGGGTGAAGAGGTGAGTTGGAGAGTTGGGAGAGAGGGGACCCCGGGGGAGCACGACGTAGAGACGCCCTTGAGTGGAGGAGTAGAGGAGGACATGGGGGTGGCGGGAAGAGAAGTAGACGGAGGAATTCTGAAGGATGAGAAGCCGCAAGAGGATGACGGAGGGTGAAATGGGAGAGGTTACTGAGGGAGTTATTCAGGGGAGGTTCGCGAGAGAGAGGGATGACCGGCGTCGAGAGGTTTGGGTGATGCTTACGTGGCGAGAGGGGGTGCGGTCGAGGGAGTGGGGCGGTGTTGGACAGCGGAGCGTGATGAATCGGTGGTCGGAGGGCGTGAGGGAGTATGAAATGGAGGGCGGCGAGAGACCAAGGCGAGGGAGAGGTGGGACGAGGATGGTTGAGTGGAGTGGAGCTGAGGGTGGGCGAGAGATTTGAAGTCCTCTGTTGTCGGGGGGGAGACAGGGAAGTAACCTGTGTGGAGGGCGCGGGTTTGATACGAGTGTCGAGCGTGAGGGGAACGCGGGGAGGGGCTCTTGAGCTGGTCTCAGGCGTGGGGATGCGGGGGACGGATGCTAGAGGGATGGTCAAGTTCGCTGGAGCGAGGGAATGGACCGTGCTGAGTCGAGAGGAAGGCGAGTGGAGAGAAGTGGGGAGAATGCGAGACGGAGAGGAGGGGCACGAGATGAGGACCGGGGGGGACTCGCGAGAGGGCACGGAAGGCGCAGGAGGATGAGGCTTGGGAGGGACGGACCAGCGGAGAGGGGCTGACGACCGGAATGAGGGGAGAGAGGCCAGCTGAGGGATGGGAGAGAGTGGGGAGGGAGAACTTGGAGCAGACTCGGGGTTCTGGGGGAGCCGTGAGGAGCCTTTGACGATTCAATAGGAGTGAGGAGATCTGAGCGGGAAGTCGCTTAAGACTGGCCTCCGAGTTGGTCGGCCTAGAGAGACGATCTAGAGACGGATGACCGGCGTCTGAGAGAGATGAGAACTGGGACACTGGCGTGGGAAGGACGGGATGTTGAGAGATAGAGAGAGAGAGGAGAAGAGAGAGAGAGAGAGAGGGAGAAGAGAGAAGAATAGGGGGGGAGGGGGTAAAGAGAGAGAGAAGAGAGAGAGGAGAGAAGACGGAGAGAGAGAGAGAGAGAGAAAGGAGAGAGAGAGAGAGAGAGAGAGAGATAAGAGAGAAAGAGAAGAGAGAGAAGCAGAGAGAAAGAGAGAGAGAAGAGAGAGAGAGAGACAGAGAGAGAAAGAAAAAAAAAGAGAGAAAGAGAGAGAGAGAGAAGAGAGAGGGAGAAGAGAGAGAGAGAGAGAGAGTGTTTTTGAGAGAGAGAGAGAGAGGGGGGGGTAAAGAGAGAGAGAAGAGAGAGAGAGGGAGAAGAGAGAGAGAGAGCGAGAGAGAGAGAAAGAGAGAGAGAGGAGAGAGAGAAGAGGAGAGAAGAGAGAGAGAGAGAAGAGAGAGAGGAGAAGAGAGAGAGAGAGAGAGAGGAGAGAGAGAGAGAGAGAGAGAGAGAGAGAGAGAGGAGAGAGAGAGAAGAGAGAGAGAAGAGAGAAGAGAGAGAGAGAAGAGAGATAAGGAGAGAGAGAAGAGAGAGAGAAGAGAGAGAGAGAGAGAGAGGGAGAGAGAGAGAGAGAGAGAGAGAGAGGCGAGAGACAGAGAGAGAGAGCAGGTGGAGGGGGTAAGAGAGAGAGAGAGAGAGAGGGGAGAAGAGAGAGAGGAGAGAAGAGAGGGAAGAAAAGAGGTGTGAGACGAGAGCTGAGAGAGAGAGGAGAAACAAGAGAGAGGTATGAGAGAGAGAAGAGAGAGAGAGAGAGGGAAGAAAGAGAGAGAGAGAGAGAGAGGAGGAGGGAGAAGAGAGAGAAGAGGAGAGAGGATTAAGAGATTAGAGATGTCTAGAGAGAGAGAAGAAGAGAGATAGAGAGAGAGAGAGCAAGAGAGAGAGAGAGGAGAGAGAAGACAGAGAGAAGAGAGAGGGAGAAGAGAGAGAGAGGAGAGAGAGGACGAGAGAGAGAGATAAGAAGAGAGAGAGAGAGAGAGAGAAGAGAGAGGAGAGAGAGAGGGAGGGGTGATTGAGTGTGAGAGAGAGAGAGAGGGAGAAGAGAAAGGGAGATAGAGAGAGGGAAGAGAGAGAGAAGAGAGAGAGGGGGAAGAGAGAGAGAGAGAGAAGAGAGGGAGAAAGGAGAGAGACAGGCAGAGAGAGAGAGGACAGACAGAGGAGAGAGACAGACAGACACAGAGAGAGAGACAGACAGAGAAAGAAGAAGAGGGGGGCGCGCTCTTTCCAGACATTCGAAGTGCGCATTTTATGGCATTAAGCAACCTGAAATCGCGCGATAACTAACAGTGCGCGTTCTATAGCAGAAACAAAAACAAAACAAAATGGGCGACGCACCTCTGGCTGCGACACCTCTGGCTGCGACG
>CM065713.1:18917593-18935093 GCA_017654935.2 Phymorhynchus buccinoides
TGTGTCTGTTTGTCTATATGTCTGTCTGTCTGTCTGTCTATCTGTCTGTCTGTCTATCTCTATATCTCTCCGTCGCCTTCTGATTGCTTCTAAATTCATGTATACTCGCCCACCACCTTGGTGATAAGATTGATTTGGGATTTGGGATTTCGTATTTTATCGTCACAGAAACGTCTCTGTGAAATTCGGGTTGCTCCCAACTGGAGAGCGCGTCGCAGCCAGAGGCGCGCCACCCAATTTGTTTTTTAATTTGCATGCGATTTTTGTGTGACTGATGAGGAAGGAAAGGGGTCAATGGGACCAAATAAATTTTGACCAAATGACAACTTATTCGTTGCCACTGGGTTTAATGTGTGCTAAGCGCATGGGCACACAGGATCTCGGTTTATCGTCTCATTCACACCGCAAGGCCTAGTGATGAGTGAGAGGAAAAATCTCCAGTACCCAGGTTCGAACTCGGGTGCATTCATGTGCATATGTATTTTCGTGGTTTTTATTTCTGTTGTACAGATCTCGTCCGGACCCTACACTGAAGCACGTCCACGTGACCGGCCTTGGCATGTACCAAATGTACACAGGTCAGTGAGGGGGACTGAGGTTTCAGTCAAACATGCAAATCCGCGCCAAAACCGTTCGTGGAAGTTTTACTAATCAACGTATCATTTTGATTTGTTCAGGCTTGCAAGAAGATGCAGTACATGAAAGGTTTCAACGGGTGTTGTTGGATTTTTTATTTTTTTATAAAGCATGCATTGGAGAGCTCCAGAAAGTGACAGTTTCCATGGCAACCCCATTTTCACACAAATCCTTTTTGGTGGGGGTGGGGGTAGGGGTGTGCAGAAACGCTTTCACAGTCTCAATGTCTTCGTTATTCAAACAGTTTCATTCTTACGTGGACTCCGAAAAGCCAGGATGTAATGCAGCGCAGCCTTGAAATTAAACGTAAAGTGCAAAATAAACTTAGGCCGGATTCACATTAGACGCGCGCGTACGTTCCGTACGGAAAACCCTAAATAAGTGGAAGAAAGAAGGATAAAAGTTTGCGCATATAGGGGAAATTCGGACACGTGCGCAAATCTGTTAACTTCTTTTGTTTCACTTATTTATGGACTGCGCACGGGTTTCCGCATATATCCGCTTATGTGTGTACACGGCCTTATTGTGGGGGAAACAGACAGTATGCAGACAACTGAAATGTTCCACGAAGTCCCTCTCATGCTACAGTTTTCTCCAAGTGGGTTGCCATGGAAACCTATAATTCTTCTTTCTTGAACTATCCAAAGCATCTAATTGGAAACGACTGTTACAGTCAATTAATGCTTTGAATTCTCTTCACAAACTTGAGCAACCAACATGAGAGCTTTAACATTGTTAACAAGTTTTGCTAATGAATTTGAGGGGTTGCGGTGGTTGTAAAGTAAATCGGGTTTGTTGGTTAATAAATTAGTTAATTAGTTAGTTAGTTAGTTAGTTAGTTAGTTAGTTAGTTTAGTTAGTTAGTTAGTTTCCTAGCCAGTTAGCGAGTTACTTACTTACGTACTTACTTACATTTGTGCAAAGATGCTTTCCGACCCCGGATTGTTCATGTTAGTTTTTGGTTCCTACTCGGAGTCAAAGTAGAAAAGAAAAAGACAAAAGTAAAGAAAAGGACAAATGACCTTGGTGACTGGCTGTAGAAGGGCTGTTGTTTTTGTTTTGGTAGCTAATGCACTTGTCCCATAGTGTGTTCAAGTGCTTCCGCTGTCGGGATGATCCCTGGAGTCTTTTAGCCATGCTAAGACAACAACAACAACAACAACAACCCTTTTGCTTGATCCTTATTTTCTCCAGAAATCACCGACTTGTCGGCCCATGAGGGCAGCACTGAAGGGTGCCTGTCGCTGACGGTGCGGGGCCAGTACTTTGACGAAACCGACAGCAGGGCCAGGGTTCTCATCGACGGCGTGGAATGCACGGAGACCACCTTCGTTTCCTCCACAGAGCTCGTTTGCCTCACCCCTCCCCAACCTGACCCCACGCCACTGCTACATATCGGTGAGCAAAATCAAAGACACCCCTCTTTTCTGAGTAGTGTGTGTGTGTGTGTGTGTGTGTGTGTGTGTGTGTGTGTGTGTGTGTGTGTGTGTGTGTGTGTATGTGTGTGTGTACTGTGTGTGTGTGTGTGTGTGTGTGTACTGTGTGTGTGTGTGTGTGTGTGTGGCTGTGCGTGTCTGTGTGTGTGTGTGTGTGTGTGTTCACACCCTGCTTCCTCAAACCACTACCATCATATCCCCCCTTTCCCCTTAATTCTGTCTTTTGACTTTCACTGTCTCATGTATTCATGATTTCTACTCACACTACCTGACCTCAATTAACCCTCTCTTTTCATTCTGAGCTCTATTCAGTTTGTTGTTGTCATCTTGCTTTTAAACTCTGTCTCTCTCCCCACTAACCCCCAGCCTGATGAAAGCTCTACGAGCGGAAAGCTTGCTTCTTCTATTTTCTACCTTGATCACCAAACCCAAACTTATCTTCAGTACGATGAAGGTGGAAGATCAAACGAAGAAGAAGAAGAAGAAAACTCTGGTGAGTTTTTCCCCATTCTACCATTTTTGCCCCCACCCCCCCACTCCACACACACACTTAGGGTAGCTATGTGCTCAAATCCGCAATCCGCAAGTTCCCTACGGAACTTCACACACCACTTAAAGAAATAAACGGACACAGGAATGCAACTGCAAACCCATCCGCTTATTTCTTATATAGCGAATGGGGTTTCATCAATGAGCTTGTGGACTGCGAATAAAAGATCTGTTAATTGTATTCAGAACATAATACCAAAGAGAACTTGATTATCTAAATCAATATATGAAAGAAAATGGATTGATGTTATCAAATGAAAAGACTTACCTGATGCTTTTCAATAATGGTGAAAATCCTAAATCTTTACCTCAGTTAGTATTGGATGGAAACCCTCTTGTTTATAAGCATTCTGTTAAGTTTTTAGGTGTATACTTGACATCAAAATTAAATTGGAAAGTTCATATTGAATATTTGATTTCAAAAGCGAGAAAAAGACAACTTTTTAAAAATAATAAATAAACAATCATGGAGTCAAAATACCAAAACATTACTGCATCTTGCAATATCTCTAGTTCGATCAGTACTATCCTATGGGCAAGAGGTTTATTTCAGTGCCTCAAATACTCTTTTAAATAAGTTACAAAGCATAGACAGTAAAGCTATCAAACTAGCGCTTGGTGTCCCTATGCACTCTAACACTCTTAGAACATACAAAGAGAGCAATATATTGTCATTTCTGATGCTGGCTTCATGTCGTTTTTGCCATCATGCCATCATTTGAGACGATGCTGGCATGTAATCGTACCTGCTTTGTCACGATTTCCTATGCACACCCCTTTTCGTGTCGGGCCAGCATTGGCAAATGATGGCTCATGATGGGGAGCCAGTTATGGGACGATGCTGGCATCTTACCTTTTGGGCCAGCGTCGTAGTGGTCACATCGTTGCTATGCTGGCAGTGTATTGGCACGATACTGGGCAGTACATCGTTTTGATTCTTGTTCCATTCTGGATGAATGATGGCAGACGTGTCGTTTTGATTGTGGCAGTTGTGCGTGTTGATGTGGTAGTGATGGCATGATTCTGGCCCAGATCTGGCAATGCCATAACGGCAAATCTGCTTGTTGCCAGATTTGTGCCAGAATCAGTTTGGTTCTGGGTACGTTATGGGTAATATCAAGGAGCTTAGGAAGGGGGAGGGGGTCTGGGCATGGGTATTACTGGGTTAGAGGGGTCTGGGTACCGTGGAGACATACAGGGTTCTGGGTACGGGTATCACTGGGGCAGACAGTTCTGGGTACCGGTATTATTGTGAGATGGATGATTCTGAAAACAGTATTATTGGAACATAGAGAATTCTGAATATGGGTATTCAATGGGAATAGAGGATTCTGAAAACGGGTATTATTGGAACATAGAGGATTCTGAATACAGGTGTTACCCTGTGTCAAAGAGGGTTCTGAATACGGGTATTTATAGGGCATAGAGGGTTCTGAATGGGTATTTATGGGGGGGGGGGTGGATACAGGTAGTCAGGGATTATGAGAGTTCCGAATATGGGTATACCTGGGACACAGATCTGGATACAGGGGCATGGAGGGTTCTGAATACGGGTATTACTGGAGCACAGATGGTTTGGATACAGGTATTACTGGAGCATATAGGGTTTTGAGTACGGCTATATAGCTAGAATTTAACATGAAGGGTCTGGAACATAGGGTTTGGGGCACGGGTATTACTGGAGCATGGAAAGTACAGGCTTTACGGGAGCATAGACTATAGCACTGTTGCGAAATGAAAACGGAAGTAACAGACGAGTTCTGTGCCAGTTAGGACACTTAGTTCCGGTTAGAAAATGCTGTAAACACGACATGGCTGCTCCGTAATCATAATGGAGGGGTGTTTAATGGCTCAGTTATCATTTTGGAGATGTAATAATATTAAGTCCTGGTTCATGTTTTTTTCTTAAAGTGTTTACATTCGTTGACTATAAACAGTTATGTTCTTATTTGTTTACTTGATACGACCACATTAATACCCTAAGACTTGAAGACAAGAACAAAATATAGTTGTTGTTTAAGGTAGGTAACTTCCGTTTTTTTAAATTCTATTTTTGAACCTGAACTACCCCAAACTGACTTCAAAACGAGACAGTAGAGAAAGATAACTCCAAAAGACCGAATTATGAGACAGTGCTATAGAGGGTGTTTTGTATAAATGTTAGCATAGAGCATAGAGTACGGTCAGATGACAACACAAAGAATAAGACCAAGATACATAGAGAGAGGGGAAAGAAGAAAGACTATCGAAAGAGTATAGAAAGAGGCAGAGAAAGAGAGAGGGAAAGAGATAAGAGGAAAAGAGAAAAGAAAGACATTGATATACATACACACATCGACAGATGGGGAGAGAGAGAGGGAGAGAGAGAGAGAGGGTGGGGTGGAAACCATGAGTACCAATACATTTGATGCTTCCAAATTTATATTTTTAAAACAGCAGCATTTTAAAATGAAATCAAGATCATACACAAAACATCTGAAGTTAGTGAACAAAAGCAAATTAACATCAGCAACAACAACAAAATGTTACATGATCAGTCTTAGCATCTTCGCATGGGGACCGTAAATGTTACCACATAATTCAAAATAGGCCTACACACGGTTATGCTAGACTTTTCTGTTTATATTAAACTACACACACAGACGACTGCTGGGTTATAAGTATTCATAAAATAAAAACAAAGTCGAATTTGAACCCCCATTGATGTGTGCACGGCTGGGTCTCAGTCCTCCGTATAGCTAGTGGTGCTCAGCCGTGGCACGCCCTAGGAGGCCCTTATTTATCTAGTTTTGTTTTTGTTTTGGGCAGAGGCTCAGGGTACGGGCCCGTATCTCACATTCTCTAGACTGCGGGGTACGGCGCTCGATCATAGGATGCATAAATTTATTTGTGCGCAAATGTCTTAAAAACTACTGACATTAACTCTGACGTATTCTAACCCTATCCTATACCTTACCAAGATGCGTTAAACCAGCGTACAAAATAAGAAAACTTTACGAAACTTTTGACTAGGAAGAAGTGTTGCAACAACGCCGTACCCGTGGCCACTGTGGGTTTTTTTTCTTTCCGCGCGCTGCAGAATTCTTTTAACCCCAGTACATGTATTATGCCAGTAATTGCCGGTGACGGCAGGTGGGCATGACTGGTAGAAGGAGAAGAAAATTTTAAAAACAAAACAAACAAAAAACGTTTCAAATTCGACTTTGTTTTTATATTTTTTTAGATAACGGTTTCATCTCAAATTTCATTCAAAACAATACTTTAAATTAAAAGAAAAATGGGCCATTTTGCCGTTGTGCGAAAACTAAAACAACGAAAAAGAGACTGAGTTTCACAAGGGAGAGAGAACGTGTGCTTGTATTTCGTGCAGGAAATGGTGCTGATGATGACAATAATGAATGAAAGGAGTCCCGGTGTCATGAGAAATAAGTAGCTCCCATGAAATATCTACCCTTCGCATGCGAACTATAACCATCCTAACCCTAACCCTAACCACGGAAAGAACCAAGAAATAGAGCAGGAGGGTGTAAATCCACATATTTGCTGAGAAATCGATGTACAAAGCCATGCCACTTAGTTTTGTAAAAATCACAATGGCGGACAAGCAAACACTTCGAATGAGGAATGCCTACTTATTTCATGAGGTAGAATATTCTCTTCACACCGGTGTGAAGACATGGCTTTGTACATCGATTTCTCGGCAAATATGTAGATTTACACCCTCCTGCTCTATTTCTTGGTTCTTTCCGTGGTTAGGGATAGGGTTAAGGTAAGGATGGTTATAGTTCGCACGCGAAAGGTAGATATTTTATGGGAGCCACTTATTTCTCATGACACCGGCCTGAAAAGCCTAGGCCTAGTTACTCAAATCACGTGTTTTTTTCGTTTGTGACCAGTCGACCACGCATGGAAACAAGAAACTCGAAAATGATTGACATTGTTGTACTGTGGGAGCGTGAACATCATAACTTGCATTAAACTCTGGGACAAGTTCAATAATAATAAAAACAAAAATAATAATGGGAATTTATAAAGCGCTCTTTCTCAGATTAGTTAGTTAGTTAGTCTGTTATAGTCCCGTCAACAGCTATGGTTATCTCAGGACTGTCACCGCATAAAAATCCACCATGTATAGCAAAACACAAATCCATGAATCTTAACGTACAAAAACTGAAAACAAAAAATGTAGTACAATTCATAACATGACACTTCCATCATTATACCCTATAGCTCATAAGTCCACACAGTGCTGGAAACGTGGAGCTACCATACTCTCATTTATCGGATCCAGGTTAAAAAAAACAGTAAAAAAGGATAACAAACACATACTAGAAAGCTAAAATACATAAAAAATGCTATATAAGCTAATATGCACTGCAGAATGGACAACAGGTGCCCACTCAAGTGCGTAATTATCACGTATGGATGCCAGACAGTGTACAATAAAAAAAAAACTGGCATGTCATAAATTGTAAAAAGGAAAAACGTGGAAGGGTTTTATAGAAAAAATGCAGGTGAATGGACCAACAAGGCAGAAAAAAGTAGACGCCAGAAAGCAAAAAGAAGAGAAAAGGCAGAGTCAAAGAGAGTGACAGAGTAGGGGAAGTTACTAGCATAGAACTTCCAGAAGAAGGGGGAACTATTTCTGCTGAAAGACCCCCCGGTATCCCCACGGGAGGGCCATGACCACATAAGCCAGCCTAAGCCGTTGCCCGCCTCCTACGACGATGACGTGTGGTTGGACTTTAGGAGGCTGTTGGGCTACTCTCCGTAAGCCCCCCCCCCCCCCCCCACCATGAAAGGTGGAAGCCCGCCAGGGGGACTTTCTCAGATGAACTCAGTGCACTTTACATTGATAACAAGAACATTAAAGGCAAACAAATAATGAACTAGAGCGTTAAGACGCTAAATTACCAACCGCGCGGCAGTGTTATTCGGCTCGTGACCTTGACCCATAACCTTCATTATCGAACTTGGCCTAGATCTTCCTACTACCTACCCGCATGCAAAATTTGAGCATCCTAAGTCTATCCGTTCAAACGCTAGAGAGAATACATACAAACATACATACATACATAGTCCGCCTCAGACACGAGTGAAAACAATACCAATCTGCTCTCTACGATCGCGGTTGGCAATCATTAGAAAGTAAAATAAACACGATGATTGCATGCAACATTCTCTCTCTCTCTCTCTCTCTCACACACACACACACACTGCATGGACGCAGGCACACACACATATATACACAAACACACATGAACGCACGCACGCACACACACACAAATTATATATAAGTAAAATAGTTACAATATAAACATTCTTAGAAACATAGACCACATTCACATTCTCAATCAAGAAGGAACATAGACCACATTCACAATCAACTTTGGATACAATACTACAACTTGAAATAAAATCATACTGTCATCGACATACCAGTTACATAACTAAGTATAATAGACAAATTTTGCAAGAACAAAAATACCATTCTACCTCATTTACAAGCATTTAAAGTTCAACATAACTTACGAATTATAAAATAATTGTAAATTTAAAAAATCTACAAGATTCCTGCAATGAAACGGACCCCCCTGCACAAACATTAATCAAAATATGTCCGAAACAAGTGAGTTTTAAGGGCAGAGCGAAAGGCGGAGATAGTCAGATGAGCGGACATGTTGTGGGAGGGAATTCCATAAGTGAGGTGCTAAATAGTGGAAGGATCGTTCACAAAAAGATTTCGTGTGGACCCGAAGAACCTTGAGTGTGCAGCAGTCAGAGCTCGAGGAAGAACGTAGGGAGCAAGCAGGTGTGTAGAGAGTCACTAGTCTGAAGCACTTCTGTTAAGTACAAATGTGGAAAATATGGCTTAAAACCCAATTTGTAGACCCCTACACTTTCAAGGCCTACCGATCTCCCGGACCGTGACCTTGACCTTGATATGCCACCATCAGAACGGGCATAAGCCAAAGTACCTACATGCCAAATTTGAAGACTCTAACACCAACGGTGTGGGAGTTATGGCCCCTTAAAGATTTTCGGTTTTCAAGGTCAAACTTCAAGGTCAAGGTCAGCACGGTGTTGATTAATGAAAGGAAGCTTCCTTTTCAAGCTGTCTACCCCTCTGCCAATTTTAATCAAAATCCAAACAGTAGTTTTTAAGATAATCGATACACAGACACACACACAGACCGATCGCAATACCTCGGCCTCTGGCCGGGTAACAACATGTGGCAAAAACAACTTTTTCACATGCCCAGGGTCAGAGATAAGATCAGTATGAACAGTACCCAGTAGTAGGCTTATGCCTGCATACTAAGGCATGGCTGGAGACTGCAGCTTCACTAACATAAAATATATATGTCTATAACAGGTATTTTAGGTCTTTGTACTTCAAGACCAAGCCCTTCATGTGGCGGTGGTGTTCTCGACCAAGTTGTGCCCACCCCTTTTTTTTAATTTTATTACCTTTTCTATTTTTCTGCCTACCATGTCTTTTACTGTATCTTTTCCCCCCATAAAGTCTCCCAACAAAATCTGCAGTTTTCCAGTTCATCTGATTTTTGTCACCACGGATCTTTAATCTGTTCTTTTATCTTTCCTTACAAATCTATTTTTGAATGTTCCTTCATCTCTCTGATCTATTTTGCTACGGCATTTTTTATGTCTTTTTTCTTACTAGTATGTGTTTAACGTTTGTTACCCTTTTTAGTTCCTGAAGCTTCCGGAAGAATTGTTTTTGTTTCATCTGTCCGTCCGTTCATGCGTGCGTCCGGACAAATTTTCTCCCAAACCGCTTGACAGAATCGCTTCAAATTTTGTGTGGTGGTGTGTCACTAAGAGAGGAAGACATCGGTCCATAAATAATTGCAATCTTCACATTGATGTATGACCTTGAAAACGTAAAATCTGTAAAAGGCCATAACTTCTACACCGTTGGACTTCAAATTTGGCATAATAAATGCATTGATGTATGGCAAATTTGATGATGGTAAAGCAATCAAGGTCAATGTCAATGAATTATTGCTTCAGATTGTGTGTCGTGGCGTATGACATAGATAATAAGACATTTTTTTCTCGTTCGCTCAGTTTTCTGTCATATGAGCGTAGATGCGTCATGCTGCCGTTATGCGCCTAAGAAATAGGCCCAGCATGTCTGACTTCGGCTGAAGAAATCTTTGTAAGAATTTATAGAAAAAAGGCAGGAGAATGGACCAGTGAGATAGAAAGATAGCAGATAACAGTACGGTAACGTAAAGGGAAAAGGCAGAGTCAAAGAGAATGACAAATTAGAGGAAGTTACAAGCACAGAACTTCCAGAAGGTGGAGGAACTATTTGTATGAAAGATCTCCCGGCATCCCCATGGGCAAGTCAAAATATACATTGACAATAATTATATTTGAATCCATAATCAAAAATAATTAGAACACGAATACACAAGTGCGCCTTATGGTCAGAAAAATACAGTAGAACACAAATACACAGGTCTCAAATAAACAGAGACAGAGATAAATTCATAAAGAGTGTGTGTGTGGGGGGAAGGGATAGGATGACAGTGATTAGAATTGAAAAGTACCACTGCCTTTCACATTAGAATGTAAGGAAACGTTTTATTTTTACAGTGGAACCTCCTTTATAAGACCTCCCATTATATAGACTTCTCCCACGTAAAACTTGTTCTCTCAGACATTGCCCTTCTGTGTAAGTATTAAAATTACCCCCCTTATAAGACAGCATTTTGGATGTTTTTTGAAAGCCTTATAAGGGAGGTTCCACTGTATTTCTGTTTCGTTTCAATTCAAATCAAGACAGATTTATATACAACGGAAATCGACCTAACTCACCATAACTTGATAAGTCACAACATTTAGAGTTCTTAGACTAGGGTTGAAAGGTGGACCCTGACGGATGAGTTTTTGCAAGAAAAACATAAAAATCATCAGAAACACAGCCTTTTCAAGAATCGGAACGCTCACTTTGCTCTGGTTTCCTATAAATCAAACCATTAAAACGTCGATTCCTCCTTGGCGGAGATAGAAGTCATTTTGGATGGGGTGGGTGGAGGCCACTCATTGTGGTTGAATCATTTTCTTTGTAATGCAGTAACAAAAAAAAATGAAGCTATTTCCTTTGTTGTGAGCGAAACTCCTTTAGGTAAACTCCATAAAATTAAAGAAAAAAAAAAGAAAAAAAGGCTTGTACTGCAAAAATTTTGTATAAACGATTCTGTCTAAACTAATGCAGCCATTAGAAAAGGGAAGGCACATGCCTTCTCTTTCACTGAAAGGATTTGACTTCAGCACCTCTGCCAAGAAGGAATCACCTATTTGACAATTTGATTGTTCTAGGAAACCAGAGCAAAGTGAGTGTTGCGATCTCTGCAAAACTAAAGGGTGTTTTCCTGGTGATCTCCAAGTGTTTCTAAGAATATTTTAAAGCAAATAAGTACTTTTTCAATAACGTTTAGAGAGAGAGAGAGAGAGAGAGAGAGAGAGAGAGAGAGTCTCTTTTATGTGTAAAACTTTTTAGTGTTTTGAAAGGCAAACCCCCGTGGGGATACCGGGGGGGGGTCTTCCATACAAATAGTTCCCCCACCTTCTGGAAGTTCTGTGCTTGAAACGTCCTCTAATCTGCCACTCTCTTAGACTGCCTTTTCCCTTTGCTTTCTGTCATCTGCTATCTTTTTGGCTTATTGGCCCATTCTCCTGCCTTTAAAAAAAAAAGTCTTCCAAATACTTTTTCTCCTTTGAGCTCCTCCAAAATCAGAATGTGTCGGCTGTGCGCAGCAGGGAGACCAGTGAAAACCGGACATATACGTACCTTACGCATTATGGCCATATGGCCTGGGAACGCAGAAGAAGAAGAAGAAGAAAGGCAATAAACATTTCACTCAAATCAAACAATATACAACATTGAAAATTGTTTTATTAAAGTAGGCCTAACATGTTGGCCAGGGAGCAAACGATGGATGGAGAGGATGGAGGACAGGAGGCAAGTCATGGGCTGTCTGTGCTGCTGTGGAGTCTTCTCTTCCCAGTCTTCGTATCAGATCTCCTTTTCTGCATAAACACAAAAAAAGTTGATCTACTGAATTCAAAGATACAATTGATCAACATAATGTTGGCCAATATATCCAAGGAATGGACACAAAAAAATGTACTCCTCTGCATGGGTGCTTCTAGAAAACCCTGCTATAACCTGAAAACCTGGGATACAGGAATAGCCTAATTCCTGGTACAGTGCAGGAACAGCATCCCTTTGGGGATATAAGGGGGCAATGTAACATTACACAAGTTAAGCCACTACCTGGGCTGTGATAAGTGGTGGTAAGAACAAAATACAGGGAAGACATAAAACGGAGGTTGCTCCTTAAATTAAAAAAAAAGCATGCAGGCAGAGGTCTTGTAAAAAAGCAGAATCCAGGCACATAAACCAAAGAGAAGCATCAATGTATCTGAAAACATAATATTACTGTACGAAGTTGGTATATTGTAATGACAATCTAAATACAGTTCACATCCTTACATCGACAGTAGTAATGCTTGTCGCAGTCAAAAAAGTCACTCAGTCAAATAAATCGCCCGCTACTATGAGAGTGTGTATTTGCGACAACCAGAAATTTCACTTTTTCTGTACTTGAACCATTTACCTAACCCTAACCCTAGAAAAAAGTGAAATTTGTGGTTCATGCTCAATGTCGCAAATACATACTCTCATAGTAGCCGGGCGATTTATTTGACTGAGTGACTTTTTTGGCTGCGACAATGCTTCTATAACAACAAAGAGCACATAAACGTGTAACTTTTGTAATGCTTTTTAATAAGCTACATTTAAAAAAACAAGCGCGGATTCGCAATCGTTTGTGGCACGCGACTATTTGAACTACAAACAAGGGCATCGCCGAGCGCATTTACATTATGCTCTTCACACACACAATTTTTGATCAAACACTTTCACTCAACAAGCGGTCTATTTTTACCACTCCAATCGTTACATACACTGAGTCACCTCCCCTGGCTTTTCAATAATTTTAATCTGTAAACCAGAATGTTATCTCTGACCATTTCGGGGGGGGGGGGGGGCAGCAAAAAAAAAAGTACAATAAAAATGAAAAACTTAGCTACCGGTATGTGTACACACACACCATGTTCAACAATTTCACATTTCTGCACAGCTTTCTTCTTCTTCTTCTTCAGGTCAATCAGCCAACTCCACTCCGTGAATGCATTGTTCTTTTAGTGTTTCAAACACAATTGACAGCGCAAGCCATCTTCTGCATTTTGCCCCCAAGGCCATTTTTTGACCCATTCTTATCTACTCGGTTTCCCACTTTTGGCAGTAGGCCTAACGGCCTCACCTTCTGTGTCCAGTAAAATTTCTTTGTCACTGTCAGTATCAACACCACTTGCACCATCGGCGCCAGTTTCGGCAGCAATCACATTCACTGCTTCACTAGTTTTTGCTGAACACAAAGCTGCTAGTGCTGGACTTTCTTCTTCTGTAGCACAGGTTTTGGCTGTCGAAGTGGGAGTGGAAGTACGTGTTTTTTTAAAAGAAAAATAGAACAGCGTCGCACTCTTCCGATTGGTCGCCATTTTACTTGGAAGCCCACAAAGTTAAACGCGCATTCATTGGCCGATCACGTTTACAATTGACAGTACTGACCAATGAAATTGCTTTTTATTTGCTGTTTGGAGAAGTTGAAGCCCTGCTCGGAATGACTTTCTTCGCGGAAAAAACAATTTTTGCGTGCGCGGTCCCGCATGGCTTTTTCACATTTGCGGGATTTTCCAAAAAATTGCGTGAATCGTGCAATCACGCGCCCTAGATGCAACTCTGTTACTTTATGCCCAAGTATTTTTTCTGTCTGTACTTTTCTTTCTCTTTTACAATATGTGCGACAATTTTGGACAGACCGACAGACAGACAAAGTGAGTTATAGGTTTGTGGCTTGTGCCACAAACAAAAACCAGAATGCACTTTCAATATCACCTAGCACATTTTTAAGGTTTGAAAAAAAGTATTGAACAGCGATAACTTCTGATTCACACACACGCATTTTGAATTTCTCTCTCCGAGTGTCCCTTACCATGTCAAGCTCACCAATGAGACACACCCCTTTGTCAGCCAGCTGCAGAGCACCTGCCATCCATCATCCACACACGAGGTTCCTCTTGATGTCGCCTGGCCCATGGGGAACACCACCCGGGGCACCATCTTCTCCAGGTACTTCAGGAAATGGACTTGTTCATGTAGGGGTTTCCACACACCAGGATGTTCACACCTTTTATACCACACACAAAAACCAACCCGTTACTGAACAAAAACACTACAGAGAAGAGAAAAGAGATGGTGGTGGTAGGTTAAATTGAAAAAGACGTGGGGCTGGTAATAAATTGGAAATAATGAGAAATTCATATTGAGAATCAATTTAAAATTATGAGTAACTGTATATTCTACTTTGGGCAGTATAGCTTCACAGCTGTACAAATTTGTAATGTGTTTTGGTTTTTTTTTATTAAAGAAAAGGTATATATATCTTCAGTAGATCTGGCTTACCAGAAATTGCCTCAGGAAGGGATGATTCAGCAAGTAGTCTTGGATTCTGGGGCCTACTGCATTTGCGTACTCCAACTCCAAAGAGAAAACTAGAAAAAAAAGAACATTTTCATAATGTGAGAGGAATTAAATATTAAAGGAACTAAGAAAAACACACATGCCTTCAAGAAACTTAATATTTACAGGGAACAACTAGGGATAGCCGGGAGGAGGGCTTTTGCACAAATAGTCCCCCCACCTTCTGGAAGTTATGTGCTTGGAACTTCTCTAATGTGCCACTCTCTTTGACTCTGCCTTTTCCCTTTGCTTTCTATCATCAACTATCTTTCTGACATATTGGCCCATTCTCCTGACTTTTTTAAAAAACAAAATCTTCCAAATATGTTTTTTCTTTTCAGCTCGTCTGAAATCATAACGTGTTGGCTGTATGCAGCGAGGAGACCAGTGAAAACTGAAAACCGGATATATACGTACATCACCTATTATGGCCATATGGCCTGGGAACGCAGAAGAAGAACATGGAACAAAAAGTATCAATATGGGGAAAGTATAAAACATTAGGCACTGAAACATGACAAAGGCCTTATAAGCGGGTTTTCTTATAAGCGGGTTCGACTGTATGAGTAACTGTATATTCTACTTTGGGCAGTATAGCTTCACAGCTGTACACATTTGTAATGGGTTTTATTAAAGAAAAGGTATATATATCTTCAGTAGATCTGGCTTACCAGAAACGACAGAAGTCAGTCATATACTTTATGCCGCAGGAAGAGATGATTCAGCAAGTAGTCTTGGATTCTGGGGCCTACTGCACTTGCGTACTCCAACTCCAAAGGGAAAACTAGAAAAGAAAAACAAATACATGTGTGACAGTGTGCCGTATTCCATAAGGCCTACCTGTCACGCAACACTATTTAGCAGACAAGTGTGCCTAACCACTTTTCCAAGTCATGCGCGCCTCGCTATATGACATCAAATCTATTTTTAGACATGTCAAAATTCAAATCGTATCATGCGACCCGGCTTTTCAAATCTCCAACGGCCTCCCCTCAAATCTCAGGCCAACTAGTAGTAATAATAAACTTATAATTTAGCCATTTTCTTCTATTTGATTGTCATTCTAATAATAAAATCTTATTGTAGTTATGCCAATCACTTTATTAGTTTGTTAATTAAGACATTGAATGGCTGATATATCCTAAAATCTGGCAATCTAACCGGCCAAGTTATGTCACCTCTTATCTCTATAAAGCCTATTTTATCAAAGCCATCCTTTCATAATGTTGTTACTAAACAACTCTTTCAATGTCCTACATACAAAGTAGCTACTTTATTTGACGTCAAAACAGAACATTTGACGAAAGCTACACTGACGCTGTGTCAACGTCACAATCCGTCTGACCACCGGTGTGGACTCAGTCCGGCCGGGTTTTCGGCTAGCTTATTTTTGTTACTGGACATTGAATGCTAATTATATTTTAACTGTGTCATCTAACATAGTGACATAGTATATGTATAGAAAGGTAGTACTTTAGTGTATTAATCCATTATGAAAGATCGGTGTAATGTGGTATGAGTTTAGATAAATTAATTATTTAGTAGCTTGAACCTGTTTCAGTGGGGTCTAAAATACAAGGTTTTTCATAATTATTATAAATATATAGTTAGATCTCCTTATTATAATAGTAGTCAGAATAGAGCTTAGTTCATCCTCTTTCTTCTCATATACAACATGCCAGGGTTTAGTGATTAGTGGCATAGATATCTGTGTTGTACAAAACCAAACACACAGATCTGGTCACTCTCACCACCCACAGAGCCATTTTCGCTACATCCAGCGACTGCTGTCCTTGCGGTCCGGCTCTCGAGCATATATATAAAAAGTGCCCAAAATCTGGGTACACACTTTTTCAATCAACAAATTAATAATTTAGCACTAGGTTTATAGATTTTCGTCTGCTCGATCTCGGCCTGCCTTCTCATTCATGCTGTTGATGTGAATCTACAGTAACTACTGATGTATTTGCTGCACTGTCTTCCTAGGTCTTCCTATGTCTTCCTTAGTATTTCCTAGTACCCAAATAAACAAAAGCTAAACAACTGTCTGGTTTCCTCTATATGTTCCTGGTCTGTGCGGAGTGTGCCTATCTTCACCCTCCAATCCTTATCCCTCATCAACTCTTCCCTATCCTTATCCCTTTACCCCCTTACCACCCCATTACACATGTAACAAAACATTTTCATAATGTGAAAGGAATTAAATAGTAAAGACTAAAGGAACTAAGAAAAACACACATGCCTTCAAGAAACTTAATATTTATATGGAACAACCCCCCGTGGGAATACCGGGGAGGGGGGGGGGGGGGGGGTCTTTTCTACAAATAGTTCCCCTACCTTCTGGAAGTTCTGTGCTTGTAACTTCTCTCATCTGTGTGTCTCTTTGACTCTGCCTTTTCCCTTTGCTTTCTATCATCAACTATCTTTCTGACATATTGGCCCATTCTCCTGACTTTTGTTTTAACAAAATCATCCCCCCAGGTTTTTTTTGGGAGCTTGTCTGAAATCATAACATGTTGGCTGTATACACATAATACAGCGAGGAGACCACTGAAAACTGAAAACCGGACATATATACCTCTATCACCCATTAATAGGGAGGCCTGGGAACGCAGAAGAAGAACATGGAACAAAGAGTATCAATATGGGGAAAGTATGAAACATTAGGCACTGAAACATGACAAAGGCCTTAGATTTGATACAATTGGAGTTGTTAATGGGTTACTGAATCCGAATGCATCAATATCATAATAAAAACAACAACAGGGTGCTAATGCTTAGTTAATCTAATCTGAAAACATCCACAGAGCTTCACATTGTTTTCAGACTTCATGGGTCATATGACCCATGGCTGCACAAATTGAGGGGTCATTTTTTCAAATGATGGGCCACTTATGTGGCACAATTATTTTTGTGGGTGCACACGTGTGTCTGTATAGAAAATAAAAACACTTACCGGTAGTTTATTTAGCAAAACTACTAGTGGCTATAAAGATATACTTGGAAAAAAAAGGCAGAACAGACAGCTTTTGAAGTTTAAAACTTTTCTTTCATTGTGTCATGAATTATCAATCATGGAAATGTGATTACATGCGTCATTATTAAAAAGAATGAGTCAATGACGTGGGCGCACTGACAATCTGAAGCTCTGCAACAATATTAATTCAAATAGAAATACAAAGCAAAAATGTATGTGTGTGTATGAGTGAGGGAGAGAGAGAGAGTGCGGTGGGTTCGAACCCGGCTGGTGACGGTGTTG
>CM065713.1:18940093-18945093 GCA_017654935.2 Phymorhynchus buccinoides
TATCATTACTCGCTTAACGCTGCTTTGGCATGGGAAAAGAGCGGAAAACAACAACGTGTGTTTGGACCATCACAGTACATGCAAGAACGTCCTGCCATCGTTGTTGGGTAGAGTCCAGAATGTTCCATCAGCTGCCACTATTCTGTTTGTGACACACTGCCTTCTAGCCTTCACTCTAGGAGAATGACAGGACCTTCTAGCCCTCACTCTAGGAGAATGACAGAACCTTCTAGCCTTCACTCTAGGAGAATGACAGAACCTTCTAGCCCTCACTCTAGGAGAATGACAGAACCTTCTAGCCTTCACTCTAGGAGAATGACAGAACCTTCTAGCCTTCACTCTAGCAGAATGACAGAACTTTCTGGCCTTCACTCTAGGAGAATGACAGGACCTTCTAGCCTTCACTCTAGGAGAATGACAGAGCCTTCTGGCCTTCACTCTAGGAGAATGACAGAACCTTCTGGCCTTCACTCTAGGAGAATGACAGAACCTTCTAGCCTTCACTCTAGGAGAATGACAGTGCCTTCTAGCCTTCACTCTAGGAGAATGACAGAACCTTCTAGCCTTCACTCTAGGAGAATGACAGAACCTGACTTTCACTCTAGGAGAATGACAGAACCTGACTTTCACTCTAGGAGAATGATAGAACCTGCTTTCACTCTAGGAGAATGACAGAACCTTCTAGCCTTCACTCTAGGAGAATGACAGAACCTTCTAGCCTTCACTCTAGGAGAATGACGGAACCTGGCTTTCACTCTAGGAGAATGACAGAACCTGACTTTCACTCTAGTAGAATGACAGAACCTGGCTTTCACTCTAGGAGAATGACAGAACCTTCTAGCCTTCACTCTAGGAGAATGACAGAACCTTCTAGCCTTCACTCTAGGAGAATGACAGAACCTTCTAGCCTTCACTCTAGGAGAATGACAGAACCTGGCTTTCACTCTAGGAGAATGACAGAACCTGACTTTCACTCTAGGAGAATGACAGAACCTTCTAGTCTTCACTCTAGGAGAATGACAGAACCTTCTAGCCTTCACTCTAGGAGAATGACAGAACCTGACTTTCACTCTAGGAGAATGACAGAACCTGACTTTCACTCTAGGAGAATGACAGAACCTGACTTTCACTCTAGGAGAATGACGGAACCTGACTTTCACTCTAGGAGAATGACAGAACCTGACTTTCACTCTAGGAGAATGACAGAACCTGACTTTCACTCTAGGAGAATGACAGAACCTTCTAGCCTTCACTCTAGGAGAATGACAGAACCTGACTTTCACTCTAGGAGAATGACAGAACCTGATTTTCACTCTAGGAGAATGACAGAACCTGACTTTCACTCTAGGAGAATGACGGAACCTGACTTTCACTCTAGGAGAATAACAGAACCTGACTTTCACTCTATGAAAATGACAGAACCTTCTAGCCTTCACTCTAGATGAATGACAGAACCTTCTAGCCTTCACTCTAGGAGAATGACAGAACCTTCTGGCTTCACTCTAGGAGAATGACAGAACCTTCTAGCCTTCACTCTAGGAGAATGACAGAACCTTCTAGCCTTCACTCTAGGAGAATGACAGAACCTTCTGGCCTTCACTCTAGGAGAATGACAGAACCTTCTAGCCTTCACTCTAGGAGAATGACAGAACCTTCTAGCCTTCACTCTAGGAGAATGACAGAACCTTCTAGCCTTCACTCTAGGAGAATGACAGAACCTTCTAGCCTTCACTCTAGGAGAATGACAGAACCTTCTAGCCTTCACTCTAGGAGAATGACAGAACCTTCTAGCCTTCACTCTAGGAGAATGACAGAACCTTCTAGCCTTCACTCTAGGAGAATGACAGAACCTTCTAGCATTCAATCTAGGGGAATGACAGAACCTGACTTTCACTCTAGGAGAATGACAGAACCTTCTAGCCTTCACTCTAGGAGAATGACAGAACCTTCTAGCATTCAATCTAGGGGAATGACAGAACCTGACTTTCACTCTAGGAGAATTACAGAACCTTCTGGCCTTCACTCTAGGAGAATGACAGAACCTTCTAGCCTTCACTCTAGAAGAATGACAGCACCTTCTAGCCTTCACTCTAGGAGAATGACAGAACCTGGCTTTCACTCTAGGAGAATGACAGAAGCCTGTGGCCTGACTGGTAGCCACAGTGCTATCACTGTTTTTGAGGGAAAATCCAGAAGGCACTGTCAGCCTTGTTCACTCCTGTTGTGATGACTGTAGACTGTAGTGCCTTCTGGCGTTCACCCACGACCAAAGCACATGATTCAAACCTTACCTGGCACATGTCTGTCCAAAATCACCCCTCACACATGCACAAACACACACACTTACATGTAGACACACGTGCGTGTACACACGCGCGCGCGCACGCACATACGCACACACACATACGCACGCACGCACGCATGAACACACGCACGAATACGCACACACAGAGTCATTCATGTATTCACTCACTCACTCACTCACTCACTCTCTTCCTATCTCACTCTCACTCACTATCTCTTTCGTTCACTCACTCTCTTCCTATCTCACTCTCACTCACTATCTCTTTCGTTCACTCACTCACGCTCCTACTCACTCCAGTTATCAGCTAAGCATAGAGACAGGCAGCACGGAGGATGGGTACTCCTCCGCTGAGCTGGGGGCTAAACAGTCCACCACCACCACCTATGCCCACTCTGTGACGGGAGCGGCCGACGCTGAGGTTCAGTCACTGCGCTTCACTACTACCGTGCGGCCCGAGGTGCAGGTACGCTAACGTGGGTGTTTGTGTGCGTTGATGCATGGATGGATGGATGGGTGGGGGGATGGGTGGGGGATGGATGGATAGGTGCGCGGATGGATGGATGGATGGGTGGGAGGGTGGTGGATGGATGGGATGGATTTGGATGGATGGACAGGGGAGGATGGGTGGGTATGTGGGTAACTGGATGTCGGTGGGTGTCGCTCTCTATCTCTCTCGTTCTCCCCTCCCCCTCCTTCTCCTTTTTTTGTGTGCTCTCTCCCCTCCTTCTCTCCCCCTCGCTCACCTCTCTCTCTCTCTCTCTCTCTCTCTCTCTCTCTCTCTCTCTCTCTCTCTCTCTCTCTCTCTCCCTCGCTCTCTCTCTCTCTCTCTCTCTCTCTCTCTCTCTCTCTCTCTCTCTCTCTCTCTCTCTCTCTCTCTCTCTCCCTCTTTCTCTCCACTTTCCCTTTAATTTTGTAACCACTGACAATGACATGGGCCAATGGCCTACTCATGAAACCATTTCAGTGTTCAGTGTTCTAAGCGACTCAGGCGGCCATTAGAAAAGACAAGGCATGCACTTGCCGTGCCTTTCACTGAACATAAATCTGACTACGCCAAGGAGGACTCGCCGATTTGACAGTTTGATTTATAGGAAACCGGAGCAAAGTGAGTGTTGCGATCATTGTAAAGGGTGTTTTTCTGGTGATCTTGATGTGTTTCTTGCAAAAACGTACCCATTCGGTTGGCCCTTTAAAGACCCAGTGACGCACCACGATTAAGTCCCTTTTTCTGGGTTACTGTGACCCACATACACATTTCCCCATATTCAAACTGAGGCTACTCTTTAAGCTGATGTGTCGGTTTGAATTTGGGGCCATTTATATGGGAGTCAGACTTGGTCAAAACAAGATTTCTTTCCAGTTATAAGAGGAAAAACACGTGAAACACGTGATTTTGACACGTGATCTGGCGGATCTTTAGCGACGTGTTTGTTCGACCTTTGCCCTACAGAACATAGTGGTGAGCTCCTCAGGAGGGGCGGCGGATGGCGTTGAGGAAGTTCAGCACATCGTCCTCACCCAGGACCTCTCGGCATCCTTCATGGTCGGCTTCTATGGGGCTTTCACCGGCAAGTATACTACCTTGATGTTAGCCTCTAGTAGTAGTAGTAGTAGTAGTAGTAGTAGTAGTAGTAGTAGTAGTAGTAGTAGTAGTAGTAGTAGTAGTAGTAGTAGTAGTAGTAGTAGTAGTAGCAGCAGCAGCAACAGTAGTAGTAGTAGTAGTAGTAGTAGTGTATGTTAAATGATGTGGAAGTAATTCAAATTTATGTAAATTGGGTTGTGTTCACTAATTTACATTTTGCAAATTTCTTGTTTTTCACCTGATTTCGTTCGCTACGATATACAGGAAAGTAGAAGGACACTATTATTCTTATGCCAAAGTTGCAAAGGGACAACCAATTGGCCAACATTTGGCCGAAATCTAACTGAAAATGGTCAACCTTGGCCAAAGTTTAATTTTCGATCATCAAAAAACGGCTGCCCGGAATGCGTTCATATTGTGAGAATTTATCAAAGAGCAGCTTTGCAACACTTCCGGTAGAAAACACAACCGGGAGTACCAACCGGAAGTGGTGAGCGAAAGGGGGGTGGGGTGGGGGTGAAATCCTCCCATGTTTGCTCTGAAAGGAAAACGTAGTCATCAAATTGTTGATGGAGGACGCTATATGCAAGAAGAAGATCCCTCTAAGTGTTTCTTTGTTCTGGTCCTCACTGTTGTTCAGAGCCGTTGGTTGTGGACCCCACGAACGGTGCTAGCGGCGCCCAGACCCTGGAAGACGCCCTGAACGCCCTGCCCATACTGCGCGATCAGCATGTTGAGGTTGACTTCCAGGGCTATGACCCGGAGATTCCTAGCATCAGCTACGCCGTTCACTTCCCGGCTGTCCTAGGTATAGTACCTGGGCTGGTAGATGGATGGATGGATGGATGGAAGAAACTTCCTCTCTCCCTCCGTCAGCGACCGACTCTCTCTGCTTTCAAATCAAACCTGAAAACCCACCTGTTTCCCCGTCATTGAAGCTCTTTCTCTCTTTCCCTCCTCTTTCTTGCCTTTAGGACCATTTCTCAAACGTGTGTGCGTGTGTGTTATCGCCTTGTTCGTCTTTGTTTAAATACCTTATGAATGTTCAAAGTGTGTGCGCTTCGATTTGATTCCTATCAAGATTAAGCGCCGTATAAATACTGTATGTTGTTG
>CM065713.1:18950093-18960093 GCA_017654935.2 Phymorhynchus buccinoides
TGATGGCATTCTGCCTAACGTCCTCCGGTCTGCAACAGACACATCATAGGGACATTAGTGAAATGAATAAAGGGAAGGAACTTCTCGTAATTAACTCCCTTTTTACCAAAGTTATTTATGGCACCTATTTGCTTAGCAAAAGTAAAAGTAGCTGCCACAAAAAAGTAGCTGGTAAAAAGGGAGTTAATTACGAGTTGTGGAAGCTACTTTCACTTTGCTAGACGAATAGGTGCCATAAATAACTGTTGGTAAAAAGGGAGTTAATTACGAGAAGTTATTTCCACTTATTCATTTCACCATATCCTCTCTCTTAGCCTCACTATTTCATATTTATATGGGACAGTAGTAGAGATAAAGATGGTGAGAACGATCCTGGAGGCAATGTCCGGAGGCAGTGCAACACCAGGAAAGCCCGAATTGTTAACAATACAGATGTGTATGCTAAGGGAGTAGATAAGGGGTGCGCCTTATATATAGTGCGCTGTAGCGTCTTATCGGCCGAAAATTACGGTAATTGTTTTAGTCCGTCAACCCGAATTTCACAGAGACGCCTCTGTGACTATGAAGTACCACCAAATACCAGGAATACCAAATAATTGCTATCATATTGTTTTACATCTCTCTCTCTCTCTCTCTCTCTCTCTCTCTCTCTCTCTCTCTCTCTCTCTCTCTCTCTCTCTCTCTCCTTATATGATAGTATCTCCCCCAGATGGTAATGATCACCCCTACTGTAATTCGATGTATGCTGGGCTTCCAGCAGAACAGGTTTCGCGCTTACAGAGAGTGCAGAACAGTGCTGCTCGGCTTGTGCTTGGCAAAAGAAAGCGTGATCACATCACACCTCTTTTGGCTGAGCTCCACTGGCTTCCTGTCAAATTCCGCTGGCAGTTCAAGATGACTACTCTCGCTTTTCGTCACTTTGACAAAACTCTTCCTCAGTACCTCTCTTCTTCTCTCTGCACCTACCAAAGCTCTCGTACTCTTCGTTCTTCTTCCCAGAAACTTCTTAAAGTTCCTAAGCGGTCCTTGAAATCTTCGGGTGAGAGGGCGTTTAGTTTTGTTGCACCAAACGTTTGGAATTCTCTCCCTGACCATACCCGTAACCAGTCCACTCTTCCTTCCTTCAAGTCCCAACTAAAAACCCACTTCTTCAGGAAAGCTTTCTCTCTGCAAAGTCTATGATCCTTTCCCCACTCTTTGTTTTCCAGCTCATTGAAGACGTTGAGTATGAGGTTAATGCGTGCGCGCGTGTGTGTATGGGGTGGGGGTGGGAGTAGGGGGGCAGGGGTGGGTGGGTGGGGGTGGGGGGGGATGGTTGGGGTGGTGGTGTTGAAGGGAGGTGGGTGTTGGTGTGTTGTGTTATGATTATATGCAATGCATTCTCTAATATGTATTCATTTTCATAGAGATGTATGGTGAGGATGCGTGGGCCAGTTTGTTAGAAATGTTTGTACGAATGGTGAGTGAAAAGCGCATTGAGTTGCTTTGCAAGATTATGCGCTATATAAGCATTATTAATTATTATTTATTATTATTATTTGGGGGTTCTACCTGATTGACTGCTCTATTTGCTGCTATGTTGTTCTGTGCCCCAGTTTATCGCTGAGCGAATGGGGTTTGGTTTGTTGGTTGTTTTTATCTGCCCGTCTACGATCGGCAAAGGAGAATAAGCTTGTCGCAGGTTTTGTTTGGTTTTGTTCGTTTGTTTTATGTTTGTCTGTCTGTCCCAAGGGTATCTCGCTAACCGCTGCACAGAATCGCTTCAAATGTTGTGTGTGTTTGAGGGGGGTAAGGGGAGGGAGTAGGCCCTAATACAAAAGATAGAAGAAATTGGTGCATATTAAATTTATTCATGTGCCGGGTGTGTGTCCGAGTGGTCTGTTTTTCAGTTTCCCAGCACCTTCTTATATCTCGTGAAGCACTGAGAGGAATCACTTCGAATTTTGTGGATGGGTGTGGCGTGTAATACAAAGCGTAGAAGACACTGGTGTATAAGGAATGTCGTGGGGGAGGAGGGGGGGGGCGGCAGACATGGCCTCTGGTTTTCTTCACCCTCTTATCACTTCAAATTCTCTGTGGAGGTGTATCACCCAAAGGACGCAAAGAGGGTGGGGGGTAAGATGTGGGGTGGTGAGGGGGGTACAGGGGCGTTGCAGTGACACGCTCTGTGACACGCTTATTTTCTTCTCCTGCTCCTTCTACGTTCCCTGGCCACTTGTCCATACTGGGTGAAGTACGTCACAGTGAAGTACAGCTTTCACTGATCTACTTGCGGCCATCAGAACAACTCTCTCTCTCTCTCTCTCTCTCTCTCTCTCTCTCTCTCTCTCTCTCTCATCTCTGTCTCTCTCTCTCTCTCTCTCTCTCTCTCTCTCTCTCTCTCTCTCTCTCTCTCTCTCTCTCTCTCTCTCTTCTCTCTCTCTCTCTCTCTCTCTCTCTCTCTCTCTCTCTCTCTCTCTCTCTCTCTCTCTCTCTCTCTCTCTCCTCTCTCTCTCTCTCTCTGTGTGTGTGTGTGTGTGTGTGTGTGCGTGTGTGTGTGTGTGTGTGTGTGTGTGTGCATGTGTGCGAATGTATGTGCATACGTGTGTGCTCATAATATGTGTGTGAGAGTATATGTAGGAGTATGTGTGTGTGTGATTGTATTTGTATGTGTGTGTGTGTGTTTGCGTGTTTGTCAGTTTGTGGGGTGTTTGTTTGTGGGTGTGTTTGTGGGTGTGTGGGCGTGCATGAGCATGTGTGTATGTCTGTGTGTATGCGTCTGTCTGTTCTGTCTGTCTGTCTGAATGTTTTTCTTTCTGTCTGTCTGAATGTTTTTCTTTCTTTCTGTCTGTCTGTCTGTCTGAATGTTTTTTCTTTCTGTCTGTCTGTGTCTCTGTTTTTCTCAGGGCACGCGTCTGTGTTTCTAGCCTGCACACATGCGTCTGTGCCTTCCTGCCTGTCTGTCTGCTTACCTGTGTCTGTCTGTCTGTCTGTCTGTCTGACAGCTTTGCCTAGGCATCAAGGGCCCGGTGACAGGAGTCTGGGTGAGATTCCTCTACATGAGGACGGGCGACACTGAGTTATCCTCTGACAGCGTATGGTTCTCCGTTAGTGCACCAGAGACAAGGTACAACATTGCGAAACACTGATCATTATATAATAGATCGTCAGAGGTCTACCTGGTTTTGTCGACAACATAGAAATGTTTGGTAACAATATGTTAGTAACAATAGTTTCTTTGCAAGGTGTGTTTTTGTTAGTACTCCTGACCTTGTCTTTGCAGGATCTTGTGGAAG
Organism: Phymorhynchus buccinoides; assembly: GCA_017654935.2. NCBI lineage: Eukaryota > Metazoa > Mollusca > Gastropoda > Neogastropoda > Raphitomidae > Phymorhynchus > Phymorhynchus buccinoides. The sequence goes on from CM065713.1 coordinate 18,953,369, forward strand.
GTCTCATCTCAGGATAATGTCTTGACGTTTTCATGATTTTGACTTAAGAAGTGGTCGTTTTTAATACAGAAAGTTAATTGTTTCACTGCATACACCCTGCCATCCACACCAAAACTATAACTGTATATATAATAATGCTTTACGCCCTCTTTGGCCTTTCGGCCATGTGGGGAACTATGACTGTATGCACTGAAGTTCCTAAGTTATAGGCAATGGAAGAATCTGGCCGCCATGTTGGCTGCCATGTTGGCCACCATTCTGAATTCAAAAGGAGGTTAAAATAATACTCTTGAATATTAGGCCCAGGATTCGTATCTACAGCTACTTAAAACTTAATGCCACTATGATTCTATATGCAGTGTATTTGAAAGGTTAAAGAGAACTATGTTATTTGGTAGTACTAGCCAGCTTGGTCGCCATCTTGAATTGAGCAAATGCCAAGAGGTTGTCTATCAGGAGACCTTAAGACCTTCTTCATCAATTTGGTCCAGACTACTGAAAACTGCACACAGAAACCATGTTGCCAAACATTTCCAGGTTCTACCCTTCTGCCACAGGAATGTAATGAACGAATTTTCTTTGAGACATTTTCGATGAGAAAGTAATATTATTTGGTAGCGAAACTGCAATCCCGTTTCACGCATGTGAATGAGTCAATTGAAAACCTTGTAGAAGCCCCTCCCCTTCAGTCAGCTGGCCTGCGCAGGAATGCTGACAGAGGCTTGAACTCGACATTTGCCGGCTTTGTCAGCTTGCCGGCTTTGTCTATTGATTACGCCTGTTTCAAAATTACTCGATTGCGCCTGTTTGAAAATTACTCCATTGCGCCTATTTAAAAATTACTCAATTACGTCTGTTTGAAAATTACTCAATTGTACCTGTTTGAAAATTACTCATTTGCGCCTGTTTAAAAATTACTCAATTGCACCTGTTTCAAAATTACTCAATTACGCCTGTTTCAAAATTGCTCAATTGCGCCTGATTGAAAATTATTCAATTACGCCTGTCTGAAAATTGCTCAATTGTGCCTGATTGAAAATTACTCAATTACACCTGTTTGAAAATTGCTCAATTGCGCCTGATTGAAAATTGCTCAATTACGTCTGTTTGAAAATTGCTCAGTTACGCCTGGTTTCCGCAGTTGATGTAGCCTATGTTAGAAGTTCAATTTCAGATGACTGTGAAATCAAAACTAGAAAAGCAGTTTAAAATGAATGCTTTCTGTATCTTTATAAAAAGAAAACCTTCAAAATGATGATGGTTGTGAAGTGAAAAAAGAAAGAAGAATGTTAGTCTATCTTAATAATAATAATAATAATTGGCACTTATATAGCGCACATATCTAGAAAATTCTATTCATGGCGCTTTACAAAGAAATAAAACTATAAACATTCACACACACACATTCACACACACACACACACACACACACACACACACACACACACACACACACACAAAAGAAAGACGATGAAGGGGAGAGGGTGGGAAGGGGGGTGACGCGGGTGGGAGGGGGGGGGAGGGCGTAACACACACATACACGCTGCATGCACACACACACACACACACACACGCACAAAAACTTCAATTTCTGCAAAACTTCCATTATGTCTCCTTCATTATCGAACTTGGCCTAGATCTTCCTACTACCTACCCGCATGCAAAATTTGAGCACCCTAAGTCCATCCGTTCAAACACTAAAACGCTAAACTTTGAGCACCCTAAGTCCATCCGGTCAAAGGTCAAGGTCACTGGAGCCATTGCAACAGGCGCGGTTGATGACGACATCGGGCGCAATTGACACAGGCGCAATCGAGCATAGATGTAATCAGAATAGGCGTGATTGAGATGCACCGGGCTTTGCATTGTTTTGTTTTCGTTGTTCTGTCTCCCTTTCAGTTGGGGCTACGTGTGTGACGACATCTACAGTCGGGTGCAGGATGCGCGGCCCAATCTGGGCCCCTACTATCTGCAGGGGGTGGGTGCCTCGGTGGATGAAGATGCAGACCAGGAGGCTTTCGCTGACCACCTGGTGCTTGATAGCACAGACACTGTGGACCACGTGGGTGAGTCCTTGAAGGAGTTCACTGTGCTGCTAAATCCATTGGGCTGTTTGGGTGGAGTTATTGTCATTAGCCTTTGGTTTTGTTCGCATTTTGTTCATTGATTTCTCCTCTGCTATCAATACTATACAGCCTCATCTCTTATTGGCTCTGAAATTGTTACGTTTAGATGCTGATCCCAAGCTCATTCTCTGGATAGTCAGTGTTCTGCTCCACACAACGCAGTCTGTTCGTTTTCATTCTGTTGTTTCTTCTAAACGCTGAACTTCTACTGGTGCTCCCCAAGGTACAGTTCTATCCCCTATTCTTTTCACATTGTATTCTAACGACTGCACAGGTACAGAGGAAACACCCGTCATCAAATATTCTGATGATTCTGCAATTCAAGATCTGTCAAATTCAGATTCAGTTTATTTAAGTGAAGTTGAAAAATTGTGTTCTTGGTGTAAAAACAACTATTTTGATTTGAATGTAGTAAAAACAAAAGAAATGCTGATTGATTTTCGCAAAGACCCACTGCCTGTTCTGAAGTTTGTGACTGATGACGAGACTGTTTAGAGAGTGAATTAGTATAAATTTCTTGGTACAGTACTGGACAGCAAGCTTACTTTTGATAAACTGTTGATCATATTCATAAGAAAGGCCAGCCAAGACTATTTTGCTTACAAAATCTCTTCTCTCCCTACTAGACCGGTCCTCTACCTTTGACACTATCGATCACCAAACACTTCTATCTCGACTTCAACATACCTTTGGCGTCTCTGACACAGCACTCTCGTGGTTTCATTCCTACCTCTCTGATCGCACTCAACTTGTCTCTGTTAATGGCCTCTCTTCTCGTTCAGCTGCTTTGGAGCATGGTGTTCCTGAGGGCTCTGTCTTGGGACCTATTCTCTTTGTCCTTTATACAGAACCCATTTCCGACATTGTTTCTTATCATGGCATTTCCCATCACTGTTTCTCTGACGACAACCAGATGTACCCGTCTGCTGATCCCTCTCTGCTTCCGTCCATTATCCAACGTACACAAGCATGCATTGGTAACATTAAATCATGGATGACTAACAACAAGCTACAATTGAACAATGGTAAAGCATAAATGAATTTGATTGTTCCCAAGAAGCTCTTGTCAGCAAACTCTGTCCTCACTTCCATCCAGTTAGAAAACTCTCTTATCCACACTTCTACAACTGTACGCAATCTTGGCGTCACACTTGATCAGACTCTCTCCTTCCAAAACCAGATTTCCTCTGTCTGTCGTGCTTGTTACTTAGAACTTCGGCGCATTGGATCTGTAAGACATCTTCTTTCCGAGGAAGCTATCAAATCTCTCATCTCTGCCTTCGTACTCTCCAGACTAGATTACTGTAATTCCCTTCTTGCTGGCTGCCCACAAACTGTTCTCGATAAACTTGAAAAAAATTCAAAACAATGCTGCTCGCCTTGTACAGAAGTGCTCAAAATTCTCTCATTCTACCCTTATGCTTGAATCTCTTCACTGGCTTCCTGTTGGAAAGCGTATCGACTACAAGCTCTCTCTGCTCTGTTGCAAATCCCTGAATGGTCTTGCTCCTTCTTATATCGATGATCTCCTGAACCTTTACACACCTCTTAGACAGTTACTCTCCTCCTCTGACACTTCTCTCCTCCAGATCCCTCGTTACCGCACCAGGACCCTTGGCGAACGTTCCTGCTCTTTTCAGGCCTCCTCTACTTGGAACAAACTCCCTCTTCCTCTCCGTTCTGCCAACTCCCTTTCTTCATTTACGTCTTCCCTCAAAACCACTTTTCAAATCGTAGCCTGCTCTGTTCTTTTGGAAAGTAATGTTTGTCCCTTCTGTGCGCGTGTGTTTGTGCGCGTGCGTGCAGTGTGTGGTTTGTGCAAGTGTGTGTTGTGTGATGTGGTGTGTGTGTGTGTTTATGAATTATAAAGTAATTTTGTATGTAAACGTTCTTACAACTTTAAGCTTAATTTTTTCTTGAATCAGTATTATGTAATTTTTCAAAAGAAAGTAATGTGTTTATGAATTATAAAATAACTTAAAAATGTAATGCATATTCTTAACTAGTATATACATTTATTAACTTTGTGTGTGCAATATGGCCGGAGTGTTTGCATGGGCAATGTGATTCTAGTATATATGAATTTATATACCTTGTGGGTGCAATATGGTTGACGTATTTGTTGCAGCAATGTGATTGTTTTTATTACATAATTTCTTATGTGTTCTAGTGTTATAACTATGTGTTTTGCACCCGACTGTAATTTCTCTGCATAGAGATAATACAGTTTTCTTGACTTGACTTGACTTGACTTCACTTGACACCAGATGCCGTTCTATTTAGAGGCCGTTGCTTAGCAACGAAAATCTGGCTCTTTCTCTCTTTTTTGTCTATCTCACTCTTCCATACGTTTCCCCTTTTTGTTCTTGGCTTAATTTTGTTAATTGTCTAATATGTTCTAATATGCGCCCAACATAGTCGAATGTTGTCTAATATAGTTTAACATGATGTAATATTCGTCTAGTCTTGTACGACTGTCTCATATTGTCCGAAATGATCTACTTAGTATACGTCGAATGTTGTCAAATTGTCTAATATTGTCTAGTATGTGTTCAGTACGTTCGAATGCTCTATATTTTGTTCATTGTCTAAAATCGCTATTATATACGTGAAGTACGTGAAGAGAAGGTAAGTAACGATCAATAAAACAATTAATCAATTAGCCAATCCATCCATTATATAATTCATAGATCAATCAATCAATCAGTCGGTTCAAATCTCCCCTTATCTTGTGCTTTACGAAACCCACTCAAATTTACACATTGAAACATGTTCACCGAGACATGTTGACCAAGAAACGATATTCTGACAATTCTCGGGAAAGCGATAGAAGCGGTTAGGATCGGTTAGGATCAGCCCAGGATTAGTTTCATCAAACTGGAAGAAACAACAACCAGGTTTTAAGATCGAGGGCCGTAAGCATGAGGAGGACGGGGGCCAAAGCACAAGATTGCCAAACAGGCGTTGACAAGTCTTCACTGAGGACCAACATTGTACCAATTCTCGGGAACTAGATAGGGCGAGGATCAGCCTAGGTTTATTTTGATAAAACTGGAGAGAAAAAAAAAGTTCAGGGTCGTAAAAATGAGGGGGGGGGGGGGGGGGGGGGGTCTATAGTACAAGGTTGCCCAAATGTCTTCCCAACAGAGGTGGCGCACCGAATGCGCATGCCCCAGATGAGGCCCAATGGCTATGGCATCCGGGACCCGGGGGTCACCGGAAGTGACGGGGAGTACACTTTGACCTTCCACCCTTATGAATGCGGTCACGATCTCCCGCTTGTCTCCTTGTGTGAAGCTGATGAGGTATGGTGTGATGTATGTGTGTGTTGGGAAGGGGGGGTGTTTGTTGTGGTGTTGTGTGTAAGAGAGAGAGAGTGTGTGTGTGTGTGTGTGTGTTGTGTGTGTGTGTTGTGTGTGTCAAGTCAAGTCAAGTCAAAATGATCTATATTGACGATAAAAGAATAAGCTTGTGTGTGTGTGAATCAGAATCAGAATCAGAATCAGAATCAAGGTTTATTGCCCTTTAAAACCAATACAAGGTTTTATATGACACTAATAAATATTATAACAATAACGGTAATAATAACAGTATAAAGTTTTAATTACGTAACATTTTTTGTTAAATACTTCTTCTTTTTTTTCTTTCTTTGTACTGGTTGCGCTACTGCTTGAGGCAATTGAGGCGATTGATTGAGACAACTGTGTGTATATTTTGCAAGCTCACTTATAAGGGCGTCATTTGTAATTAATTTGCTAGGTGTAACATTATATAATTTATGTTTTTATTTTTCTTCAACGAGTTTTATAAATTGTATTCTTATTTCCACATGTTTTGTACAATTACCTAAAAAATGAATTTCATCTTCTACTTCGTTACATTGTAAACATAGCCTTTTCTCTCTAGGTATATTAGAATGTCTACCTTGTGTGTGTGTGTGTGTGTGTGTGTGTGTGTGTGTGTGTGTGTGTGTGTGTGTGTTGTGTGCGCGTGTGTGTGTGCGTGTGCGTGCGTGCGTGCGTGCGTGTGTGTGTGTGTGTGTGTGTGTGAGAGAGAGAGAGAGAGAGAGAGTGTGCTTGCGTATATGAGAGAGACAGACAAACAAGGTGTGTGTGTGTGTGTGTGTGTGTGTGTGTGTGTGTGTGTGTGTGTGTGTGTGTGTGTGTGTGTATGTATGTGTGTGTGTGTGTGTGTGTGTGTTTGTGTGTGTGTGTGTGTGTGCGTGTGCGTGTGCGTGTGCGTGTGTGCGTGTGCGTGCGTGTGCGCGTGCGCGCGCGTGCGTGCGTGTGCATGTGTTTTCAGTTTTGACGACCACATGTACACTGGAATACCTATGCTCTCTCCCTCTCTCTCTCTGTGTTTATCTCCATCTATCTCCCTTTCTCCCCCCTCTCTCTATCTTCCTCTCTCTCGTAATTATTCGTATCATTACCAACACCATCTATAGAATGTTTTTTTATTTATTTATTTGTACACACACACACACACACACACACACACACACACACACACACACACACACACACACACACACTGCCCTCCCCACCCTCCTACAACCCCCACCCCCCCACACACACACACACATACACACACACCACA
>CM065713.1:18965093-18970093 GCA_017654935.2 Phymorhynchus buccinoides
CCGGTCCTGGCGGGCAGGCTCAGGGGGTGGATGTGCGCATGCGCAGCAAAGGGTGTGCTTCCGGGTCGGCGGAGTTCACGTTCGACTCCTCCGTGGCTTCCATCGAGCCCACTTCCGGCAGCGTTTATGGTAACAACAAAGTTAGGCCTTAATGAATAAAGCAGTTATTCCTTCTTCTACTTCTGTTTAAAGACACACCAGATCCATGAGTGAAAAGCACGGGTTTCACGTGTTCCCCTCTCTCGCTGGTGGTAAGAAATCTTACTTTGACAAGGTTTGACTCCCATACAAATGCCCCCAAATTGAAAACGAGACAGACTGTTTGGAGCAGCGTCAATTTGAAGTTGGGGGCATTTGTATGTGGGTCACACCTACCCAGAAAAAAACAAGGGACTTGATCTTCCTGGGTCAGTGGGTCTTTAAAGACCCCCCACCACGTCACGTGTCACATTCTCTCTTATGCTAGGAAGATTTCTTAATATTTCTTACCAGCTATAAGAGGGAAAACACGTGAAAAGCGTGCTTTTGACACGTGACGTGGGACGTGGGTCTTAAAAAGTTGAGGCCAGCATTTTGCGGTATAAATGCTTGTCAATTTAATACAGAAAATCGTATTCTTCAAAATTGAAGACGGTGGAAATTTAGTTTTGAGACAGCCTATCTTGGAAGAAAAAAAAATATAATAATAATAAGGGCATCGCCGAGCGGCAGATATGTCCTTTGCCGGCTACGCCCTGTACCTGCCCCGCCCTGTACCTCCCTTGCCCCTCACATCTTAGGCCCCCGTCCTCCATGCGTCCTTTGGGTGATAAACCAACACACCCTTGACTGGGTGAAAATCCTTTTCCGGGACGCAAACCCAATTGACACTGAGACATGTCTTCCGCTCGGCGACTTTTAAGCCCCACGTGGCTCATGTTGTGCTACAATGTCTTTTGTATGGTATTAGACCCCCTCCTTTACTGGGATGTACACACTTATTTAGTCTGGTGTACACCCTTAATCAATGGGGTGTACACCCTTAACTCGGAGACATACCTGCCGCTCGGCGACATTGAAATCCCAGTGGCTTAATTTGTGCTGCAATGTCTTCTACTCTTCTTTTTACACACCCACACAACATTTAGAGTGATTCTATACAGTATTTCACGAGATATAAGAGGCTGAAGAGAAACGGAAACATGTCTGCCGCTCGGCGACATTGTATTTCCGAGGGATAATTTATGTACCGATGTTTTTATACTCTTGGTGTCACATCCTGACACAAAATGTCAAGGGATTCTGTCTTCTAGTTCACGAGATACAGCTTGGACAAGAAATATATAGCTCAAAGAAGGAAATTTCGGTTTTCAAGGTCAAACTTCAATATGAAGGTCAGAATGACAATAATGTATGCTCGCATGTTTTCTACTCTAGGCTATACAGTACCACACACAATCTGAAGCGCTTCTGTTAAGTACACATTTGGCAAATATGGCTGAAAACCCAATTTTTATATCCCTACCACTTTCAAGGCCTACCGATCTCCCGGACATTGACCTTGATCGGTATGCCAACATCAGAACGGGCATAAGCCAAAGTACCTACATGCCAAATTTGAAGACTCTAAGACCAACGGTGTGGAAGTTATGGCCCCTTAAAGAATTTCGGTTTTCAAGGTCATACGCCAAGGTCAAGGTCAGGATGGCAACACTTTTTGTGCGGATGCCTTCCTTTCATGGTGACACACCACCACACAAAATTTGAAGCGATTCGGTCAAGCGGTTCGGGAGATATCCTTGGGACAGACAGAAAAACAAACCAAAAAACAAAGAAACATACACGAACGAAAATAGACTCGGCAAAGGTCAAGGTCACTGGAGCCATTGCAACAGGCGCGGTTGATGACGGCAAAGGACAATAAAGATTGTTTCCATAGAAGGACTAAATTGGGACCTACAGATTATCGTGAATTGTCCAACTGTTATGGTTCCCCTTTTTTAATCAGCTGGTTTCCGCCATTTTTTTGTTGGGCTAGATAAGCATTAAAAAATATTTTTAGTTTTTTTATTTTAAAAAATCCTATGCTAACAAAAGCTTAAAATTGCTTTTGGTTTCATTGATTTTAGACCTGCAGTCTACTTACTGCAACAATGCTTAGATTTTTTGATTTTTTGTGGGGTGAGTGTTTAGGCTTACGGTGTCAATAGCTTAAAATACAACAACAACATTTTGTTTGGTTGTTGTTGTTGTTGTTGGCCAGCCTGTAGGATAACTTTACTATGCTTGCCAATGGACTATTGAACTAGCAAGGGCTTCAATGGATCAGCCAGACATTAGGCAAAGGGGTGTAAGTAAATAATAATAATAATAATAATAATAGTTGTACATTTATATAGCGCTTTACCTCAGATGAGCCCAAAGCGCTTTACAATCAATTTTTTATCAACAAATAGACAACAAAAACAGCATTCAAGAATGACACCAACCAGCAACAACGCATACATACAAAGCAACTCTCTCTCTCTCTCTCTCTCTCTCTCTCTCTCTCTCTCTCTCTCTCTCTCTCTCTCTCTCTCTCTCTCTCTCTCTCTCTCTCTCTCTCTCTCTCTCTCTCTCTCTCTAACACACATACACACACACACACACACACACACACACACACACACACACACACACACACACACACACACACATTTAACAACACCGACAGTAAAGGCATATCGTCAGATCCTGGCTATATCCTGCTGCACCCTAAATATTGGATCAGTTGTCTATCGTTGTGTGCACGTGAGGGAAGGTTGAATAAGAGGTTTGTGCTGTGTTTTGTGGTGTGTGTGTGTGTGTGTGTGTGTGTGTGTGTGTGTGTGTGTGTGTGTGCGTGTGTGTGTGCGTGTGTGTTTGTATGTGTTTTGGTTTTATGGGTTATGTGTGCACGCATGTGTCTGCGTGCGTACGTTGTGTGTGAGTGTAGTTGTATGTGTATCATGTGTATCATCTAACGTTTGTGTATGAAAGATGAATAATGGGTCGGTGTCGATAAATGTGTGTGTGTGTGTGTGTGTGTGTGTGTGTGTGTGTGTGTGTGTGTGTGTGTGTGTGTGTGTGTGTGTGTGTGAGAGAGAGAGAGAGAGAGAGAGAGAGAGAGAGAGAGAGAGAGAGAGAGAGAGTTGCTTTGTATATGCGTTGTTGCTGGTTTGTGTCATTCTTAAATACTATTTTTATTATCTACTTGTTGAAGAATAATTGACTGTAAAACGCTTTGGGCTCATTTGAGGTAAAGCGCTATATAAATGTATTATTATTATTATTATTATTATTATTAAACATGTTAACCCTGACTCCGGGGCTGTCTTATTTTTGCATGTCACTGTTGTCCATGAGCTCTTTCCGAGACCCTACAGGGGATTACTTTCCTCGCTTATTTTATTTCCCATCATCAAATAGAAGACACTATGCTATTTTTGCCGCTCGCACTCACGCCGCGCATGTGCGACTGAGAGAGAGAGAGAGAGAGAGAGAGAGAGAGAGAGAGAGAGAGAGAGAGAGAGAGAGAGAGAGAGAGAGACAGAGAGAGAGAGAGAGAGAGAGAGACAGAGACAGAAACAGAGAGACGAAACGAAACGAAGATTTATTTTACCAGGGTAATGATATAAGCATAAGCAAGAGGGAGAGAGAGAGAGAGAGAGAGAGAGAGAGAGAGAGAGAGAGAGAGAGAGAGAGAGAGAGAGAGACAGACAGACAGACAGACAGACAGACAGACAGACAGACAGACAGACAGACAGACAGACAGACAGACAGAGACGAAACAAAAAAACGAAATTTTATTTTACCAGGGTAATAATATAAGCATAAACAAGAGGGAGGGAGAGAGAGAGACAGACAGAGACAGAGACAGAGCGAGAGAGAGAGAGAGAGAGAGAGAGAGAGAGAGAGAGAGAGAGAGAGAGAGAGAGAGAGAGAGACAGAGAGACAGAGACAGTCACAGAGAGAGAGAGAGACACACACACACACAGACACAGAGAGAGAGAGAGAGAGAGAGAGAGAGAGAGAGAGAGAGAGAGAGAGAGAGAGAGAGAGAATGAGAGAGAGAGAGAGATATCTTGTCGTGTGGCTGACAAAATGCCTTCAAAGGAAACACCACCTGGTGTCAAAGCAAGAATAGCTAAGGACAATAACTCCCAGCTAAAGGGCTTACTGATGCTGTTTTTCTCTGTGCCTTGAGCTCAATGGTGGCCCTCACTTTGTTGGTGTCCAGGAGGCGTCATATTGACCATTCACGGGGAGGGGTTCTCACCTGACGACACCGTCACCATTGGCGATGACGATTGCGGTGACGTCACTTTCGTTTCTTATGCAGAGCTCACCTGTGAGGTTCCTGCTCGCGTGAGTAGGGGTGTGTGTGCACGGTAGGGGGGGGAGGGAGTGTAGGCGAGGGCATTAATTTTGAGCGTGCATGCGCGTTTGTGTGTGTGTGTGTGTGTGTGTGTGTGTGTGTGTGATGTGTGTATTCGCGCGTGTGTGTGTATGTGCATGTCTGTGAGTCTATCTGTGTATGTGTCTGTCTGTGAGTCTATCATACTTTCTTTCTTTGGAAAACTGCTACATTTTGTTCTGTTTCTTGTGGGATACAGGCTTCAGAAAGCATCACCAACGTTCCGGTCAAGGTCACTCAGGCCAACGGTCAACAATTGACCTCCCCAGACGAGTTTGTCTACTCAACGGACGACACCCCTATTGTCGCCAGCCTCTCCCTCTCCACCGTAAACCCCGTAGGTCAGTACTGACATCCCAAACCGCCTTTACTCATTTCAACTTATTCCCATTTGGCCTCATTCCCCATACGCCTTGTATCTTGCCTTATTCCAATGTCGCAACATTCCAAAGTTAAAGTTTTACGTCCTCTCGGCAAAGCCATATGGGACATTACTGTAATTCCCATTTTTGCTTTCTTTTTATATTGCCTTATTACTATTTTATTGTATTCCCTTTTTGTTCTATTCTTATTACACCTTATTCTC
>CM065713.1:18977593-18980093 GCA_017654935.2 Phymorhynchus buccinoides
GAGAGAGAGAGAGACTCGAATGGAACTCGAATGTTTATTGAGGAGAGAGAGAGAGAGAGAGAGAGAGAGAGAGAGAGAGAGAGAGAGAGAGAGAGAGAGAGAGAGAGAGAGAGAGAGAGAGAGAGAGAGAGAGAGAGAGAGAGAGAGAGAGAGAGAGAGAGAGAGAGAGAGACTCGAATGAAACTCGAATGTTTATTGAGAGAGAGAGAGAGAGAGAGAGAGAGAGAGAGAGAGAGAGAGAGAGAGAGAGAGAGACAGACACACAGAGTGAGAGAGAGAGAGAGAGAGAGAGAGAGAGAGAGAGAGAGAGAGAGAGAGAGAGAGTTAGCTATCTAATCATGTAAATAACATTGCAACGGGTGCGTAGCGCTTTCACTAGGTATCGAAAGAACTACCCGGATGGAAGTTCAGTTTAACGTCGCGTATCGGCTTTCGCCATGTACGACGGGCTGAACAAACCAACCAGGGTATAAACAAAAATTTATGTTCCTGAATCACTGTCTTAGAGAAGCGATCAGGATTTAATGATACATACTACCCGTTGTTAGCACTACGACTCATAGAGAAAATGAATGATGACTGTGCCAATCTGTCAGTTTGAATTCCGACAGACTAACCCTATTCCTTGCCTTAACCCGAACCCTTTTCCTAACCTTACCCTATTCCTTACCTAAGTTTAACCCTAGAATGAAATAGTGAGGCCAAGAGAGGAGATAACGAAATTGAACAAAGGGGGACAACTCTCTTTCTAATTACCCCCCCTCCACCAAAGTTGATTACGATACCAATCATCTAGCAATGCGTGGATCAGAGCCAAAGTGAGACAAACAAACATCATTCTCATTAACCCTATTTTAACCCTAACCCTAACCCTTAGTTGCCGTAGTGATTTAGCCCAGTAGTGTTATTGATACGTAGTGATAGCCGTACTGATTTATTTTGGTAGTGTTATCGATACGTAGCGATAGCGGGATGTCCCCCTTGTTCAAAACGTTTGTGAGTTTTTTGTATCCAATTAAAAGCCAGTTCAAACTGATCGTTGTGACTTTTATCAACAGAAACGGCTAGGCCTAGGTCACTAAAGACTCTGCAGCAAACCAGCTTCGAGTTCGAGTGTGTGCAATTATCGTTTGTTTCAGACCTGGGTAAAGATGGAGATCAACACCCCCTGTCACAGTCTGGGTTCATGGCGTTATTTCCGTCTTGCCTTTATCTTCTACTACTATTGAATGCATATTTCTAATTGTGTAAATGGATGAACATTAACACGTTCAATATTAAAACGATAGAGGTTGAAGTGCTCAACCTGCAGTAAGAAAGGCAAGACTGAAAATAACGGAAAGAACCGAGAAATGGAGGAGGGGGTGTTAGATCTGCATCTTTACCCAGACCTGAACCCAGCTAGTAGGGGCTACAAACAACTTCGTAATAATCCTCTTCTTTGTTGACCTCCAGACGACGGAAGTTCCTGTTCTTGCCACGACGAGGACGCATGCGCTGACCTTGACCCTCAGCTGAAGTCAGGCTGTGTCCCGGATGTGGATCTGGACGAGTCCATATTCCAGTTCGTAATTCACGAGTGCGCCACGCCGTTTGTGACGATGTTGGGCCATGACAGCGTGGACACAGACGGGAACTCAACTGACCCCACCACGCTGGACACCCTCTGGGTCATCGGGGAAGGCTTCGGAGAAGAGAATTGTCAAAACGAGGTGTGTTGGGGACATGGGGGGGGGGGAGGTGTTGGAAGGCGTGGGGGAGTGAATAGGCTTGGGTGTAGTGCTCGTTAAGTGTGTGAGTGTGTGTGTGTGTGTGTGTGTGTGTGTGTGTGTGTGTGTGTGTGTGTGTGTGTGTGTGTGTGTTTGTCACTGTGAATTGTTCTTTTGTCCATTCATGCTTTCATATATTTCATTCATACATTCATTCATTTAATCTTTTCATTCCTTCATGCACGTCAGGGGCGGATCCTGGAGGGGGTGGGGTGCTATAGGGATGTCAGACCCCATCTCCCCACCCCCACCACCAAAGAAAAGGAAAGAAAAGAAAGGAAAATGAGCGATAAATTGTAATTCCTTGCCATAGTGTTTAGCTTATTTTCTCAGGAGAGGCCTTCAGTGCATTTTTCACATTCAACAAGAAAATGAATTAGTAGTATTGTTATGTACTTGTTAGTGTCACATAAAACCATGCAACGGTTTTAAAAAATGATTCTGATTCTGATTCATTCAAGTTATTGTCAACAGAACCCTTGCCCCCCCCCCCCCTCCCCCCCATCTCCATTCCATGCCTAACTGATCCGCCCCTGCAAGTCGGGTTTCATTGATGAAAGTTCGTTTAATGTCCTCCGGCCTGGAACAGGCACATACGGGACATTAATAACTATAAAGATGGTGGGACGATCCTGGAGGTACTGCAATGCCAGGAAAGTCCCGAAGGTGTGTTTAATAATCAAGATGTATTGACTTAACATAAGGACCATAACGGTTTCCATTGGGATGAT
>CM065713.1:18982593-18985093 GCA_017654935.2 Phymorhynchus buccinoides
ACCTCCCCCTCCTCCCCTACCTCCCTCACCCTCCAGGGCGCGCGCTTCGGGGATGACGTCAGCGAGGATGACGTCAGCGTGACGGTGGGCGGCGTGACGTGTTCCGTGAATGACGTCACCAATACCCAGATTCTGTGTGACGTGTCTGAGGTGCCCGTGGGCGTGCACATTCCCGTGGTGGGTGTTCACCAGCTTTGCTAACAATAACATGAGATGTTCAGGTGAAATTGTGGCCCTATGCCCTTCGCAATTGATGCCAGGTGGCCTTCATTTGAAGGCATTTTGTCAGTTCATTCTCTCTTTCTCTCTGCCCTTTTCTCTCTCTCGCATGTGCACGTCTGTGTGCCAGCGGCAACGCCGAGCTATGCTTTTGTACTTGATCAAGGGAAATGAGATAAGCCACGAGGGTTGTCGCCAGTAATGCCACCAGAATAGCTTGCTGGTTGTCTCGGGCTCTTTACTCATAATTATGGATTTGATCATTGCATGTTGCCATCGGCCTGAATTAGGGGACACTAGTACAGTGAAAGCTCCACAAGACAGGATTCCTTGTATGTACAGTAACGACGAAAATGGTGTTTTACGTCCTCTTGGTCTGAATCAGACATATATGGGACATTTGTAAATACAAATATGGTGGGAACAATACTGGAGGCAATGCCCGGAGGCAGTACGAAACCAGTAAATTCCCGATGTTTTATTAATACAGATATATAGCTGTAGCGGTGACCACGCCTCGGTTAAACCTCATCGGCTATGGCACCGCCACAAGTATACTACTATATGTATAATACAGTACGTACAGTAACGGAAAATAGTGGTACAGTTTAGGAAGTCTCTTGTGAAAGAACGACTGGTGTTCAAACTTGGCTCTTTAGTACTGCAGTCACAAGGCCTTTGGGGACCTTCCCCAGTGCCGGATGTCCAACTATCCCTTTTGGCCGAGAGATGTAGGATGTCCCCTGGCCAAGGCGTATAGCCCTGCCCTCCTGAATAGTAAAATCCACATTTCTTCTTTGGGGGAAGAAAGAGCATCTATTGACGGAAAGTGCAGGCCCCCTTGCTTTAGCCTTTTCTGTCGGGAAATTGTCTCCCTTAGGCCGTGTACACACATAAGCGGATATTCCATGCGGAAACCCGTGCACAATCCATAAATAAGTGAAACAAAGAAGAGAACAGATTTGCGCACGTGTCCGAATTTCCCCTATATGCGTAAGCTTTTATCCTTCTTTCTTCCACTTATTTAGTGTTTTCCGTATAGAACTTACGCATCTAATGTGAACCCGGCCTAAATGTAGGAGTGCTTTTTTTCCGGCATACTCCGGATTTCCGGGTTGTTGTTTTTTTTCAGTGTAAAAAATATCTGGCTTCTGGATTGTGGAGTGCCCAAATTGTGGCTTCCGGTTTTGGGAGTTAACCGCGGTAAACAGAATGGGCACCAATTCCCGGATAAAGGACTCGAGGAAAACATTGACGGCAAATGTCGTGAGAAATGACTTAATTTTGTATCAGAACTTGGGTAGTTGTGATGTGTAAAATGTTGTCCACCGCTGCTTTGACATTAAACAAATGTCACGTCCCTGTTCTCCCACCCCCTCCCTCTTTTCCTTCTTCCCCCTCCCCACTTTCCCCGTCCCATCAACAAACGTTTTTGCTTTATGTTAATTTTCTGGTTATGAGGTTGAGTTTCGGTTTTTGGTTTTCACGATGTTTCACTACAGGTTTGGGTTTTTTTCGTGAATTCTAGTGTCAGGGTTTCGAACATCCTCCCACTTGTATATGTCCTAAATGTACCCACGGCCGTTCAATTTGGATCATTTAGTTCCCACATATGCGCTATCGTGAAACCCACTCACCTCCTCCTCTTTTGCATCTCCTTCCTTCCCCATCCATCCCTCCCTCCCATTCCTTGACCGTAGCGAGACTTCACGCGGCAGCAAAGGTAGCACGCAGGCAGGATTTCACAAGTGGGCTGCTACAGCCAAAGTTCTATTTGGTCGCTGGCAGCTTGCTTACTACACACGCGCGCAGCAGTGCAGCAAGGCTTGGTGGCTTGAAGAGTATAGCCTAGTAAAGAGTGTTCCTCTTTGCTTTGTGCTGTGGAGAAACTACACACTGACACTAGTTGTCTTTCAATTTAAATTGCTCAGCTACTGTTCGACTGAGCACCTAACTAACTACACACTTTAAACACAAGATGACTCTAGAACTTATATGTAAAAGCACACTTATCAACACTGGCTACTTTAGACAGAACACGCCGAGGAAAATGCCACATAAATCTGTGGTACTGAGGGAAAAACCTAGGCCTTTAAAATAGCGCGCACTGCTGTTCTATTCCAACCCTGACTGCTATAATGTACACAAAGCGTGGTTTATTAATTAACACTAATTACACCACAACTAGCTTTTGGTTCGAATCACTGTTCACACAATGCTGTTCACCACACACCTATGTATGCTCACACCAAAATGTTTGGCAAATCGAAAGTCTGTTTAG
>CM065713.1:19000093-19005093 GCA_017654935.2 Phymorhynchus buccinoides
GGCAGTAAGGATTGACCCTATTCTAAATGTGTCACAGAGAAATCCCACAATATTGCAGACAAAATCTTTTCTGTAGCCAAGCAAGTTTAACGGACATTTTTGGCTCAAAGATGGCTGGTGGTGAAAGGGTTGACATTAGCCTGCAGTATAGGGCCAACAGGAACATGAGAGCTGTTCAGTGGATACAATTAATACAGGCGTTTATGATTGGTTGACATTAGCCTGCAGTATGGGGCCAACAGGAACATGAGAGCTGTTCAGTGGATACAATTAATACAGGCGTTTATGATTGGTTGACATTAGCCTGCAGTATGGGGCCAACAGGAACATGAGAGCTGTTCAGTGGATGCAATTAATACAGGCGTTTATCATTGGTTGACATTAGCCTGTAGTATGGGGCCAACAGGAACATGAGAGCTGTTCAGTGGATACAATTAATACAGGCGTTTATGATTGGTTGACATTAGCCTGTAGTATGGGGCCAACAGGAACATGAGAGCTGTTCAGTGGAGGATGCAATTAATACAGGCGTTTATCATTGGTTGACATTAGCCTGCAGTATGGGGCCAACAGGAACATGAGAGCTGTTCAGTGGATACAATTAATACAGGCGTTTATGATTGGTTGACATTAGCCTGCAGTATGGGGCCAACAGGAACATGAGAGCTGTTCAGTGGATGCAATTAATACAGGCGTTTATGATTGGTTGACATTAGCCTGCAGTATGGGGCCAACAGGAACATGAGAGCTGTTCAGTGGATGCAATTAATACAGGCGTTTATGATTGGTTGACATTAGCCTGCAGTATGGGGCCAACAGGAACATGAGAGCTGTTCAGTGGATGCAATTAATACAGGCGTTTATCATTGGTTGACATTAGCCTGCAGTATGGGGCCAACAGGAACATGAGAGCTGTTCAGTGGATACAATTAATACAGGCGTTTATGATTGGTTGACATTAGCCTGCAGTATGGGGCCAACAGGAACATGAGAGCTGTTCAGTGGATGCAATTAATACAGGCGTTTATCATTGGTTGGCATTAGCCTGCAGTATGGGGCCAACAGGAACATGAGAGCTGTTCAGTGGATACAATTAATACAGGCGTTTATGATTGGTTGGCTTTAGCCTGCAGTATGGGGCCAACAGGAACATGAGAGCTGTTCAGTGGATACAATTAATACAGGCGTTTATGATTGGTTGGCTTTAGCCTGCAGTATGGGGTCAACAGGAACATGAGAGCTGTTCAGTGGATGCAATTAATACAGGCGTTTATCATTGGTTGACATTAGCCTGTAGTATGGGGCCAACAGGAACATGAGAGCTGTTCAGTGGATACAATTAATACAGGCGTTTATCATTGGTTGGCATTAGCCTGTAGTAGAGCTGTTCGATGGATAACTTTCTACAATTAGGCCTCGTACACACTTCATGCGGAAGTCCCATGCGCAATCCGTAAATAAGTTGGGGGGTTTTAAAAGAAGGGTAACAAATTACGGATTAGGGGAAATTCGGACACGTGCGCAAATCTTTTCCCTTCTTTCTTTTATTTATTTACGGATTGCGCACGGGTTTCCGCACGGAATCTCCGCATAAATGTGTACGAACCCTAAGGCCTAGTACACAATACATCCGTACTGTCCGCGCGGAAATAATCAATAAGTAAAAGAAAGAAGGAAAAAATAAGCGCACGTGTCCGAATTTTCCCTAATTCATATATTTGTTTTCCTTCTTTCTTTTATTTATTGATTTTTTTAGCGCGGAAAATCTGGATGTACTGTGTACCAGGCCTAAGGGAAAATCATGGTACGGTCTAGTCTCTTGTCGAAGACTATGACTCTCGAACGAGGGGGTCTTTGCACTGGCTCTGGTGCTGCAGCCAGAGGGGTGGGTGGGTTGGCCTTTGGGGACCTTCAGCTAACGCCAGCCGTCCTCAAATCCCTTTGGCCTGGAGAGTGGGGATGTACCCTGTGCCAGGCGTCTCCACTATAAACAAATTCTAGCCCAGCCTCACGGAATAGTATCTGCCCCCTCTGCTATCTGGCAGCCATGGTCGGAAACGAGTGAGTGGCCTACAGATCGGGGTGGGTGTGGGTTCTTTTTCTGCTGCGCGGCCCCACTAGGCCTGCATAATGGTTATTATCTGTCTAGTAGCTGTCAGAACTCTGTCTCTCTCTCTCTCTCTCTCTCTCTCTCTCTCTCTCTCTCTCTCTCTCTCTCTCTCTCTCTCTCTCTCTCTCTCTCATGCTGGTATGTGTGACTGTGAGGTGGGTGAGGTGATTATGAAACTGATAGGACACTGGAAGAAGGGACTAGCAGTGAGGTTCAGGTTGGTGATACAGAGGAAGAAGCAGACATGGGGTGCAGTGATCAACCTAGCACACTAGGTGGAGACAGCTGACATGGGGTGCAGTGATCAGCCTAGCACACTAGGTGGAGACAGCAGACATGGGGTGCAGTGATCAGCCTAGCACACTAGGTGGAGACAGCAGACATGGGGTGCAGTGATCAACCTAGCACACTAGGTGGAGACAGCTGACATGGGGTGCAGTGATCAACCTAGCACACTAGGTGGAGACAGCAGACATGGGGTGCAGTGATCAACCTATCAAACTAGGTGGAGACAGCTGACATGGGGTGCAGTGATCAGCCTAGCACACTAGGTGGAGACAGCAGACATGGGGTGCAGTGATCAGCCTAGCACACTAGGTGGAGACAGCTGACATGGGGTGCAGTGATCAACCTAGCACACTAGGTGGAGACAGCAGACATGGGGTGCAGTGATCAGCCTAGCACAGGTGGAGACAGCAGACATGGGGTGCAGTGATCAGCCTAGCACAGGTGGAGACAGCAGACATGGGGTGCAGTGATCAGCCTAGCACACTAGGTGGAGACAGCAGACATGGGGTGCAGTGATCAGCCTAGCACACTAGGTGGAGAAAGCAGACATGGGGTGCAGTGATCAGCCTAGCACAGGTGGAGACAGCAGACATGGGGTGCAGTGATCAGCCTAGCACAGGTGGAGACAGCAGACATGGGGTGCAGTGATCAGCCTAGCACACTAGGTGGAGACAGCAGACATGGGGTGCAGTGATCAACCTAGCATAGGTGGAGACAGCAGACATGGGGTGCAGTGATCAGCCTAGCACACTAGGTGGAGACAGCAGACATGGGGTGCAGTGATCAGCCTAGCACACTAGGTGGAGAAAGCAGACATGGGGTGCAGTGATCAGCCTAGCACAGGTGGAGACAGCAGACATGGGGTGCAGTGATCAGCCTAGCACAGGTGGAGACAGCAGACATGGGGTGCAGTGATCAGCCTAGCACACTAGGTGGAGACAGCAGACATGGGGTGCAGTGATCAACCTAGCATAGGTGGAGACAGCAGACATGGGGTGCAGTGATCAGCCTAGCACACTAGGTGGAGACAGCAGACATGGGGTGCAGTGATCAACCTAGCATAGGTGGAGACAGCAGACATGGGGTGCAGTGATCAGCCTAGCACACTAGGTGGAGACAGCAGACATGGGGTGCAGTGATCAACCTAGCACACTAGGTGGAGACAGCAGACATGGGGTGCAGTGATCAGCCTAGCACACTAGGTGGAGACAGCAGACATGGGGTGCAGTGATCAACCTAGCATAGGTGGAGACAGCAGACATGGGGTGCAGTGATCAACCTAGCACACTAGGTGGAGACAGCTGACATGAGGTGCAGTGATCAGCCTAGCACACTAGGTGGAGACAGCAGACATGGGGTGCAGTGATCAGCCTAGCACAGGTGGAGACAGCAGACATGGGGTGCAGTGATCAACCTAGCACACTAGGTGGAGACAGCAGACATGGGGTGCAGTGATCAGCCTAGCACAGGTGGAGACAGCAGACATGGGGTGCAGTGATCAGCCTAGCACAGGTGGAGACAGCAGACATGGGGTGCAGTGATCAGCCTAGCACAGGTGGAGACAGCAGACATGGGGTGCAGTGATCAACCTAGCACAGGTGGAGACAGCAGACATGGGGTGCAGTGATCAACCTAGCACAGGTGGAGACAGCAGACATGGGGTGCAGTGATCAGCCTAGCACACTAGGTGGAGACAGCAGACATGGGGTGCAGTGATCAACCTAGCATAGGTGGAGACAGCAGACATGGGGTGCAGTGATCAGCCTAGCACACTAGGTGGAGACAGCAGACATGGGGTGCAGTGATCAACCTAGCATAGGTGGAGACAGCAGACATGGGGTGCAGTGATCAACCTAGCACACTAGGTGGAGACAGCTGACATGAGGTGCAGTGATCAGCCTAGCACACTAGGTGGAGACAGCAGACATGGGGTGCAGTGATCAGCCTAGCACAGGTGGAGACAGCAGACATGGGGTGCAGTGATCAACCTAGCACACTAGGTGGAGACAGCAGACATGGGGTGCAGTGATCAGCCTAGCACAGGTGGAGACAGCAGACATGGGGTGCAGTGATCAGCCTAGCACAGGTGGAGACAGCAGACATGGGGTGCAGTGATCAGCCTAGCACAGGTGGAGACAGCAGACATGGGGTGCAGTGATCAACCTAGCACAGGTGGAGACAGCAGACATGGGGTGCAGTGATCAACCTAGCACAGGTGGAGACAGCAGACATGGGGTGCAGTGATCAGCCTAGCACAGGTGGAGACAGCAGACATGGGGTGCAGTGATCAGCCTAGCACAGGTGGAGACAGCAGACATGGGGTGCAGTGATCAACCTAGCACACTAGGTGGAGACAGCAGACATGGGGTGCAGTGATCAACCTAGCACACTAGGTGGAGACAGCTGACATGGGGTGCAGTGATCAACCTAGCACACTAGGTGGAGACAGCAGACATGGGGTGCAGTGATCAGCCTAGCACAGGTGGAGACAGCAGACATGGGGTGCAGTGATCAGCCTAGCACAGGTGGAGACAGCAGACATGGGGTGCAGTGATCAACCTAGCACACTAGGTGGAGACAGCTGACATGGGGTGCAGTGATC
>CM065713.1:19015093-19017593 GCA_017654935.2 Phymorhynchus buccinoides
AGAGAAGAGTAGAAAGAGTGAGTGAGAGAGAGAGAGAGAGAGTGGGAAGTGAGAGTGTGTGTGAGAGAAAGAGTGTGTGTGTGGGATAGAGAGAGACGTGAGTGAGAAGAAGAGAGACGCGTATGTGTGTGTGCCAGGGGTGTAGAGCGTCCAAGAAGGTGTGTGACTATCAGACAGCAGGGCAGACGACACAGTGCTGCTCTGCATGGTGTGGTGTGAGAGTGAGTGACTTTGTAGAGAGGACAATACCAAGAAAGCATACAGCAAATGAAGACTGAGTGTGCCAGTCATTGCGTCCAAGGAGAGATCAGACAGGAGGGCAGACGACCAAAGAAAGGGAGAAGGAAAAAGTCTGTGGCAAAGGTCGAACGAAAAGAAAGAAAAAAAGAAGGAAAAAACACGTAAGAATTGTTTATAGCAAAGAAACCTTGCCCAGGGCACATCCTCACTCTCTCTGTCAAAATAGCAAAGAAACCTTGCCCAGGGCACATCCTCGCTCTCTGTCAAAGGTCTCTGTCCTCGCTCAAAAGAACTTCAGGGCAGTTGGAGTACAACCTTGCCAGTTATTAAAGTCGAGTCGACGTATTCCAAGTCGCGGTTAACAGGATAACTGTTCAAGTTTGTTCAAGTTTAGTTTAATCCTTTTACCCCTATTGGGGTGTGGACACACCCCACTCCACCCCCCAATCTGGTACTTTACGCCCCTCTCAACCTTGTCATTTACGCACCCACCCCCACCCCCTTCAAATTGTCCCATCGAAAATGTTCGCAAAGAAGCGCCATTCTTCCATTCTCAGGATAGGGTTAGCCTAGAATTATCAGCCTAGAATTATTTTCATAAAAGTGAAAAAAAGCGGACTTTTAGATTGAGGGTCGTAAAATGTGGGTGGTGGTGTCTAAAGTACAAGGTTGCCGATTTCTGTGGCAACCATTATCGCCAAACTGTCTACATCTGAGCACGTCTTATCCGTTTTCAATTTACCGGTAGTTAGTTAGTTGGTTAATTTGTTAGGTAGTTAGTTGGTACATTTGGTTGGTTGGTTGGTACAGGTTGGTTGGTTGGTTGGTTGGTTGGTTGGTGGTTAGTTGGGACATGGTTGGTTGGTTGGTGGGTTGGTTGTGTTGGTTGGTTGGTTGGTTGGTTGGTTGGTTAGTTAGTTAGTTAGTTAGTTATACATTGTACAGACAGTGGTTGATCTGGAGTACTGCCTTCCTTCAATGATTAATTGACTCATTCATGCATTCCTACATTCAGCTACACGTAAATATTTATTGGTCGTCAGGCCGGGGACCAGATCGTCCTGCCCACCACCTCGCACCGTCACAGCCAAATTGAGAACGAAGTCCGCGAAATAGCCTCCGTCAGCGAAGACGGTTTCACCTTGACCTTGACCGAAGCCTTGGCCTATGATCACGTGGTGGTGAAGGCGTCCCTCGACGGCTTGGAGTTGACCTTGAGGGGGGAGGTGGGGCTGCTGAGCCACAATGTCAAGGTCATGGGGTCAGAGAATGATGAGTGGACTGAGGACATCCCGGCGTGTGAGGAGGAATTTAATGCAGGTAGAGAGAGAGAGAGAGAGAGAGAGAGAGAGAGAGAGAGGAGGTAGGGAGGGAGGGGAGAGAGAGAGAGAGAGGGAGAGAGAGAGAGGGGGGTTGAGAGAGGGGGGACTAGAGAGAGAGGTAACGGAGAGAGAGGTCCAGGGGATATGAGACAGGGAAAGAGAGAGAGAGGGGGGGTTGAGAGAGAGAGAGAGAGAGAGAGAGGGGGTAGAGGGAGAGGGATAGATGAGAGAGAGAGGGGGAGAGAGAGGCAGTATACCCACTTACCACATCTTGAGACTGTAACCACGCAGGTACGGAAGATGAAGAATTTACGTTTTCAAGGTTAAAGTTGAAGGCCAAGGTCAAACAAGGTTATGTAAATTGAAAGACACAGTCTGAAATGGGGTGTGAACCCCCCTCTACCAAATTTGATCAATATTCATCCAGTTGTTTTTTACGGTAAAAAAAAGTTCTGACTCTCAGACAGACAGACACACTGAAGCCAAAGAGAAGAAAATGTGTGTAACGTCCTCCGGCCTGGTACATATGGGACATTTATAGATGTGCAGACAGTGGGTCGATCCTGGAGGTACTAAAATGTGTGTAACGTCCTCCGGCCTGGTACATATGGGACATTTATAGATGTACAGACAGTGGGTTGATCCTGGAGGTACTAAAATGTGTGTAACGTCCTCCGGCCTGGTACATATGGGACATTTATAGATGTACAGACAGTGGGTTGATCCTGGAGGTACTAAAATGTGTGTAACGTCCTCCGACCTGGTACATATGGGACATTCGTAAATGTACAGACAGTGGGTCGATCCTGGAGGTACTGCTACACCCGGAAAGACCCGTTGCTTTAAGTAATACTTAGCATATATTGAACCCAAACCATATTCCTCGTTTGACTTTCATAGGCCAAAGATTACGAATTTAGGGTGGTTTTTGTTTGCAT
>CM065713.1:19022593-19030093 GCA_017654935.2 Phymorhynchus buccinoides
TCAATACTGCGCACGTCACGTGGAAAAAATAAAACAATTTGGGGTCACTTCAAAAAATCCGTTCAAAAAGACTAGTGGGTGCTTTCCCTTGCTGTAAGAACCAAAAACGGACCACTGAGAGTCAGGAAAAGGAAGCACTAACTTAGTATATTGCATTGTGGGTAGGGAGAAAGTGAAAGTGAACGTACTAGACCTGACGTTCAGCGGGCGCAATCGGCGCATACAGGCTGCATGGGTTGACAAAATTCGGGCAGCTTCGGCGTTTGTAGTAGAGAGAGAGTTAAAAAACAAAACTAAACTGTCTGACTATTGGGTGCAAAGTCGGGACAGTGACACCTGCCTCTGGTAAGCTTAAAATGAAAGCAAATCAACGACTAGTTGATATCAACCAGAAGCACTAAGAAATGAAGAAAACATTAAATCACCACACTGTCGTATTTTTTTATATTAGAAAAACATTCTTATTCTTTGCAAATGCAAGCCTCAAAATAGAACCAAGCTGACGTACATTTCATTTGCGTCATTTAGTTAAGATTTCATTTAGAAAATTATTAATACTTTTTGCTAGAAGCCTTTCTAAGCCATGATGTTTGACCCATGAACTCATATTGGAGGAGGAAAGCAAGAGAGAGATTAATAGGCCTACATGTATTTTGTATTAACAGTCTCACTTATTTTTAATGTTTATATTCATTGATACTTGTCTTCATGTTGATTATTCTTGGCTTGTCTTTAATGTGTATGTTTATCTGTATGTTAGTGTTTAGGCCTTTGTTCAGCGCTTTGAGCTCCCTGCAAAGGGAGTTAAGCGCTCTATAAATAACCATTATTATTATTATTATATTGTATGGCTGTATTATTAGAAGGCATCATTTGGCCACAGTACTTCGCCGTTGTTGTTGTTTTTTAAATACCGCCTGGACTTAGCAGCCTTCTGACATTTAGGTCCCTTCCTCTATGTCTATACGCTTATAACATCATTGCCTGGGCTATCTTTCTCATTTTTATGGTTTTGAGAAAAGTTGAGAAAAAAAATCTACCTACCGTTGCGTCACTTACGCTAAGACGCGAGAACAGGTGGAGAAAATTACGTCATCAATGGCGTTTATCCAAGCTTTTGACAGCAGGTGAAGGTATATTGGCGTCCCTTGGCAAATTGCCTCCACTCTGACTTATCAGGCAACTATGTTATATTATATGTGTTCAGTATAGTACAGGGACTGCCCTTTCTGGACCAGAGAAAACATTTTGAGGGTCACGTGCCAGAAGGAGCCATTATTCTTCTCCGGTGAATGCCAAGAGGAACAAAGATGGCTGGCGGTGCCATCTCGCTTTTACTCACTTTTGACCAAATAGTCCCCGCAGAACGTAGACACGGGTCAGCGTATTACCGTGTTATAGTACGCATTTCATGGGGAGGGGGGGGCTGTAAAACTCTGATCCGAGCCTACTTTCTACTGGAGACTATTGTCCATGGTCTGATTGTTATTCTACCTCGCTAACTATTTTTCATGATTGAAACCAGCATTGTCTCCACTGGTGTTTCAACGCTCTGATGTCAGGTGTCCGTCTTCGAAACATTAACGGCCTGGAACTGCGAGAAGGGAGCGGAGGCGGTGAACTACGGAACTCTGCAGTTCAAGGACTTCCTGCTGGTCAGCAACGAAAAGGCGGGCTTTGAGGGAAAGAAATTAGTTGATGACACGCACCCGTATGACATGGACAATGGGCCGATGGTGGATGGCGGCTGGATTGTGGCCGGTATACCAGGGTGAGTATAGGTTTGAATAGACAGGGAGACAGACACACACACACAGGCAGATCCACAAGCAGACATGTAGACAGACATATACACAAACAGACATAATTATGCACAGACAGATACACAAACAGACATAATTATGCACAGACAGATACACAAACAGACATAATTATGCACAGACAGATACACAAACAGACATAATTATGCATAGGCAGATCCACAAGCAGACATGTAGACAGACAGATACACACACAGACAGATACACAAACAGACATGCACAGACAGATACACAGACATACACACAGACAGATACACAAACATACAGGTACACAGACAGATACACAAACAGACAGATACACAAACAGACAGATACACAAACAGACAGATACACAAACAGACAGGCACACAAACAGACAGGCACACAAACAGACAGATACACAAACAGACAGGCACACAAACAGACAGATACACAAACAGACAGATACACAAACAGACAGATACACAAACAGACAGGCACACAAACAGACAGATACACAAACAGACAGATACACAAACAGACAGGCACACAAACAGACAGGCACACAAACAGACAGATACACAAACAGACAGACACACAAACAGACAGATACACAAACAGACAGTACAGGCACACAAACAGACATATACACAAACAGACAGACACACAAACAGACAGACACACAAACAGACAGATACACAAACAGACAGGCACACAAACAGACAGGCACACAAACAAACAGATACACAAACAGACAGATACACAGACAGACACACAAACAGACAGATACACAAACAGACAGGCACACAGACAGACTGGAGGGTGGATCGTGGCTGGTGAAGCTTGGTAAGGCACAGAGAACCAAACAGGCACACAGACAGACTGGTGGGTGGAGGGTGGATCGTGGCTGGTGAAGCTTGGTGAAGGCACAGAGAACCAAACAGGCACACAGACAGACTGGTGGGTGGAGGGTGGATCGTGGCTGGTGAAGCTTGGTGAAGGCACAGAGAACCAAACAGGCACACAGACAGACTGGTGGGTGGAGGGTGGATCGTGGCTGGTGAAGCTTGGTGAAGGCACAGAGAACCAAACAGGCACACAGACAGACTGGTGGGTGGAGGGTGGATCGTGGCTGGTGAAGCTTGGTGAAGGCACAGAGAACCAAACAGGCACACAGACAGACTGGTGGGTGGAGGGTGGATCGTGGCTGGTGAAGCTTGGTGAAGGCACAGAGAACCAAACAGGCACACAGACAGACTGGTAGAGAGGCAAACAGACAGACAAAGACACAGATTGTTGTCCACCGAATGCCACTTAGTCTACGACCCCGTGGTGGTTGGGGGTGGGTGGGCTGTGGCCAGTACAGCCCTGTGCTGTCAGTCTCCTCAGTGACGTGCAAGAAACAAGGAACAAGTATCAGCATTCTTCTTCTTTGCTTTCCTCCTCCTACTTGTTGGCTTGTAAACGGAGAAGAGTGCTGCTACGTTCAGCCGTTTATTTTCAACCTTCGTTATTATTATTCCCCAATTCCAGTTGGATGTTGTGTAGTATTGTTTGGCTATTGAACCGGGAAGAGTGATGCTGCCTTCAGACATGTATCATTAACCTTCATTGTCATTACAGCAGTCATTCTTTTTAACTTCATTATTATAATTTCCGGTTTGGAGCTGTGATGCTGCCTTCAGACATTTATCGTTAACCTTCAGTATCATTATTCAGTCATTCTTTTTTACTTCATTATTATAATTTCCCATTTCCGGTTTGGAGATGTATAGCAAGTACTTTTTGGGCTTTAGAAACGAGACGAATGATACTTCTTTCAGGCATTGACTTTTAACGTTCGTCAGTACAATGTCCTATTTACAGTTCGGCGTTGGCCACGGAAAACGGCCACCCTTGCACGACGGCTGGCATCGTGCTGTCCTATGGGAACGGGCTGGTCATCAGAGATGTCAGTTTCTACAACTTCAACCAAGCAGAGTGCGCCGCCTTTGAGTTCACTCGTATCACAGGGACCTGCAATGTCTTCTGCGGGGCTTTCACCTACCACACCACGGGGCTACACTTTTGGAACTCCGAAAAAAGAGTAAGCCCATCAGAAAATGAGAGCTGGATCTAAATGCCCGAAAAGTACCCTCGTTGTTTTCTCTGGGCTAAAACAAATAAACAAAAAGGTGCTCTCGTGATAAGGAATCTGGAACGGTATTCATGTCGAGATAGCATGAGACTTAGCATGATGCTAACTTAGAAGCTCTTCCAAAAGTCCTATTAAATCCTATAGGACATTGGAAGAGCTTCTAAGTTAGCATCATGCTAAGTCTCATGCTATCTCGACATGAATACCGTCCCTGGAGAAAATTTGGGGCGGTAGGGGGCGGGGGAGGGGGTCATTAGAAAAGATATTTCCGAGGGGTATGACAGAAGGTACTGACAAACGAATGCACTGATAAATACATGATTGTAGTATTATAGCCCTTTCACCAGAAAACATGAACACAAATCGCATTGAAATATGTGCACAAGTTTGCCAGATATTAGTGATTAAGTGTTTTGGGGCTTGAGCTCCTTAATCAGCATGACCTTGACCTTAAAATAAAACTAAAGCAATCAGTCGATAGGTTATATCCTCTAAAGCGTGTACACTAAAAGTGATTGAAATAGATTGAATGGTTTTCAAGAAAACGCGGCCGGATGTACACACGGACGGACGGACGCACAGACGCACGCACGGACAGATGAAACAAAAACAATGCTTCCCGAAGCTTCGCTCCGGAACTAATAAATAAATAAATAATTTAAAATCGAACTGATGTCATTACTAACATCATGGGAGTCCAAAGAAGACTTGGAAAATAATGATGATGATGATGATGATGATGACAATTTTGATGATGATTATGATAATGAAGATGACGATGATGATGATGACAATTTTTATAATGATGATGTTGATGCTGATGTTGATGGTGAATATGAAATTGAATTCAGGTAGTATTGAATTCAAGTAGTACTAGGATGATGAGATGCAGCAGTTGCAGTTGCAGCAGTAGCTGTAGTAGAAGTAGTAAAAGCTGTTGTAGTAGTAGCAGTAGTAGTTGCAGAAGTATGTTGTAACAGTACTAGCAGCGTGACCAGTAGTAGTAGTAGATGGAGCAGTAGTAGTTGCAGCAGATGGAGCAGTAGTAGTAGTAGATGGAGCAGTAGTAGTAGTAGATGGAGCAGTAGTAGTAGTAGATGGAGCAGTAGTAGTAGCTGCCGCAGATGGAGCAGTAGTAGTAGCTGCAGCAGATGGAGCAGTAGTAGTAGCTGCAGCAGATGGAGCAGTAGTAGTAGCTGCAGCAGATGGAGTAGTAGCTGCAGCAGATGGAGCAGTAGGAGCAGTAGTAGATGGAGCAGTAGTAGTAGATGGAGCAGTAGTAGTAGTAGCTGCAGCAGTAGTAGGTAGTAGTAGTAGTAGCTGCAGATGGAGCAGTAGCAGTAGTAGATGGAGCAGTAGTAGTAGCTGAGGAGCAGTAGTAGTAGCTGCAGCAGATGGAGCAGTAGTAGTAGCTGCAGCAGATGGAGCAGTAGTAGTAGCTGCAGCAGATAGTAGCAGCAGCAGATGGAGTAGTAGTAGCTAGTAGATGGAGTAGTAGTAGTATGGAGCAGTAGTAGTAGCAGTAGTAGTAGATGGAGCAGTAGTAGTAGCTGCCGCAGTAGGGCAGTAGTAGTAGTAGATGGAGTAGTAGTAGTAGCTGCAGCAGTGGGGCAGTAGTAGTAGTAGATGGAGCAGTAGTGGAGCAGTAGTAGTAGTAGTAGTAGTAGATGGAGCAGTAGTAGTAGTAGTAGTAGTAGTAGTAGTAGATGGAGCAGTAGTAGTAGCTAGCAGATGTAGTAGTAGTAGATGGAGCAGTAGTAGTAGATGGAGCAGCAGTAGTAGTAGTAGATGGAGCAGTAGTAGTAGCTGCAGTAGATGTAGTAGTAGTAGATGGAGCAGTAGTAGTAGCTGCAGCAGATGGAGCAGTAGTAGTAGTAGATGGAGCAGTAGTAGTAGATGCCGCAGATGGGGCAGTAGTAGTAGTAGATGGAGCAGTAGTAGTAGAGCAGTAGTAGTAGCTGCAGCAGATGGAGCAGTAGTAGTAGCTGCAGCAGATGGGGCAGTAGTAGTAGTAGATGGAGTAGTAGTAGTAGCTGCAGCAGATGGAGCAGTAGTAGTAGCTGCAGCAGATGGTAGTAGCAGTAGTAGTAGATGGAGCAGTAGTAGATGGAGCAGTAGTAGTAGTGTTAGTAGTATGGAGCAGTAGTAGTAGCTGCAGCAGTAGTAGTAGTAGTAGTAGATGGAGTAGTAGTAGTAGCTGCAGCAGATGGAGTAGTAGTAGTAGTAGTAGTAGATGGAGCAGTAGTAGTGCAGATGGAGCAGTAGTAGTAGCTGCAGCAGATGGAGCAGTAGTAGTAGTAGCTGCAGCAGATGGAGCAGTAGTAGTAGCTGGAGCAGATGCAGCAGATGGAGCAGTAGTAGATGGAGCAGTAGTAGTAGATGGAGCAGTAGTAGTAGCTGCAGCAGATGGAGCAGTAGTAGTAGCTGCAGCAGATGGAGCAGTAGTAGTAGCTGCAGCAGATGGAGCAGTAGTAGTAGCTGCAGCAGATGGAGTAGTAGATGGAGCAGTAGTAGTAGCTGCAGCAAGATGGAGCAGTAGTAGTAGTAGATGCAGCAGTAGTAGTAGTAGATGGAGCAGTAGTAGTAGCTGCAGTAGTAGTAGTAGATGGAGCAGTAGTAGTAGTAGCTGCAGTAGTATGTAGAGCAGTAGTAGTAGTAGATGGAGCAGTAGTAGTAGCTGCAGCAGATGGAGCAGTAGTAGTAGCTGCAGCAGATGGAGCAGTAGTAGTAGTAGATGGAGCAGTAGTAGTAGCTGCAGCGGCCGCAGCTGAAGTAGAAGTAGCACTAGTAGCACCAGCACCACCACCAGCAGCACCATTACCACTGCTACTACAGTCTTTCTGTTATTATTATCATGATTTTCACACCGCGCTTCAGGTGCGCTTCCAATGGGAGTCTGAAGGCTGCTTCAATGACCTGGACGGGTCGCTGACCGGGTCAGCCGGACACAGCGTGATCCCCACCACGGGCACCCTGCCCCATGACAGTGGACGGTGCACGGCCCAGGTCAGCTCGATGTCCGTGGGGTCTCAGGCGGGCAGCGTCTGTGACACCACGGTCAAATGCCACCGCTTCGCCTTCAAAGACGTCCCAGAGTCGCTCCTGTACAAGAACGCCATCTTCACCAACCAAGTGAGTCGAGGAGACTTGTGACCTCGATGATGATGATGATGATGACGAAGGTGTTGATGATGATTATGATGATGAAGGTGTTGATGGTGATTGCTGTGGGGATGGGGATGATGACGACTGGTAAATGATGATGATGTTGTTGTTGTGGTTAATGATGATGATGATAATGATGATGACGACGACGATGATGAATGATGCTCATAAAAATGCATGTATGTATGATGATGATGGTCATAAAAAGAATGTATGTATGTGTGCCAGTCTGTCGTTTCCGAGTATGACATCCAGTCTATGATAACATCACCCTCATCATCCTGCTCCCCCACCCCCTCCCCCCTTAGTCATGTCACCCATCATGTCAGATTCACCAAATATCAAGCTACAACATATAGATCTGGATAGCTGTTTTGGTTATAGGAAATCTGAAAGGACAAGATTCATTGTCACAAATTA
>CM065713.1:19035093-19072593 GCA_017654935.2 Phymorhynchus buccinoides
GACATAGCTCTCCAGCCTCGACAGGCAGTCGGTCTAAGGGCGGGGCAACCCCCTACAGTAAACCTAGAGAGCTGAACTTTCGGAGTGTACCAGGCCAGCGCTCTCTCTAACAAACCACGGCACCACGAACCCCTCACAATGTGGCTCCAGGTGTTTCTTCGGGTGTTTCTTTTTCTTTCACAATTGTTTGGGAGTGGAGCATGCAAGGGCTCTGGTGGAAAACACCGATTTCCAACACGGGTAGATGGAGGTTGTGATGGGAGCATCAGCAAGACTGTTCGTGATTTCGTTGGTAGTCTGAAGGGAAAAAACACCACTTCTACACAGCGAGACCTAGACTCTAGGAGCAAAGACTCTAAAAGGGTAAGATGGACTACTTAGATGAGTTTACGGCGAGCCGGGCTGATAGAGTTAGGTCGTTAGTGGGGTAGTTATCCAAAGTATAACTGACTCATCTAGGAAAAGATAACTCTCTCAGGTTTGAAAAAAACAGAGTCGGTAATGTAACCTAAAGCTGAACTGTGTCACGTTTCTAAAAACCACGGACATAAATGTGTGTTTCTGTCCTCACTACTTTCACAATTGTAGTGGAAAAGGGACCGGATGTGATGGGAGTCAGCAAGACTGTTCTTTTCAGTGTCTTTGACTTGAGTCAGTCTCTGTCTCTCAGCTACGCCTTTTATCGTTAGTGGGGTAGTTATCCAAAGTATAACTGACTTGGCTTCTCAGGTTTGAAAAAAAAAGAGTTAATGTAACCTAAATGTGTCTAAAAGGGTTTCTGTCCTCACTACTCATGTAGTGGATCTTAGTCTTTCTCAGCTACGAGTCAGTCTCTGTCTCTCAGCTACGCCTTTCTCTACTGCTTGGCTTCTGGCAGCTAATGGCCAGTGTCTGTCTCTCAGCTACGCCTTTCTCTACTGCTTGGCTTCTGGCAGCTAATGGCCAGTGTCTGTCTCTCAGCTACGCCTTTCTCTACTGCTTGGCTTCTGGCAGCTAATGGCCAGTGTCTGTCTCTCAGCTACGCCTTTCTCTACTGCTTGGCTTCTGGCAGCTAATGGCCAGTGTCTGTCTCTCAGCTACGCCTTTCTCTACTGCTTGGCTTCTGGCAGCTAGTGGCCAGTGTCTGTCTCTCAGCTACGCCTTTCTCTACTGCTTGGCTTCTGGCAGCTAATGGCCAGTGTCTGTCTCTCAGCTACGCCTTTCTCTACTGCTTGGCTTCTGGCAGCTAATGGCCAGTGTCTGTCTCTCAGCTACGCCTTTCTCTACTGCTTGGCTTCTGGCAGCTAATGGCCAGTGTCTGTCTCTCAGCTACGTCTTTCTCTACTGCTTGGCTTCTGGCAGCTAATGGCCAGTGTCTGTCTCTCAGCTACGCCTTTCTCTACTGCTTGGCTTCTGGCAGCTAATGGTCAGTGTCTGTCTCTCAGCTACGCCTTTCTCTACTGCTTGGCTTCTGGCAGCTAATGGCCAGTGTCTGTCTCTCAGCTACGCCTTTCTCTACTGCTTGGCTTCTGGCAGCTAATGGCCAGTGTCTGTCTCTCAGCTACGCCTTTCTCTACTGCTTGGCTTCTGGCAGCTAATGGCCAGTGTCTGTCTCTCAGCTACGCCTTTCTCTACTGCTTGGCTTCTGGCAGCTAATGGCCAGTGTCTGTCTCTCAGCTACGCCTTTCTCTACTGCTTGGCTTCTGGCAGCTAATGGCCAGTGTCTGTCTCTCAGCTACGCCTTTCTCTACTGCTTGGCTTCTGGCAGCTAATGGCCAGTGTCTGTCTCTCAGCTACGCCTTTCTCTACTGCTTGGCTTCTGGCAGCTAATGGCCAGTGTCTGTCTCTCAGCTACGCCTTTCTCTACTGCTTGGCTTCTGGCAGCTAATGGCCAGTGTCTGTCTCTCAGCTACGCCTTTCTCTACTGCTTGGCTTCTGGCAGCTAATGGCCAGTGTCTGTCTCTCAGCTACGTCTTTCTCTACTGCTTGGCTTCTGGCAGCTAATGGCCAGTGTCTGTCTCTCAGCTACGCCTTTCTCTACTGCTTGGCTTCTGGCAGCTAATGGCCAGTGTCTGTCTCTCAGCTACGCCTTTCTCTACTGCTTGGCTTCTGGCAGCTAATGGCCAGTGTCTGTCTCTCAGCTACGCCTTTCTCTACTGCTTGGCTTCTGGCAGCTAATGGCCAGTGTCTGTCTCTCAGCTACGTCTTTCTCTACTGCTTGGCTTCTGGCAGCTAATGGCCAGTGTCTGTCTCTCAGCTACGCCTTTCTCTACTGCTTGGCTTCTGGCAGCTAATGGCCAGTGTCTGTCTCTCAGCTACGACTTTCTCTACTGCTTGGCTTCTGGCAGCTAATGGCCAGTGTCTGTCTCTCAGCTACGCCTTTCTCTACTGCTTGGCTTCTGGCAGCTAATGGCCAGTGTCTGTCTCTCAGCTACGCCTTTCTCTACTGCTTGGCTTCTGGCAGCTAATGGCCAGTGTCTGTCTCTCAGCTACGCCTTTCTCTACTGCTTGGCTTCTGGCAGCTAATGGCCAGTGTCTGTCTCTCAGCTACGCCTTTCTCTACTGCTTGGCTTCTGGCAGCTAATGGCCAGTGTCTGTCTCTCAGCTACGCCTTTCTCTACTGCTTGGCTTCTGGCAGCTAATGGCCAGTGTCTGTCTCTCAGCTACGCCTTTCTCTACTGCTTGGCTTCTGGCAGCTAATGGCCAGTGTCTGTCTCTCAGCTACGCCTTTCTCTACTGCTTGGCTTCTGGCAGCTAATGGCCAGTGTCTGTCTCTCAGCTACGCCTTTCTCTACTGCTTGGCTTCTGGCAGCTAATGGCCAGTGTCTGTCTCTCAGCTACGCCTTTCTCTACTGCTTGGCTTCTGGCAGCTAATGGTCAGTGTCTGTCTCTCAGCTACGCCTTTCTCTACTGCTTGGCTTCTGGCAGCTAATGGCCAGTGTCTGTCTCTCAGCTACGCCTTTCTCTACTGCTTGGCTTCTGGCAGCTAATGGCCAGTGTCTGTCTCTCAGCTACGCCTTTCTCTACTGCTTGGCTTCTGGCAGCTAATGGCCAGTGTCTGTCTCTCAGCTACGCCTTTCTCTACTGCTTGGCTTCTGGCAGCTAATGGCCAGTGTCTGTCTCTCAGCTACGCCTTTCTCTACTGCTTGGCTTCTGGCAGCTAATGGCCAGTGTCTGTCTCTCAGCTACGCCTTTCTCTACTGCTTGGCTTCTGGCAGCTAATGGCCAGTGTCTGTCTCTCAGCTACGCCTTTCTCTACTGCTTGGCTTCTGGCAGCTAATGGCCAGTGTCTGTCTCTCAGCTACGCCTTTCTCTACTGCTTGGCTTCTGGCAGCTAGTGGCCAGTGTCTGTCTCTCAGCTACGTCTTTCTCTACTGCTTGGCTTCTGGCAGCTAATGGCCAGTGTCTGTCTCTCAGCTACGCCTTTCTCTACGTGCTTGGCTTCTGGCAGCTAATGGCCAGTGTCTGTCTCTCAGCTACGCCTTTCTCTACTGCTTGGCTTCTGGCAGCTAATGGCCAGTGTCTGTCTCTCAGCTACGCCTTTCTCTACTGCTTGGCTTCTGGCAGCTAATGGCCAGTGTCTGTCTCTCAGCTACGCCTTTCTCTACTGCTTGGCTTCTGGCAGCTAATGGCCAGTGTCTGTCTCTCAGCTACGCCTTTCTCTACTGCTTGGCTTCTGGCAGCTAATGGCCAGTGTCTGTCTCTCAGCTACGTCTTTCTCTACTGCTTGGCTTCTGGCAGCTAATGGCCAGTGTCTGTCTCTCAGCTACGCCTTTCTCTACTACTGCTTGGCTTCTGGCAGCTAATGGCCAGTGTCTGTCTCTCAGCTACGCCTTTCTCTACTGCTTGGCTTCTGGCAGCTAATGGCCAGTGTCTGTCTCTCAGCTACGCCTTTCTCTACTGCTTGGCTTCTGGCAGCTAATGGCCAGTGTCTGTCTCTCAGCTACGCCTTTCTCTACTGCTTGGCTTCTGGCAGCTAATGGCCAGTGTCTGTCTCTCAGCTACGCCTTTCTCTACTGCTTGGCTTCTGGCAGCTAATGGCCAGTGTCTGTCTCTCAGCTACGCCTTTCTCTACTGCTTGGCTTCTGGCAGCTAATGACCAGTGTCTGTCTCTCAGCTACGCCTTTCTCTACTGCTTGGCTTCTGGCAGCTAATGGCCAGTGTCTGTCTCTCAGCTACGCCTTTCTCTACGTCTTGGCTTCTGGCAGCTAATGGCCAGTGTCTGTCTCTCAGCTACGCCTTTCTCTACTGCTTGGCTTCTGGCAGCTAGTGGCCAGTGTCTGTCTCTCAGCTACGCCTTTCTCTACGGCTTGGCTTCTGGCAGCTAATGGCCAGTGTCTGTCTCTCAGCTACGCCTTTCTCTACGTCTTGGCTTCTCTACGTCTTGGCAGTGTCTGTCTCTCAGCTACGCCTTTCTCTCCGTCTTGGCTTCTGGCAGCTAGTGGCCTGGAGAACCAAGGGGAAAGTGGTCTCCGGGAAAGAGAATTATAATTCATGAAAAGAAAATGTTGGTGATGAAAATGATGTTTTACGTCCTCTCGGTCATAGACACATATGGGACATTTGTAAATACAAAGATGGTGGGAACAATACTGGCTGCAATGCCCGGAGGCAGTGCAACACCAGTAAAGTCCCGAGTTTTTAACATTATAGATAGGTGTAGCGGTAACCACACCTCTGTTAAACCTCATCTGCTGTGGTACCGCCCCATATAATCATGAAAAGAAAATGTTGAGGTTTTCTTTTTTCTTTTTTCTCTTTTCTTTTCTTTCACCCGGAGAGAGAGAGACTTGTACCTGTACCTGTATGCATCCTCTCGTTTGTGGTCATTATTGTTACGTCATTCATTCACCGAACCATTTTATTTACAAACATTTTCGTCCTTTGAAAAAGTGTTTTATGAGACGAAAATTAAATTATTGAAGATCAGAAGGCTATGCCATTCTTGAATAAACGCTGATTTGTTTGTGCACTAATTCTCTCCACCACTGTTGTGCACTGTGTGGGTGATGGTCACACAGGCAGACCTGGCTCATCCTTTTATGAGGGTGAACTTGGGTCTGTCTTCCTCACACTTTGCTAGACAATAACTTTGGTGGAGGGAGTTAATTAACAGAGAGTTACTTCCCCTTATTATGTTAACGAGCATGTAGATCTGTTTACTTCGTTTATGTTCTCAACTTCATCTCTTTGTGTTAGTATATAGCGTGTTTGATGTTTTTAGTTGAATTATAGTGTTCATTATTCATGAAAAACACCTCTCTCTCTCTCTCTCTCTCTCTCTCTCTCTCTCTCTCTCTCTCTCTCTCTCTCTCTCTCTCTCTCTCTCTCTCTCTCTCTCTCTCTCTCTCTCTCTCTCTCTCTCTCTCTCTCTCTCTCTCTCTCTCTCTCTCTCTCTCTCTCTCTCTCTCTCCCTCTCTCTCTCTCTCTCTCTCTCTCTCTCTCTCTCTCTCTCTGTCACTCTCCCGCCCTGTCTCTGTCTCTGTCTCTCTCTCTCTCTCTCTCTATCTGTCACTCTCCCGCCCTGTCTCCCTCTCTGTCTCTCTCTGTCTCTCTCTCTCTCTCTCTCTCTCTCTCTCTCTCTCTCTCTCTCTCTCTCTCTCTCTCTCTCTCTCTCTCTCTCTCTTCGTATCCCATCCCCAGTCAAAGCACTGTCCTGGAATGGCACTGACGACCTGGCGGTGGCCTTCAACGCCTACAACTGCCTCTACCCCAACTGCACGGCCCCCCCGGATCCCCTGTTCATAGACACCACCCCGGGGGACGCCCAGAACTGGTCCAGCTCAAACTGGACCTTCCGCCAGGGACAGAAGCCCGTGGAGGGAGACAACGTGACCATCCCGGAGGGTAATAATAATAATAATAATTGATAGCATTTCTATAGCGCCTTTCTATCATTATTTTACACTCAAGGCGCTTCCATTCACTGATACACCCGCAGTCACACAAGACATTATTACTCAATCATTCACCCAGGTACAAAATCAAGAAGGATAAATTTACAAACCGAATGAGCTTTGAAAGTAGTGAGTCTTGAGTTTAGCTTTCAAAGTAGAGATAGTTGGTTCATGGCGGAGATCGACTGGGAGGGAATTCCAAACAGCAGGGGCACTGAAACTGAAACTGCGGTCACCAAATGATTTTAGATTTGTTTTTGGGACTTTCAGAAGTTTTGTGTTTGAGGACCTGAGTGAGCAGGAAGGAGTGTATGTGTGAAGAACACTGGAGAGGTAAGGCGGAAGGGTCTGTTCAAAGTGACGGAAGAATAGGACAGCCAGCTTATACTGAAGGCGGGACTGCACAGGGAGCCAATGGAGCTCCTTCAGAAGTGGCGTGACGTGATCATGCTTGCGCTTACGCAGTATGAGGCGGGCTGCACTGTTTTGAACTCGCTGTAGGCGAGTAATTTCTTCTGTAGGAAGGCCAAACAGAATGGAATTGCAGAAATCTAAACGTGAAGAAATAACAAGCTGCAACAAGGCGCTGACATGCGTTAGCTGAAAGAAAGGCCGAATGGATGCAATACGTCTGAGCTCAAAGAAACAAGAGCGGCAAATGCTGCTGATATGGTCATGCATAGAAAGAGTCTGGCCAATCGTTACGCCGAGGTACTTGACGGATGATTTGAACTGAACAGTATTGGCTCCAATGTCTGCTGACTCACTGTTTAACGAGAGAGAGAGGAGGGAATGGGCCAAAGTTGTAGTGTGGAACCATGGAAGATAGCCCCCCGCCAGATCAGAAGAGAGAGAGAGTGAGAGATGGAGATGGGGAGAGAGAGTGAGTGAGAGACGGAGAGAGAGAGAAGAGAGGGAGTGGGTGAGAGGGGAGAATGCGACTGCGATTAATTTATTCAAATAGGCCAAGGCCCCTTATGAAGGGGAAGTGAACAAACAAAGATCTATGATAACGTTAGCAATCTATCAGATAATAAAATCGGAATACATAAGAGAGGGGGAGAGGGACAAGGAGAGAGAGAGAGGGGGAAAAAAGAGAGAGGGGGGACAGAGGGAGAGAGACGGGGGAGGGGGAGAAAGATAGAGAGGGAGGGGAGAGATAGGAGGGGGGAGAAAGAGAGAGAGAGAGAAAGATGGAGAGAGAAAGAGAGAGAGAGAAAAAAGATGATTGTTGGCCTTGCTTAGTGTGCTATTTATGTGGGACTCCTAATGAAGGTCTTCGCAGATGGTGATTGAGACACCAAGGTAGGTTGGCAATGTTGGACTTTAGTCACCCCCCTCATGTTTACAACTCTCAATCTCAAAGACTGCTCCTTTCAGTTTCATGACAATAAACCTTAGGCTGATCCTAACCCTATCCCTTTTTCGAGAAACGGCAGAATGTTGTTTCTCGGTGAAAGTGTTCAATGTGAAAAGTTGATAAAAGGGGGGGGGGGGGGGGGGGGTTGCTCTCGGGGGGGGATCCCGATTTGCCCTTTCCCATCACGCCCTTTGATCTATGCCGCATGCCTCCTTAGTTGGTGGGGGGGGGGAACAAAAAACAACAACAAATAAGCAAATGAATTAGACTATATAACAAAATAAATAAGCAAATAATATTAGTGACCTTCACAAACAAAAAATACCCCCCCCCCCCCCCCCCCCAAACAAAAAAAAGAAGAAAAGAATCCAAAACCAATGTACATTTAATTAACTATGAAAAAAATTCCCGAACGACATTACAAATCCAAACCTTGCGAAATCCTACTTTCAATTTGGGTCATACCAGGCAGCTCGATCTCTTCCCGCTCTTATCAACTTTTAACTGCCGTGGGATTTTGTACGTGTGTAAAGCGCACAGGTCAGATTTGCTGACCCCATCAGAAGGGCTCGACTTTCAGATTTTCGTAAAGAAAGGGCGTAGCTGGGGTATGAGTATATCACATACAATTCTTTGAAACCCTTCCATCGCCACTGTCGCCTCTTGGCACCACAATGATTTAACACCACCCAGGCATCAAATGAGGGTCTGCTGACCAATTACCTGATGTTCTTCATTTTGGGAGGTAAGGATAGGCCCTATTTTATGCATGTCACAGAGCCATCCCCGATATTGCAAGCGACATTTTTTCTCTACCCGAGTAGGTTTAATGGTAAATTTTGGCTGAGGATTGACTAGCATTGAAAGGGTAATTTTAAAAAAAAACGAAAACGATCCCCTCCCACCGAACCGATTCTCCTTCTCATTTTGATATCGACAGGCGTGTGGATGGTGGTGGACGAGCCTATCCCTGCCCTGGATTTCCTGGACATCAACAGGGGTGGAGCGGTGGAGGTGCAGCAAGGCCTGAATGTCACCATAGACATCAACTACATCATCGTGGGCGGCCGCCTGGTCGTCGGCTGGGAGGACGACCCTTTCACGGGCGACGTCCGGTTTGTCCTCCATGGGCGCAGCAACACGCCCGCCTACCCCATCCAGGGCGAGCAGACTGTCCACGGCGGTCCTCCTCTGGGGTCCAAATTCATCGGTGAGTCATGTAGCAGTTGTAGTGATGAGGAGGTAGAGGTGTAGCAGTTGTAGTGATGAAGAGGTAGAGGGTGTAGCAGTTGTAGTAATGAGGAGGTAGAGGGTGTAGCAGTTGTAGTGAGGAGGAGGTAGAGGGTGTAGCAGTTGTAGTGATGAGGAGGTAGAGGGTGTAGCAGTTGTAGTGATGAGGAGGTAGAGGTGTAGCAGTTGTAGTGATGAGGAGGTAGAGGGTGTTGTAGTGAGGAGGAGGTAGAGGTGTAGTGATGAGGAGGTAGAGGTGTAGCAGTTGTAGTGATGAGGAGGTGGAGGGTGTAGCAGTTGTAGTGATGAGGAGGTAGAGGGTGTAGCAGTTGTAGTGATGAGGAGGTAGAGGTGTAGCAGTTGTAGTGATGAGGAGGTAGAGGTGTAGCAGTTGTAGTGAGGAGGAGGAGGAGGAGGTAGAGGGTGTAGCAGTTGTAGTGATGAGGAGGTAGAGGTGTAGCAGTTGTAGTGATGAGGAGGAGGTAGAGGGGGAAGTTGTAGGGATGAGGAGGCAGAGTGTGTAACAGTTGTAGTGATGAGGAGGAGGTAGAGGGTGTAGCAGTTGTAGGGATGATGATGAGGTAGAGGGTGTAGCAGTTGTAGTGAGGAGGAGGAGGTAGAGGGGGAAGTTGTAGGGATGAGGAGGCAGAGGGTGTAGCAGTTGTAGTGATGATGAGGAGGTAGAGGGTGTAGCAGTTGTAGTGATGAGGAGGAGGTAGAGGGGGAAGCAGTTGTAGGGATGATGATGAGGTAGAGGGTGTAACAGTTGTAGTGATGAGAAGGAGGTAGAGGGGGAAGTTGTAGGGATGAGGAGGCAGAGGGTGTAGCAGTTGTAGTGATGATGAGGAGGTAGAGGGTGTAGCAGTTGTAGTGATGAGGAGGAGGTAGAGGGGGTAAGCAGTTGTAGTGATGAGGAGGTAGAGGGTGTAGCAGTTGTAGTGATGATGAGGAGGTAGAGGGTGTAGCAGTTGTAGTGATGAGGAGGAGGTAGAGGGTGTAGCAGTTGTAGGGATGATGATGAGGTAGAGGGTGTAGCAGTTGTAGTGATGATGAGGAGGTAGAGGGTGTAGCAGTTGTAGTGATGAGGAGGAGGTAGAGGGTGTAGCAGTTGTAGTGAGGAGGAGGAGGTAGAGGGTGTAGCAGTTGTAGTGATGAGGAGGAAGTAGAGGGGGTAGTTGTGTGGCAGTTGTAGGGATGATGATGATGTAGAGGGTGTAGCAGTTGTAGTGATGAGGAGGAGGTAGAGGGGGTAGTTGTGTGGCAGTTGTAGGGATGATGATGAGGTAGAGGAGGAAGTTGTAGGGATGAGGAGGCAGAGGGTGTAACAGTTGTAGTGATGAGGAGGTAGAGGGGGTAGTTGTGTGGCAGTTGTAGTGATGATGAGGAGGTAGAGGGGAAGTCGTTTGTGTGTGTGTGTGTGTGTCCAAAAACCAGTAGCCATAATTCAAACCCCTGTTGGCTGTAGACACCCATAAGCATAACTGCATAATGTTCTTGCCAGCATCACCCAGGTAAATACAGTGAGTGAAAGTTGGAGCTTCCATTGCAACTAAGCGAAATGGGCTGAGGGGGCGCTAGTGCAATAGTATGTGTCATGAAATGAACTGCACTCAACTCAGCTGTGCGATCTCCTTCGTCTCGCAAGCACCTGGTAGCTTTTTCACGCTGTGAGATTAGCTGAACACTCTTGCGAATGAGCGAGGGATTGCATCGTTGGACTTATCCTTTACTGCATTGTGCAAGTTGGTTGGTTGATGCATGTTGTAGTGTCCTGCCTGATTTGGCTGGATTGACTGCTTGCAGTGACAGGTGCTGGTGTGCTGTTCACGAAGGTGTGTGTTGCAGTAGGCCTCATTATCATATAGTTTTGCGGGTTCTAGGACAACTACTCCCCGGACAAGTACCCCCGGACAGTCACCCCCTGGACAAGTACCCCCCTAGGACAAGTACCCCCCGGACAAGTACCCTCCTGAAAACATATATAGTCAAATTGTTTATTATATTTTATTTTACATTTCATGGACTAATTTCTATACACAAGGCAGTTATATGCCAGCAATTATATACAAGACAAAATGTTCTTCATATAATCTGCATCTGTATGTTGTGTGCAACACCTCGTAGAAAGTCCAAGATAGGGCGGTTGCCATAGTCGGCCACAACACTAACTAAGCGCTCGGTGATGGCCTTGTATTTGCCGCGTTGTGGTGGAGCCGCTTGTCCAGCTAGTATCTGGGGGGTAGTTGTCCTGATACTCTGTGTGTGTGTGTGTGTGTGTGTGTGTGTGTGTGTGTGTGTGTGTGTGTGTGTGTGTGCAGCGCGCGCATGTGTGTGTGTGTTACTATATGTGTATTACTCTGTGTGTCAAAACGCGCGCGCGCGCGCGCGCGTGTGTGTGTGTGTGTACGTATGTGTGTGTTACTGTATATGTGTGTATTACTCTGTGTGTGTGCGCGTGCCAATTTCTTTAACACTAATGTTTAACAAATAATGTGGAAGGGGTACTTGTCCAGGGGGTAGATGTCCTGGGGGGTACTTGTCCAGGGGGTACTTGTCCGGGGGGTACTTGTCCAGGGGGTACTTGTCCTGATACCAGTTTTGCGTACTTTGTTAGAATTATTGCTAATATCTCTCTCTCTCTCTCTCTCTCTCTCTCTCTCTCTCTCTCTCTCTCTCTCTCTCTCTCTCTCTCTCCCCCCCCCCCCCCCCCCACACATGTAAGGTAGTTGAAGACGAACATCACTTTATACATGTTTGTCCCATATATAACGATATTAGAAACAAATATTTAAGTGGAATTGAAAAGCATTATACTAATATTCTTCTGAATGGGTACATGACACTAACTCGTAAATTAGCCATGTTTATTTTCTATGCAATTCGACAGAGAAATGAGATTGAGAATTTAGACAAATGATAAGTTGTGAGAATGTTCTTATGTATAGAAGAAAAGAACATGTCTATATAGTGTTGTTAACAGATGTTGGCTTGCCTAGTATACGTTTGGTGTTATGTTTCGCTCACCAACATGATAGTATGTCTCCATAATTATGTTGTTATTTAATTGAGAGGTGCAGTAAATATCGTATGATATTTTTTTTTTCCTTGACCCTGTTTCTAGGGGCTAGTGGCCTAAAGGAAATAAACTCTTGTTCTTGTTCTTGCTCTCTCTCTCTCTCTCTCTCTCTCTCTCTCTCTCTCTCTCTCTCTCTCTCTCTCTCTCTCTCTCTCTCTCTCTCAACCAGCTGTCTACGGAGCCCTTAACCTTAACGGATACCCACCCAACGTCACGCAGAGTCGCCTAGCGGTGACGGCCGCCCCGGGCGACACGACCTTGACCCTGGAAGACGAGGTCAAGTGGCGTGCTGGCGACCAGGTCCTTGTGACCACCACTGACGGCAGTCCCTGGCACACGGAGACCTTCACCTTGGATCGGGATGCTTCTGGGAGCGTGCTGCATTTGGATAGACCCCTGGACTATGGACACCTAGGTCGGTAGGGGTTGGGTGGTGGGTGGGGGTGTTTGTGTGTGTGTGTATGTCTGTGTTTGTGTGTCTGTCTGTGTGTATGTGTGTGTGTGTGTTGTATGTGAGTGTGTGTTGTGCGTGTGTGTTTCTGTGTGTGTTTGTTTGTGTGTGTGTGTGTGTGTGTGTGTGTGTGTGTGTGTGTGTGTGTGTGTGTATGTGTGTGTGGGGGAGGGGGGGGGGGGGTGCGTGTGTAGGTGAGAGAGGTGTGTGTCTGTGTGTGTGTGTGTATGTGTGTGTTGTATGTATGTGTGTGTTGTATGTATGTGTGTGTGTGTGTAGGTGTGTGTGTGTGTGTGTGAGTGTGTGTGTGTGTGTGTGTGTGTATGTGTGTTATACATGTGTGTGTGTGTGTTGTATGTGAGTGTGTGTGTGCCTCTGTGTGTGTGTGTGTGTGTGTGTGTGTGTTTGTATGTGCGTGTATGTGTGTTATGTATGTGTGTGTGTGTTGTGTGTGTTATGTGTGTGTGTGTGTGTGTGTGTTATGTGTATGTCTGTGTGTTATGTGTGTGTGTTATGTGTGTCTGTGTGTGTTATGTCTGTGTCTGTCTGTGTTGTGTGTCTGTGTGTGTTATGTCTGTGTTGTGTGTC
This sequence comes from Phymorhynchus buccinoides, assembly GCA_017654935.2. Lineage (NCBI taxonomy): Eukaryota > Metazoa > Mollusca > Gastropoda > Neogastropoda > Raphitomidae > Phymorhynchus > Phymorhynchus buccinoides. Next base: position 19,047,675 of record CM065713.1, read on the forward strand.
TGTGTTATGTGTCTGTGTGTGTTATGTCTGTGTCTGTCTGTGTTGTGTGTCTGTGTGTTGTGTCTGTCTGTGTTATGTGTCTGTGTGTGTTATGTGTCTGTGTTGTGTGTCTGTGTGTGTTATGTCTGTGTCTGTCTGTGTTATGTGTCTGTCTGTGTTATGTGTCTGTGTTGTGTGTCTGTGTGTGTTATGTCTGTGTCTGTCTGTGTTATGTGTCTGTGTGTTATGTCTGTGTCTGTCTGTGTTATGTGTCTGTGTGTCTGTCTGTCTTTGGTGTCCCACTATGACTTCCAGACAGCAGAGCCGCTGCTCTGGAGAACTGGGCGGGGCTGGATATTTTCTTTGCATTGAAAATGCCTTGCCCGGTGGTTATCCCCACTCTGAGACGACTTCATGTATGACACCTGGCATTGGGGAGGGTTCTTAACTGCACTGTCCTAGGCTGCATCTCCCTGTTTGATGTATCTATATCTCCCCCCCCCTCTCTCTCTCTCTCTCTCTCTCTCTCTCTCTCTCTCTCTCTCTCTCTCTGTGAACATAAATAATGCAAGACCCGAGTTTTTTCTGTCATTTTTTCCTCTTTGTTTTTGTTTGTTCTTAGTTTAGTTCAGTTTAGTGGTTTATTTAATGTATGTTCACCATTGATGTTATTAGATGAAATAATAGGTATTAATAAAAAAATAAGTAAAGGTAATCTCTGTCGAACAAATGTTAACATATGTAATAAATGAAATAACAAAATGAAAGCAAAGAACATGAAAGTAACTTTACCATTTCGGACTGTGCAATAATAGCAGCAATATTGATCATGAAAGGGATAGATAATATTTGACTGTCATTTTGAAAGTTGATAAGGTCATAGATAGATTTATCTCTATAGATTGGAGCTAAGATAGGGCATTCTCTCAGCAAACGGCGCAGTGAGATAGGCATGCCACAAGTACACGAAACATTTTAAGAATATTTAGTGTTCCATGAATTTAACTTTAGTGTTTATATTATCTTGAAAATGCAGCGAGGACAAGTCAAAAGATGTTTGAACTTTTCCTTGCGATTTCTGTTGCAAACACAGTTTTCCAAATGTAACAACATTTCAGCCAAAGAAATCTTCAAGGGGGAGGTCTTAAATCAGCATCAAAGCATTGCTTAGCTCCAGATTTTGCGAGACTATCTGCTGTTTCATTCCATTTTGTTTGTTTTTATTTCTTTCCCCATAACAGTATTCTGGGAAACACTGACGTCAGGCTACAACCTGGCATTGACGTCACGTGTGGCGCTTCTGACGCGCAACATCGTCATCGAGGGCGGTGATTACGATGACTTGATGACAGAGTCGTTTGGGGCGCGTGTGCTTGTGGCCAGCGCCTCCTACAACGGACAATATTTGAGCGGTCAGTGCTTGGGGTTTGGTTTGCTTCTTTCTTTCTTTCTTTCTTTCTTTCTTTCAATGAATGAATCTTTAATTTAATGTCTTTTCACACGAATACTGTAGTGATGTTAGACAACATACAGAAATTGAACTAATTAAAAACAACAACATGCAAGTTTAAAAAACAATTATAACAACACACAAAGCAAAACATCTACAGTAAGCTTCCAATAGGCGTGGACAGCATTGATTTCGCAATTAAAGCAATGTCAATTTCTGCGTCACTTAATGATATCCTTGGTATACTTAATTAAGAAAAAAGTCCATATTGAACATTCGGTATTTAGAGAGCAACATTGGGCATTCTAATAGTAAATGATGAATTGATAATCTCTGGGTGCACAGACAATTAATTTCTATGTATTTAGTTTTCAATGAATTTAGACGTATCTTGTACACTAAGCTAACTATGGATCTGCTATGCATCAAAAGGTCTATTAGGTCTAAAGTCAGATGGATTGATACAAATGGACAATACAAATTTGTCATCTAAAAATATGTTATTGTTATTGAAGGCCCCTATTTTAGCAGCTTCATCAGCAACCTCATTCCAAAAGAGCCCACAATGAGATGGCACCCAGCAAAAATCAATACCTATTCCTTTTGCAATAACACAATGAATTAAATGCTTAATTTCAAAGACAACATCGTTTCGAATGTTACTGTTATTTTGCTTCAGAGTTTGTAAAACTGATTTTGAATCCACACAAAATAAGATGTTATAAATGGAATATGGAAGAGCACAAACAAATTCTAAAGTTTGCATTATTGCGTATAATTCAGAAGTAAATATTGATATGTCTTTGCCTAAATAATGAGACTTTTCTATTTTAAGTGATCGTATAACAAAACCTGCCCCACTGTCTGACGTATCTAAGACTGAACCATCAGTGAAAATGTTTAGGTGATTTGAATATGTTTAATCTAAATGGCGTCGAACGTCAGAAACTAATAGATTAACCTCTTCGTCTTTGTTGTAACTGGTATATTCTACATTATTACACATATTCATAATTTTGCATGCGCACACACACACACGCACACATGGGTGTGCGCACACACATACACATGCACGCACTCAGTCGCACACGCGCACGCGCACGCACACGCACACGCACGCACACGCACACGCACGCACGCACACGCACACACGCACGCACACACGCACACGCACACACACACACACACACACACACACACACACACACACACACACACACACACACACACACACACACACAAGCGAGCTGTTGTGGGTTTCGCTCTTGTTTGTTCTTTAGTACCAAAATGTGTAGCTTCTGTTTTTTGGAGGTAATAGCGTTAAAAATATCAGGCATTAATACTTGTTTGAGAGACTTTAAGGAAACATCATTGCAACAATGGCTTTAGTTGCGTTGAAAATGTGGGCACAATGCCTGCTTGAGAGGCTTCAGGAAAGTATCATTGCAAGTTTTGTAAGCAATGACATAATTTTGTGTGAACTTAGACACACAGACACACACACACACACACACACACACACACACACACACACACACACACACACACACACACACACACACACACACACACACACACACACACACACACACACACACACACACACACACACACACACACACACACACACACACACACACACACACACACACACACACACACACACACACCTCCCGGTCAACAAAAATTATGTTGGTAATGAATATTCCAAGATGGAGGTTTTCACGTAAGCGTCTTGGGAAGATGAGGTAGGAATCCTCTCATGTTTGCTGTGCCAGGTGAACAAACATGAACCCTCTAGTTACTCTTTGGAACAGGCTATGCCAGGATCTCCAACACGGAGTTTTATCACACGGGTCAGGAAGGGTTCAGGGACGGAAATGACCATCGTTACTCCCTGACCTTCGCCGACCTGAACAACCCCGTGCCCGTCAGCCCGCCTCTGTACAGCAAGGTGGAGTCCAACACCTTCCACCACGGCTTCTCTCCGGCTGTGGGCGTTTTCGCCGTGGACGACCTGGCCGTTGTGGGGAACGTTATGCATCACACCGTAGGTCCCGGTAAGTTGGCTTCCTGCTCTGTTGTGGGGAACGTTATGCATCACACCGTAGGTCCCGGTAAGTTGGCTTTCTGCTCTGTTGTGGAGAACGTTATGCATCACACCGTAGGTCCCGGCAAGTTGGCTTTCTGGTCCGTTTATTTGGTTTTGACGTTGTCGTTGTTGGTTCTGCTGGTCAAGGCCGTGCGCATATATGCGGAAACTCATCCCTTCCGTCATCCGAAAAAAAGAAAATGCGGAAGTAAGAAACGCGAAGGCACATATCCGTGGATACCCATCCAACTTTTCCGCGCATAATCATGTGCATGCACCCATAGGCCTATGCATCATACTGTGGGATATATACAATGACGTTTTGATTGATTGTTTTCAGGTTCAGGTTGTTGTTGTTGGTTATGCTGGTTTATACGTCATAGGCCTACTATGGAATGCAGTGGGTTGTTTGTTTGTTTGTTTTTGGTTGTTGTTGTTGTTGTTTTTTGGGGTGGTTGCGGTCCCATCTTCTGGGCTGTACAGTGGCGTTGTTCCCACGCTGCTCATTCCAAATCCCAACTCGCAGCCACTCCCTGGTTTGTCACGTCGCAGAGTCCGAAATCAGCCATCCAAGTGTAGCGAATCTATGTTAGGTCGTCAGGAGGCAACCAACCGAGGAGACACTGCACTGCTGCTGAGTCACTTCGGTGGAGTTCAGTGGAGCCTATTCGGAGCTACCATAAGCAGGACACCACCTACTAAGCCCCCTATTGACAGCAATAATGTCCTAGTCACGGAGTCAGTGTGAGTGATGTCCTCCTCCGAGGGTGCCACTGCGACCGTCCACCGACAGCTCCCCAGAACATACTGATCCCCATGACTGTGACCTGAACGCACCTAGGGCATAAACTGGATTGGAAATCGAAACTGAGGTCACCATGAGAGCAGGGCATGCAAGGCCACAGAATTTAAGACATTTTATTTTTTTGATGATTGATGAAAATGAGTCGGATGATACTATGGAGTTCAGTATTACGCTGAGACTACATGACTGGGCTGTACTCTACGCTTCCTTTCATAATAACATACCGGTGTTGACCAGGCCCGAGAACTACAGACACCTGCAGTGTTGGTCTTGAAATTAGAGCAACACTCTCAGAATCGCATCTGTTAAGTAGATGAAGCTGGTGATGTGGATGATGATGACAGTTTTCTTTTAACCATGGATAATTTGGAGGTAATCGATATTGTTCCACATCATATTTGTGGGTTACACCGAGTTAGTGTTATTGTTGGGTGTGTTGTTGTTGTTGATGATGATGATAAAAATGATGATACAAATCTAATGATGATGATGATGATGATGACATGGCTTCCTGGTGACTTTATCTTTTCTTCTTGTTCAAGCCATTGTACATGTGGTAGAATGGTGGCAGAGGTGACGCATTCGCCTCGTAAGCAACAAACCCGGGATGGTTCCTGCTCCACTCACTCTCCACTAGACCTCACATGTGACCCAGCACCACGAAAGGGACATTACGTCGCTGGGCTAGTTTCTCACTGTTATATGTGACCCGGCACCACGAAAGGGACATGTGACTCCTGTTATATGTGACCCGGCACCACGAAAGGGACATTACGTCGCTCAGCTAGTTTCTCACTGTTATATGTGACCCGGCACCACGAAAGGGACATTACGTCGCTCAGCTAGTTTCTCACGACAGGCTTGAACAGTCAAAAATCTCATTTTTATAAATGTTTAGTTATGGCTATTTTTGTGTTCTCTAACAATCTTATCTTTCATATCGACAAAGGATACTCTTTTATGTGGTCTCTAAATGCTCGTAAAAGTGCTTTAAAATGAGTAGGTCAATGCATTTTCTTCAGCTAGGCTAGATTTTAGATTGTATTTTCTGAAAATGGCCGATACTCACCCTACGAACTTTAAATGCTCATAACTCAGGAATGGACAATGATGCAAGAATGGTCCTTGTACCATTAGAAAGAGCATTGTTTGACGTTTGCAGCTGCATACTTATCTCAGAATAGCCATGTTGACACGTAATGTCCCATTCGTGGTGCTGGGTCACGTATGGTCTGAACACCGAGTCTTTGGGATGAGACTACAAAAACCGAGGTTCTGTGTGATCACGCACTTCACGCACATTATAGAACCCTGTGGCCACAAAGGAGTTGTCATTGGTAAACATTACCCCACCCCCTCTCCCTTCAGTGACACAAAACCCGCATGCGATTAAAAGAAATGGGTGGCGCTGCATTAGCGGCGACGTTCTCTCCAGGTGAGAGCAGAGACAAGGGACAGTCTGTGTGACTATAACAGTAACTCTTTGCCAGTATGAATACCGATGCAGGGTGACGTACCAAGGCTCCACCCATGCATCCAAGCTGTTCTCTTTCCCACCCATCCCCTGCACCACCAGCACCACCACTGATCAACGTGCATTTGTGACAGGACCTCCATGACCAGCAAACCGTCAACGTATCGAACCTTTTTTTCTTTCTTTTTCATCGTGAAGGCATCCACACTGAGTCGAGGCGCACCTTGATCGCAGAGAATCTGATCACTCTGACCGTGTGGCCAGGGAGCTACCAGGATCGGTTTGAAGGAATGAACATATACTTTGACCCCGCTGTGGAGGCAATTATTGCCGAGGACCTGGCTCTGCACAACAACACCATAGCGGGCTGCGAACGCGTTGGGTACCACGTGCGCGGGCAGAGCTGTTCTACGGCTGAAGAGGATTTGTGGACCAACAATGAGGTGCTGTTATTGTTGTTATATTGTTGTTTTTGTTGTTTTTTTGTTTACTTTCGTTCTGACACTTTTTCACTTTGTTGCATTGGGTGTTTTAGTTTACCTTCATTATGTTGCATTGGGCCACACTCAGGGACACTTACTTTCGTTCTGTTGCATTGGGCCACACTCAGGGACACTTACTTTAATTATGTTGCATTGGGTCACACTCAGGGACACTTACTTTGCATTGGATTCAGGGACATGTTGCATTGGCATTGGATCACACTCAGGGACACTTACTTTCGTTCTGTTGCATTGGGTCACACTCAGGGACACTTACTTTCATTCTGTTGCATTGGGTCACACTCACACTCATTGGGACACTTACTTTTTCCTTCTGTTGCATTGGGTCACACTCAGGGACACTTACTTTCATTATGTTGCATTGGGTCACACTCAGGGACACTTACTTTCCTTCTGTTGCATTGGATCACACTCAGGGACACTTACTTTCCTTCTGTTGCATTGGATCACACTCAGGGACACTTACTTTCCTTCTGTTGCATTGGGTCACACTCAGGGACACTTACTTTCATGTTGTTATTTTGGATTAATTCAGTTGCACTCTGAGGTTAATTTCATGTTTTGCTGCACACACTGACTGGATTCACTCGCGCAGTAGTAGTGTGAGTGAATCCACATGTTAACCTGCCCCCCCCCCCCCTCTTGATAGGCATACTGACCGGGGTGTGGTAGCTCTTTGACTGCCCTACTGAACATGGACTTACCCCTGGACAGACATGCTAAAGTGTGACTGGTAGGAACGAATGCCAGTGAAATGTCTTTTCCCACCCAAAGGAGCCAGAATGGTCAGCCCATTGACCGTGGGCCCTTAAGAGAAGAAGAAGAATGATGGCTTCAAGCTCGGAACCCTGCGTTTGCGTAAGCTAGGTGATGTTGGTCCCACTCAGGTGCACTCTTGCCTGACGGGCGTGGCTCTGCTGGCCACCAATCCGAGGGACGGGAGGGAGGATCCGGCGGACCCCACGTGCACCAAGTTCGCGGGGTTCAGGGCGTGGCGCAACAACGACTTTGGCCTGTACCTGTTCTCCGCCAGCAGCGTGGAGGTGCAGGACGTGCTGTCTGTGGAGAACGGGGCCGGCGTCATGATCTTCGTTGAGGGACCCGCCGCTCTCAACCACGCCAGGGCCGACAAATATGCCGTCATCCGGGACAGCATCTTTGTGGGCAGGTGAGTCCCACATGGCTCTTTTTATTAATTCATCCCTACCACCACCACCCCTCCACAGTAAAGTAAAGTCCCTCAGAGCACTTATGATGGCAGCTGAGTGTCACAGAGCGCCTTTATAGACAGTAAAGTCCCTCAGAGCACTTATAATGGCAGCTGAGTGTCACATAGCGCCTTTATAGACAGTAAAGTCCCTCAGAGCACTTATAATGGCAGCTGAGTGTCACAGAGCGCCTTTATAGACAGTAAAGTCCCTCAGAGCACTTATGATGGCAGCTGAGTGTCACAGAGCGCCTTTCTAGACAGTAAAGTCCCTCAGAGCACTTATAATGGCAGCTGAGTGTCACATAGCGCCTTTCTAGACAGTAAAGTCCCTCAGAGCACTTATGATGGCAGCTGAGTGTCACAGAGCGCCTTTCTAGACAGTAAAGTCCCTCAGAGCACTTATGATGGCAGCTGAGTGTCACATAGCGCCTTTATAGACAGTAAAGTCCCTCAGAGCACTTATGATGGCAGCTGAGTGTCACAGAGCGCCTTTCTAGACAGTAAAGTCCCTCAGAGCACTTATGATGGCAGCTGAGTGTCACATAGCGCCTTTCTAGACAGTAAAGTCCCTCAGAGCACTTATAATGGCAGCTGAGTGTCACAGAGCGCCTTTATAGACAGTAAAGTCCCTCAGAGCACTTATGATGGCAGCTGAGTGTCACATAGCGCCTTTCTAGAGAGTAAAGTCCCTCAGAGCACTTATGATGGCAGCTGAGTGTCACAGAGCGCCTTTCTAGACAGTAAAGTCCCTCAGAGCACTTCTAATGGCAGCTGAGTGTCACAGAGCGCCTTTGTACCGAGTGTGTAGTTCTCATATATGCCTTTTGTGTTTGAATCTGCTATTCAGCTTTTAGTTCTAACAAAGACTCTCTGGTTCTACTCAACTTCAGCCGTACATCTGGTCTAAAAGTGTGCATAAGCCTAGAGTGTGGGCTGTATAACAATTGTGGGTAAAGATGCAGATCAACACCCCCTGTCACAGTCTGGGTTCATTCCCTTCTTTCCGCCTTGCCTTTATCTTCTACTACTATTATTGAATGCATATTGTTAATGGTGTAAGTGGCTGAAAGTTAACGTTAAACATAGGTAACTAGAGAACTTCCAAATGATTGTTTTCTCTTTCCCAGGACCTCCGCATTCGACCCCTCTGTGGACACTGCCGACAGTGCTGACGACAACGTCAGACTCAGCGCTCAGGCCAGAAGTGGGAGGCATGGAGCCAGCGGCATGACGGCCGTGGCGTTCAGCAGCTTCATCAGTGGCTCCAACAAATCCCCGGAGAAAGCCTGGACCGGCTCTATGACTTACCCCGCCATTAACGGCTACAGTGCAGTCCATGGTAAAGTGTGTGTGTGTGTGTGTGCGTGTGCGTGTGTGTGCGTGTGTGTGTGTGTGTGTGTGTGTATGTATGTGCGTGCGTGCGTGGGGGGTGGTGGGAGTGCAGAGAAAGGTGGGGGGGGGGAGACAGAGAAAGAGACAGACAGACAGATACAGAGAGAGACAGAGACAAGTCTGACGTTTGAAGTGGTTTTTTCTTCTGAAGTCTGATGCTTGTGTGCATTGACTAGACCTCTGTGGCCGTATCAATACTGTTTATCACCATCAATAAATATAAACGAATACAAACCATATAATGCACATACATATAATCCAAAGAATGATAGAAAAGAAATTGAGTATTTATGCCGAGAGAGACACAGACAAACGAATGACAAATGAATGATTGAATGTCATCAGCAAGGTACATGCTATTTGGAGACACAGAGAGAGAGAGAGAGAGAGAGAGAGAGAGAGAGAGAGAGAGAGAGAGAGAGGGGGGGGGGGACAGTGGACTGAGCAGGCCTTGAATGAGGTGTTGGAAGTCTAAAGGGCCTGTTACACTAAGTGCGATTTGCTGTCAATGCGATGCGATTGTGACGATGTGAGTCATGATTCACGGGGAATTCATGTATTGGGTCTACTTGCGAAAGCAGTAGAATTATTTTTATACGGAAGTATTTCACGTGAATCATGACTCGCATCGTCACAATCGCATCGCGTTGACAGCGAATCGTATGTAGTGTAGCAGGCCTTTACGGTGAACAGGGACTTGGCATGAGTTATCAGACCCTGAGCGGCATCTTTGAAGTCCATGACCAATAAAGAGATGAAAGTCTCTTTAACGTCCTCCGACCTCGAACAGGTACATACGGGACATTTGTAACTGTCAAGATGGTGGGACGATCCTGGAGGTACTACAATACCAGGAAAGGCCCGATATTTTTAAAAAGATTAATCAAGGCTAATGATTAATAATCAAAAATTGAATAGAGGTGGGGGGGGGGGGTAAAGAGAGAGGGAGAGAGAGAGAGAGAGAGTGTGTGTGTGTGTGTGTGTGCGTGTGCGTGCGTGCGTGCGTGCGTGCACCCATACGTGCATGCATTCTGGTATGCATGCATGCATGAATGTATATGCCCTTGATGAAAATCCGTTTAACGTCCTCTGGTCTGAAACAGACACATATGGGACATTAGTAGATATAAAGATGGTGGGAACGATCCTGGAGGCAATGCACGGAGGCAGTTCAACTCCAGGAAAGTCCCGAATTTTTAACGATACAGATATGCCATTATGCATGCATGCAAGTGAAAATATAATAAGGTAGAGAACTCTTTTTAAATGAACTCCCCTCCACCCAAATTGCTTTCGACAACCCCGCCTAGTCCAGCATGAGCAAGAGTCAAAGGGAGACAAACCCAACTTGATCCTCTGAAAAGGACGATCCAGGTCTGCCTATATGACCCTCACCCACACAGAACACAGCACCATTGGTAGAGAAAATACTTTACTAACAAATCAACATTTATTCAAGAATGGCACAGCCTTCTAATCTTTGATACGCTACACCTAAACAACACACAACACACAACACACGCACTACACGCAAGTGGTTTTTTATATTATGTATGTACATATGTTCACAGACGTGTATTTTGAACACTTTGCTTACGTGGAGGACGAGGGTGAAGAGTTCTGTGACGTGATGTTCTCCACCAATCAAAACAACGAAGACCTGCTTCACCCTATGCAAGTCAGCGGAATAAGTTTCGGCGACAATGTCGATGAAGATTGCAAAGTGTTCATCAATCGACCTTCACTAAGGTAAGCTGTTGACAATGTCCATGAAGACTGCAAAGTGTTCATCAATCGACCTTCGCTAAGGTAAGCTGTTGACAATGTCCATGAAGATTGCAAAGTGTTCATCAATCGACCTTCGCTAAGGTAAGCTGTTGACAATGTCCATGAAGATTGCAAAGTGTTCATCAATCGACCTTCGCTAAGGTAAGCTGTTGACAATGTCCATGAAGATTGCAAAGTGTTCATCAATCGACCTTCACTAAGGTAAGCTGTTGACAATGTCCATGAAGATTGCAAAGTGTTCATCAATCGACCTTCACTAAGGTAAGCTGTTGACAATGTCGGAAGACCAAAGTGTTCATCAATCGACCTTCGCTAAGGTAAGCTGTTGACAATGTCCATGAAGAATATGCAAAGTGTTCATCAATCGACCTTCGTAAGGTAAGCTGTTGACAATGTCCATGAAGACTGCAAAGTGTTCATCAATCGACCTTCGCTAAGGTAAGCTGTTGACAATGTCCATGAAGATTGCAAAGTGTTCATCAATCGACCTTCGCTAAGGTAAGCTGTTGACAATGTCCATGAAGATTGCAAAGTGTTCATCAATCGACCTTCGCTAAGGTAAGCTGTTGACAATGTCGATGAAGATTGCAAAGTGTTCATCAATCGACCTTCACTAAGGTAAGCTGTTGACAATGTCCATGAAGACTGCAAAGTGTTCATCAATCGACCTTCGCTAAGGTAAGCTGTTGACAATGTCGATGAAGATTGCAAAGTGTTCATCAATCGACCTTCACTAGGGTAAGCTGTTGACAATGTCCATGAAGATTGCAAAGTGTTCATCAATCGACCTTCACTAGGGTAAGCTGTTGACAATTCGGCCCACCTGGGTCATGTTCATCATCCAGGGCATTAATCATGAGAGCGGCTAATAAGACACGAGTAATAATATGTAAATCAGAATAAACAGCCAATTAGTTTGGGGGCAGTTTAGTCTACTTTACATGTTACTTCCCGTGTTACCTGTTCAAGACGCACTCATGCTTACGGTGCCTGATGGGTAGCACAATATAAAACGTTCTGATTCAGATGCGGGTTTTCAGGTGGGTAAGTTGTTGCAATTCGGTCAAAGAGGGAGATTACTGGCACTTGAAACCCTCGATTGGAAATTAGAGTCAATTACTACTAGTTCTACCAACAAATATGGGGTGGGTTGTTTTTTTGGGGGGGTTGATTGTTTGTTTGCTTGAAGTTTTATTTATCTATTTCCAGTGTGTATATGTTGACTTGTGTTAAACAAGATGCTATAATTTGGCAGGGGAGGGTGATTTGTTGCAGTGTTGTTCAATGTCTTGTGCTTTTGGTAAGTTGTTACAAATTTGCCAAGGAGGGTATTTTGTGGCCACGTCCACAATCGATCTGCACTGGCATGTGTCAAAAAGTATGGTTGTCTGGGGCGGTGTCCTCCTTCGTACTAGATTAAGGTAAGTTGTTTCAATTGGGTTTGATTGACTGGCAGTGTCCACACCCGAATTGCATCAGGGTAAGTTGTTTCAATTGGGTTTGATTGACTGGCATTGTCCACACCCGACTTGCATCAGGGTAAGTTGTTTCAATTGGGTTTGATTAACTGGCATTGTCCACACCCGACTTGCATCAGGGTAAGTTGTTTCAATTGGGTTTGATTGACTGGCAGTGTCCACACCCGACTTGCATCAGGGTAAGTTGTTTCAATTGGGCAAGGAGGGCTACATTGTTGTGTTTTCCGGTTTGTTCTTCAAAGATTATGTGCGGCGTGTGTCTGTATGCATGTGTCGACATTTATTAACGCGAGTGTGCACATGCTCGCATTTGTGTCCGTGTGCTTATGCATGTGCGTATGCCTGTGTTTATGCAAGTGCGCGTACAATTCTACTCAAGCCCCGGTGTCTGCGTGCAGTGTGGTCAACTCAGCTGACTGCGTGGACCTGCAGTGTGACGCCATGAAGAAGGCCTACATACTGGATTCCGATGGTTCCTTCCTCGGCTCAAAGGGCTGCGTGCTGCCTGATGCGGCATACGAATGGGACGGAGATCCAAGACACGGGCTGGGCGACTATAGGATCCCTACGGTATGGTTCCCTTCTCGGCTCAATAGACCGCGTTCTGCCCAAGGTGGTTCGCCGAAGGGATAGGGGGATGGAAGGCATGGGCCTGGCCACTTATAGGATCCCTAGGGTGGGGGGGGGGGGGGGGGGGGGGGTAGTGGAGGGAAAAGGTGTGAAGGGGGAGGGAGGGGGGTTGTAGCTCTATGTAACAAAGTGGCGAGAATATCACACACACTTACACAGAGAGAGAGAGAGAGAGAGGGGGGGGGGGGGTAAAGCATTACTCCTCATGGTCTGTCTCCTATGGTTCATGGTCCTTCGGATGAGACCTTAAACCGAGGTCCCGTGTGCGAACGCACGCACAAGATAAAGCCCATTCCACTATTCGGCAGGAGTGTTGGGCCGGTGGGATGGATGACACTAACTCACAAAGCAAGCAAAAATGGGTGGGGCTGTACTAGAGCGACTCGCTGTCCTGGTGGGAGCAACCCGAATTTCGCAGACACGAGTTTCTGTGACTATGAATTCCGTTTCCATTGACCCAGTACAATGAGCTGAGTAACTGATGGGCTGCTTCTGAATCCGTTGCTGAGAAACGTCTAAAATTGTGAGTGCGTGGAACAGGACGATAGTTGGCAGCACTGCAGGGTAGTCATCCCACCCCAGTTCCCGTGCCTCAATCAATGTCAGCGAAACGTTCTCCTTGTGTTATGAAATCACGCTAACCTAATCCTTTACCCAAGCGAGGCAAACTGTTGTTTCCTAGTGAACATTTACGAAAGGACTTGGTTTGGGCCCTCGCCCTTTCTTTGATCTATCAATATCAATCAATCAATCAATCAATATTTGTATTGTCCATTTTACAGGAAAATGTTTTTGCAGCGATAAAACAAATTAACACAATAACAGAGACATGATATTTAGAAGAGCCTACATATAAAAATAAGTAGAAATATAAAATATGTGACTATTTTAAGCATTGCGCGCACATTCAATCCCCGTTCACACACACACACACACACACACACACACACACACACACACACACACAACGCACACACCACGCGCACGCATACAACCATTTATGTATCCATCCATCTATAACTTAGGCCTACACACACACATGTTTACATAACAATTATACAAATATACAGTTTGCATACAAGTATATGCCACTATGCTGCATTCCTCTTCACGTGAGTTCCCTTAGGTGAGGAGTGCCATTTCACCCTTCCAACAGGCCCGTTTTACCCTTTCAAACAGTCCCGTTTTACCCTTTCAAACAGTCCCGTTTCACCCTTTCAAACAGTCCCGTTTCTCCCTCTCAAACAGTCCCATTCCACAAACAGTCCCGTTTTACCCTTTCAAACAGTCCCGTTTCACCCTTTCAAACAGTCCCGTTTCACCCTTTCAAACAGTCCCGTTTCACCCTTTCAAACAGTCCCGTTTCACCCTCAAACAGTCCCGTTTTACCCTTTCAAACAGTCCCGTTTCACCCTTTCAAACAGTCCCGTTTCACCCTTTCAAACAGTCCCGTTTTACCCTTTCAAACAGTCCCGTTTTACCCTTTCAAACAGTCCCGTTTCACCCTTTCAAACAGTCCCATTTCACCCTTTCAAACAGTCCCGTTTTACCCTTTCAAACAGTCCCGTTTTACCCTTTCAAACAGTCCCGTTTCACCCTTTCAAACAGTCCCGTTTCACCCTTTCAAACAGTCCCGTTTTACCCTTTCAAACAGTCCCGTTTCACCCTTTCAAACAGTCCCATTTCACCCTTTCAAACAGTCCCGTTTTACCCTTTCAAACAGTCCCGTTTCACCCTTTCAAACAGTCCCGTTTCACCCTTTCAAACAGTCCCGTTTTACCCTTTCAAACAGTCCCGTTTCACCCTTTCAAACAGTCCCGTTTTACCCTTTCAAACAGTCCCATTTCACCCTTTCAAACAGTCCCGTTTTACCCTTTCAAACAGTCCCGTTTCACCCTTTCAAACAGTCCCATTTCACCCTTTCAAACAGTCCCGTTTTACCCTTTCAAAACAGTCCCGTTTTACCCTTTCAAACAGTCCCGTTTCACCCTTTCAAACAGTCCCATTTCACCCTTTCAAACAGTCCCGTTTCACCCTTTCAAACAGTCCCGTTTTACCCTTTCAAACAGTCCCATTTCACCCTTTCAAACAGTCCCGTTTTACCCTTTCAAACAGTCCCGTTTCCTTTCAAACAGTCCCGTTTCACCCTTTCAAACAGTCCCGTTTTACCCTTTCAAACAGTCCCGTTTCACCCTTTCAAACAGTCCCGTTTCACCCTTTCAAACAGTCCCGTCACCCTTTCAACAGTCCCGTTTTACCCTTTCAAACAGTCCCGTTTCACCCTTTCAAACAGTCCCGTTTCACCCTTTCAAACAGTCCCATTTCACCCCTTCAAACAGTCCCGTTTTACCTTTTCAAACAGTCCCATTTCACCCTTTCAAACAGTTCCGTTTCGCCCTTTTTACACTCAAATTCTTAACCCCTTGTCCTAGGGTGTATGTGAGAAGTATGTATGTGTATCTGTATGTGTGTGTGTTGGTGGTTGGTGTGTGCGTGCACCTGCACAGTTATGTTTGTTAGTGTGTGTGTGTGTGTGTGTGTGTGTGTGTGTGTGTGTGTGTGTGTGTGTGTGTGTGTGTGTGTCACATCACACACACACACACACTGGTCACAACACAGCATATCACATTATATCATTACATTTCATTATAATACATTATACTATATAATGTTAAATAATTTCATACCATTTTAGATTAGATTAGATTAGATACATTTTGGAGAAGCTAACTCTAGAACCCTAACCCTAACACATGCGTACAGAGAGAGAGAGAGAGGGGGGGGAGAGAGAGAGAGAGAGAGAGAGAGAGAGTGGTGTTTGCAACAGAAATGAAAGGGCGAAACAGCACTTTCACTTTTGCTGCACTACACAAAGGGCAAAATGGGAAAGGGCGAAGTGGGAAAGGGCCAAGTGGTAAAGGGCCAAGTGGGACGCTCCCTGCTGAAAGGCGGTTCTCTGTTGCAGACGATGCTGACCGACCCTCAGACAGGGGAAAGGATCGACGCCAACGTCAAATGCCCTCACAAAGGTAACACCTGTACCGATCTGCACCCGTGCCACTCTCTCTGTGTCCGACTATGACTTCCAAGCAGCAGAGGAGGCGGCAGCTATTCCGGGGAGGCTGGGCCGCAATATGCTCATAGCGGAGATGACATTGAACATTGCAGTACAACTCTCACTGTTGTTAATGAAGAATATTATAGCCTTTTCACTCAAACTGAGAGTTTGATACTCACGGGTACGCTTTCAACCAAGCGTCCGTTGGGCTTCCTCAGTGCATGCACACTGAGTGTGGAGACGTGGTGTTCAGTCTCAATCTCACTCTTATTCATTAATGAATATATCACTCTTACTTTCTGACTGACCCCTGCTGGAATCAACCGATCCAAACTCAGCTGCCAATTAAAGACCCACCAGATCACGTGTCAAATTCACAGGTTTTCCCTCTTATAGCTGGTAAGAAATCTTGTTTTGACCAGGTTTGACTCCTATGCAAATGCCCCCAATTCAAAACGAAACATCATTTTAAAGAGCAGCCTCAATTTGAAGTTGGGGGGATCTGTATGTGGGTCACAGTTACCCAGAAAAAAACCCAAGGAACTTAATCATGGTGCGTCAGTGTGTCTTGGTTCAGCATGGCGCAGCCGAAGACGTCTTCCACAACACGTCAGCTACCGCTTCGCTGTCTTCAGAAACTTTACAAAAGTCTTTTTTTTTAATTTATTGCGCAGCTCTCACCTTCACTTTACTCTTAACCCCAACCCCCACCATCCTCAACTTTCAGACCTCTACCAAGACTCGCTCTGGCTTTACTTTTGGCCCCAGGCATCTACCGGGATAGCAACTGCGTCCGTATAGCAACACGTACGGGTGTACCGATGGCTTTGAATGCGTTAATGGGCCCAGTGACACATCCACTGTCGGTCCTGCGACTATCCCACTGTGACGACGTCTGTGAGGCACGGTTCTGGTGAAATACTCCTGTCTATGAAGTGGTTCTGGTGAAATACTCCTGTCTATGAAGTGGTTCTGGTGAAATACTGTCTATGAAGTGGTTCTGTCTATGAAGTGGTTCTGGTGAAATACTCCTGTCTATGAAGTGGTTCTGGTGAAATACTCCTGTCTATGAAGTGGTTCTGGTGAAATACTCCTGTCTATGAAGTGGTTCTGGTGAAATACTCCTGTCTATGAAGTGGTTCTGGTGAAATACTACTGTCTATGAAGTGGTTCTGGTGAAATACTACTGTCTATGAAGTGGTTCTGGTGAAATACTCCTGTCTATAAAGTGGTTCTGGTGAAATACTACTGTCTATGAAGTGGTTCTGGTGAAATACTCCTGTCTATGAAGTGGTTCTGGTGAAATACTACTGTCTATGAAGTGGTTCTGGTGAAATACTCCTGTCTATAAAGTGGTTCTGGTGAAATACTACTGTCTATGAAGTGGTTCTGGTGAAATACTACTGTCTATGAAGTGGTTCTGGTGAAATACTACTGTCTATGAAGTGGTTCTGGTGAAATACTCCTGTCTATGAAGTGGTACAATTAATGTAGTGAACGAAGCTACTAGGATTTCGTTAGATTCATTTGGACGGTAGCATTTCATGAGAATCATGCGTCACAATTGTCACCCTTTGATAGTTGTATGACTACAGTTGTGAACGAAGCTGCTAGGATTTCGTTAGATTCATTGGACGGTAGTATTTCATGGGAATCATGCCTCACGAATGTCACCTTTTGATAGTTGTATGACTGCAGTTGGACCAGTGGGTGGGGCCCTTTACACCAGAGTGATTTGTGTTCAGTTAGTGTGGGAAATTACTATCGCCATACCACTTCCACCCTCATTGTCCATACCACTTCCACCCTCATTGTCCATACCACTTCCACCCTCATTGTCCATACCACTTCCACCCTCATTGTCCATACCACTTCCACCCTCATTGTCCATACCACTTCCACCCTCATTGTCCATACCACTTCCACCCTCATTGTCCATACCACTTCCACCCTCATTGTCCATACCACTTCCACCCTCATTGTTCATACCACTTCCACCCTCATTGTCCATACCACTTCCACCCTCATTGTCCATACCACTTCCACCCTCATTGTCCATACCACTTCCACCCTCATTGTTCATACCACTTCCACCCTCATTGTCCATACCACTTCCACCCTCATTGTCCATACCACTTCCACCCTCATTGTTCATCCTTCCGCTCTCTTGTTGTCACTGTCCCGTCTACCAAGATGGCAGCGGTGATTGGATCGATGGAGCATTGGGAAAGGCCTACACGTGGGACAACCACTGTCAATGCTACCATGCTGATGTGACTTCAGTAGCTGTAGAAAAGGAAATCATTACTAAACATCTCTCACTCTCACTATCGTTTACCCTACCCATCCCCCCCTCCTCCGCCCAGGAATCTACCCAGATGACAACTGTGTTCGGAATGCTGCGTGGAACACCACCAAATTGTGATCATGGTTTTGATTGGGCTAAGCTTTTGTTGTTGTTGTTGTTGTTGTTGTTGTTGTTGTTGCCTCACTTGTGTCAAGGAAATGAGTCTATATTCTCATGCTTCTTCATTTTTTTGGGCGCGCATGTGTGTGTGTGTGTGTGTGTGTGTGTGTGTGTGTAGTAGCTTTCACATTGGATTTTTCTCAGCATCTGAAAGGCATTCATCAATCACATTTTTGCACACATATAGATGATTATTCAAGCTTTCAAGAAACATCATTTGCGTAAAAATTAATCAGTGACCTTTAACATGTTAGTTTTGTTTTGGCTATATCTTGAACATTTTCGCAGTTATGGTCCCCAAATTTGGCATGTTGGTGTATTACCTTAAGGTGATATGGTATGTTGGGTGACTTTTACCCTCTTGACCTTAACTTTGACCTTGAACATCCTCAATGCTAAGCATCGGTGACCTTCATAACCACGATGACCTTGACCCTTGACCTTTTTTTGTCGATTGCGTTTGGAACTGGCATTTAGATTTATCTCTAGGGTTTGCCTCTTGTTTCAAAAAGTATCACCAAACGTCTCCCACTGTCCTCATTTTACTCCCCTCCCCACCCCTCTTCCCCAGGAATCTACCAAGACGACAACTGCGTTTGGATGGAGCCGTGGAAGGCCTACCGGTGTGACGACAGTGTGCCCTACGCCATGCTGGTGATGGAGAGCATGGACCAGGACACGGAGACGCGGCGCCTGTCCCCCGTGGCCGTGTTCGCTGACGGCTGGGTGGACCTCATCAACGGGCCCCAGGACCACGGCTGGTGCTCCGGATACACCTGCAGGAAACGAATTTCCACCTTCTTCGCCTTGGTGCCCTTGAATGGTCAGTGAGAGAGAGAGAGAGAGAGAGAGAGAGAGAGAGAGAGAGACAGAGAGAGAGAGAGAGAGAGAGAGAGGGAGAAGACCATGGCTGGTGCTATGGATACGCCTATCTAACAGGCTGTCTTCCTTTGGGGTTTGGTGTCCTTGAACAGTGAGAGAGGGGATGCACAGAGAGAGAGAGAGAGAGAGAGAGAGAGAGAGAGAGAGAGAGAGAGAGAGAGAGAGAAGACCATGGCTGGTGCTATGGATACGCCTACCTAACAGGCTGTCTACCTTTGGGGTTTGGTGTCCTTGAACAGTGAGAGAGGGGATGCACACAGACAGTGAGAGACAGAGAGAGAACGACAGACAGTGAGAGAGACAGAGAGAGAGAGAGAGAGAGAGAGAGAGAGAGAGAGAGAGAGAGAGAGAGGACCATGGATGGTACTCCAGCAACACCTAACGCAAAAGGCTGTCCACCTTCGGAGCTTTGGTGTCCTTGCATGGTATGTCCCCAACAGAGAGTGCATGCACACGCACACACAGACAGAGAGAGAGAGAGAGAGACGGGGGCCATAGAGCATAGCCTGTCCCTGTGATTTGTACGACATCTTCAGCTTTGCTTTCTTTGTATCTTACTCAATCTTAGGCCGTGTACACACATAAGCGGATATTCCATGCGGAAACCCGTGCGCAATCCATAAATAAGTGAAACAAAGAAAGGAAAAGATCTGCGCACGTGTCTGAATTTCCCCTTACATGCGTAAACTTTTATCCTTCTTTATTCCATTTTTTTTAGGACTTTCCGTACGGAACTTACGCGTCTAATGTGAACCCGGCCTTAATCTTTTCTTTGGCTTGGTGGTGATATTGTTGTTGAAGTTGGCTTAACCTGGCAAACAAAACAACAACTCCAGGGATCATCCCAAAAGCGGAAGCACTTGAACACTATGGTTCAAGTGCATCAGCTACGAATGAGAACATCACATGCGTGACCGTTTTTTATTACCCCGCCACGTGAGCAGCCACACTCCGTCTTCGGGGATTTGGGAGACTGATTTTGTTGTGCTAGGAGCTTGTCATGGCTAAAGACAATCTCCGCATAACTATGCCTAGCATAGCAACATTTTGATGTAGCCTTGGTGTTCTAGCCTGTGTCGATTGATCTGGTATAGCCTTGAGCCAAGGCGCGCTAGGTGGTGATGGTGGTCGGATTACCGGGTAGTGTTTATACTGATTGAATAGAGCTGCAGACCGTTAGTAATAGGTAAGAGGAACTTTTGAACATATTGGGCAAAACTGCCCTGTTTACAGAGGTGCCCGCAATACCGGGGTACCCGGTTCATCAAGGTTTAACTGTACCTTCTGGTGCGGTAATTATGAGTGAGTCTTAAACAATGAAGATGGGTAGTAACGTGTCGATTGGAATAAACAGCCATTCGTTTTGGCAGTTTACTCTACTTTACATAGTACTACCCGCGTTAACACTTCAAGACGCGCCCACGATTACCGTCCCTGGGTTTTAACCAGGGAGGAAGGATGGTGTCTTCCTCCGTGCAACTTTCGATCATTGCTTTATGGTTCTGCAGGTACGGCTCGTTGGGTCAGCATTCACCTGAGCAGTACACCTCCAGACAGCATGCGCTTCTACCTGCTGAACGTCGACCCCACAGACTGCGTGCTGCTGTCCTTTCACTACCAGGACCCCTACCGCCTGGACTTCTACAGGGACGGGGACTACGTCATGCCTCTTAACGGATTCCTAACTGACGACGGAAGGTGAGTGATTAGAGTGGGGGGGATAACAAGAGAGAAAGGACGATGGAGAGACAGAGGGAAAGACGTTGAAGGACAGGACAGAGAGGTTCCTTCCACTACCCACAGGCCCTTCTTTTCTGAGCACCATGTCGCACAATAGACGATTTTCGGAGAAAACAAACTAGGGGAGAGCACTTCGTGAAAATTAGAGTTGTTTACCTCCATTACTCAGTCAAATACCATAGTAACAATGCAACAATGGCGTCGAAGCTTGAAACCACAGGATGCGAGTCAGCGACTTGCAAACATTTTTTTTTTTAACTTAGGGGTGGCCAGTGGCCACAAACTGATAACACTTGCAAAATGTGACGTAAAAATATAAAGGACATAATTTTTTAGAATGACGCACGGTGTTCTAAGTGCTGTATGTCTGATCAAACACACTAGTCGCAAGGCTACGAGAGCTGATGGTAGAGTGACTTTCCCTGTTTGACCGATTGAATTAGGCAAGATCACTCCCACACACCATGAAATTACTCCCCTTAATTATTTCCAAACAATTCCTATTGAGCTTCTTATCTGAAGACCCTCTATCGTCCGGCTCACCGAAGAGTTTCCTCTGCTGGCAGGTACATGACGCAAACGGAAGACTTCCCTGGCCAGTACCTGCCCAGCATGGAACACGGGAACTCCAGTGACAACTACATTGCGTTCCGGGAGAGCACGACGTACTGGCTGCAGTGCGGCGCGGGCCAGACCGAGTACCGTAAAGCTGACGTGCTCATCGTGTCCTTCGGCCTCCCGGCTATGGACGAGGAGGAATTCTTCGGGGATCAGATCGTCAACAACTTGGCACAGTTTTTGGATGTTCCTCCCAACAAGGTATAGAGTGTGTGCGTTCGCGTGTGTGTGTGTGTGTGTGTGCGTGTGTGTATGTGTGTGTGTGTAAAGGGGCGTGCATTTATGTCCATGTATCAGTGTGGGTCCATGAGTGGGGCATTTCAATGGTTAACTTAGGACGCTGATTTCACCGCCAGGGGGCAGTCAAACCAGTAGGGGCTTAGCGCGTGATATTCTTAGTTGGGGGTAGTGAGAGAGAGGGGGAGATGACTGCCCCCTGGTGGTGAAATGTGCGTCCTAAGCTGCTCATTGTTTGTCTCCTCTCACACAAAAAAAGAAAAAAGTTACACGTTGCTGTTGTGTGCACGTTTTTGTTTCTTTGCTGTTGTTGTTGTTGTTGTTGTTGTTGTTGTTGTTGTTGTTGTTGTTGTTGTTGTTGTTGTTGTTGTTGCTGTTGTTGTTGTTGCTGTTGTTTGTTTGATTGATTTGATTGATTTAATTTAAAGTCTGTTCACAACAATGATGTTGTTGTTGTTGTTGTTGTTGTTGTGGCTGCCTTCTTGCTTCAAGAAATAACTCCCCTTTTGTTTCTCTGTCTCTCTCTCTCTGTCAATGTCTGTCTGCTGTCTGTCTGTCTGTCTGTCTGTTGTCTCTCTCTCTCTCTGCTCTGTCTCTCTGTAACTCTCTCTCTCTCTGTCTCTCTGTCTCTCTCTCTCTCTCTCTCTCTCTCTCTCTCTCTCTCTCTCTCTCTCTCTCTCTCTCTCTCTCTCCCTCTCTCTCTCTCTCTCTCTCTCTCTCTCTCTCTCTCTCTCTCTCTCTCTCTCTCTCTCTCTCTCTCTCTCTCTCTCTCTCTCGGATCCAGGAAATTAAGAGGAATTTCTCTGTTAAATATTATTAGTAAACTTGTTACCTCTATACCCAACAGACGTCTGTATAAGTGGGCTGAAACTGAAAATAAGATTAGCAAAGAACAAGCAGGCTTTCATAAGGGTTATTCTACGATAGATCACATCTATACGCTTATGTCTATGGTAAATTAAAAAAACTTAAATTATATTTTTGATTTTGTAACGTATTCCCAAATGTATGCACGTTAAAGATGAGTATCTAGAATAGGATTTGGTTTTATTTTGTCATGTGTCTGTGTTTTCGTTTAGATTTGTGCATGTTAAATATGAGTATGCAAAATGGGCTCAGGCTTGATTTTGTCATGTGTATCGGTTTACATTTAAATTGTGCATGTTAAAGACGAGTATGTAAATTAGGTTTAGGTTTGATTTTGTGATGAGTATGTGCTTAGTTTTACTTTTGTGCATGTTAAAGAAGAGTATATAAAGCAGGTTTAGGTTTGATTTCGTCATGTATATGTACTTTTCTATATGTGCATACACATTCTAAAAATATGACTACGTCAGGTTTTGTCACGTGTGTTTTACCTCTTAATTTGTGCATGTTACAGATGAATAATGTAATGTAGGAATAGGTTTGATTTTGCCATGTGTACATGTATTTACATTTAATATTGTGCATGTTAAGATGAGTAGGTAAAGTGGAACTAGGTTTGACTTTATTACGCGCATGTGTTTCCTTTCAAATAAATACATTTTGAGAATGAGTATGCAAAATAAGATTAGGATTGATTTTTCATTTTGTCATGTTTTTGTGCACTTCTCAATTTGTGCATGTTAAAGATGAGTATGAAAAGTAGGATTGGGCTTTTCCCCCCCCCCCGTGTGTATGTGCTTACTTCTTAATGTATGCATGTTAATGTTGAAAAGGAGTATAGTTAATAATAATTTTTATTAGGTTTGATTCTGTTATTGTCATGTTACTATACAGTGTTGTATTTTGCATGCTTTATATTGCTTTGTCTGTGCTCATTTTCCTTTTTCATTTCTACTTTTATATTTGTAATTTTTTCATAGGGCCGGATGTAAAACAAAAAGCATGCTATTGTTTATTCTATTTATCTCTATAAATAACATTCATTCAAATCAATTCAATTCAATTCAATTCTCTCTCATCCACACTCTGTCTTTCCCTCCCTCCCTCTATCTCTCTCTTTCTCCCTCTCTCGCCCTCTCTCCCTCTCTCTATTCCCCCCCCCCCCTCTCTGTCTTTCTGTAGATTCGTATAGTGGACGTTGTGCGTGAGGACAGCAGGAGGAGAAGGAGGAGGAGGAGGAGGTCAGAGTCGGACCCCCTGACCTACGTGGTGGAGATTGGGGATCCACCCCCCATTGGGGAACAGGAGGAGGACTCGTCTGTGGACCTGGGTGAGTCTGACAGTGGGGGAGAGGGAGGGAAGGCAGAGAGGGGGGCAGAGAGAGGTGGAGAGAGAGAGGGAGAGAGAGTAGGAGAGAGGGGGGGGGAGAGAGAGAGAGGAGAGAGAGAGAGGGAGGAGAGAGAGAAAGGGAGAGAGAGAGAGAGAGAGGGAGAGAGAGAGAGAGAGAGAGAGAGGGGGGGGGGGGGGGTAAGGAAGATATTCGAATATTGTGTTAATAAAGGCTACAGCTCCTTAGAAAAAATATACAAAGAGGAGAGAGAGAGAGTGAGAGAGAGAGAGAGAGAGAGAGAGAGAGAGAGAGAGAGAGAGAGAGAGAGAGTCAAAAAGTCAAAGTCAAAAATGTTTTAATTGTTAGGCCTCTGGCCCATAGCAATCAATGCAATTTATAAAACACCTCGCGCACACGATTGCAGAAAATATTTTGGTAAATGTGATGTGTTAAATGTTTCGTTGTTGATGTTGATGTACATATTGTACATAATATGCTATTCACCCAGTCCCCATCCTCCTTTCTGGGTTTTTTTAATGTTTGCTTGTTTCTTTAATTGTTTATTTGTTTATTTGTTTATTTTCCTTTTCTTGTTTGCTAGTTTGGAGTGTTTAGTTCTTTGTTTTTCTTTACATCTTTTTTTATGGATGGCTTGTTGAAAAAAGCATGTCATTTGCTTATACAATGTTCCCATCTGGAAATAAAATGTTGACTTACACACACACACACACACACACACACACACACACACACACACACACACACACGCACGCACGCACGCACGCACGCACGCATCGGTATCCTCACGGGGAGAGACTTGTGGAGGGGGGGGGGGGGGGCTGTACGGGCTCTAAGCGCTGCAGCTAAATGGGTGAGTTGGCCTTTGGGGACCTTCCCCAGCGTCATCTGTCCTCGAATC
>CM065713.1:19077593-19114721 GCA_017654935.2 Phymorhynchus buccinoides
GCTACTTCGTCATTTGAGTTCACAACTACTACGCTAAAAAGCCTGGCATATGTTTCGTCAGTCCTGGTACGTTTGCTATGTTGATGATGGTGGGTTTATTTGACCATGTTTTGTGATGTTCTCATGCTGAATACTTTGCCATACTGGCCTACAACTACTATACATGTCCAAAAGCCCGGCATTCGCATCGCCAGCATGCGTATGTGCGTCTACATGTGTGCGTCCGCATGCCAGTCATGTCAGACCACGACTTCTAAATAGCATAAAAAGCAACTGCTAATCCGGAGAGATAGCCGTCAACGTGTTTTACTTTTACAGTAAATGTCCTGCCCAGGGTACATGCCCATTCTGTTATGATGATGATTTTGAACATTCGTTGTTCACAGGCAGCGTCGTGGTGACTTTGACTATCGAAGGCACTGAGGTGGGGATGGATGACCTTCTGAATGGCCTTTGCGATGACGTGCACGACGAAATGACCTTCACCTTTAATGGCACCACAGCGACCTTGAGCCAAGAGATGTCTGTGGATGGGAAGGAGTATTATGGGGTCAACTGCTACGCGTCGGTAAGTGTGTGTAAAGTATGTGCGTGTGTGACTGATTGACTGCCTCTCTGTCTCCTCTCCTGCCCTCCCGCCCTCCTCTCTCCCTCACCCTCTTTCCCCCTCCCCTCGTCTGCCTGTCTCCATTTAGCCGATACGCTACGTTAAACTGAACTTCCTTCCATCCCTCTTCCCCTCCCTCTTTCTCTCTCTCGTCCCAATTGAATGTTCATATTTGTTTGAGCAATTTTTAAAGAAAATATCATCATTTGCTTATGAACGAATATGCTAAATCATAACGTCAATGTGTATGTGTGTATGCCTGTGTATTTTATATTACTAGCTTGGTTGATGTTTTATATACTTCATGGTTATTTCTGTCTATGTTTGTTTATGTGCCTGTCTGACTGTTCGTCGGTCTGTCCGTTTGTCTGTCCTTCCATCTTGTTCCTCTCTCCGTCTGTCTGTCTGGCTTCTTTCTCTATAATTTGTTTGATGAAATTGAGATTTACTTGTAATTGATTTTCCACCTAGTGATGAATCGATTCTGAAATATTTTTGTTTGTGGCTCAAGCCACAAACCTATAACTCACTTTGTCGGTCGGTCGGTCTGTCGGTCGGTCGGTCTGTCGTTCCAAAATTGTTGCACATTTTGACAAAATTGTCGCACTTCAAATCGAGGCTACACTTCAACATTAATTGAGGCCACTCTTTAAAATGATGTATTTTAAAAGCGTACAAAATAATAAACATACGTAATACAGACACTACAACAGACACGACGAGTATGCGGTGCTTCTTTCGATGAGTATAAGTAGGATACATAGTTTTAAATGTTTTCCAAAAGATATAAAAAGTTACGAAATGGTGCAGAGATAACATTCTGGTTTACAGATTAAAATTATTGAAAAGCCAGGGGAGATGACTCCTGATTGGAGTGGTAAAAATAGACCGCGCACCACAAACTATTGCGATTTTGCGCTTGTTTATCTTATATCTTAAAAATAATTGTCATGGCTTTTATTTTGTTGTTCTTTTTGGTTTTTGCATTTTGTAGATTTTGTTTCCTTATTGATGTTGCCTTTTGCATTGTATTATTGAGGGCCGGATGAAAAAAAGCCGGTTGTGCTTATTCCGTTTTTCCCTCATTGAAAAAACATTCGTTCGTTCGTTCGTTGGTTGGTTCGTTCTCTGAAATGGGAGAGTTTGAAGTCTGCTTGAATAAAATGCAAAACCCACATCAACCGTGTGTCAATGAACGGAGGGCATGGCTGTCAACCGTGTGTCAATGGACGGAGGGCATGGCTGTCAACCGTGTGTCAATGGACTGTGGCATGGCTGTCAACCGTGTGTCAATGGACTGTGGCATGGCTGTCAACCGTGTGTCAATGGACTGTGGCATGGCTGTCAACCGTGTGTCAATGGACGGAGGGCATGGCTGTCAACCGTGTGTCAATGGACGCATGGCTGTCAACCGTGTGTCAATGGACTGTGGCATGGCTGTCAACCGTGTGTCAATGGACTTATATGGCTGTCAACCGTGTGTCAATGGACTGTCATGGCTGTCAACCGTGTGTCAATGGACTTTTTGCATGGCTGTCAACCGTGTGTCAATGGACTGTTTGGCTGTCAACCGTGTGTCAATGGACGGAGGGCTTGGCTGTCAACCGTGTGTCAATGGACTGAGGGCATGGCTGTGAACCGTGTGTCAATGGACGGAGGGCATGGCTGTCAACCGTGTGTCAATGGACGGAGGGCATGGCTGTCAACCGTGTGTCAATGGACGAAGGGCATGGCTGTCAACCGTGTGTCAATGGACGGAGGGCATGGCTGTCAACCGTGTGTCAATGGACGAGGGCATGGCTGTCAACCGTGTGTCAATGGACGAAGGGCATGGCTGTCAACCGTGTGTCAATGGACGGAGGGCATGGCTGTCAACCGTGTGTCAATGGACGGAGGGCATGGCTGTCAACCGTGTGTCAATGGACGGAGGGCATGGCTGTCAACCGTGTGTCAATGGACTGTGGCATGGCTGTCAACCGTGTGTCAATGGACGGAGGGCATGGCTGTCAACCGTGTGTCAATGGACGGAGGGCATGGCTGTCAACCGTGTGTCAATGGACGGAGGGCGTGGCTGTCAACCGTGTGTCAATGGACTGTGGCATGGCTGTCAACCGTGTGTCAATGGACGGAGGGCATGGCTGTCAACCGTGTGTCAATGGACGGAGGGCATGGCTGTCAACCGTGTGTCAATGGACGGAGGGCATGGCTGTCAACCGTGTGTCAATGGACGGAGGGCATGGCTGTCAACCGTGTGTCAATGGACGGAGGGCATGGCTGTCAACCGTGTGTCAATGGACGGAGGGCATGGCTGTCAACCGTGTGTCAATGGACGGAGGGCATGGCTGTCAACCGTGTGTCAATGGACGGAGGGCATGGCTGTCAACCGTGTGTCAATGGACTGTGACCGTTGTCCCCCTTTCTAAAGTTGATCATTATTTATCTCTTTATTTATCTGTTGTCATTTTTTTGGGCTTCATATAAGAGGAAAGGCGTGTGTCTCTCCAATGTTAGAGCTTATGCAAAGACTGGTCACAGCTTAACGGCTTATACTACTCACAGTGCTAGTGTGAGTGAAGCCAGATGTTACACCCCACCCGGACCTAAACATGTGGGTATGTGGTAGCTGTTTGATGGCCCTGCTGAATCTGCCACTCCCCATTGGACCTGGGCGTGCTAAAGGGTGAGTGGTAGCTGTTTGATCGCCCTGCTGAACCTGCCACTCCCCATTGGACCTAGGCATGCTAAAGGGTGAGTGGAAGCTGTTTGATGACCCTGCTGAACCTGCCACTCTCCATGGACCTAGGCATGCTAAAGGGTGAGTGGTAGCTGTTTGATGGCCCTGTTGAACCTGCCACTCTCCATGGACCTAGGCATGCTAAAGGGTGAGTGATGTGAAGGGAACTGTGGCTTCAAGCTGGGAGCCCAGTGCCCTGTCTTTGCCTAAGTTCTAAGTGTATTTGGTGTTCTATGCGTGTGTTGCAGGACGACGGTCTTCACCCAGCGGTCATCGCGGCCATCACACTGGCCTGTGTGCTGGTCCTGGTCATCCTCGTGGTCATCTTGGTGTGGAGGATCAAGATCTACCCCAAGACCAAGACCTTCGGTCAGTCACGGTTCAATTCAATCTGTCTTCAATATTCGTTTCTGCTAGGACATTTCGTACAGCTGTAGATTAAAAGAAAAAGCTTAAAGACACACTGACCCACCACGATTAAGTCCCTTGTTTTTTTCTGGGTAGCTGTGACCCACATACAAATGCCCCCAACTTGAAATTGAGGCTGCTCTTTAAAATAATGCTTCGTTTTCAATTTGGGGGCATTTACATGTTCCTCTCTGTCTGTCAGTCTTTTCTGTCTCTGAAAGGCTTTTAATTCAAAGCTGCACAGCCAAAACTTCTGAATTTATCGTAATAAAAATTGAGCGGATTGTTCTTAATATGGCGACAATGATGCCCATTGGGTTAATAGTGTGGTCCAGTTAGCTGAATAATCTTGCAAATGTTCATCCCGCTTACTTCTTTGGTGTGTTGTTAGAGGACATCAATAACTTGCACAATCCATTGATTGTTAAGCCAAATTCGTTCTGTAAACTACCTAATAAAAGCTTAAAAATCTAATGTTAAAGAAAAAGTGGCAAAAAGATCTGTTGTTTTCCTGTGAATAGTGGAGAACGTGGCAGGGCCGCCTACTTTTCAGCTCTTCTCGTTATAAATGGCAAGCCAACTGAAGTAGAAGCTCCATTTCTAAACCAATAGTTAGGTAAATGTATGGACAACATAGGCATAGAACAAATTCAGTTACAGCACAAAGGCTTTTTCTGCACGCTGCTGGAAGTACACCCACCCCTAGGTGTGTGGATCTGCCCAAGGCCGGGCAAGTCCACCTACAGGCTGGGAAAAGGCTGCCTTCCTCTTGCTTATGCCTAGAAATGATTAATAAAAACCAGAATCACACAGAATGTTCAATTACTAAGCATCTTTTCACAACCAAAATCCAACATGAAACCCGAAATTAAGTGGATTCATTTGTTACAAAAAACAGCAAAAATCACATCTTTGCTCTCAAATTGATGCACACCCTCCAAACTTACACAGGATATGACAGGAGGATAGCCTGTGGCTATCACATGCTCTAAATGATTCTAGAGCAAAGCACTTGGCAATAAAAACAAAATGGCGGACCTGCCCCGTTCTGCCCTACATTTCGGCTGAAAAGAATGACCTTCAAAAAGCAGAACAGTTCAGCGGAGGGAAGCATAGCATCACAAGACCAGTTGTTCTCCCTTGTCCTGCTCTTTATTGTCGGAACTTTAGGCGACGTTTATGGGCTTTGGGGTCTGTTTTGTTGATTTTTTTTCAGTCACACGTGGTGAGTTCATCCAAAAAGCCTAAATGTTACAGACTTTTTGGTTCATCTCACGAACGTGTTGACTGAACACCAAGTCTCCACCCACATTCAGTGTTCAAGCACTGAGGAAGTCGAGCATACACTTGGTGAATGTTTAGGTTGAGTGGAAAGGTGTCATGTTCCTCATCATGGTTTGTTGTTGTTGACAGCAGTGAATGTTTAGGTTGAGTGGAAAGGTGTCATGTTCCTCATCATGGTTTGTTGTTGTTGACAGCAGTGAATGTTTAGGTTGAGTGGAAAGGTGTCATGTTCCTCATCATGGTTTGTTGTTGTTGACAGCAGTGAATGTTTAGGTTGAGTGGAAAGGTGTCTGTTCCTCATCATGGTTTGTTGTTGTTGACAGCAGTGAATGTTTAGGTTGAGTGGAAAGGTGTCATGTTCCTCATCATGGTTTGTTGTTGTTGACAGCAGTGAATGTTTAGGTTGAGTGGAAAGGTGTCATGTTCCTCATCATGGTTTGTTGTTGTTGAGTGAATGTTTAGGTTGAGTGGAAAGGTGTCTGTTCCTCATCATGGTTTGTTGTTGTTTGACAGCAGTGAATGTTTAGGTTGAGTGGAAAGGTGTCTGTTCCTCATCATGGTTTGTTGTTGTTGACAGCAGTGAATGTTTAGGTTGAGTGGAAAGGTGTCTGTTCCTCATCATGGTTTGTTGTTGTGTTGACAGCAGTGAATGTTTAGGTTGAGTGGAAAGGTGTCTGTTCCTCATCATGGTTTGTTGTTGATGTGACAGCAGTGAATGTTTAGGTTGAGTGGAAAGGTGTCTGTTCCTCATCATGGTTTGTTGTTGTTGTTGACAGCAGTGAATGTTTAGGTTGAGTGGAAAGGTGTCTGTTCCTCATCATGGTTTGTTGTTGACAGCAGTGAATGTTTAGGTTGAGTGGAAAGGTGTCATGTTCCTCATCATGGTTTGTTGTTGACAGCAGTGAATGTTTAGGTTGAGTGGAAAGGTGTCTGTTCCTCATCATGGTTTGTTGTTGTTGACAGCAGTGAATGTTTAGGTTGAGTGGAAAGGTGTCTGTTCCTCATCATGGTTTGTTGTTGACAGCAGTGAATGTTTAGGTTGAGTGGAAAGGTGTCTGTTCCTCATCATGGTTTGTTGTTGTTGACAGCAGTGAATGTTTAGGTTGAGTGGAAAGGTGTCTGTTCCTCATCATGGTTTGTTGTTGACAGCAGTGAATGTTTAGGTTGAGTGGAAAGGTGTCTGTTCCTCATCATGGTTTGTTGTTGACAGCAGTGAATGTTTAGGTTGAGTGGAAAGGTGTCTGTTCCTCATCATGGTTTGTTGTTGTTGACAGCAGTGAATGTTTAGGTTGAGTGGAAAGGTGTCTGTTCCTCATCATGGTTTGTTGTTGTTGACAGCAGTGAATGTTTAGGTTGAGTAGAAAGGTGTCTGTTCCTCATCATGGTTTGTTGTTGTTGTTGACAGCAGTGAATGTTTAGGTTGAGTGGAAAGGTGTCTGTTCCTCATCATGGTTTGTTGTTGTTGTTGACAGCAGTGAATGTTTAGGTTGAGTGGAAAGGTGTCTGTTCCTCATCATGGTTTGTTGTTGTTGACAGCAGTGAATGTTTAGGTTGAGTGGAAAGGTGTCTGTTCCTCATCATGGTTTGTTGTTGACAGCAGTGAATGTTTAGGTTGAGTGGAAAGGTGTCTGTTCCTCATCATGGTTTGTTGTTGACAGCAGTGAATGTTTAGGTTGAGTGGAAAGGTGTCTGTTCCTCATCATGGTTTGTTGTTGACAGCAGTGAATGTTTAGGTTGAGTGGAAAGGTGTCATGTTCCTCATCATGGTTTGTTGTTGACAGCAGTGAATGTTTAGGTTGAGCAGAAAGGTGTCTGTTCCTCATCATGGTTTGTTGTTGACAGCAGTGAATGTTTAGGTTGAGTGGAAAGGTGTCTGTTCCTCATCATGGTTTGTTGTTGTTGTTGCAGACACGGAGAACTCCTCCTCCTCCTCCTCCAGGTACAGCCAGGGGAACCCCGTCAAGGACCTGCTGTTCAGAGAGGACACCTTCAACAGCTTCAGACCCCCCTCCGGGGGAACCACCACCACCACCACCTCCACCCCTGCCCCCATCTCCCCCCTGCCCCCCATCTCCACCTCCCTGGACGGCTCCCTAGGGGTGTGGCGGACCCCCTCCCAGGTGTTCCCCAGCTTCAGGGATCCAGGATCAGCCTCCATGGGCAGGGCCTCACCCGAGGTGCCCCAGTACCCTAGGCCCATGGATCTGCCCCCCCTGCCTGGAACGCCGGATCTTAGCTCCAGAGGGAGGAGGGAGATCCGGGTGGTGACTCCCAGTCCTACTCCGACTCCGTACGAAGAGGTGGCCTAGGCCTTCAACAACGGGCATGTGCACGCGCACTCACACACACGCATGCACAGTCACCTACACAGCAACACTTGCAGACAACAAGACACAAAGTTCGCAAGGAGAGGTGGCCTAGGCTTTGAATAATGTGTATGTGCCCGTGCACACGGTACATGTGCTGCATAGTCACCTGCACAACAAGACACACACTTTAGTTCGCAAGGAGAGCTGGCTTAGGCCTCGAAGAATATGCCCGTAGGTACATGTGCTGCATAGTCACCTGCACAACGAGACACACACTTTAGTTCGCAAGGAGAGCTGGCTTAGGCCCGTGCACACGGTACATGTGCTGCATAGTCACCTGCACAACAAGACACACACTTTAGTTCGCAAGGAGAGCTGGCTTAGGCCTCGAAGAATGTGTATGCACGTGCATACAGTACATGTGCTGCATAGTCACCTACACAACAAGACACACACTTTAGTTCGCAAGGAGAGCTGGCTTAGGCCTCGAAGAATGTGTATGCACGTGCATACAGTACATGTGCTGCATAGTCACCTACACAACGAGACACACACTTTAGTTCGCAAGGAGAGCTGGCTTAGGCCTCGAAGAATGTGTATGCACGTGCATACAGTACATGTGCTGCATAGTCACCTACACAACGAGACGCACACTTTAGTTCGCAAGGAGAGCTGGCTTAGGCTTTGAAGAATGTGTATGCACGTGCATACAGTACATGCGCTGCATAGTCACCTACACAACGAGACACACACTTTAGTTCGCAAGGAGAGGTGGCTTAGGCCTCGAAGAATATGCATGTGCGCATGCGCTCACATTTTTTAATCTGGAAACTTTTCATTTACGCTTGAAATGCCTGGGAAACGCTTCATATTGCTCAGATGGTTTTTTTACATTTTCTTCAGTGTCTGTTCTTTTCCCCAGATACTGTGTCCATGCATGATGATGACATTGAAGCAGTAATCTTGCAATTAGCAATTCTAGGGTTTTTTTCTACAATGAATGCCATTCTGATACAATTTCGAACTTTTGTGCCATGGTTTAGCAAAAGGTGCTTTGCGTACACGTACATACACACACATTAAATGTAGACATAATAACAATAATAATAATCATTTTATTTATATAGCGCAATAATCCATTGAAAATGCTCTATGCGCTTCACAATGACAAGTTCGGAATACTACGTATGGTTTTAAAATAAAAACAAATCATTGAAATTTATGACAAGTAATAACAGCACAAAAAGAATATCACTAAAGGAAGAGCACTCCGCAGTTACTCATATTTACATGTTTTTTGTTTGTTTGCTTTTTTAGGTGGGGTTTTTTATCTTTGTAATGGCGCCTGGAGCCTCGCGAGGGACAGGCGTCACTTTTTAAAAATGAATTAACATAAATTATTATTATTATATTATTTCAAGAGAAATACACATACACACAAAGAGTATTGATATAGAAACAAATCAACAAATCAAAGGCATTAAAAGGAAGAAAAACACACCCACCGATATGCTAT
Source organism: Phymorhynchus buccinoides (assembly GCA_017654935.2). Lineage (NCBI taxonomy): Eukaryota > Metazoa > Mollusca > Gastropoda > Neogastropoda > Raphitomidae > Phymorhynchus > Phymorhynchus buccinoides. The sequence continues at coordinate 19,086,452 of CM065713.1, forward strand.
GAAAATGACCCCTCTCTCATACTTTCTTTCCACCCCTCTCTCTCTCTCTCTCTCTCTCTCTCTCTTTGTCCTACACACACACACACAAACACATACATATATGCTAGTACAAGCTCATAGTCATACAAACACACACGTACACGCAAACACATGCATAAACATACACTCCCTGTACACAACACATTATAAGCCCTGCACACTCGCGCGAGCATGCGCGCATACACTCGTACATGCATTCACATACAAACATCAGTGTGCCTGGGTGCGCACAAGAAGACAAACATGGCTGGATTTTTTGGTAAAAAAAATACACATGCTTGATACATGCGCACACAGACTTTCTCTCTCACTCTCTCTCTCTCTCTCTCTCTCTAAATCGCCATATCAATAATTTGTAAATAAATGTGCTTCTCTTTCCTAAATCAGCTATTTCGCCATATTTCTAATTAAAAATTTGGGAGTTCTGTAAGCAGCTGGGTACACTCGCACACAGAGAAAAATAATCATTAACCAAAAAGCACGCTTGGAGAGCTTGTTATCCTATATCATAACTGTACATGTTGCTTGTGTATCTCTTTTTTACTACAATTATTGTGATTGCTGTGATCGATTATTACTTGTGTATTATTTACACTTTTTTTTAGTCCGTCCATCTTTGATATCTGTTTTTTAAAAAGTTCTTTTGAACGATTGCTTTTCACTATGCCTGCCATATCAGAAAAAAATACTCTCTAATAATGCCATTTCACACACAAGCACGCCTGCGCACACACACACACACACACACACGTGCCTCATAAAAATTACTTCTTTTTTTTTTTATCCCTTGTTTGACATAATTCTTGTTTAAAATACTGGATGCTGCATTGCTGTGTGCATACAATTCAAACTGTTCATTGTAAACACTTTTTGGGGGCAAATCTGCTCACCCTTAATTGTTATGTGAAAATAATGTGCCCTTTAAATATTTTTTTAACACTCTTCAAAATGCTTGCATAGCCATGGAACTTTACACACACGTACACACATACACACTCCAGAAATAAACACATTCTTGTCTCTCTATTTTTTACACTCAGTTTGTTGTCTGTTATTTCAGAAACTGCTTTTTTCCCCGGTGGTTGTTTTTTCATGAATATATTTGTACTGATGGGTAACTAATACATAATTATATTTCTGTTTATACATTATCCCAATCCGTCCGTCTTTGAGTGATATGTAATATACAAAAATGATTTATCTGTCCGCATATAACAAATTTTAGTGTGCATTTTTATATACCTGTATTTATTACCAAGGACACACACACACACTGCAATCAATATATGTTTGTTTCAGTTTTATACTCTTAAACAAGAGACATAACCTTCAAGACTCAACACGAGACATGATCTTCAAGACTCAACACAAGACATGATCTTCAAGACTCAACAAGAGACATGATCTTCAAGACTCAACACAAGGCATGATTTTCAATCAACATGTTATCCCCTCCCCTCTCCTTCCCAAAATCTAAAGAGTTAAAGAAATGTCTCATATGACTTCGGTCGAGAAGACGTAAAACATAAACTAGCCGTCAACATGTTTGTTTCAGTTTTATAGTTTAAGCTAAGTAGTATATATAAATCAACCTTCGAAATAGTGTGAGCTGTTACGATATTTAGCTTCATATGCTATAGATTTAATTTTAAGTAAAATTTACATCTGCCTTATTTTTTTTTTATTATCATTATTTTTTGCGATTGATAACTGTAAGCTTTTCTGTGATGGTTAGATTTTAAACTGGTTGTACTTCTCTTACTTTTGCGTGATTTTGAAGTTTTGTTATTAATAAAGTTTGTTATATTTATGGGTCTGTGATATCTTGAACATGTGATAATCATATTTTTTTTTGGGGGGGGGGGGCTAGGTGATTAACGCGCATGTCTGATAGTCTCAGCGTTTTATGAACAGTCGTTTTTTCAGGGAAAATACACACACACACACACACACTTTGTCGTTGTTGCTTTACCAATCAAACCAACCAACCCACAAGCACTTTTAAATTAAAGTGTTAATGCACTTCCTTTTGATTGAAATTGTGAAACAATTGCCACAAACATGTGGCAAATATATTCATCTTGTCATTTCCAGTGCCATGTATGCTCTCTCTCTCTCTCTCTCTCTCTCTCTCTCTCTCTCTCTCTCTCTCTCTCTCTCTCTCTCTCTCTCTCTCTCTCTCTCTCTCTCTATTTCAATGCTCAGTTTTACTCTCTCTCTTTTTATACCTTTTATTTCAGCCCTTTCCCCTTTTTTGTTTTGTACAGTTCCTTGAGACTGACTTTTTAATATATTTTTTTGTTTAGGTACTATGGCTGTTTTCCTTTTTTAAAAACATTATTTGACTCGCTTTTTTGTTGTTTTTTAAGGAGTTTTTGTTTTGTTTTTTCCCCATCACTCTCCCCACTCCTTTATTTTTGTTATATTGTTATATGCCCCCCCCCCCCCCCCCCCCCCCCCCCCCCCCCCCTCCTGTTTTTAAATCTTTTTTCTCCAGAGGGATTTCGGACAGCATTTTTTGTCCTTTTGACATTAGGTCTTTCTTATATTGTTTCCTTTTGATAATTCTCTCTGTTTTTCTTGTTTTCTTTTTTTGGTGTGTTGCTTCTTATGTAGATTGCTCGACACAGGCTTCAACTGCCATTGACTTTTGTGGGGTTTTCTTTTTTTCTATCTTCTTTTTTTACATAATAAAGTGTGTTTTATCTTTGGGTTTGTCTTGAGATTTCACTGTGTGTGTGTGTGAATGTGTCTGTGTTTGTGTACGTGTGAATGCGTGCATGCATAGGTGTGTGTGTGTGTAAATGTGTGTGTGTGCATGCATGTTCGTTCGTTCTTTAATTTAACGTCTATCCACCTTACAGTGATCTTAAACAACAACAACAACAACAAAATGTTGATGTGTTAGTGTAATGTGTATTTTGAATGTGCATGTAGGGAAGGGATAGGTACAGGTGTATGAGGGTCTGCTAGTCTATGTACACATATAAATCACTTCAATACATGGGGGGGGGGGGGGGGGGGGGGAGGTGAGAGGTGTATTGGTTATGCATGCATGTGTGTGTGTGTGTGTGTGAAAGATACAATTCTCAACACAGAAGTCATTGCCGGATTCTGTGCGACAGCCTTGGAGACTAGTTACTACAGCAGAACCTCCCTCTTGAGACCTTGAAAAACCATCCAAAATAAAGTCTTCAGTGGGAGGGAGTTGTATAAGGGAGGCAAATGTAATACTGTACTTACAAAGAAGGGCAATGTCTCAGAGAAGTAGGTCTTAAGTGGGAGGGAGTCTTCATAGGGAGGTTCTGCTGTAGTTGTCGGAAGCCACTTCCCCCCTGTCCATTTGCCCCCCTGTCCATTTGCCATTTGCCCCCCGGTACTTTTTTACCCGTTCACTTTCATCCTATTATCTGTGTGGCTGCAAATTTACCTGCAGGTTCCTAGCCAGGGCACTTCCGGTTTGTACTTTTTGCTATACCAGAAGTGTTGGAAATACCTTCCTAAGTAAATACTGAAAAAATGAAGTCGTTCTTGAGATATTCAAGATTGAAATTTTGCCGAAAAATCGTCGAAATCATTTACTATCGCAACTTTGGCAATCCCTTAATGGCCAGCAACTTTCCTGAAAACTTCAGCCAAATCAGACGAACAATGGGTAAGGAAAAGAAGAGGAAAAGAATCTTACAAATGCAATAGTATTTCTACCTAACGGGTAGAATCCTAAGAGCTAACATTTATCAACCAAAAAAAGGAATGCTTCCAGCAAAAAAATAGTATAAGTGCATGGCTTTGTACATCGATTTCTCGGCAAATATGTAGATTTACACCCTCCTGCTCTATTTCTTGGTTCTTTCCGTGGTTAGGGATAGGGTGGTTAGGGTTAGATGGTCTTTTCTTTTGCCACAAGCATCTGTTTTTTGGTCAAAATCATCTATTTTTTTGGAGCATTAAATCGCTGCCGAATCCTAATAATAGCACTTTCTTTCACATGAGCTTATTGAGCTTTACATCCAGAACAAGAAAATTAAAGGCAAGCAAACAATAATTCACAAGAAAATAACATGCACACAATGCTTGCACGCAACGCTCTTTTTCTTCACTTCACACACACAGTGACACACACATACACACTTGATAAAAATCACTATATAAATTATTAACTCAATTGAGTCACATACAAAATGACGTAGTTTCACCCTCAGATCGCATTATTTTAGGTCATTTTCTAAAAATCGCCCAAAAATCAAATGCACGTCATTCAACCATGCAACATGTACCGAGTAACAGAGAAATCAGTGTATTTTTTTAAGACTTCTTACTTTGAACGAGTGAGCCACGTATATCTCATGACAAAAAATGAATGATGAATCTGCGGTTTGTCAGGAAAACAAAACCTTCCTACTCAACGGGCTGACCACTTTGTTATGATCTTGATCTAGAATCACAAAGCCACCCAAGTTTTCATAGACTTGGTTTAGTATATAAATAAAAAAGGATTGTAAAAAGCATAATATAAACTATAAACATAAACATTTTTTTACTATTGTTTGAATAAAGTGAGCTATGTGGTCGCCGCCATATTGAATGAAGCAAATTTGAAGATGATAAGTAGTTCAATTTAAAGAAGCAAAAAACGAAAATAGGAAATGTTAGAAACGGTCTAAGGGAAGCAACTACAAGAATAAGGTCTCAGGATTAATAGGAACAGCGAGTTGTTTCCCTTTTCTGGTTTACATGAACCCCAAAATCGATTTGAAAACTCACTACAACGTGACTCCAAAGGATTGGAACAGTGTCGGAATGACGTCTACAACATGACTCCATTGAGTTAAATATCCGTTTATTATTATTATTATTATTTTCCTTTGTTTAGACAGTGTTAGTAGAAAGTGCAAATGCAAAATTTGGTTGATTAAAATAACTGGTTGAAAGGCACTGGCGACTGGACCATATCCTTTCAACTCACTAAAGCAGTTGTGGGAAAACAGCCAATGCTTACTGATAGTGTGAGGACGGCACACAGCTACAACTAGTTGACAAGAGTTCACAACTGAATTTTCTTTCGACTAACACTTAACAGGCTGGATAGTGTGAGTGGCTTTTAGCATGGAAACTGTCTCCTCATGGTCAGGAACACCCTTCTTTATGTGAAGGAACAGTTTCCTCAGATTCCCAGGAACAGTTTTGTGGAGTGGACAGTTCTATCCTCCCAGGAATAAATATCTCGGGAACATGAACAGTCTTCTCTGAGACAGGAATGCTACTTTCAGAGACAGGAATACCATTTACAGAGACAGGAAAATTATTTTCAGAGTCAGGGAAGCTATTTTCAGAGTTGGGATCACTACTTTCAGAGTCAGGAACACTATCTTCAAAGTTGGGAACACCATTTTCAGAGTCAAGAACACCATTTTCAGAGACAGGAATGCTATTTCCAGAGACAGAAACAGGAACAATCTCTGTAGAGGCGGGAACGGGAAACCGGGGAAGAACTCCAGGAGTAGTAAACCCTGGGAGATGAACAGGAACCGGCTCCTCAGCATGAGGAGCAGTCTCCATGGAAGGAGGCACAGGAACAGTTCCCTGGGAAGGAGGCACAGGAACAGTTCCTTGGGAAGAGGAAATGGGAACAGTCCCTTCAGGATCTGGAATGGCTTTATGGTCCAAGGGCCTGAAAAGAGGCAGAAAAGAGCAACATCCATTGGGTTAAGTGTGTTAACTCATTACCTCAGTACAGAAAGCAGTTACTGATTTAGAGATCTATTCTATGCGGGCATTCAAAGAATCTCTCTCTCTCTCTCTCTCTCCCTCTCTCCAAGTCAATGTCTGTTTCGGTGTGTGTGTGTGTGTGACAAAAGCCTCTTTCCCTGTCTCTCTCTCTCTCTCTCTCTCTCTCTCTCTCTCTCTCTCTCTCTCTCTCTCTCTCTCTCTCTCTCTCTCCTCTCTCTCTCTCTCTCTCTCTCTCTCTCTCTCTCTCTCTCTCTCTCTCTCTCTCTCTCTCTCTCTCTCTCCTCTCTCTAAGTCAATGTCTGTTTCGGTGTGTGTGTGTGTGTGTGTGTGTGTGTGTGTGTGTGTGTGTGTGACAAGTGTTTTGTCTCTCTCAGCCTCTTTCCCTGTCTCTCCCTCTCTCTCTCTCTCTCTCTCTCTCTCTCTCTCTCTCTCTCTCTCTCTCTCTCTCTCTCTCTCTCTCTCCCTCTCTCTAAGTCAATGTCTGTTTCGGTGTGTGTGTGTGTGTGTGTGTGACAAGTGTTTTGTCTCTCTCAGCCTCTTCCCTTTCCCTGTCTCTCTCTCTCTCTCTCCCCCTCTCTCTCTCTCTCCCTCTCTCTAAGTCAATGTCTGTTTCGGTGTGTGTGTGTGTGTGTGTGTGTGACAAGTGTTTTGTCTCTCTCAGCCTCTTTCCCTGTCTCTCTCTCTCTCTCTCCCCTCTCTCTCTCTCTCCCCCTCTCTCTCTCGGTGTGTGTGTGTGTGTGTGTGTGTGTGTGTGTGTGTGTGTGTGTGACAAGTGTTTTGTGTCTCTCTCAGCCTCTTTCCCTGTCCCTCTCTCTCTCTCTCTCTCTCTCTCTCTCTCTCTCTCTCTCTCTCTCTCTCTCTCTCTCTCCCTCTCTCCAAGTCAATGTCTGTTTCGGTGTGTGTGTGTGTGTGTGTGTGTGTGTGTGTGTGTGTGTGTGTGTGTGTGTGTGTGTGTGTGTGACAAGTGTTTTGTCTCTCTCAGCCTCTTTCCCTCTCTCTCTCTCTCTCTCTCTCTCTCTCTCTCTCTCTCTCTCTCTCTCTCTCTCTCTCTCTCTCTCTCTCTCTCTCTCTCTCCCTCTCTCTAAGTCAATGTCTGTTTTGGTGTGTGTGTGTGTGTGTGTGACAAGTGTTTTGTCTCTCTCAGCCTCTTTCCCTCTCTCTCTCTCTCTCTCTCTCTCTCTCTCTCTCTCTCTCTCTCTCTCTCTCTCTCTCTCTCTCTCTCCCTCTCTCTAAGTCAATGTCTGTTTCGGTGTGTGTGTGTGTGTGACAAGTGTTTTGTCTCTCTCAGCCTCTTTCCCTGTCTCTCTCTCTCTTCTCCCTCTCTCTCTCTCTCCCTCTCTCTAAGTCAATGTCTGTTTCGGTGTGTGTGTGTGTGTGACAAGTGTTTTGTCTCTCTCAGCCTCTTTCCCTGTCTCTCCCTCTCTCTTTTTTTATTTTGCTCTCTTCTTTTCTATGTGCTATTTCTCCTCTATGTTCTTGCATGACGAGTCAGTCCATAATAAATAAAACAAACAAGTAAAATACATACATGTGTACTATCCACACAAACTCTGAAAGCTTTTAACACAACATTCTGTGGGCATTACCCCAACCCTGCAATTAAAGGAGAACCCCCAAAAAAGTGTTTTTTAAAGTGTGCAGAATGATGCAAATTTGAATTGGATTATAAACTCTGAATTTACTGGAACTCGCAAAAATACATAAAACTGAACACTATCAAGCTGATAATAACAATGAGAATTTATATAGCGCTATTTCTCACATGAGCTCAGTGCGCTTTACATTGATAACAAGAACATTAAAGGCAAACAAATAATTAATCATTAGAAAGTAAAATAAGCACGATGCTTACACACAACGTTCTCTTACTTCCTTACACACACACACACACGCACACATACACACACATGCATGCGCACACACACACTCACACACAATTAATTATACAAGAGTAAAATAATTACAATATGAACATTCTAAGAAGAAACATAGAGACCACATTCACATTCCCAATCAAGTTTGAATACAATACTGCAACTTGAAATAAAATCATACTGCCATCGACATACCAATTACATGACTAATTATAATAGACAAATTTTGCACACACACAAAAATACCCTTCTACCTCATATACAAGCATTTAAAGTTTACAAGACGTAGACATTCTACATACAAAATACGAATGATAAAATAATTGTAAATACATTTTTTTACAAGATTTCTGCAAAAAAACGTACTGCCAAAATCATACTGCCATCGACATACCAATTACATGACTAATTATAATAGACAAATTTTGCACACACACAAAAGTACCCTTCTACCTCATATACAAGCATTTAAAGTTTACAAGACGTAGACATTCTACATACAAAATACGAATGATAAAATAATTGTAAATACATTTTTTTACAAGATTTCTGCAAAAAAACGGACTCCCCCCCCCCCCCCCCCCCCCACACACACACAAAACACTAATCAATCATAATATGTCCGAAACAAGTGAGTTTTAAGGGCAGAGCGAAAGGCGGAAATAGAGTCAGATGAGCGGACATGTTGTGGGAGGGAATTCCATAAGTGAGGTGCCAAACGATTTCGTGTGGACCCGAGGAACCTTGAGTGATAAGTCATAATTTGAAAAAAATTCACTGTGGAGTTTACTAGAACGTCGTCTGCTTTAGGTGAAATCATGTTCGCCAGAACTATAAAGCTATGACGTCATCAATAGAATTCCTCAAGATCACTTTGCTTGTTTCAAGCCGGCATCTGTGGGTGACGTCAAAGCAAGGATGTACGATACTGAAGAAATGACGTGGGCGAGACACTGGCCGGCTAATTTCGCCTGGTAGAACTGTGATTTTTAAAAAATAAAACGAGTGAGTCAGTGCTGAATATATTTTGAAGAATGTGACATAAAAGTAGGTAATAACGATAGAGTTTGCAGTCTGTGGTTATCGATATTGCAAAACCATGCTGTGGCGTTTTTCAGAGCGTTTTACTTTTTGCATCCAAATAGAGGGTGTGACTGTGAGACCCCTTTAATTCTAGTAAACTCTGATTGGCAGAAGCCCACTGGTAATAATGTGCATTGTAAAACAAACCCACAAGAAGAGGTGTGTGGCCAGCAGACACCGTTGATCTGCATGTGGGGTAAGCCTGCACCGTGCATGCAATACGACAGATCTGTGGGGTAAGCCAGCACCGTGCATGCAATACGACAGATCTGTGGGGTAAGCCTGCACCGTGGATGCAATACGACAGATCTGTGGGGTAAGCCTGCACCGTGCATGCAATACGACAGATCTGTGGGGTAAGCCTGCACCGTGCATGCAATACGACAGATCTGTGGGGTAAGCCTGCACCGTGCATGCAATACGACAGATCTGTGGGGTAAGCCAGCACCGTGCATGCAATAAGACAGATCTGTGGGGTAAGCCAGCACCGTGCATGCAATACGACAGATCTGTGGGGTAAGCCTGCACCGTGCATGCAATACGACAGATCTGTGGGGTAAGCCTGCACCGTGCATGCAATACGACAGATCTGTGGGGTAAGCCTGCACCGTGCATGCAATAAGACAGATCTGTGGGGTAAGCCAGCACCGTGCATGCAATACGACAGATCTGTGGGGTAAGCCAGCACCGTGCATGCAATACGACAGATCTGTGGGGTAAGCCAGCACCGTGCATGCAATACGACAGATCTGTGGGGTAAGCCTGCACCGTGCATGCAATACGACAGATCTGTGGGGTAAGCCTGCACCGTGGATGCAATACGACAGATCTGTGGGGTAAGCCTGCACCGTGCATGCAATATGACAGATCTGTGGGGTAAGCCTGCACCATGCATGCAATATGACAGATCTGTGGGGTAAGCCTGCACCGTGCATGCAATACGACAGATCTGTGGGGTAAGCCTGGACCGTGCATGCAATACGACAGATCTGTGGGGTAAGCCTGCACCGTGGATGCAATACGACAGATCTGTGGGGTAAGCCTGCACCGTGCATGCAATACGACAGATCTGTGGGGCAAGCCTGCACCGTGCATGCAATACGACAGATGTCGTATTGGTGAGGTAAGCCTGCACCGTGCATGCAATACGACAGATCTGTGGGGTAAGCCAGCACCGTGCATGCAATACGACAGATCTGTGGGGTAAGCCTGCACCGTGCATGCAATATACAGATCTGTGGGGTAAGCCTGCACCGTGCATGCAATACGACAGATCTGTGGGGTAAGCCAGCACCGTGCATGCAATACGACAGATCTGTGTGGTAAGCCTGCACCGTGCATGCAATATGACAGATCTGTGGGGTAAGCCTGCACCGTGCATGCAATACGACAGATCTGTGGGGTAAGCCAGCACCGTGCATGCAATACGACAGATCTGTGGGGTAAGCCTGCACCGTGCATGCAATACGACAGATCTGTGGGGTAAGCCAGCACCGTGCATGCAATACGACAGATCTGTGAGGTAAGCCAGCACCGTGCATGCAATACGACAGATCTGTGGGGTAAGCCTGCACCGTGCATGCAATACGACAGATCTGTGGGGTAAGCCAGCACTGTGCATGCAATACGACAGATCTGTGGGGTAAGCCAGCACCGTGCATGCAATACGACAGATCTGTGGGGTAAGCCAGCACCGTGCATGCAATACGACAGATCTGTGGGGTAAGCCTGCACCGTGCATGCAATACGACAGATCTGTGGGGTAAGCCAGCACCGTGCATGCAATACGACAGATCTGTGGGGTAAGCCTGCACCGTGCATGCAATACGACAGATCTGTGGGGTAAGCCAGCACCGTGCATGCAATAAGACAGATCTGTGAGGTAAGCCAGCACCGTGCATGCAATACGACAGATCTGTGGGGTAAGCCTGCACCGTGCATGCAATACGACAGAACTGTGGGGTAAGCCTGCACCGTGGATGCAATACGACAGATCTGTGGGGTAAGCCTAGTGCATGCAATACGACAGATCTGTGGGGTAAGCCAGCACAACTGCATGCAATACGACAGATCTGTGGGGTAAGCCAGCACCGTGCATGCAATAACAGATCTGTGGGGTAAGCCTACCGTGCATGCAATACGACAGATCTGTGGGGTAAGCCAGCACCGTGCATGCAATACGACAGATCTGTGGGGTAAGCCTGCACCGTGCATGCAATACGACAGAACTGTGGGGTAAGCCTGCACCGTGGATGCAATACGACAGATCTGTGGGGTAAGCCTGCACCGTGGTGCAATATGACAGATCTGTGGGGTAAGCCTGCACCGTGGTGCAATACGACAGATCTGTGGGGTAAGCCTGCACTGTGCATGCAATACGACAGATCTGTGGGGTAAGCCTGCACCGTGCATGCAATACGACAGATCTGTGGGGTAAGCCTGCACCGTGGATGCAATACGACAGATCTGTGGGGTAAGCCTGCACCGTGCATGCAATACGACAGATCTGTGGGGCAAGCCTGCACCGTGCATGCAATACGACAGATCTGTGAGGTAAGCCAGCACCGTGCATGCAATACGACAGATCTGTGAGGTAAGCCTGCACCGTGCATGCAATACGACAGATCTGTGGGGTAAGCCTGCACCGTGCATGCAATACGACAGATCTGTGGGGTAAGCCTGCACCGTGCATGCAATACGACAGATCTGTGGGGTAAGCCTGCACCGTGCATGCAATACGACAGATCTGTGGGGTAAGCCAGCACCGTGCATGCAATACGACAGATCTGTGAGGTAAGCCTGCACCGTGCATGCAATACGACAGATCTGTGGGGTAAGCCTGCACCGTGCATGCAATACGACAGATCTGTGGGGTAAGCCAGCACTGTGCATGCAATACGACAGATCTGTGAGGTAAGCCTGCACCGTGCATGCAATACGACAGATCTGTGGGGTAAGCCTGCACCGTGCATGCAATACGACAGATCTGTGGGGTAAGCCAGCACCGTGCATGCAATACGACAGATCTGTGAGGTAAGCCTGCACCGTGCATGCAATACGACAGATCTGTGGGGTAAGCCTGCACCGTGCATGCAATACGACAGATCTGTGGGGTAAGCCAGCACCGTGCATGCAATACGACAGATCTGTGGGGTAAGCCTGCACCGTGCATGCAATACGACAGATCTGTGGGGTAAGCCAGCACCGTGCATGCAATACGACAGATCTGTGAGGTAAGCCAGCACCGTGCATGCAATACGACAGATCTGTGGGGTAAGCCTGCACCGTGCATGCAATACGACAGATCTGTGGGGTAAGCCAGCACTGTGCATGCAATACGACAGATCTGTGGGGTAAGCCAGCACCGTGCATGCAATACGACAGATCTGTGGGGTAAGCCAGCACTGTGCATGCAATACGACAGATCTGTGGGGTAAGCCTGCACCGTGCATGCAATATGACAGATCTGTGGGGTAAGCCAGCACCGTGCATGCAATACGACAGATCTGTGGGGTAAGCCTGCACCGTGCATGCAATATGACAGATCTGTGGGGTAAGCCAGCACCGTGCATGCAATACGACAGATCTGTGAGGTAAGCCTGCACCGTGCATGCAATACGACAGATCTGTGGGGTAAGCCAGCACCGTGCATGCAATACGACAGATCTGTGGGGTAAGCCTGCACCGTGCATGCAATACGACAGATCTGTGGGGTAAGCCTGCACCGTGCATGCAATATGACAGATCTGTGGGGTAAGCCAGCACCGTGCATGCAATACGACAGATCTGTGAGGTAAGCCTGCACCGTGCATGCAATACGACAGATCTGTGGGGTAAGCCTGCACCGTGCATGCAATACGACAGATCTGTGGGGTAAGCCAGCACTGTGCATGCAATACGACAGATCTGTGAGGTAAGCCTGCACCGTGCATGCAATACGACAGATCTGTGGGGTAAGCCTGCACCGTGCATGCAATACGACAGATCTGTGGGGTAAGCCAGCACCGTGCATGCAATACGACAGATCTGTGAGGTAAGCCTGCACCGTGCATGCAATACGACAGATCTGTGGGGTAAGCCTGCACCGTGCATGCAATAAGACAGATCTGTGGGGTAAGCCAGCACCGTGCATGCAATACGACAGATCTGTGGGGTAAGCCTGCACCGTGCATGCAATACGACAGATCTGTGATAAGCCAGCACCGTGCATGCAATACGACAGATCTGTGCAAGCCAGCACCGTGCATGCAATACGACAGATCTGTGGGGCAAGCCTGCACCGTGGATGCAATACGACAGATCTGTGGGGTAAGCCAGCACTGTGCATGCAATACGACAGATCTGTGGGGTAAGCCTGCACCGTGCATGCAATACGACAGATCTGTGGGGTAAGCCAGCACTGTGCATGCAATACGACAGATCTGTGGGGTAAGCCTGCACCGTGCATGCAATATGACAGATCTGTGGGGTAAGCCAGCACTGTGCATGCAATACGACAGATCTGTGGGGTAAGCCTGCACCGTGCATGCAATAGGACAGATCTGTGGGGTAAGCCTCGCACCGTGCATGCAATACGACAGATCTGTGGGGTAAGCCTGCACCGTGCATGCAATACGACAGATCTGTGGGGTAAGCCTGCACCGTGCATGCAATACGACAGATCTGTGGGGTAAGCCTGCACCGTGCATGCAATACGACAGATCTGTGGGGTAAGCCTGCACCGTGCATGCAATACGACAGATCTGTGGGGTAAGCCTGCACCGTGCATGCAATACGACAGATCTGTGGGGTAAGCCTGCACCGTGCATGCAATACGACAGATCTGTGGGGTAAGCCTGCACCGTGCATGCAATACAGACTGTGGGGTAAGCCAGCACCGTGCTGCAATACGACAGATCTGGTAAGCCTGCACCGTGCACCGTGCCTGCACCGTGCAATACGACAGATCTGTGGGGTAAGCCTGCACCGTGCATGCAATATGACAGATCTGTGGGGTAAGCCAGCACCGTGCATGCAATACGACAGATCTGTGGGGTAAGCCAGCACCGTGCATGCAATACGACAGATCTGTGGGGTAAGCCTGCACCGTGCATGCAATACGACAGATCTGTGGGGTAAGCCTGGACCGTGCATGCAATACGACAGATCTGTGGGGTAAGCCTGCACCGTGCATGCAATACGACAGATCTGTGGGGTAAGCCTGCACCGTGGATGCAATACGACAGATCTGTGGGGTAAGCCTGCACCGTGGATGCAATACGACAGATCTGTGGGGTAAGCCTGCACCGTGCATGCAATACGACAGATCTGTGGGGTAAGCCTGCACCGTGCATGCAATACGACAGGCACAAGCCAGCAAAGCAAACCGAGCAGGCAGAGCACTAGTATCTCATAAACCACTGCACACAGACTCCGCTATCAGTTTGCAGGGTGCTACAGTGGAACCTCCATTATAAGACACCCCCCTTATAAGACTCCCTCCCACTTAAGACCTACTTCTCTGAGACATTGCCCTTCTTCGTAAGTATTAAAATTACCTCCTTTTTAAAAAGAACATTACATCCCTCCTGCTTAAGACTTTATCTTGGATGATTTTTCAAGGTCTTAAAACTAATAAAAGGGAGGTTCCACTGTATAATTATTCTAGCTTTTGTTTTGACACGTTATAATAATCTTTTGTGAATGTTAATTTAGTGACATTGTGCTGCACTCTTAATTCAATCATAAGGTGCTCTATTACCTAAACCTGATGTATCTTACCGAGTAGCTAATTTGAAATGTGCTAAGATTAGGAATACAACAAACATTATGTCTAACCGCGCTATATCTTGTGAACCATCAGAATCACTACAAATTTTGCATGGCTCTGTAAACTGATCTTTGAGTGAAGCTGGTACAAGTTTATGCGTGTCTCTTTGAGTAACATGGTCAATTCTGTAGCAGGTTGGTTAGGGTTTCTTAATTAACCATGACCAAACTTGTGGCAGCTGGCTTGTGGAGACACCCTTGATTTGTTTTCTTAGCAATTTAGTTCATGGACACACACAGAGAGTTGAGAGACAGACAGACAAATAAAATTGACACTGGTATTCAAGCCATACCTGACAGCAAACTCCTGATCCAAGGCTTGCCTTATCCATGTTTCGGTGGCTTCCTGAAGAAGTTTAGCCGAATATTCGTAGGCGTCATTCAAATCCATGTTCTTCCCAAACACACACGCCCTGGCTCTCCTTTCCCTCTGCAAGGCTCGCCTTAATTCCTTCTGGTTGCCCGATTCGTTCCGGCCTTTCCTCGCCTGTCTCTCTCTCTCCACGTCGCGTCTGTTCTGTCGTTGCTTCGACGTCTCCTTCTCTCTTCGTCTGGTCGATCTCGCTCTCTCCAGGACAAGTCGGTATTCTCTCTTTTCAACAGGCTCACTTTGCCGTCTCCGAGCTGTTCTCACTCGGTCGAGCAGGAGTCGAAGTTCTCTCTTGGACGGCGACTCTTTCTGTCTGGCCCAGGCGACTTGCTGTCGCATGCAGTACAGTCTCATCTCTTTCTCCTGGGCCGACTCCCTTTGTCTGGCCTTAGCCACCCTCTCCCTGTCTTTTGCCTGTCTCTTCTGTCTCTGTTCAACAGTTTCTTTCGCTCTCTGTTTAGCTTTCTGTAGCCTCACTTTCTCCAGTCGTTCTGTTCTCTGCTCTTCCGTCTCGTTTTGTCTAGCTCTAGCCATCGCTTCTCTGATTTGGGCTCGTCTCCTCTCTCGTTTCTCTTCTTCTGCCATTTTTTGTCTCCTCACTTTTCTATTTTTGGGGTCCCTTTCTTCTTTGTCTGTGGATTTTCGCCCACTGCCTTTCGGGCGACCTCGCTTTCGCACCGCTGAGGTTGTTTGCGGTTGTATGGAAACAGGCAATGCTGCAAGTTCATCTTTGTCTAGAGATTTTCGCCCGCTGCCTTTCGGGCGACCTCGCTTTCGCACCACTGAGGTCGTTTGCGGTTGTACGGAAACAGGCAATGCTGCAAGTTCATCTTTGTCTAGAGATTTTCGCCCGCTGCCTTTCGGGCGACCTCGCTTTCGCACCACTGAGGTCGTTTGCGGTTGTATGGAAACAGGCAATGCTGCAAGTTCATCTTTGTCTATAGATTTTCGCCCACTGCCTTTCGGGCGACCTCGCTTTCGCACCGCTGAGGTCGTTTGCGGTTGTATGGAAACAGGCAATGCTGCAAGTTCATCTTTGTCTAGAGATTTTCGCCCGCTGCCTTTCGGGCGACCTCGCTTTCGCACTACTGCTGGGATCGTTTGCGGTTGAATGAAAACAGGCAAGGCTTCAAGCTCGTCGTCATCTTCAAACTCGTAAATTTCATCAGCTTCGACTTTGATGATAATAGGCTCTAGTTCTGGTCCTTGATGATGATTGGTCAATTCTGAAGACGACACTATAGTTGAGAGTCCATGTCCTTGATGATGATTGGCTAATTCTGAAGACGACACTATAGTTGTGAATCCATGTCCTTGATGATGATTGGCTAATTCTGAAGACGACACTATAGTTGTGAATCCATGTCCTTGATGATGATTGGCTAATTCTGAAGACGACACTATAGTTGTGAATCCGTGTCCTTGATGATTGGCTAGTTTTGAAGACGACGCTATAGTTGTGAATCCATTTTCCATGTGAGGTGGCTGTTGTCTTGAGGCAGCTTGCGGCTGATGGTGTTGTTTGTCCACATCCTCAGAGTGCACACAGTGTCCACCTTCCATCTCCTTTTCTCAACGTTTAATGGAACCAAGCAGCTGGCCTGGTGAGGTGTGGCATTGAGCGCCAACCTCCTCCAAGAGCGGGACCTGGGCTGCAACACACAAAGCTTACATCAGTCAAAATGCACTGATGGAAAATCAGAAATACAAACATTGAAACAGCACCTGTGTTCACGTATTGTATTGTATTGTATTGCATTGTGATGTGTTGCATTGCATTACATTATCAGTCAAACCTTTTATAAGACCCTCCAAAAGACCTTCTCTCCTTTAAGACTGATTTTTGGGGCACAGATGTAATGTATCTTACTATAATTTATGCATAAAATAGACCTCTGTTATCAATGTAAGGACCCTCCAATTAAAGACTGGTTATTTTCTGACATTTTGGAAGTCTTAAAACAGAGGTTTGACTGTATTAATTTTTGTATTGTGATGCATTGTGTTGCATTGTATTATTATGCATTGCATTGTGATGTTCATGTATTGCGTTGCATTGTATTATGATGTATTGTATTATATTAATGTGATGTATTGTATTATATTATGTTGTGTTGCACTGTGTTGTATTGTATTGCATTACATTATCATGTATTGTATTATAATTTATATTGCATTGCATTATGTTGTGTTGCATTGTATTGTTGTTTTGCATTGTGATGTATTATGTTGCATTGTATTATATATGGTATTGTGTTGTATTGCATTGTGGTATGTTGTGTTGCATTGTATTGCAGTGTGACGTATTGTATTGTGTTGTACTTGTATTGCATTGTAGTATGTTGTGTTGCATTGTATTGCATTGTGGTATGTTGTGTTGCATCAATGCATTGTATTGTGTTGCATTGTATTGCAGTGTGACGTATTGTATTGTGTTGTACTTGTATTGCATTGTGGTATGTTGTGTTGCATTGTATTGCATTGTGGTATGTTATGTTGCATTGTATTGCATTGTGGTATGTTGTGTTGCATCAATGCATTGTATTGTGTTGCATTGTATTGCAGTGTGATGTATTGTATTGTTCTACTTGTATTGCATTGTGGTATGTTGTGTTGCATTGTATTGTTACATTGTATTATATTGTGTTGCATTATTATATTGTTATGCATTACATTGCATTGTATTATTTTGTATTGTATTGTGATGCATTATTGCATTGTATTTGTAATATGTTGTGTTGAATTGTATTGTGTTGTGCTTTGATGTATTGTGTTGTGTTGTATCACAATGAATTGTGTTGGTTTCTATTTTATTGTATTGTAAAAAAAAAGATTTGTATCATGCTGTATTGCATTGTACTGAGTGTATTGCAATGCACTGTGCTGTATTCTATTCTATTGTTTTCTATTGTCACAGAAAATCATCCTTATAAATTTCAGGCTACCCTCACTGAGTCACTTGAAGACCAGGTTGCCGTGAATGCACACATCACTTTTTTCAGGCAACAAATATTTCAAACTGCAAAATACAGTAGTGAACATGGGCCAATACCTACTTTTCTTTTGTCCATAGTAAGTGAAAAATGCTTTGTAATGGAAACAATGGAAGTAAATCTCATAACAAGTGATTTATAATAAGTTAACAAAATTGCAGCTATAGAGGAAAATAAAATGGCATTTAATTTTTTAATCTTGTCACAAAGATCAGTAGGTTATAAGTGCTTGACACAAAGTGAGTCAAACTTGTGGTCAAGATAAAATTCTAAAGCACAAACAAAAGTGATAGGATAATCAGTGACTTCCCAAAGACTTCGGCCAATGGACGAATGGCATCAAATTTGGCCTATCATGTTCCCCATCATGTGCACAAATTGTCCGATTAAAATTTAATGCTAGCGGACTTTGTTTGATTGATTTATTTAAGCAAAATTTAACATTGTACATATGTTCTTCGCAGTTCGGCTCATGATCAGAAAACAGCCCATAGCAAAGTATTTTGTTTACGGCAGACACATTTACGTGACATTACAGTTTTGAGTTTACTCTTTTCACGTTCACCCCCAGCAAGCTGGGAACTAGCCGACCCTAGACACTCCATGATGATCATAGGCCAGGCCCCAACCAAAATGAGTAAAAACAAACAATTAAATCTTCTTCCTTATGACACAATCGTTTCATGGCAGAGGCTAGTATTTACCTCTAATTCTAAATGACAAAGTTGACTTTCTGTTCAGACGGCTACACACCGAACGCCGGAAGTTGATAAACTGAGCAATAACGAAAGGGGCATAACTTTCATTATTGCTCTATGCAGGCTACACACCCACTATTTCTTGTACATATTTGTCTGTAAATTTGTCTGAAAAAAAGACACGAGAAGCAACAAATACTTGTAGCGGTGCCATAGCCGATGAGGTTTAACCGAGGCGTGGTTACCGCTACACCTATCTGTATTAATTAAAAAAATCGGGACTTTACTGGTTTCGTACTGCCTCCGGGCATTGCCTCCAGTATTGTTCCCACCATATTTGTATTTACAAATGTCCCATATGTCCCAGACGACTAAAATACCAAGAGGACGTAAAATACCATTTTCGTCGACACGAGAAGCTAACCGCAGTCTGGACGCCAATTTTCATTGGACGATGTCAGCAAGTGGCGGCCATTTTCATTAGTATCGTCTGATTCTGACTCGTAGCGCTGAGCTATCCAACTGGATACTAATACAGCGCGGTTGTGGAGCTGCAGGAAGAAAAATAAAACACACAAAAAGAAGCAACTAAAAAGAAATGAACTAAATATATAGAGATCTCCCCAGCGTTTCATGACTCCAGCATCTATCGTCTGCTGCAAAGCGATGTTGCAAAATAATGCCGTTCGCGAAGTAGGCTGGAAGTGGAACTAGACCAGTGGAAAACAATGGTGGTTGTTTTTTGGCTAGACATCGACCTTTCTGTTGTATCATTGTATCGGATAAAGGAAGGGTTTTCTCGACAAGTAAGACTCAGTTACTGACAGTTTAGTCACACTTTGATTTCGGGCTGGAGCGTGGGAGTCAAACTTTGTTACAAGTTAGGCCTACGAAGTTAGCCTAGGCCTATCGTCCAATGAAAATTGGCGTCCAGACTGCGATTAGCTTCTCGTAAAAAGACTATATAGTATTAATAGACGTGCACAAAATCATATTACAATATAAAGATAGTCACATCTTGATTATTTAAAAGCATAAGGGCTAGAATGCAGATTCAACACCACCTTCGACGTCTTGTTGTAAGGACAATGTCTGAAGACTTGGGGATGACGGGTGATGAGATGAAGATGAGACAGCGTTCCCCTGGCCTTGGATGACTGCCGTCCATGCCGTGGTTGATCATATTTCAATGTTGCCTACTCCTACTGAATGGGCTCTTGAACATAATAGGGGTTCATAGTCTGGAACTGGATCATTTGGACGGAAGTAATTTGGTGTTGTCCTGAGGATGTAATCAGCATCGGCGTCGCGAGGAGAGATGCTCAGGTGCATTGTGAGATAGCCTTAGGCTGTTGTCCTCAGGCACTTTGCTTGCCGATTGCTGTTTGTTTACCTCCCAGTTTTAGTAGGCCATCTTCATGGCCATCGGACAGCCTTCTCCATACGTATGTGATGGCGTAATCGACACACGGGCAGGATGATTCCTCCCAACAGATGAGTAGGGGTGCCCCTCCCCACATTCTCCAGCTTAGAAAATTGCACCAGGCATCGGCTGAGGGCCAGCGCTGAAGAAATCATCCAAGTCATCATGCAAAATCCCGCCCGCATGCCAAGTCAGCCAACACCAAATGGTAAGGGGGATTGAGGTTGACTGCGCTGCCCTGCTGTTGTCTGCCACCCAACAGCCTTCGAGACCGTTTCAGTATACAGATTGTCAACACGGCCGGTTTCGGACTGGCATATCCTGTATATCCCAGTTACTTGATGTTATGAATTACTTTACTAACCTTATTGATGAAAAAGAATCTTTTGATGTTGTGTGCCTTGATTTTAGAAAAGCATTTGACTCTGTCCCTCATAACAGACTGTTGCTTAAATTTAAATTAGAGTGCTATGGAATTACTGGAAATATTTTAAACTGGATAAAGAACTTCTTAATAGGCATGTGATGAGAGAATGAGCTAAAGGCTAAGTCTCTAGGGGTTACTTTTAGAGTGTTAAAATATTAATGTTCCATTAGAACATTTTCCTTTAGCCCACTTCTCTAGGGTGTGGGAGGTGAGCAAATTTCCTGGCCCCTTTTCATCCAATAAACGTATATCTTTGCCCGGGTTCTGGCTCGTATGAATGAGTGAAATACAAGTGGTATATTTGCTCTAAATGACAGACAGAGAGAAGTAGGTTTTTACATGAAAATTACAAAACTTCCACTCTCATCAGTCTGACCAAAGGGTTCAGAATGATTTGTACACTTGTATTTTATTTACTCACAAATCTGCATAAGATTATGCAGCAATAAGAATAAAGTAGCTCAATGGCGCCAAAACAAAATATGAATGAAAAAAAAAGAAATCCGAAAGGATTATACAAGACTTTTGTCTTTCTAGAAGGTTAGCCTTGGGCTCATCTGAGGTAAAGCGCTATATAAATGTACTATTATTACTATTATTATTAGCCCCAAGCCGGAAGGGTCACTAATATTATCAAGTGTCCTGGGTTCCAGTTAGTGTTCTTTGCACTGTCTTAGGGACTTAGCTGTGTTGAAGTTCCTCCATAGGGATTGGCGAGTGCTGGGGTGACTAGGCTTGCTCTTCAGTGGAGAGTAGTTCTCAGTCGTTCTGGTTGAGGCGTCGCAGGATGGCACGGCACAGGCGTGGTCTCCTCGCGGATTCTGGGTGCGGTGGCGTCTTGGTGGCGACCCCGTCTTCTTGCTTGTGAGTCAGGGATAAAGCGTCCTGACCACGATGCCCTGCTGTAAATAACAGGAGAATATGGGTGTAGATCTCTATGGATTAGAGATATGGGCTTCAGCCGGCGGGGATTTAGTGGATCATAACCGGCTAGAAGGCCACCCTTGTACAATAGCACTAAGGAAAATAACATCAGTTTCAGTTGTTCAAACTGAAATAAAACATGACATGTGTACTAGAATCAACTGTTATGATTCAGTAACACAAGCCAGCAAATATCACCGTCAGTCCAACACTTGGAAAGGAATGTAATCAAAAACTGCAAGTTTCACACATAAACATAGAAAAATAAAAGTACTAGTAGGCATAAAATCTGGTTCTTGTACGAAAAGAGTTAAACTCAAAATCAAACACAAGAGCATGTTTACCAATTCTTTTCACTGACACCTCTACTTATTCAACATGAAACATAGGATCTAGATAAAAAATAGAATCAAACAAAATAAATCTCAATCAAGTATTTTACACCCCAGCCACATTCAATAGTACTCACGAGTTGGGCTAATACTACTAGTAATAATATGACTGGCAGATAACAGCAGAGAGTTTGTTCCTACAGTGTTGACTCAGCCAGGTTTTGGTAGTCTTGTGAGTAAGAGAAGGTTATGCGGTTTGCCTGCCACTAATTATATGCCCATTTGATTTTAAACACCCGAGGTATTTTCATTGGTTAGTAGCAGTCGACCACAAGAGAGGACGCTACAGTCATGCGCCTATTACGACATCATCACAGGCCCTACTACAATGTGGGTGTCACAATCGCGTGACCCGGGAGGAAATACGGAGATCAAAGAAATGCGGCTTGCAATCGGTGAGTCTGTGATGTCACACGATTGCAATTAAAGTGGTGGGCCGGAATGGGGGGGGGGGGGGTGTAGCAGAGAAACTGGGTTGCGCGGGACACCTTACATCACAGAGGCCAGAAAAGATTCTGTTACAGCAATCTTCCTGTGGGATGCCGACTCCACTTTCGATGTTGGTGACCAGGCCAAATTAGTGGTAAGCCTGGGTCGGCTGGAATGGTGGAACGTCTGGTCACAGCACAGAGGTCCTCATAAGACTCAGTTTTTGCAGAAAGGGACACCCATTTTGTCAGATAATTTCCCAGTCTATCTGAAAATTGGGCATATGACTCTCCCCTGCCTTTTCTGGTTGCCCTAGACTTTTTCCTATAGGCGTCAGCTGTCAACTGGTATCTGTTGAGCAGGGCTTCTTTCAAGGCTTGGCATGACGGAAGTTTGCTGTAGACCTCATAGGCCACACCCCTGAGACTTTGTGCAAGTTTGAGGTTGTGCTTCTCAGAAGCAAGCTCAAATTCCTGGGCCAGTCTTTCAAATCTATCGAGGAAAGCATCGATAGACTCTGTTGCCTCATTGAATGCCTCCAATGTGAAGGTCATGGCTGGGGTCTAGATGGGAGGGTGAAAGTTTTGAGGGGAAGCAGTCTCGGAGTCCGATGATTTTTCTAGCTGCTTCATAGCCAGTTCATGAGTGGGGTGTAGCGGAGAAAGTGGGTCGCGCTGGACACCTTACGTCACAAGGCAGAACCCAGAAAGTATGTGTTGGGAATAAGGTATCAGCTGATATTGAAGTTGCAAGCGGCATTCCACAGGGGAGTATTCTTGGTCCCATCCTTTTTACTGTTTTTTTCCCAATGACCTACCTGATGAGGTACAAAGTGTCTGCAAGATTTTTGCAGAGGACACTAAGATATATAGTTCTTCTAAGAAATCTGATGTAATACAAAATGATATCAATAACTTGAACTTATTGAATGGTCTGAAAAATCTATATTTTAACTCAATTAGATGTAAAGTTGTGCACATGGGCTCAGGTAATCCACATGAAAGAGTATAAAATAACACATGTATTTGGAATCTTTTCAGTGATGAAGAAAGGGACCTTGATGTTATATTTGATTAAAAAAAATAAATTTGACATTCATATATTACAGCAGCTATTAATAAAGCAAATATAATGTTAGGGTTAATAAGGAGGAGCTTAGTTCATAGGGCTAAGTAATGATGTGCTAATTAATCCAGGCTATGCAAAACGCGGCCTGATTAGACCTCACTTTGAATATGGTAATCAAGTTTGGAACCCGTTTTTAAAACCACAGTCACAAGCAATTGAACGAGTTCAAAGAAGAGCAACTAAGTTGAAATCGTTAAGCAAGCTAGACTATGCTAAAAGATTAAGCAAGCTGAATTTGCCGTCTCTAAAATACAGACGATTGCGTGGTGACCTGATTTATACTTACAAAATGTTCCATAGTTCTGATTCCACTAACAAAAGTTTGTTCCAACTTTCTAATTATACAAAAACAAGACATAATGAACTGAAAATACTAACTCAGTATATAGCAGAACTAATATAAGGAAAAACTTTTTTGCTAACAGAATTACTAACCATTGGAACACCCTTCCAGCCCACGTCAAGCTTGCACCTAATCTTAAACCAGTCAAAAACCTCCTTGACAAATACCCTAAATTCACAAAATTAAGATATTAGTTTGATTGATGGTACATACTCTAAAATCGCCATAGCCTTAATTGCCAACTAATAACAATAAAAAAAAATATGAGAAAGGACACATTAAGAGGCGCCTAGTTGTCCTAAATTCTTGATCTTGATCTTATGTTCTGCCATCCAGTAACAGTTCACAAGTGTTTGAAATGAAGACTGAAAGTATGTCAGGTTACATTAAAAATAGGCCTATTATTAAAACGCCACAAAAACAAATGATTCCAGCACAAAATTTAGCAAAAGATTTTTATCACAAAAGCAAATTATGTAGCACAAAAAATAAATGCAATTTGCTCCCCAAAGAAATGATTTCAGCACACAAAAAAGAGAAATTTATTAGCAAAAGATTGTAACAGCACAAAATAAAATGAAAAAGGCACAAAATAATGTAATCAACACAAAAGTTAGACTAATTTCTATTAATTTCAATGGAAGTTAATTTGCTTTCTCTTCTGTCCCAGTGGTTTGGCACAATTTTGCTTACTGACGAATGAGAGAAGGTTTTGCCATTTTTGGCCTGCCCCGCTTTCTCTTCTGCCCAAGTGGCACCGTTTTTGCGAGTTATGGTGAGCCACCAGAACTCGCAAAAACGGTGCCATTTTAAGGCGGATTTCCATCCCCAGCGAGTGACAGCAGATGTTTCGTTTCATGAAAGTGCCACAATTGCAGTCGAAATATGGCTATAAAGAGAGAATGAAACGTTAAAGAAACTATGCAGTAGGCCTACATGGCAACTGCCCTCCAGAGTGCAGGCGCCTTGCACTTGTCAGATTCAGACTGGAGTACGCAACAACAGTGTGGGATCCATACAGCAAACAGGACATAGACATACTGGAACGGACCCAAAGGCAGGCAGCACGCTTCATCACAAAGGACTACAAGTCTAAGACCCCAGGCTGTGTAACAAAGATGCTAGCAGACTTAGGCCTCCAAACGCTGGAAGAACGGCGCAGACAGCAGCGTCTAAACCTGCTGTACAAAATTGCTGAGGGCCAGATCCCAGCATTGCCACCCGCGATCGAGACCTTTTTGACTCCAGTCACCTCTGATAGTGATAACATCATGAAGAGGCAGGCACTAAACAATTCTCGAGGCTTCAAAGTCAGACCACGCCATACAGAACAGTATAAGAACTCATATTTTGTCAGGACAGTCGTGGAATGGAATCAAATGACTGACGCCTCCATCGAAGCAGGCCGGGCCCCGCCAGCGCAGCATTATCAGCGCTGGGCGGTCCACCAGAGCCTGCACCAACTAAAAACTAAATTAGGGATTAGGGGCCATAGACCAGAGTAGTGGTAAATGAAGGGCAGGAGCTGTGCCGGTCAGGGTTTGTCCCCGGTGACCGCTGATACTATGAAAGAAAGGACTATGGCCAATAAAAAGGCTGTCACTACCACCAAGACAGCAACTTTAATTCTTCGGTGTCAGTACCATCAAGACAAAAATTTAATTTTCTTGCATCATTACCATCAAGACAGAAAATTGTAAAGCCGTAATCAAATTAATGTCATTAAATTAATTTAAAATCCTATGTGTCATTACCATCAAGGCATCAATTTTAATTCTCAATGCGCTCTCCAGATCCGTTGTGTATATAGCCTTCATAGGCTCCTACAACGTACTATCCAGATCCAGATCCAGAGAGAGAGAGAGAGAGAGAGAGAGAGAGAGAGAGAGAGAGAGAGAGAGAGATATGTTCTTTTAGGTGTGTTGCCTCACGACATGAGTTATTCCTCTTTGCTTCTAAATCCGCTTCCGGTTGGTCACCTGCGAAGATTGACTGACGAAGGTGCAAAGGTAAAAAACAAAAATGATCATAGTTTGCTAACAATTGTATCTTTTTTCTTGGTGTTTGGGTTTTGTTAATTAAGCTCTCAAATTTAATGCACTTCCACAGTGGTAGGCTTCTTTTTGTTTGCCTTAGCCTTTTAGGCAATGAATTTTGCATTTATTTTTCTTTGTAGCAACCTGACCAGCGAAGGGGATTAATTCCAAGACCCGCTGCAGGCTGCCAGCCTTCCAGCGAAAAAGGAACATGTAATAACCTGTGTGTGTGTGTGTGTGTGTGTGTGTGTGTGTGTGTGTGTGTGTGTGTGTGTGTGTGTGTGTGTGTGTGTGTGTGTGTGTGTGTGTGTGTGTGTGTGTGTGTGTGTGTGTGTGTGTGTGTGTCTGAATTTGCAATAATTCATATTCAATCACGCAATGTCGCAATGCTGTTGTTTTTCAAACTGTTTCAGTTTCAGACTGAAGCCAAAGTGAAAAAGTCATAGCATCCATTCTAAAGGTCATGTGCCATTGCATACGATTGTGACCATGTCTGTGAGTCATGATTCACATGAAGTACTAAATGTCTAAAAAATAATTATACTATTTTCGTTCACTATAAGTAAAAAGTATGTATATTGTATGCTTAGGCCCTAAAAATAAATAGGTGTGGTTACGGTAACATGGCCCAAAAAATGGGGTAGGTAGGTAGGCCCTAACTTTTTTTCTTTTTAAAAATTTTTGTTGTTGTTGAGATCGCCGAGTGGTG
Organism: Phymorhynchus buccinoides; assembly: GCA_017654935.2. Taxonomy (NCBI): domain Eukaryota; kingdom Metazoa; phylum Mollusca; class Gastropoda; order Neogastropoda; family Raphitomidae; genus Phymorhynchus; species Phymorhynchus buccinoides. The sequence continues at coordinate 19,112,858 of CM065713.1, forward strand.
CTGAATTATGAAAAGTCCAGTTTGAAAGCACCCTCGTATTTTCAGAAATATGAGCGCATTCTAGGATTTTGAAAAAGTGAGGGCGTTTTTCCCCCCTAGAATGAAAAAAAGGGGGGCAGGTCCAATGGATACGAGGAGAATGGGGGGAGGGAAGGCGGCCGATTCAATCTTTGCTAGGCCTAGCCATGGCCACTTCTTCAGCCAATCATCTTGGAACCGGTGTTCCCTCGCACTAGTGCCGTTATCTTCGGACTGCTTCTCCGAGACTGTTGATGCAGTAGCTGTTTCTGCAACATCTTCTGCACACTTGTTTGGCAGAGGAGTTCTTTTTTTTTACTTTGCCACCACAAAAATCGAAATCGAAGAGCGTCGTTGTCCGCTTCCTTTTGAAGAAAATTCAACATGACGGGTAGGACTCTCGCAACTTCTTGTCGGTAAAAAGAGATGAACGCACCAATTAGGAACGACGGAATTAGGTCAAGCCGCAGCGATTTTTCTCGTTGAAAATCCGAACCGCGATTTTGGCCATGTGCCAAACGGTCACTTCCTTTGCTTGTTTTTATTGGTGGTTATTCTTGGCGCTGACCATCCGAGTGTCTTTCTTTCGGGAAGCAGACACCTACTCGGTCATTCGGGAATGATCTTTTTTTACGCGAAGACGGCCGATCGCGAGAGACAAGCGATCCAATATTTGGGTCCAATTCATTCGTTTATCATTTCTGAACGGTAATTACATAATTTTTTAAAACAAATGCTTAGTTACATTTAATTATTTTTCTACAAGTACACCAAATTTGGTGCATCTAGAATAAATCGCAATGTTGCTCAAGGTCTCCACAAGTCGGGAGGTGTTACGTCGAAGCCTGTCCGACATGTTTTCTGTCATGCTCACGTTGATGTTGCGATCTTGTGAGTCGCACAAAAAGCTTAGGCCTAATCTGTCTAATGTTTGGGGTTGATGTTGCCCCTTTGAATAAGCTTTATTTTGGTACCAATGCTTTGTTTATTGGCAAAAAAAAGAAAANGTTATGGCTGTTTTATTCATCCAAATATTGATACGGTAAGGGCCGGTAACCTTGATCAAAATTTTCTTATATAGCTCATGTAAAAAAAGCTATCATTTTAAAACGTCGTAACTTTCTCAATTTTTGACCGATTTTGATCATTTGGGTATCATTTTAAAGGTCTTGTCGGGCTCTTTCCAATGACATAAATTTCATTAGGATTTGACAAAAAGTAAATATTTGTTAAAATTTTTATAACCACCCTACACCAATCCTGCGCCCTAGAATCAGCTCTGCTCCATTGAAATGGCAAATGACGCCATTTTGCAACGCCGTGTTGACGTTCAACACGTTAGAGTTATGTCCCATGCTGGGCATTTCCCGATTGAACTTGCGTCTCTCTTTTTTCTTTTCTTTTTTGATGAGGCAAAAAAAATATAGGGTCGGCCCCCCAAAATAGGGTAGGTCCGGATACCATAACCACACCTTTTTTTTTGGGGGGCCTTAGGCATGTAGACCCCAATAAACAAATCATATAGTAATAAGCCAAGTGTCCATGTGTGTGTGTGTGTGTGTCTGTGTCTGAAACACGAAACGGGCCTTATAACTCCGCCGTTTTTCGACCGAATCGCTTCAAATTTGCTGTGAGCCCTAACGGGGCGATGGCAACGGCAACCGAGGTGGCCGTATCATTTGCAAATGTGCGAAACGCGCATCCGCCAGCCTCTCTGTGCCCGTATCTCCGGCGTTTCTGGGCCGATTGCCTTCCAATTTGGCAGGTAGATGTCCGGGGACGGTGACTATCGCTGTGCCAAACCGGAAGCGAATCGGTTCAGAAACGCGCGCACTATACGCCGCTT
>CM065713.1:19115221-19120221 GCA_017654935.2 Phymorhynchus buccinoides
TCTCTCTCAGGCTCTCTCTCTCTCTTACCTACTAAAGCATAAAGAGTTTTCCAATATCAGTTATATCGAACTTAAACACCATGTGTGTGAGAATGTATGCATTTTAGTCTATATGTTTTGTTTGTGTGTCTAACGTGGAGGGAGTAGGAAAAAGGGTGTGCGTGTGCGTGTGAGTGCAAGTGTGGGTGTAGGGGGGTGGGGTGCGTGTGTGTGTGCACGTTTGTTTGTGTATCGTATGCATGTGTGTATGCACGTGTGTGTTTGTGTATGTGCGTGCGCGCATATATGTATGTACATGCATGCGCTTGTGTTTGTATGTTTGTGCGTGTTTATGCATGTTGTTTCTTAGTTTGTGTGTATGTATATCTTGTTTCACAGTTGACTATCAAGAGGCTACACCTAATTAAACCAACCAGAGAGAGAGAGAGAGAGAGAGAGAGAGAGAGAGAGAGCGAGAGAGAGAGAGAGAGAGAGAGAGAGACCGAGAGAGAGAGAGAGAGAGAGAGAGAGAGACCGAGACCGAGAGAGAGAGAGAGACTCCAATGAAATTCGAATGTTTATTGAGGAGAGAGAGAGAGAGAGAGAGAGAGAGAGAGAGAGGAGAGAGAGAGAGAGACTCGAATGGAACTCGAATGTTTATTGAGAGAGAGAGAGAGAGAGAGAGAGAGAGAGAACAGAGAGAGAGAGAGAGAGAGAGAGAGAGAGAGAGAGAGAGAGAGATGAGAGAGAGAGAGACTCGAAATTAAACTCGAATGTTTATTGATAAGAGAGAGAGAGAGAGAGAGAGAGAGAGAGAGAGAGAGAGAGAGAGAGGAGAGAGAGAGAGAGACGACCACAACAGCACAGAGTGAGAGAGAGAGAGAGAGAGAGAGAGAGAGAGAGAGAGAGAGAGAGAGAGAGAGAGAGAGAGAGAGGAGTTAGCTATCTAATCATGTAAATAACATTGCAACGGGTGCGTAGCGCTTTTCACTAGGTATCGAAAGAACTACCCGGATGGAAGTTCAGTTTAACGTCGCGTATCGGCTTTTCGCCATGTACGACGGGCTGAACAAACCAACCAGGGTATTAAACAAAAAAATATGTTCCTGAATCACTGTCTTAAGAGAAACGATCAGGATTTAATGATACATACTACCCGTTGTTACCACTACGACCCATAGAGAATAATTGATGATGACTGTGCCAATCTGTAAGTTTGAATTCCGACAGACTAACCCTAATCCTTGCCTTAACCCGAACCCTTTTCCTAACATTACCCTATTCATTACCTAAGTTTAACCCTAGAATGAAATAGTGAGGCCAAGAGAGGAGATAACGAAATTGAACAAAGGGGGACAACTCTCTTTCTAATTAACCCCCCCCCCCCCTCCACCAAAAGTTGATTACGATACCAATCATCTAGCAATGCGTGGATCAGAGCCAAAGTGAGACAAACAAACATCATTCTCATTAACCCTATTTTAACCCTAACCCTAACCCTTAGTTGCCGTAGTGATTTAGCCCAGTAGTGTTATTGATACGTAGTGATAGCCGTAATGATTTATTTTGGTAGTGTTATCGATACGTAGCGATAGCGGGATGTCCCCTTTGTTCAAAACGTTTGTGAGTTTTTCGTATCCAATTCAAACTGATCGTTGTGACTTTTATCAACAGAAACGGCTAGGCCTAGGTCACTAAAGACTCTGCAGCAAACCAGCTTCGAGTTCGAGTGTGTGCAATTATTGTTTGTTTCAGACCTAGGTAAAGATGCAGATCAACACACCCCTGTCACAGTCTGGGTTCGTGGCGTTCTTTCCGTCTTGCCTTTATCTTCTACTATTATTGAATGCATATTTTTAATTGTGTAAATGGATGAACATTAACACGTTAAATATACAAAAACGATAGAGGTTGAAGTGCTCAACCTGCAGTAAGAAAGGCAAGACTGAAAAAAAACGGAAAGAACCGAGAAATGGAGGAGGGGGTGTTAGATCTGCATCTTTACCCAGACCTGAACCCAGCTAGTAGGGGCTACAAACAACTTCGTAATAATCCTCTTCTTTGTTGACCTCCAGACGACGGAACTTCCTGTTCTTGCCACGACGAGGACGCATGCGCTGACCTTGACCCTCAGCTGAAGTCAGGCTGTGTCCCGGATGTGGATCTGGACGAGTCCATATTCCAGTTCGTAATTCACGAGTGCGCCACGCCGTTTGTGACGATGTTGGGCCATGACAGCGTGGACACAGACGGGAACTCAACTGACCCCACCACGCTGGACACCCTCTGGGTCATCGGGGAAGGCTTCGGAGAAGAGAATTGTCAAAACGAGGTGTGTTGGGGACATGGGGGGGGGGGGGGGGGAGGTGTTGGAAGGCGTGGGGGAGTGAATAGGCTTTGGTGTAGTGCTCGTTAAGTTGTGTGAGTGTGTGTGTGTGTGTGTGTGTGTGTGTGTGTGTGTGTGTGTGTGTGTGTGTGTGTGTGTGTGATTGTCACTGTGTGTGTGTGTGTGATTGTCACTGTGTGTGTGTGTTTGTCACTGTGAATTGTTCTTTTGTCCATTCATGCTTTCATATATTTCATTCATACATTCATTCATTTAATCTTTTCATTCCTTCATGCACGTCAGGGGCGGATTCTGCTATAGGGATGTCAGACCCCATCTCCCCACCCCCACCACCAAAGAAAAGGAAAGAAAAGAAAGGAAAATGAGCGATAAATTGTAATTCCTTGCCATAGTGTTTAGCTTATTTTCTCAGGAGAGGCCTTCAGTGCATTTTTCACATTCAACAAGAAAATGAATTAGTAGTATTGTTATGTACTTGTTATTGTCACATAAAACCATGCAACGGTTTTAAAAGACAATTAAAAAATGATTCTGATTCTGATCCATTCAAGTTATTGTCAACAGAGCCCTTGCCCCCCCCCCCCACCCCCCCCCCATCTCCATCCCATGCCTAACTGATCCGCCCCTGCAAGTCGGGTTTCATTGATGAAAGTTCGTTTAATGTCCTCCGGCCTGGAACAGGCACATACGGGACATTAATAACTATAAAGATGGTGGGACGATCCTGGAGGTACTGCAATACCAGGAAAGTCCCGAAGGTGTGTTTAATAATCAAGATGTATTGACTTAACATAAGGACCATAACGGTTTCCATTGGGATGATGATGAGATTAGCGTCCAATCGGTCGGAGACCCCTATGGACGGTATTCCTACATTGTCCTTCCTTCCTTCCAACCTTTCATTCCTGGCAGATGGTGTACGCGGGCGTGGCCCGGGGCGAGGTGACCTCCACCTCCACCTCCAATCAGGATGAACGGATCGAATTCAAAGTCACTGTCAGCGAGGAAGGAGAAGAACACCCGCCCCCAATGGGCGTTTGGGGGGAGTTTAACCTACGCGTGGCCAACCGAGGCCACGCCCTAATGCAAATGGAACTGGATGGTGCTCGCCGATTGGCCTTCGTGCCCGTCGTCACGGGGATGAACCCTGAGGAGGGGTCACACGAGGGCGCCACGCTGGTCACGGTCACGGGGAGTGGGTTTAACCCCGAGGACACCACTGTGACGGTGAGATTGATGGTGATGATGGTGATGATGGTGATGGTGGTGATGACGATGATGATGATGGTGATGATGATGGTGATGTTGATTTTGGTGATGATAATGATGATGGTGATGATGGGGATTATTATGGTGGTTGTGTTGATGATGTCGAAGATGTTGGCGGCATTGATATCGTAACAAGTCAATATACAAGGGCATTTCTTAACACAAAAGGGCACTGTCCAACGTACACAGCAGGGCACTGTCCAACGTAACATAGCTTCACTGCAGGGCATTGTCGAACGTAACATAGCTTCACTGCAGGGCATTGTCCAACGTAACATAGCTTCACTGCAGGGTATTGTCCAACGTAACATAGCTTCACTGCAGGGCATTGTCCAACGTAACATAGCTTCACTGCAGGGTATTGTCCAACGTAACATAGCTTAACAGCAGGGTATTGTCCAACGTAACATAGCTTAACAGCATGGTATTGTCCAACGTAACATAGCTTAACAGCAGGGTATTGTCCAACGTAACATAGCTTAACAACAGGGCATTGTCCAACGTAACATAGCTTAACAGCAGGGTATTGTCCAACGTAACATAGCTTCACAACAGGGTATTGTCCAACGTAACATAGCTTAACAGCAGGGTATTGTCCAACGTAACATAGCTTCACAACAGGGTATTGTCCAACGTAACATAGCTTAACAGCAGGGTATTGTCCAACGTAACATAGCTTAACAACAGGGCATTGTCCAACGTAACATAGCTTAACAGCAGGGCATTGTCCAACGTAACATAGCTTAACAACAGGGTATTGTCCAACGTAACATAGCTTAACAACAGGGCATTGTCCAACGTAACATAGCTTAGCAACAGGGTATTGTCCAAAGTAACATAGCTTAGCAACAGGGTATTGTCCAACGTAGCATAGCTTCACTGCAGGGCATTGTCCAACGTAACATAGCTTCACAGCAGGGCATTGTCCAACGTAACATAGCTTCACAGCAGGGCATTGTCCAACGTAACATAGCTTCACTGCAGGGCATTGTCCAACGTAACATAGCTTCACAGCAGGGCATTGTCCAACGTAGCATAGCTTCACAACAGGGCATTGTCCAACGTAGCATAGCTTCACAGCAAGGCATTGTCCAACGTAACATAGCTTCACAGCAAGGCATTGTCCAACGTAGCATAGCTTCACAGCAAGGCATTGTCCAACGTAGCATAGCTTCACAGCAAGGCATTGTCCAACGTAACATAGCTTAACAACAGGGCATTGTCCAACGTAACATAGCTTCACAACAGGGTATTGTCCAACGTAACATAGCTTCACTGCAGGGCATTGTCCAACGTAACATAGCTTCACAAGCAGGGCATTGTCCAACGTAACATAGCTTCACTGCAGGGTATTGTCCAACGTAACATAGCTTAACAACAGGGACATTGTCCAACGTAACATAGC
>CM065713.1:19130221-19132721 GCA_017654935.2 Phymorhynchus buccinoides
AAAAAATACTTGGACATAAAATAACATTTCAGTTGTCATTTCTACATATCTACAGTCCTTAGGTATGGAAAGAATTATATACTGCACAGAGCACATGAATCGTCATTTTAAAGCGTAGAAAATAATAAACATACGTAATACAGACACTGCAACAGACACGACGAGTATGCAGTGCTTCTTTCGATGAGTATAAGTAGGATAAATAGTTTTAAATGTATTCCAAAAGATATAAAAAGTTACGAAATGGTGCAGAGATAACATTCTGGTTTACATATTAAAATTACTGAAAAGCCAGGGGAAGCGACTCAGTGTATATAATGATTGCAGTGGTAAAAATAGATCGCACTTCAAATCGAGGCTGCTCTTTAAAATGATGTTTCGTTTTCAATTGTCGCACGCCACAAACGATTGCGAATCCGCGCTTGTTTTAAGTTGTGTTATTTTGTGCTTCAACTGAGAGTACGTTCGTGTGGTATTACCTTATCTGTGTTTCTCTGTGTTACAGACCCAGCGTGTGACATTACCCTATCTGTGTTTCTCTGTGTTACAGACCCAGCGTGTGGTATTACCCTATCTGTGTTACTGTGTTACAGACCCAGCATGTGGTATTACCCTATCTGTGTTACTGTGTTGCAGACCCAGCGTGTGGTATTACCCTATCTGTGTTACTGTGTTACAGACCCAGCGTGTGGTATTACCCTATCTGTGTTACAGACCCAGCGTGTGGTATTACCCTATCTGTGTTACAGACCCAGCGTGTGGTATTACCCTATCTGTGTTACAGACCCAGCGTGTGGTATTACCCTATCTGTGTTACTGTGTTACAGACCCAGCGTGTGGTATTACCCTATCTGTGTTACTGTGTTACAGACCCAGCGTGTGGTATTACCCTATCTGTGTTACTGTGTTGCAGACCCAGCGTGTGGTATTACCCTATCTGTGTTTCTGTGTTACAGACCCAGCGTGTGGCATTACCCTATCTGTGTTACTGTGTTACAGACCCAGCGTGTGGTATTACCCTATCTGTGTTACAGACCCAGCGTGTGGTATTACCCTATCTGTGTTACTGTGTTACAGACCCAGCGTGTGGTATTACCCTATCTGTGTTACTGTGTTACAGACCCAGCGTGTGGTATTACCCTATCTGTGTTACTGTGTTACAGACCCAGCGTGTGGTATTACCCTATCTGTGTTACTGTGTTACAGACCCAGCGTGTGGTATTACCCTATCTGTGTTACTGTGTTACAGACCCAGCGTGTGGTATTACCCTATCTGTGTTAGTGTGTTACAGACCCAGCGTGTGGTATTACCCTATCTGTGTTACAGACCCAGCGTGTGGTATTACCCTATCTGTGTTACAGACCCAGCGTGTGGTATTACCCTATCTGTGTTTCTCTGTGTTACAGACCCAGCGTGTGGTATTACCCTATCTGTGTTTCTGTGTTACAGACCCAGCGTGTGGTATTACCCTATCTGTGTTTCTCTGTGTTACAGACCCAGCGTGTGGTATTACCCTATCTGTGTTTCTCTGTGTTACAGACCCAGCGTGTGGTATTACCCTATCTGTGTTACAGACCCAGCGTGTGGTATTACCCTATCTGTGTTTCTGTGTTACAGACCCAGCATGTGGTATTACCCTATCTGTGTTACTGTGTTACAGACCCAGCGTGTGGTATTACCCTATCTGTGTTACTGTGTTACAGACCCAGCGTGTGGTATTACCCTATCTGTGTTTCTCTGTGTTACAGACCCAGCGTGTGGTATTACCCTATCTGTGTTTCTGTGTTACAGACCCAGCGTGTGGTATTACCCTATCTGTGTTACAGACCCAGCGTGTGGTATTACCCTATCTGTGTTACTGTGTTACAGACCCAGCGTGTGGTATTACCCTATCTGTGTTACTGTGTTGCAGACCCAGCGTGTGGTATTACCCTATCTGTGTTACTGTGTTACAGACCCAGCGTGTGGTATTACCCTATCTGTGTTACAGACCCAGCGTGTGGTATTACCCTATCTGTGTTACTGTGTTACAGACCCAGCATGTGGTATTACCCTATCTGTGTTACTGTGTTACAGACCCAGCGTGTATTACCCTATCTGTGTTACTGTGTTGCAGACCCAGCGTGTGGTATTACCCTATCTGTGTTACTGTGTTACAGACCCAGCGTGTGGTATTACCCTATCTGTGTTACTGTGTTACAGACCCAGCGTGTGATATTACCCTATCTGTGTTACTGTGTTACAGACCCAGCGTGTGGTATTACCCTATCTGTGTTACTGTGTTACAGACCCAGCGTGTGGGGACGAGGACACGTATGAATGTGAGCTGAGCGTAACCGTGAACGACGTCACGCAGACGGCAGGAACCGACTATATCTACGACTCTACCATCACGCCGGAAATCACCGGGGTCAGTCCTTCCAGGGGAGGCACCGCCGGAGGCACCACCTTGACCATCACCGGAGACAAGTTTGGGTGAGTCGATTGTCTTTAGCATCC
>CM065713.1:19135221-19142721 GCA_017654935.2 Phymorhynchus buccinoides
GCGGCCGGGCCCCTCTCGTTCCCTTGCTGGATACCGGTGCTGTCGTCTTTGATAAACAACCGGAAGAGGTGAATTTCTACACGCTACTTGGCCTTACCATTGATAATAATCTTTCATGGTCCAAACATATTTCCCTTCTGTGCAAAAGAGTATCTATGAAAACTTTTCAACTAAACCGAATAAAGCATTTTCTAGATCAACATACGCGAAAACTGTTTTTCCATGCTTACATGCAAACCGACATCGACTATGCATCATCATTCTGGGATCTACTAGCCAGTCAAAATACCTTAAAATCACTTACAAGCATTTATCGACGCTTTTTGAATCTCATTCTTCTTAAACCATCGTCCCTCCTTCCTAGTGAGTATAAGAACTTAGATATACTCCCAATACATCTTAAGTGTCAATATAACAAAGCGTGCTTATGTATAAAATAATGAATGATTGAACACCAGTTTATCTGTTTAATATGTTCCCCATCAACAATATCCGTGGCAAGAAAATTGTCCACATTCCAAAGCCAAGAACAAACTTATTCATGACATATCTTACTTATTCAGGTGCCAAGCTATGGAATGATATGCCTGTCCATCTAAAAACTAAACCCAGCTTGATAAAACGAATTTTATAACAGTTTCACTCAGAAAAAATGTAGGCTCACCTCGGAGCTTTCAGGGGCCCCCTTCGCCAGCTTATTATCCTTTAGAAGAGTGTATCATAAATATTTGATTGATCAACTATTATTCTTGTAGGCATATTTGTGGGGTTGTTTTTTTTACTAATGCTAGATATTTACATGTACAATTCAGCATTTCCTCCATGATTATTGTAAGTCGGAAGTAATGCCCATGGAGCAGCAATGCATATGTTGCAATCATATCCTTACGAACTTTAAATGCTTTATATACATACAAAGACAATTTCTTAACAGTATTTTCATTAGTTGTTGTTAATAGTAAAACTAATCTGAACAAACAAGGATACTTAGAGTATTTCGAAGGGATTAACTGATCTCTAATATTTTGTAAAACTGGACAAGACAAAACAAAATGAATCTCATTTTCCTCACCTTTATAACAAACAGGGCAAATAAAGTTACGATCATCAACAGGCCTGCAGCGATTAGGATGTACACAGATATCAGAAATACCAAATCTTAATTTTGTCATATAACATTTCGTTTGCCTGTTTATATTCATCATTAAATAAGTTGGAATGCAATGCAACGGGTTTAGCAATTTGTAGAAGTCAAATCGATTACTAGCCTGCCAATTAGAATCTATCAATCTTTGCCTAAAGGCACGTATGAACCCATTTACATTCTCTACTCCCTGGTTTTGCCACACAAACCCAAACCCGTTTTCATACAATGTTGACCTTACATTAGTGACCCAATTTGTCTTTCCCCTATTATCCAATTCTACTAACATACTATACGCTTTATATGGTAATCTATTGGGCGACATTCTTGTTATTTTGACCCAATAACGAATACATCTAACAAAGGATAACAAATAAATAGGAAATCTATTAGTCTCGCCGTAAACTAAATCATTCGGTGTTCGCATTGTCACTCCAAGGAACTTCTTTAAACCCAATAAATGAATTTTTTCAATGTCGATAGCAGCAGATTCGAGTCCCCATAATTCGGCTCCATGTTGTACTATTGGTTGAATCTGTGAATCGAAAAGCTTTAAGAACAAAGATAAAGATTCATTATTTAACATTCTCAATTTTTTCATAATGCAAAGTAAAGCACGTTTACCCCTACTAACTAGATCTTTGCAAGCAAAACTGAAACTCAGATGCGTTGATAAATAAATACCAAGATATTTATATACATTAACTACAGGCATCTCTGATCCATTGTATATCCATCTTTCACGTGCTGCAAGATATCCACCCTTTCTAAATACAATAATATTACTTTTCGCTAATTTAACCTTCAACTTTAATGATGTAGATACTCTAGCTAAATGGTTTAATTGATTCTGTAGCCCTACTACTGTTTCTGCTATTAATGCCACATCATCTGCGAGAAGGAGAATAAATATTTCCAGTGCATCGCTACAAAACAGCGCCCCTATGCTTCCCATGTTTATTTATTTCAACTGTTAATTCATTAATAAATAAGGAAAAAAGTATAGGACTACAAACATCCCCTTGTTTAACTCCTGAAGTACAGTTTATAAAATCTGTTAAAGCTGATCCATTTCTCACTCTTGCTTTTACTGAGGCATACATGCTCATAATACAGCAGCAGAGAGAGAGAGAGAGAGAGAGAGAGAGAGAGAGAGAGAGAGAAAATTGTTCTTTCATGTTTTGAATGTAAAAAATGTAATGCTATATTTGTTGGCACTTTTTTTTGCATGTTTATGATTTTCTTTCCTTGTCATGTTTTGCCTGAGGGCATGGTGTAAAAAAGCTGTCTCAGCTTATCCAATTTCCCTCATTAAAAAAGTTCGTATATGTATTCTCTCTCTCTCTCTCTCTCTCTCTCTCTCTCTCTCTCTCTCCCTGTATTTATGTATAAAATCTTAAATGGACTCGCACCTCCTTATTTATGTAAAAGGTTTCCTGTAACTCAGGTGCGGAATAAAGAAACCATACTCCTCCCCCGACCTAGAACAGACTTATTTATGTCATCGTTAACATACTCAGGTGGAAGGTTGTGGAATGAAATCCCCGAGTGCATAAAAACTAAAAGCACATTGCTGTCATTTAAAAGATGCTTTAATAAATATTTATTCGAAAGGTTATAACAGTTCATTCCCCTTTTCTAAACTTACCTATTGTGCATGTTATAATTTTAGTAAATGCGCATGTCTGTAGCTATGCTCCTACCTGATATTGTAAAATTGTCAATTGATTACTTGTCTAACTATGATTTATGTGTGTGAAAGGAATTGTGAGAATGTTGATTTATATGTCATGTTGTCCTTGTTCTTTGGATTTGTTACAGTTGATTTGTTACATTGTTTACTTTTGAACCATTTGAGTTTGTTTTGTATTTATTTATTTATTTATTCACTTCATATGTCATTATTTTAGAGGACCTGATGAAAATAAGCTATTTCTGCTTACTCAGTTTATCCTCATTAAAAATTTCGAGTTCGAGTTCGAGTTCTCTCTCTAAGTATTGTATTGTTGCTAATTATTGATGTATTGATAAACCGCTTTTTTATAATGTTGACACACACCCTTCCTAATGGGGCGATGCCTTTTCTGGAATAAATATTGTCATTCTCTCTCTCTCTCTCTCTCTCTCCTCTCTCTCTCTCTCTCTCTCTCTCTCTCTCTCTCTCTCTCTCTCTCTCTCTCTCTCTCTCTCTCTCTCGTCTCTCTCTCTCTCTCTCTCTCTCTCTCTCTCTCTCTCTCTCTCTCTCTCTCTCTCTCTCTCTCTCTCTCTCTCGCTCTCGCTCTCTCTCTCTCTCTCTCTCTCTCTCTCTCTCTCTCTCTCTCTCGCTCTCTCTCTCTCTCTCTCTCTCTCTCTCTCTCTCTCTCTCTCTCTCTCTCTCTCTCTCTCTCTCTCTCTCTCATCGTGTGTGTGTGCGCGCGTGTGTGCGTTTATGTGCGCGCGTGCGTGCCTGAGTGTGAGAATGTGTGTGTGCGCGTTTGAATGCGTGCGCGCGTGTGTAAGCATGTGCTTGTAGGTGTGTGTGTGTGTGTGGGTGGGGAGTGGGGGGGGGGGGGTATGAAACATGGATGTATCTCTTTGTGCTATTGTCATGATAGGGGCTGTTGGCCTAAGTCATTAAACATTCCGAGTCTCGCTCTCTATCCGAGTCTCTCTCTTCCCCCCCCCCTCCCCCCCCCCCCCCCCCCCCTCTTTCACTCTCTATATGTGTGAACATCCTGAATGTGTCCCAATAATTGTGGTCGGTGTTTTGTTCCCTGGATTCCAGACCAGCGCAGCTTTCCAGTACGTGGACGCGTGGTCTTCCAGCTTCACGTGGGGCGGGCAGTCCCCTCCAGGGGCCGGGGACATGGTCGTGGTGCCCCAAGGTCAAATCCTCGTCCTGGACCAAACCACGGAGCGCCTGGCCATGCTGCTCATCCGTGGTCGGTTTGTTTTTCCATTGTGTTGTTGTCAGTGAAAGTAACCCTTTCACCGCCACTGTCGCATTTTTGCACCACAATGATTTAACAACCATGTCATTAACACTCTTCAAATCAGGGTCTATTATTCAATGATACTGTGTTCCTAAACATGGGCAGTAAGGATTGACCCTATTCTAAATGTGTCACAGAGAAATCCCACAATATTGCAGACAAAATCTTTTCTGTAGCCAAGTAAGTTTAATGGACATTTTTGGCTCAAAGATGGCTGGTGGTGAAAGGGTTGACATTAGCCTGCAGTATAGGGCCAACAGGAACATGAGAGCTGTTCAGTGGATACAATTAATACAGGCGTTTATGATTGGTTGACATTAGCCTGTAGTATGGGGCCAACAGGAACATGAGAGCTGTTCAGTGGATGCAATTAATACAGACGTTTTATCATTGGTTGACATTAGCCTGTAGTATGGGGCCAACAGGAACATGAGAGCTGTTCAGTGGATGCAATTAATACAGGCGTTTATGATTGGTTGACATTAGCCTGCAGTATGGGGCCAACAGGAACATGAGAGCTGTTCAGTGGATGCAATTAATACAAGCGTTTATCATTGGTTGGCATTAGCCTGCAGTATGGGGCCAACAGGAACATGAGAGCTGTTCAGTGGATGCAATTAATACAGGCGTTTATCATTGGTTTACATTAGCCTGTAGTATTGGGGCCAACAGGAACATGAGAGCTGTTCAGTGGCTGCAATTAATACAGGCGTTTATCATTGGTTGGCATTAGCCTGCAGTATGGGGCCAACAGGAACATGAGAGCTGTTCAGTGGATACAATTAATACAAGCGTTTATCATTGGTTGGCATTAGCCTGCAGTATGGGGCCAACAGGAACATGAGAGCTGTTCAGTGGATGCAATTAATACAAGCGTTTATCATTGGTTGGCATTAGCCTGTAGTAGAGCTGTTCGATGGGATAACTTTCTACAATTAGGCCTCGTACACACTTCATGCGGAAGTCCCATGCGCAATCCGTAAATAAGTTGGGGGGGTTTAAAAGAAGGGTAACAAATTACGGATTAGGGGAAATTCGGACACGTGAGCAAATCTTTTCCCTTCTTTCTTTTATTTATTTACGGATTGCGCACGGGTTTCCGCATATATGTGTACGAACCCTAAGGCCTAGTACACAATACATCCGTACTGTCCGCGTGGAAATAATCAATAAGTAAAAGAAAGAAGGAAAAAATAAGCGCACGTGTCCGAATTTTCCCTAATTCGTATATTTGTTTTCCTTCTTTCTTTTATTTATTGATTTTTTCAGCGCGGAAAATCTGGATGTACTGTGTACCAGGCCTAAGGGAAAATCATGGTACGGTCTAGTCTCTTGTCGAAGACTATGACTCTCGAACGAGGGGGTCTTTGCACCGGCTCTGGTGCTGCAGCCAGAGGGGTGGGATTGGTTGGCCTTTGGGGACCTTCCCCAACGCCAGCTGTCCTCAAATCCCTTTGGCCTGAGAGAGTGGGGATGTACCCTGTGCCAGGCGTCTCCACTATAAACAAATTCTAGCCCAGCCTCACGGAATAGTATCTGCCCCCTCTGCTATCTGGCAGCCATGGTCGGAAACGAGTGAGTGGCCTACAGATCGGGGTGGGTGTGGGTTCTTTTTCTGCTGCGCGGCCCCACTAGGCCTGCATAATGGTTATTATCTGTCTAGTAGCTGTCAGAACTCTGTCTCTCTCTCTCTCTCTCTCTCTCTCTCTCTCTCTCTCTCTCTCTCTCTCTCTCTCTCTCTCTCTCTCTCTCTCTCTCTCTCTCTCTCTCTCTCTCATGCTGGTATGTGTGACCGTGAGGTGGGTGAGGTGATTATGAAACTGATAGGACACTGGACTAGCAGTGAGGTTCAGGTTGGTGATACGGAGGAAGAAGCAGACATGGGGTGCAGTGATCAGCCTAGCACAGGTGGAGACAGCAGACATGGGGTGCAGTGATCAACCTAGCACACTAGGTGGAGACAGCTGACATGGGGTGCAGTGATCAGCCTAGCACAGGTGGAGACAGCAGACATGGGGTGCAGTGATCAGCCTAGCACAGGTGGAGACAGCAGACATGGGGTGCAGTGATCAACCTAGCACAGGTGCAGACAGCAGACATGGGGTGCAGTGATCAACCTAGCACAGGTGGAGACAGCAGACATGGGGTGCAGTGATCAACCTAGCACAGGTGGAGACAGCAGACATGGGGTGCAGTGATCAACCTAGCACAGGTGCAGACAGCAGACATGGGGTGCAGTGATCAACCTAGCACAGGTGGAGACAGCAGACATGGGGTGCAGTGATCAGCCTAGCACAGGTGGAGACAGCAGACATGGGGTGCAGTGATCAGCCTAGCACACTAGGTGGAGACAGCTGACATGGGGTGCAGTGATCAGCCTAGCACACTAGGTGGAGACAGCTGACATGGGGTGCAGTGATCAGCCTAGCACAGGTGGAGACAGCAGACATGGGGTGCAGTGATCAGCCTAGCACAGGTGGAGACAGCAGACATGGGGTGCAGTGATCAGCCTAGCACAGGTGGAGACAGCAGACATGGGGTGCAGTGATCAACCTAGCACACTAGGTGGAGACAGCTGACATGGGGTGCAGTGATCAGCCTAGCACAGGTGGAGACAGCAGACATGGGGTGCAGTGATCAGCCTAGCACAGGTGGAGACAGCAGACATGGGGTGCAATGATCAGCCTAGCACACTAGGTGGAGAAAGCAGACATGGGGTGCAGTGATCAGCCTAGCACAGGTGGAGACAGCTGACATGGGGTGCAGTGATCAGCCTAGCACAGGTGGAGACAGCAGACATGGGGTGCAGTGATCAGCCTAGCACAGGTGGAGAAAGCAGACATGGGGTGCAGTGATCAACCTAGCACAGGTGGAGAAAGCAGACATGGGGTGCAGTGATCAGCCTAGCACAGGTGGAGACAGCAGACATGGGGTGCAGTGATCAACCTAGCACAGGTGGAGACAGCAGACATGGGGTGCAGTGATCAGCCTAGCACAGGTGGAGACAGCAGACATGGGGTGCAGTGATCAGCCTAGCACAGGTGGAGACAGCAGACATGGGGTGCAGTGATCAGCCTAGCACAGGTGGAGAAAGCAGACATGGGGTGCAGTGATCAGCCTAGCACACTAGGTGGAGAAAGCAGACATGGGGTGCAGTGATCAGCCTAGCACACTAGGTGGAGACAGCAGACATGGGGTGCAGTGATCAACCTAGCACTAGGTGGAGACAGCAGACATGGGGTGCAGTGATCAGCCTAGCACAGGTGGAGACAGCAGACATGGGGTGCAGTGATCAACCTAGCACAGGTGGAGACAGCAGACATGGGGTGCAGTGATCAACCTAGCACAGGTGGAGAAAGCAGACATGGGGTGCAGTGATCAGCC
>CM065713.1:19152581-19155081 GCA_017654935.2 Phymorhynchus buccinoides
GGAGAGGGATACAGAGACACACACCACACACAGAGAGAGAGAGAGAGAGAGAGAGAGAGAGAGAGAGAGAGAGAGAGAGAGAGAGAGAGAGAGAGAGAGAGAGAGAGAAGAGAGAGACACAGAGAGAGACAGACAGACAGACAGTCAGGCAGCGAGAAACAGCAACAACAACACATACATTATTTACATGGCGCTAAATCTGGATAGAAATCTTCTTCTTCTTCTTCTTCGCCTTAGGCAGCCAACTTCAACACGCTGAAGATTCTGCTGCACTTTAGGGGGCAGTACGAAAGAAGAAACAAAATAAGTTCAGCAAAGATAGGGTAGATAATGAGATAGGATGAAATATTATTATGGGGGGAAAGATAGAGCCAAGATAGTCAGGAATAATTGAAGTATTTGATACGGGGGGGGGGGGGGGGGGGGGATCCGTTTGCTGTATGTAAAGGATAATAATTTTATAAAATAGATAGATTTATAACTTTAAGGAAATCAATTAAATATTGGGGGGGGGGGGGGGGGGGGGGGGGGGGGGGTCTGGGGGGGGGGGGATGTGTGAGCGAAAAAGACGAGATAAAAGTCATACACGACCGTCAAATGCCCCGGTCTAGCCGGAGACACCCGGGCCCCGCATCATGTATGCAGAGTGTGTCATGCACGACCGTTAAGTCCCCCCGGATCAGCCGGGGAAACTCTGGCCCCACATGATGCATGCAGACGAATAGGGGGGGGGGGGGGGGGGGCATGTGTGACAGTAAGGCCACACATGTTACATGCAGAGAAGGACCACAGACCTTTCGCAGTATCTAGGCAGGACCAATCCGGCTACCGTAGCGGCCTCCGGGGTCGAACCCCGACCGGCACAGCTCCAGCCCTTCATTTACCACTACTTTGATCTATGGCCCCTAGTTCCCTGATTTAGTTTTGATGTGAGGGGGGTGACTGAGACAGGGTGGGCTGGTGGAGGTGTTTATGGAGGGCTGTTTTGAATGCATCCAGTGACTGATTGGAGGCAACTTGCTCAGGGAAACTGTTACACTGAGGGATAGTGCGGGGAAAGAAGGTGGATTTTCTGTACTGAGTTCTATGGCTGGGGATGTCATATGATGCTGAGTGGGATTGACGGAGACTTTTCTTCTGCAGAGAGTTTGTAGGAAGGTGCTTAGAGTTGATAGTGAGAAGTCCTGTATGAAATTTGTATAAAGTAGTGAGGCGGGCTTCAGTTCGTCGAGTCTGCAGGAGAGGCCATTTTAAGTTTTTGATGAGGTCTGCTGATCTTGTAGACTGATGGTAGTCACGGACCACCCATCTTGCAGCTCGGCTTTGAACTTTTTCAATGGCGTCAATGCTGCCCTTGCTGTGGGGGTCCCAGACTGGACTGGCGCACTCTAGGAGGGGGCGTAACATTGCTTTGTAAGCCTGTACCTTGACTTTCTTGTTGTTAATTTTCAAGGCCCTCCTCAGAAACCCAAGGGTTTTATTTGCTTTGCTGACCATGTCATTGTCATTGATGTGAGTGTCCCACTTCAGATCAGCGGTGATTGTGACACCCAGGTATTTCGCATAGGGCACGCACTGGAGCTGTTGTCCATGAAGGATGTAGGCCTTCTCCAGGGTGTTTCTGCGTCTGGTCATATGCAGGACTGAGCACTTCTGTGGGTGAAAGGCCATTTTCCATCGGTCTTCCCAGGAAGCAAGACTGGTGAGATCATCCTGGAGTAGGCTCTGGTCACTGGGGGATTGGATGTCTTGATGACAGAGGGTGTCATCGGCAAACAGTCGAGCTGTGGAGTGGAGTCCTTCGGGCAAATCATTTATGTAAAAGAGAAATAGGGACGGCCCCAGCACCGACCCTTGAGGGACTCCCGACTTGACGGGTGTAGGGGACGATTTCTCTCCTCCTACAACAACTGATTGCGTTCGGTCTGTGAGGAAGTTTTGGATCCACTGGCAGGTCTTCTCTGCAAGCCTGTATTGACGGAGTTTGTAGATGAGGAGGGCATGGCTAACTTTATCAAATGCCTTTGAAAAGTCCATGATTAGGACATCCTCCTGGTGGCCGATTTACAGAGCCTCTGATGCATCATCTACAAAACCAATGAAACCAAATCGAAGCGCCCACACACGTTAAACATTCATAACGCATTCAAACAAAGACGCTACAACACACACACACACACACACACACACACACACAGACAGACAGACAGACAGACAGAGAGACAGAACTCACCAGCATCGACTTGGCCGAAACAGACGAGAAGCAACAGCAAAAAACGATGACGTATGCACGCCATCACGTGACGTGGGCGTGACGTCACAGCAACCGCTCTCCTTCCAATATCTCTCGTTCACGTGGGTCCTTCTTCGGTGTTGCTAGCAAAAAATATAATATAAACAAATAATTTAAAAACAAACAAAAACAAGAGTCAAAGCCTGCAAGGCTCACGTCTGATTTTTATTACTATAGCAGGCATGGGAATTCCCATGACAATTCCCA
>CM065713.1:19170081-19172581 GCA_017654935.2 Phymorhynchus buccinoides
CACCCTTCTGGTTGCAAGTATAATTATTGACAGTTAGGCCGTGTACACGCATAAGCGGATATTCCATGCAGAAACCCGTGCGCAATCCATAAATAAGTGAAACAAAGAAGGGAACCAGATTTGCGCACGTGTCCGAATTTCCCCTATTTACGTAAACTTTTATCCTTCTTTCTTCCACTTATTTAGGGTTTTCCGTACAGAACTTACGCATCTAATGTGAACCCGGCCTTAAACTTCAAACGACTAATAACCTCGAAACTAGCAAGGATACTTGAATTCACAGTGCTGCGTATTATTTTATTAGCAATGTTAATCTTGTACCAAAAAAAACACAATAAAAAAAACAAGTGCAACGCCGAGCGGCTGCAAAGTCCCCTCGCAGCATCGCCGAGCTACTCCGAAATCGGAATGTGTCGGCTGTACACACAGCGGGGAGACCATTGAGAACTGAAAACAGGACGCACGCACGGACGGATGGACGGCCGGAAAGAAGTGGGACACATCGGGCCTGTGACACAAAGGGCCTAGGGCACAGCGGGCTTATCCACAGAAAAATTCATGACAACTTTGTTATAGAGCATTCATCAGGAAATGTTGTGAAAAAAACTGCATTGAAATACATGCAAAGCTTCGCGAGATATTAGCGATTATGTGTTTTGGGGTTTGAACCCCGTAACTGGCGCGACCTTGACTTAACCCCGTAACTGGCGCGACCTTGACTTAACCCTTTCACCGCCAATGTCGCATTTTTGCACCACAATGATTTAACACCCATGTCACTAAAAGGCATCAACCAGGGTCTGTTATCCCAAAACCCTACTTTTTTTATTTTGGGAGGTAAGGATAGGCCTTACTTTAAATGCGTCATAGAGGAATTCCCACTATTGCAGATGATTGTTTTCTCTGCCCAAGTAAGATTAATGGAAAATGTTTGCTGAAAATTGGCTGGCGGCGAAAGGGTTAATGTAAAACTAAATACATCAGTGGATAGCTTGCATCTTGGCAAACTAGTATACCAAATTTGATGATGATAGACTGAATAGGTTTTGAGAAAAACGGATGAATAGCCGGACGGACGGACGGAGTCACGCCGGACGGATCAGACAGAAACAATAGTTCCCGAACCTTCGGCTCGGGGACTAATAATCATCAAATCTCAATTTGTTACAAAAGTTCCATTGTGTCCATGCTTGTCTCGTGCAGTAGTTCAATTATTTGCACTTACCGATCGTGCTTGGTGTCGATAGTACGTACTGTGCTAACAGGACTTGTTAGTGGAAATGTCCCGCTGGGTTTGGGGTCCTCTCTCCTCTGTCCCGTCTTCCCCCTCTGAATGGCAGACAAGCTGGCTGCGCCGCTCTTTAAGCTTTTAGTGTACCGGTCGTGGGTTGCACCATAGCCTGTGGCTACAGTTCAGTTGGTATGGATCCGCCTCCCCCCCCCCCCCTCCACCTATCTCTCTCTTTCTCTCTCTATCCCTTTCTCCTTCTCTCTCTCTCTCTCTCTCTCTCTCTCTCTCTCTTTCTCTTTCTTCCTCTCTCTCTCTCTCATTCCATTCCATTTCATTTATCCTCTCTCTCTCTCTCTCTTTCTCTCTCTCTCTCTCTCTCTCTCTTCTCTCTCTCTCTCTCTCTCTCTCTCTCTCTCTCTCATTCCATTCCATTTCATTTATCCTCTCTCTCTCTCTCTCTCTCTCTCTCTCTCTCTCTCTCTCTCTCTCTCTCTCTCTCTCTCTCTCTCCCTCGATCTCTCATTTCAATCCATTTAATTTAATATATATATCTCTCTTTCGCTCTCTCTCTCCCTCGCTCTCTCTCATTCCATTCCATTTCATTTATATATATAGATCTCTCTTTCTCTCTCTCTCTCTCATTTCATTTAATCTCTCTCTCCCCCTCTCTCTCTCTCTCTCCCCACCTCTCTCTCTCTCTCTCTCCCTCTCTCTCTCTCTCATTTAATTTACCCCCTCTCTCTCTCTCTCTCTCTCTCTCTCTCTCTCTCTCTCTCTCTCTCTCTCTCTCTCTCCCTCTAGCTCTTTAGCTACATACCTGTACAAACACAAATGGAGATTAAAACAAGCGCGAAATCGCAATAGTTTGTGGCACGCGGTCTATTTTTACCACTCCAATCATGAGTCACCTCCCCTGGCTTTTCAATAATTTTAATCTGTAAACCAGAATGTTATCTCTGCACCATTTCGTAACTTTTTATATCTTTTGGAAAACATTTAAAACTATGTATCCTACTTATACTCCGTCCCTCTTTCCCCCCCCCCCCCCTCCCCCCCCCCTCGCCCTCCCATGAAAGAATCGGCGGCCTCTCCCTACACATAAATGATATAATATTAAGTTAAAAATAATAAAAACCACAAATGGGCTCCCTTGCTAAACTAATATATATATTATAATAGCATGACCAAGACAGGGGGGATACAAATGGGGTGGCCCTGGAGTCCGTCCCGACCATACTTAAAAGAATAATATAATATATCGGCCATTTT
>CM065713.1:19177581-19180081 GCA_017654935.2 Phymorhynchus buccinoides
TCGGACCCCATTTCTGCATTTCGCTTTGGTCCGATCAAGCCTTTTGCGTACCTCTGTCTGCATCGCGCAGGCGCACTGGGCTTTACGCGTCAAGTTCGAATCGCGTACATTTAAAACATGATTAAATAAACCAACACGAAGAACTTTATAGTAACATGCAAAATGAAAATACAACTATTTAGGCCTTCTATGACAATGCAATGCACATCCCACTGTGCACGCGCGCGCACACACTGACACACAATCTTCTCTAGTCTTCTTCTTTCATAGAGGAGAAGATTATTTCTAGTCTCTGATCAAACTGTAGATAGTTTTGGGTGCAAAATATGCTACCTATAACAGTATAACGGTAGAATTGTCCGTGGAACGAGTTGTTTACAAGTCTATAGGTATAGAAGTATCGATGTCGGCTGAAAGAGTAAGCCGACACGAACGTAAGAACGTGGATATTTGATAGGCCTACTAGTCTCAGAGATAGGCCTACTATTAGGCCCCAGTAAATGGGCGTGATCATTCGATAAATATTGGCTGTTTCCCTCAGGAGGCAAATCGAGGATTCAACCAACAATATCATTTATTTTTAACACAAAAATTGGCCATGAGCAACTAAAACCCAGGAATGTTTACAAGTTGTGTGAACATCCATCACAAATCGAAACTCGATATGCTAGCCTACAGGAGTGACGTCCCTTGCGGAGCTTGCGCAAGAAATGCAGAAATGGGGTCCGAAAAATAATACCGCGTCCGGGGCCCCCCACAGTATGGTTCGGAGGTCTGAGGTCTGTCCCCCCAGGCCAGGTCTGTTGCCGCATCCCATCATACTGAGGGCAGTCCTGAAGAACGTGGGAAGGGGTCTGGTCAGCTTGTCCGCACTGGCATAGAGATGAATCTGCTACCCCAATCCTTCGTAGGTGTGCACGGAGGCCGCAGTGTCCTGAGCGCAGGCGAAAGATGGTTGTTTGATGTCTCCTCTCCAATGTCCGGATTGAGTCCTTGTGTGTCTGGTAGTGGTTGTTTCGGCGAAGCCAGTCCGCTTTGAACCTGCCACGGATGAGAGTTTTGGCTTCCTCGTGCGTAGCAGCGACGTCAGGCTGGGTGAGCTGGCTACCTTCCTTTGCAAGGCGATCTGCACGTTCGTTTCCAGAAAGCCCGACATGGGCAGGCACCCACTGGACAGTAGTTGGAGCCTTTTGGGTCAGGGTGGCAAGGGGGATTGGAGTAGAGGGTCTGGGTCAGCAGAGTCAAGTGGAGAGTAGACATGGAGTCCGTGAAGATGGAGACGCCGCCGAGGGGCTTTTCACGGGTCTTCACACGAAGAGCATTACGTCTTCAAGGTCAAAATTCGAGCACAAGGTCACCAGTGCCACCAAGTCTATTAAAACTGAAAGGAACATTTAGAGATACACACTTACACACACATGCGCGCACACGCACACACACATACACGCACGCACGCACACACGCACACACACACACACATGCACGCACCAAGCACATAGTCTTTGTTCCAGGTTTTGTCCAGAGCCAGACAAAGAAAGAAAGAAAAATATACCTCTTTAAAAAGTAGGCATCGTTGTGGTCTGTTCGTTACAGATGGTCGACTGAAGACGTCAAGGAACCCAACCCAGGTTGACAATACATAACAATCATTATCTTCTATCATATATCATGCAGAGGCGTGTGTGTGTGCGTGTGTGTGTGTGTGTGTGTGTGTGTGGTATGTGTGTGTGAGTGTGTGTATGTGTGTGCGCGTTGTGTGTGTATGCGCGCGCGCGCGCGCGCGCGCGCGTGCGCGCGCGTGTGTGTGTGTGTGTGCGTGTGCGCGCGCACACGGGAATGACGTTTGCCACTCTGAAGGTAATCACTGAAGCATTCAGGCATCGCGGACACACACTAGTTTGTGAGAGCAGATAGGTTTGTTTGGTAGGATATGTGTGTGTGTGTGTGTGTGTGTGTGTGTGTGTGTGTGTGTGTGTGTGTGTGTGTGTGTGTGTGTGTGTGTGTGTGTGTGTGTGTGTGTCTGTGTCTGTGTCTGTGTGTGTGTGTGTGTGTGTGTGTGTGTGTGTGTGTGTGTGTGTGTGTGTGTGTGTGTGTGTGTGTGTGTGTGTGTGTATGTGTGTATGTATGTGTGTCTGTCTGTCTGTGTCTGTGTGTGTCTGTGTGTGTGTGTCTGTATGTGTGTGTGTCTGTGTGTGTGTGTGTGTGTGTGTGTGTGTGTGTGTGTGTGTGTGTGTGTGTGTGTGTGTGTGTGTGTGTGTGTGTGTGTGTGTGTGTGTGTGTGTGTGTGTGTGTGTGTGTGTGTGTGTGTATGTATGTGTGTGTGTGTGTTTGTGACGTTGTGAGCTGATCATTGACGCACCCAAGTGTCTCGGGACACCACACACACACACACACACACACACACACACACACACACACACACACACACACACACACACACACACACACACACACATACACACACAACCGATGAGTTTTCTATTCAAAACGCTCCGCCTTG
>CM065713.1:19187581-19190081 GCA_017654935.2 Phymorhynchus buccinoides
TTTTGTAGTTCAGAAATTTAATAATACAATTTAGAAAAAATAGAATTATAATTTTGTAGGCACAGAGATCACGTGATGTATTCAAAATGAAAACAACTCAGTGCTGACAGCAGCTGGTCACTGATTCAAGAGTTGTCAGTCACCTTTCAGTCTGCTAGAAGCAGTTTGCTGTTTTGGGAGCCCACTGCTTGTCATAGTGAGTACATTCTAGTGATGTTATGAACAAAGTTGAAGTATTTACTAATGCATTTTAAGCTGGGATGTTATGTAGTTTTCATGTTGGCACTCAGACTGTGACTATTAACCAACAACAAGTTTTAGTTTATATTTGGGAGAAACATGAGTAACGTGGTTGTGAACTCTGCTCTGTTTCGTTCTTTTCCTTCTCTTTCTCTCTCTCTCTGTCTTACTATTTCTGTCTCACACTCTCTCTCTCTCTTCTCTCCTCTCTCTTTCTCTGTGTGAAAAGCTTTGATTTGAGTGAACAATGGAAGTTTAATGCTGCACTCTGTTTTAGTGAGGAGAAATTTAGATATTTCTTTTGTATGGAAATTGAATGTTTTAAAAGGAAAATGTTATAAAATTCAGCGTTTTAAGAGTGAAAGTTCTTAGCTGTATTTAATGGAGAGAGGATTTGTGTGTAGATCAACTAGATGCAAGTTGTGTGGAGCTGAAAGTGAAGTCGATTTCTGTGACTGTGCAAATGGTAACTGATAGTGTACAGTTCATCGTGGCATATATTATTTTATAACACCATGTAGTTAACTTTACAGATTGTTTGGGAGTAAGAATTTGAATGACATTTACTACAAAACTTAAGCATGGTCTGTACATTGTGGACTGAGGTCAAAGGTTCCACTGAGTTCAGTTTCTCGTTAAGAGCCCCATGATGCTTGTGGTAAGATAGACTCTGGTGTGGGCTGATGGAATAGCCTCATGTAGATTGAATGGTGCACTGGTTACAGTTACTTGTTAAGAGTCCTGTGTCAAATTGCTAGTGCTCCGCAATTGACATAGTCTGTTCAGTGTGGTCGGTTTCGTGGTTATAATCAGAGTTTTTATACTGCTACCGGGAATTTGGGTCATTCCTGTCCGGTTTGCAAGTTGCGAAATCTGTTGTTTTACTGCTACCGGGAATTTGGGTCATTCCTGTCCGGTTTGCGAGTTGCGAAATCTGTTGTTTTACTGCTACCGGGAATTTGGGTCATTCCTGTCCAGTTTGTGTGTTTAGAAATCCGTTCAAACTTTTGGAAAGCAAGACTGTTATAGAATGGCTATTGTAGGAATGCTGTTACTTTATGGTATTATGTGTGTGATTGCAGAAGTTGATGTGAGAATGTAATGTCACATTAAAATGTTTTAGATAATTAAATTTGTGTTTTACTTTTATAATAGATACTAATGAGGGTATCAAATGTTTTATTTTTACAGGCGTGCAAAGTGTACAATAAATAAAGTTAGCAAACCAAGACTGGAGTCCTGACTGATCCGAGAAGTGGATGAGTAGAACCCCAACCATACACGGCCAACACCCTAACCCCCCTTACCGCACCCTGTTACAAATTTAAAAAAACAACGAAACAAAGTGACGTCCATGTTACGAAATTCAAAAAAGAAATATTTCAGAAATTTAATTTTCAGTTGTCCACAAAATAACTCAAAACCTATATGGAAAGCTATAAACATGCTTACCAATAAAAATGCTGATAAGTTAACCGTGGTTCCTAAAGAACTTTCTGTTGATATTCTAAATAACCATTTTTGTAATATTGCTAATATCACAGTAAAAAGTGACAAAACTGATAAAAACGATTTGGAACCTCTTTCTGAGTTCTGTAGCTCTAAATCAATCGAAACAGAATTAGTCATCCCTCCAATTCCAGTATACGATGTTTATTTCTATCTTATGCATTTGAAGCAATCTGGGACTCGAGGTCTTGATAACTTAGATGGTATTATTTTAAAACTGAGTGCCCCTGTCATTTCTGATTCACTTACATATTTGTATAATATGTGTATAGATAAATCGTATTTCCCTAATATTCTCAAAAAAGCAAAAGTCATACCACTGTTTAAAGCTGGAAATAAAATGGACCCCTCAAACTACAGACCCATTTCTATTATTTCTCTTCTTTCTAAACCTTTAGAAAAGCATATCCATAAACATTGAGCTTCTCATATATCTAAATATGATCTAATTCATCCAAACCAATCTGGATTTCGATCTAATCATTCATGTCATACTGCATTAATACATTTGATTGATCAGTGGTTGACAAACATTAATGATTTAAAGTTTACTGGTGTTCTATTTGTTGATTTCTGTAAAGCCTTTGATGTCATTGATCATAACTTATTATTACGTAAACTGAACCTTTACAAATTTTCAGACCCCGCCCTTTCTCTTATTAAGTCGTTTCTTACCAATCGTCAACAATCCGTATTTCTCAATAACAAGCAATCCAGTTGTTTGTCTCTTAAATTTGGTGTACCTCAGGGG
>CM065713.1:19195081-19200081 GCA_017654935.2 Phymorhynchus buccinoides
CCGTCCCCATGTGTCCTTGTCTCCATAATGTCCCCGTCTCTGTATGTCTCTGTCCCCATGTGTCCTTGTCTCCATAATGTCCCCGTCTCTGTGTGTCTCTGTCCCCATGTGTCCTTGTCACCATAATGTCCCCGTCTCTGTATGTCCCCGTCCCCATGTGTCCTTGTCTCCATAATGTCCCCGTCTCTGTATGTCTCTGTCCCCATGTGTCCTTGTCCCCATAATGTCCCCGTCTCTGTATGTCCCCGTCCCCATGTGTCCTTGTCTCCATAATGTCCCGTCTCTGTATGTCTCTGTCCCCATGTGTCCTTGTCTCCATAATGTCCCGTCTCTGTGTGTCTCTGTCCCCATGTGTCCTTGTCTCCATAATGTTCCCGTCTTCTATCTCTCCGTCTCATTTTATTTCATCCTAGCCCTAACCTGATCCCTTACCCAAACAACTAACCTGTAAAGCCTAATCCTAACCCTAACGCTAATCCGAGGGGACACATAGAGACGGGAACATACAAAGACGGGGACACTTAGAGACGGGGACACATAGAGACGGGGACACTTAGAGACGGGGACATAATAAATAAATTATAGAGACGGGGACACGTAGAGACGGGGACACTTAGAGACGGGGACACATAGAGACGGGGACACTTAGAGACGGGGGCACACAGAGACGGTGACACATAGATACGGGGACATATGGGAACGGGGACACATAGAGACGGGGACACACAGAGACGGGGACACATAGAGACAGGGACATACAGAGACGGGGACACTTAGAGACGGGGACACATAGAGACGGGGACACTTAGAGACGGGGGCACACAGAGACGGTGACACATAGATACGGAGACATATGGGAACGGGGACACTTAGAGACGGGGACACATAGAGACGGGGACACATAGAGACGGGGACACACAGAGACGGGGACATATAGAGACGGGGACACATAAAGACGGGGACACATAGAGACGGGGACACATAGAGACTGGGACACATACAGAGACGGGGACACATAGAGACAGGACACATAGAGACGGGGACATATAGAGATTGGGACACACAGAGACGGGGGACACATAGAGACGGGGACACACAGAGACGGGGACACATAGACACGGGGACATATAGAGGCGGGGACACATAGAGACGGTGGCACACAGATACGGGGACACTTACAGATGGGGGCACACAGTGACGGGGATACATAGAGGCGGGGACATATAAAGATGGGACATTTACAGACAGGAACACAAAGAGACGGGGACACATGGAGATGGGGACACTCATAAAGGGGACACATAGAGACGGGGACATATCATAGAAGCGGGGACACATAGAGACAGATGCATATGAAGAAGGAGAAACATAGAGGCGGGGACACACAAAGACGGTGGTACATAGAGAATGGGGCACATAGAGACGAGGGACACATAGAGACGGGGACACATAAAGACGGGGACACATAGAGACGGGGACATTTAGACACAGGGACACATAGAGACGGGGGCATTTAGAGGCGGGGGACACAGAGACGGGGGCACATCGCATTGAACCCTATTAAGTCAATGGCGTGGAAATTAAATAGTTACAAGGGACAGTGCACGCGCTGATTACCAAAACACGCGCGCGCAGAAAGACGGAGAGATGCACGCGCATACACACACGTGTGCGCGCGAAAGAAAGAGAGAGAGAGAGAGAGAGAGAGAGAGAGAGAGAGAGAGAGAGAGAGAGAGAGAGAGAGAGAGAGACAGAGACAGAGACAGAGACAGACAGAAATGTGCTTAGTGACCTGCAATGCACCTTAGGCCATTTCTGTCTCTGTCTCTCTCTGTCTCTCTCTCTCTCTGTCTCTCTCTCTGTCTGTCTGTCCGTCTGTCTGTCTGTCTCTCTCTCTCTCTCTCTCTCTCTCTCTCTCTCTTCTCTGTCCAGTGTCCAGTCTCTCTCTCTCTCTCGCTCTCTCTCTCTCTCTCTCTCTTCTCTATCTCTCTCTCTCTCTCTCTCTCTCTCTCTCTCTCTCTCTCTCTCTCTCTCTCAGTAGTAGTAGTAGTAAGTAGTGGTGGTGGTGTGGTGGCGATGGTGGTAATGGTGGTATTAGCAATAATAGTAGTAGGAGTAGTAATGGTAGTACTAGTAGAAGAAGTAAATTGTAGTGAAAGAGGTGTTTTTCATTTATTTCTTTGTTTGTTTGTTGGGATTCGGTCGGTTAGTTTTCTGTTCTGCTTGTTTTTATTGCTGATGTTGATGCCCTGCCTACCATGTCGTTGCTGTGTTACTGTTGTTGTTTCTGTTGGCGATGTTCCTGTGTCTCAATGTTCATTTATAGTATTAGTTATGTATTGCATGCTTAGAACCAAGGACAGAATGGAAGACTAGGACCAGCCTAAATTCTTATCCTTGTAAAATAAAGTGTTTGAAGTTTGAAGTTTGAAGTCAGTCTCTCTCTCTCTCTCTCTCTCTCTCTCTCTCTCTCTCTCTCTCTCTCTCTCTCTCTCTCTCTCTCTCTCTCTCTCTCTCTCTCTCCTCTCCCTCTCTCTCTCTCTCTCTCTCTCTCTCTCTCTCTCTCTCTCTCTCTCTCTCTCTCTCTCTCTCTCTCTCTCTCTCTCCTTCCTTCCTTCCTTTATTCTCCTACGGAGTGCTACGCAGCATACATCCACCAGAACAGCCCATTGATTTCCTGACAAAGTTGGGATAAAATAGTAAACGCTTTCCTGCACGCCCTGATTGTTGGACGGTACCTCGACCACACGCGCGCACACACTGACACCCAACCATGCGAGAAAGCGTAGGCTTCTTGTCTTCTTTTGATTAGTGTGTCGGCGCATGGGCGCGCGCGTATGTATGCCTGTCTATCTATCTGTTTGTTTGTTTGTTTGACTTCCCTGTCACTCCGTCTCTGAGTATTCGTGTGACTGTGTGTCTGTCTCTCTCTGTCTCTGTCTCTGTCTCTCTATCTCTGTCTCTTTCTGTCTGTCTGTCTGTCTGTGAATTACAGAGGCATTTCTCTTCTGAATATCATCTGCAAATTATCTATGTTATAATGCGCTAAGGGAAAAGGAGGGAGAGCTAAAAACTCGAGTACCGCGTAAATGTCGGACTTTTGCTTGACATGCAGGTCAAGATACCCACTTCATCTATTTATTGCACTATGTCAGATTTGAAATTTGATTTTGAAGGCAAAATGTTGCTCGCGTGTCAGTTGGCATTATTTTGAAGCTGCGTCATGAAGCTACCTTCGGAAAACACGAAGTTTGCCCAAGTTATTCAAGTTGGCTATACAGGCAAAATTGAGAGAGAGAGAGAGAGAGAGAGAGAGAGAGAGAGAGAGAGAGAGAGAGAGAGAGAGAGAGAGAGAGAGAGAGAGAGAGAGAGAGAGAGAGAGAGAGAGAGAGAGAGAGAGAGAGAGAGAGAGAGAGAGAGAGAGAGAGAGAGAGAGAGCATTACGTATTTTTAAAAAATCAGAGGATTCACTTGGTCATGAACGAGAAGATGAAAATGCGTTTAACGTCCTCCGACCTGGTACAGGTACATATGGGACATTTTGTATAAGTACAGATCCTGGAGATACTGAAATACCGAGAAAAAGATCCGAGTCATGAAGTGGACTGGCTTGGATTGTTCTGTCTGAAGTGGATTGGCTTGGAATGTTCTGTCTGAAGTGGATTGGCTTGGATTGTTCTGTCTGAAGTAGACTGGCTTGGATTGTTCTGTCTGAAGTAGACTGGCTTGGATTGTTCTATCTGAAGTGGACTGGCTTGGATTGTTCTGTCTGAAGTGGACTGGCTTGGATTGTTCTGTCTGAGGTGGACTGGCTAGAATTGTTCAGTCTGAAGTGGATTGGCTTGGATTGTTCTGTCTGAAGTGGACTGGCTTGGATTGTTCTATCTGAAGTGGACTGGCTTGGATTGTTCTGTCTGAAGTGGACTGGCTTGGATTGTTCTGTCTGAAGTGGACTGGCTTGGATTGTTCTGTCTGAAGTGGACTGGCTTGGATTGTTCTGTCTGAAGTGGACTGGCTTGGATTGTTCTGTCTGAGGTGGACTGGCTTGGATTGTTCAGTCTGAGGTGGACTGGCTTGGATTGTTCTATCTGAAGTGGACTGGCTTGGATTGTTCAGTCTGAGGTGGACTGGCTTGGATTGTTCTGTCTGAAGTGGACTGGCTTGGATTGTTCAGTCTGAAGTGGACCGGCTTGGATTGTTCTGTCTGAAGTAGACTGGCTTGGATTGTTCTATCTGAAGTGGACTGGCTTGGATTGTTCTGTCTGAAGTGGACTGGCTTGGATTGTTCTGTCTGAGGTGGACTGGCTTGGATTGTTCAGCCTGAAGTGGATTGGCTTGGATTATTCTGTCTGAAGTGGACTGGCTTGGATTGTTATGTCTGAAGTGGACTGGCTTGGATTGTTATGTCTGAAGTGGACTGGCTTGGATTGTTATGTCTGAAGTGGACTGGCTTGGATTGTTATGTCTGAAGTGGACTGGCTTGGATTGGTCTGTCTGAAGTGGACTGGCTTGGATTGTTCTGTCTGAAGTGGACTGGTTGGATTGGTCTGTCTGAAGTGGACTGGCTTGGATTGGTCTGTCTGAAGTGGACTGGCTTGGATTGGTCTGTCTGAAGTGGACTGGTTGGATTGGTCTGTCTGAAGTGGACTGGCTTGGATTGTTGTCTGAAGTGTCTGAAGTGGACTGGCTTGGATTGTTCTGTCTGAAGTGGACTGGCTTGGATTGGTCTGTCTGAAGTGGACTGGCTTGGATTGGTCTGTCTGAAGTGGACTGGCTTGACCGGATTGCTCTTTCTTTGCTGTGCCGTTTGTATCTTCAATGGCGCGCTAACCATTGAACCATTTTGTGTTCGTGGTGTGTTGTTTTTGTATGACAGTGAGTGCGTAGCCGTTAGAGAGAGAGAGAGGGAGAGAGAGAGGAATGAAAAAGAAGAAAAAGAAAAAAAAGAAGAAGAATTGGATAGCGTAGGTAATGATATGTTTTACAACACTCTGGTGCAG
>CM065713.1:19210081-19212581 GCA_017654935.2 Phymorhynchus buccinoides
TTAATTTAAGATCACTCGTTTCAGGTAAAATGTCGATCAATATCATTTCATCGACCGATAGTATATATAAGCAGATTGATCGACCTTTTTGTAGTTTCGCGTGTCAGTGTGAAGTACTACCGCGCCACGATCAGCCCGTGTTTGGTCCTGTCGGGTCACACACCACTAATGAAGCGTGGGGGCTCCCTGGACTCGCTGGAAATGAAGAACAAATGAGAACCCCGTTATCTGAGTACTAGCAAAGACTCTAAAAGGGTCAGATGGACTATTTAAGAGTTACGGCGAGCCGGGCTGATAGAGTTATCGTTAGTGGGGTAGTTACACCATTCACAGTGGCGGGCTATCCAAAGACTCAGACTGGAATTTGAACGGAGAATTCAACTGGCCTATCGACGTGTTTTGAACCTAAATGTGTCACGTTTAAAAGGGACATAACCATTGTTTCTGTCCTCACTACTCACATAGGGAAAAGGGACCGGATGTTAGTCTTTTCTTTTCAGTGTCTTTGCTAGTAGTGACGATAGGAATTATGCTGGTACTGGGGGCGGGGGGGGGGGGGGGGGGTCAAAGACATTAGGGGAAGGAATGGGGGTGGGGTGGAAGATAAAACAGAGCACTTGGGGGTGGGAGGGGGGGGGGGGGGGGTAGGAGCAGAAGACGAGGTTACACAAGTGTCTTGACCGAGTAGCCTACATTTCTCTCACTCACTTCTCACACACGCAAACCTGATATTATAAAACGCATTGATATGGGCGCTTGCGAAAGGTACGCTTCTGGTATTGTCTTGGTATTGTTGGTAGCACTTAAAGATCCACCAGGTCCGTGAGTGAAAATCACGGGTTTCACGTGTTTTGGTGTGGCCCACATACAGACTTTCCTTATAATATGCGATCGAGGCTGCTCTTTAAAGTGGTCTCGTTTTCGCGCATGAGGAAATTTGTATGGGAGCCACACTTGGTCAAAATAAGATTTATTACCAGCGAGAGAGGGAAATACGTGAAACCCGTGATTTTCACTCACGGACCTGGTGGGTCTTTAAGATGGCTGCTACTCAAACTTGGAAGAAGAAAAAAAGACAACGAAATAGTCATCAACAACAAAAATAAACTGCTTTTTGTGTGTGTAGGTGTGACCCTAGAAACATCACTTCTTACTGCAAAGCAGGAGACATGTGCTAGCTTACTAGAAAGCGACGGAACTCAAACATACTTAAAACTAATTAATATTGCTCCCTTGTCAAAATCACTGGTTTCACGTGTTTTCCCTCTTATAGCTGGAAAGAAATCTTGTTTTGACCAAGTCTGACTCCCATATAAATGCCCCCAAATTCAAACCGAAACATCATTTTACAGAGCAGCCTCAATTTGAAGTTGGCGACATTTATATGTGGGTCACAGCTACCCAGAAAAAAACAAGGGACTTGATCGTGGTGCGTCAGTGTGTCTTTAATATAAAAGGTAAAAAATGTCGTATAATTATGGACACTGTAATCTACCCCCTGTTCGGGAAATTAGCAAACTGATGTTTCCCCCTAAAACAATCAATGGCTGACATTTTACAGAAACACATCCAAATTGAACTATGAAGTACAAACCTCTTCATTTATATTTTTTAGCAATTAAAGTGGTCAAAGGGAATAAAACGGGGACAACTGTGTTATTTATCTTTTTAACCTGTTAAGCTATAAGCTTATACGTTTGACCCAAAAGAGTACAGTTTGCGTGTATCTATGTGTCGAGAGAGAGAGAGAGAGAGAGAGAGAGAGAGAGAGAGAGAGAGAGAGAGAGAGAGAGAGAGAGAGAGAGAGAGAGAGAGAGAGAGAGAGAGAGAGAGAGAGAGAGAGAGAGAGAGAGAGAGAGAATACGAATACGAATACGAATGTTTTATTGAGGGTAAAAAGGATAAGCTACAATAGCTTCTTTGCACCTGGCCCTCTCTCTCACACACTCACACCATGCATCAGGCAAAGAAAAATTGACATAAAAACAATCAAGTCAAGAAAATGAAACAAACATTGGCACATGAAATAAATGACAGAGAATCAAATTGGAACATTAAACAGATATACAGAGAGACATACAAAATTTACAAGAATCTTGGCATAAGTTGATAATTGCAGTAAAACTCATTAACATAACTGGTGGACAAGATTGTCCATTATGTACTTGTGATAAGATTTTCGAAAGGAAGATACGTTAGTTTTATTTTTGAAATTATCATGGATGTCGTTCCACAGTTTGCCACCTGAGTATGTAAGGGACGCTTTATATAGATCTGTCCTGGGGCGGGGCATTATTAATTTGGTTTTGCTTCGAATTGCATGGACTTTAAATTTAGTAATAAGATATTTTGGTACTAACTTATTTATGATCTTGTACATACGGGTACCTTTGTTTAGTCGACATTTCAAATCAAATGGTAGAATGTTGAGTTCCTTATAGTCAATGGTTTCAAGGGAGAACGATTTAAGGAGTATGAGTTTAAGAGAACGTTTATATAA
>CM065713.1:19217581-19222581 GCA_017654935.2 Phymorhynchus buccinoides
CAAACACTTACACTCACACACGCACGCTCGCATGCACGCGCACACATGTATGCGCACCCACGCACAGGCACGAATTCGCATACATATACATGTGCACATCAGCTGATTGGTTAGTTGATAATGCTGCTTTAAATATCCTGCACCAATACCAAAGCTCACACAGACATACGCACACACAAATGCATGCGCACTCTCTCTCTCTCTCTCACTCTGTCTGTCGCTGTCTCTGTCTCTCTCTGTCTCTCTCTCTCTCTCTCTCTCTCTCTCTCTCTCTCTCTCTCTCTCTCTCTCTCTCTCTCTCTCTCTCTCTCTCTCTCTCTCTCTCTCTCTCTTATCTCTCTCTCTCTCCTCTCTCTCTCTCTCTCTCTCTCTCTCTCTCTCTCTCTCTCTCTCTCTCTCTCTCTCTCTCTCTCTCTCTCTCTCTCTCTCTCTCTCTCTCTCTCTCTCTCTCTCTCTCTCTCTCTCTCTCTCTCTCTCTGTTCTCCAAGCGTAACCGCTTAGAGATAGCATCCTCTACTTCGGATGGAAACCACCAGACCTCACAACTCACCATAGACGACGTTGACATTTTGACTAAAAGAAGAGATCCCCCACAATCGACAGAAAGTGAACTATGTCAAGCAGCACAAGTTAAGGACCGCCTCTTCTGTAGTGGGGCTCTGTCTGTCGAGCTGCTGCTTCACAACTGCTGCCATGAATGCACACAGACAACATGGGTGCCTTGGGTTCCACCCTGATGACCCGTTTAGCTGCTGCTTCACAACTGCTGCCATGAATGCACACAGACAACATGGGTGCCTTGGGTTCCACCCTGATGACCCGTTTAGCTGCAGCTATGCTCCTTAACCCCCGAGACCATGTGGCGTTAGATTTGAAGGCAGTTTCTTAGCAACGCCAAACTCACTCTCTCTCTCTCTCTCTCTCTCTCTCTCTCTCTCTGTCTCTCTCTATCTCTCTGTCTCTCTATCTCTCTTTCTCTCTCTCTCTCTCTCTCTCTCTCTCTCTCTCTCTCTCTCTCTCTTTTGAGTGTTTTATGCTACCCCTATTTAAAAAGGGAAATAAAAACGACCCAAATAACTATAGAGGAATATCTTTATGCAGTGCAAGTAGTAAATTGTATGGTTTCATTATAAATAACAGATTACAAGATTGGGTAAATAATAATAATCTAACAGGGGAGTACCAAGCAGGCTTCAAGAGTGATTATTCAACTATTGATCACATGTTCACTTTGTTAGCAATCGTTCAAAAACAATTTTGTTTAAATAGAAAACTGTATGTAGCTTTCATTGATTTTGAGAAAGCTTTTGATTCTGTGTCTAGAAAACTATTGTGGCCAATTCTGTTAAAAAATGGGATAAAAGGAAAACTTCACAGATGCATTAGAAGTATGTATAAAACTGTTAAGGCTAGAGTTAGATGTGGGGATATCTTCACTGATTATATTAACTGCACTAAGGGTGTCAAACAAGGTGATATATGTAGTCCTGTGTTATTTTCTTTGTTTGTCAACGAAATTGCTTTAGAAATCATTCAAAATGGTCGTCACGGTGCAACTCTGGATAATGGTCTGCTAGAACTTTTTATACTTTTGTTTGCTGATGACATTATTTTATTGTCTGAAACTGTTACAGGTCTGCAATCTCAGTTGAACAGTTTATTTAGAGCTAGTTCAAACTTTCAATTAAAGGTTAACATGAGCAAAAGCAATATTGTGGTCTTCCGAAAAGGTGGTTATTTAGCTGCCAGAGATAAATGGTTTTATAATAATGAAGAAATGAAAGTTATAAATTCCTATAAGTACCTTGGCATATATTTTTCTACCAGACTCAGTTTTGCTTCGGCATGTGAAGATTTAGTAAGTAGAGCTAGAAGATCACTTTTGTACATTTTAAGTAAACTGCATAGTATTAACAACACTTCACCTAATGTATTTTTGAAGATTTTTGATGCTCAGATTCAGCCTGTTGTCCTTTACGGTGCTGAAATATGGGGACTGGATAAAGCTTCGTATATTGTTGAAAAGTTGCATTTAAGTGCGTTGAAAAGGTACCTTTCAGTTAGCGTAAGAGCACCTAATGATTTAGTTTATGGAGAGCTCGGCCGATTCCCTATTACAATTAACGCCTGTGTTAGATGCATAAAATATTGGTTAAGATTGATACACATGGATCAGCATAGACTACCACGTAAAGCTTATAGTACATTAGTAACACTTGATGATAAAGGTAAAAGAAACTGGGTAACAAATGTAAGAAGTATTCTGTGCACAAATGGTTTTGCATATGTGTGGACAAATCAAGGTGTCGGTTGTGTTCAGTCTTTTGTAAAAGAGTTTAGACAGAGGCTTGTTGATATTAGATGGCAAAATTGGGATGATCACATTAACACAAGTGAAAGATTTTGTTTTTATAAAGAATTTAAGATTTCAAATTCAATTGAACTATATACATCGTTTAACATAAGTAGGAAATTGAAGGCGATGTTCACTAAGTTTAGATTTGGTGTGTCAGATTTAGCAGTACACAGCTCGAGATATTCATTAAATGAGGTAAGCCTGATATGTCCACTTTGCAAAACAGAAGCTGAAACTGAAATACATTTTGTTTTTTGTTGTTCTTGCTTAAATGATTTAAGACATAAATTCATACCAAGTATATATCATAACAAACAAAGTATGTTTTGGTTAGTATCGTTGGTGTCCTCGAAAAATGAAAGAATTGTGAGAAACTTTTGTCTGTATTTATGTTTAGCCTTTAATAGACGACAGTCGTGGAATATCGAAACTTGATGGGTTTTCCTTGTGGGTTTATGAAAATATTATTGAGTATTTATTATGTTGCTTTTGAATTGATGATATTGTGCTTATAGTTATTAACAGTGATACTTCTTTCTTGTGGCATATTGAATCTGTTGTATATTATGCTCCTTCAGATGGGGCAATGGCCTTATTGAATAATTTTTTTCATTTCATTTCTCTCTCTCTCTTTCTCTCTCTCTCTCTCTCTCTCTCTCTCTCTCTCTCTCTCTCTCTCTCTCTCTCTGTTCTCCAAGCGTAACCGCTTAGAGATAGCATCCTCTACTTCGGATGGAAACCACCAGACCTCACAACTCACCATAGACGACGTTGACATTTTGACTAAAAGAAGAGATCCCCCACAATCGACAGAAAGTGAACTATGTCAAGCAGCACAAGTTAAGGACCGCCTCTTCTGTAGTGGTGCTCTGTCTGTCGAGCTGCTGCTTCACAACTGCTGCCATGAATGCACACTGACAACATGGGTGCCTTGGGTTCCACCCTGATGACCCGTTTAGCTGCAGCTATGCTCCTTAACCCCCGAGACCATGTGGCGTTAGATTTGAAGGCAGTTTCTTAGCAACGCCAAACTCACTCTCTCTCTCTCTCTCTCTCTCTCTCTCTCTCTCTCTCTCTCTCTCTCTCTCTCTCTCTCTAGATGTCTCTCTCTTGCCCGCAGGCAGCGATAAAGTTAGCCTCTTATTTTGAGAAAGGAAAGCAACGTAAGCCTATAGACCGATCCCTTGAATCGTCTTTGTCTTATTCCTCTGTTTTACGCGGTTGTGAAAAAAAGACTGGTCCCTAATTTTGGTTGAGTAGTATGGGAATGTGGCATTGAAGAGGGGGGTGGGCAAGAGGGGGAGGGGGACTGGAAACATTCCCAAGTGTAAGGGTAGCAGACTACACTTGAAGTTCTGCTGAGTGGCAGGCAGTAGAAAGGGCGACGCAGTCATCCTCCCTCACCATGGGAGTTGATGGACTTGTATGCGGACAGGACGACGTACGGCGACTTGGATCATCTCTACAGTGTTGGCCTCTGAGTCAACAAGACCACTGATGCCCAGTAGGCGCCAGGTGCAAGTTTTCCTAGGCTGGCTTAAGTGGTACCAGCGAACCACTTGCCTACTGGGAGGGAAACATCCACCTGCAGAGACGATTCGACCTGACTGTATGTCTCCTGCCTGTGAGTGACGACATCAGCACCCCGGTATGGAGCAGGTCGCCCGGTGGTCCTGAAGACGGCCTTTGGGAGAGGGGTTAGCAGCCAGCAGCCTTGGACAAGAAATGCGGGAGTTGAGATCGACAACCTACGGGCTGTCTCACAATGCTTTACCATCTCTGCCCCGCGACGACGATGCTGATCCCACCCTAAGCATCAAGGAGAAGAAGAAAGCCCAGACTTGGACACCCGTCCAAACGACACAGTACCAGACTGTGAACCCCTATGTTCAAGGGTTCACAACGCTATTGGGAATCAACCACAACGCCTTGCCACATCCAGAACCACTGTCTCATCACCATCGCATCGTCTCCATACCCGGGAAGACCCTGTTGTCTTCAGGAATATCGTCCATAAGGTCTACGACCGATTGGACGCTAAACTCCACTTCATTCAGGACTGGAAAGGTAAGGTGAGGTCGGGGGAATCGGTGGAAAATGGAGAGTGAGAGGGGGGGGAGGTTTGAGTTCAGCACGTGGGAACAAGTTTCGCTCCACAGAGTTTCCAAAAAGATCCTATGGCTCTGCTTTTCCCCCTCTTCCCTTCTGTATTTTACTCTTAGCTGGAACAGAAAAACAATCTGTAGTCACGGTCACAGATGAGTTATTAGGAACAAGGCCTGTGGAAAGTGGCTTGATGTTATCAACAGACTGTGTGACCTTAGGCACTATCCAGTGCACGTGGAAATCGTTTATAATATACTGTTCAATAAAAAGCTTAAAGACCCAGCACGTCACGTGTCACAATCATAGTTTTCACGTGTTTTCCCTCTTATAGCTGGTAAGAAAGCTTAAGGAATCTTTCAAGCATAAGAGGGAATGTGACACGTCTCTGTACACGTTAACATTATTCCCAAAAATCACTATTTCCCCATGGCAACACAGTGAGTTGTATGTAAGTCATATTATGAGTGGCCTACCACTGTGTTGCCATGGGGAAATAGAGATATTTTGTGAATACGGGTAACGTGTACAGAGACCTTTA
>CM065713.1:19235081-19247581 GCA_017654935.2 Phymorhynchus buccinoides
CAACCCCAACCCTGGCAAAGAGTCGCTGCCTCTCCGGGCGTTTCCTGTAGCATGGACGCTCTCAAAGTTCAAATCCTGGCTGCTACCTTCTTGCTGCGTGAATAATTTGGAAATATCGGCATTTTCACTTCGGGAGCGACGCAAGGGTCGATGTTTCGTTTTCTGCTTCTCCTCCTCAGCTTTGCTTTGTTGTTGTTGACCGGTTCTCTTTTTGTCTCGTTTCTTGCTGCGTTGATTCCTTGGTAAGTCGTTGTTGACGCTGTGACATGTCCTCATTCGTGAGTTGCCGTCAGTGTATGGCTGTGGAGAATAGCTTACGTCACGTGTGTTTTTGTCTAGATTTCTTGGAGAGGAGAGCTCAGCATAAGCTAGACGTCGTTTTAGAGACGGAGACAACCGTATTTCTTCACCGTGTTGTTGGCCGTAACTAGTTGTCTGCATTTTGGGGGCCCGTTCGGGATGACATTTTGGTGTCTGCCATGTGAAGTCAGCTTTGTCACGAGGGAAGCGCTGCATCTCAAAAGAGGAAGTGCTAAAGGACACTTGACCTACACGACGACGAAGAGACGAATGCGGATGTGATTGACTCGTTTCCGATTCACCATCGTCACGTGAATCAGATTCACTGTCACTAGAAATGTTGCTTCCAGAAGAATCAGAAGAACGGGGTGAAGCGGAACTCCTTTCATCGACAGTGAAAGTTCTCTGCCGTAAAGTCTTAGCACGTTCTTCTTCATCGTTGTCGGAGTTGTCATCATCCCTGTGAACCTCTGGTTTGGTGGACGTGTAAGAGTAAAAGCCACTGTTCTGGAGTTCTGCTAAATTGAGGAAGATGTTACCATCAGAGTAGCTTCGCTTCTTCTTTCGCGGAATTTGTTTCGTTTCTTCTGGGCTCTCTTTCGGAAAATTTGAAATTGGAATTTTGATGCCACGCCCCTCAGAATCTGTCATTGTGTTCTTGTTACCATCCTCATCCTCATCCTCCTCATCCTCATGCTCCTCATCCTCATGCTCCTCATCCTCCTCATCCTCCTCCTTCTCCTCCTCCTCCTCCTCCTCCTCCTCTTCATCATGATCACAATCATCATCAGCAGCAGCATTAGTGTGACCCATCCGTGTCTCCTGCCTCAGGTGTCGTTGGAATCTTTGTGGATTGTGTAAACCATGTGTGTTTGTCATTGTACGGTGCTGGTTAGATGACGATTCTTGTTTCACATTGACTCTGTCTTTTTTCCCGGCTTGAACTTTGGTGCCATCGTGCCTTACTTTGAAACCTGGACCTTCAGGATCTGTACAGGATGGGGTTTTCTTCACTTCACTCTCATTTTCGCAGCCATCTCCCTCCTCCGTATCACCTCC
The DNA here is from genome assembly GCA_017654935.2 of Phymorhynchus buccinoides. Lineage (NCBI taxonomy): Eukaryota > Metazoa > Mollusca > Gastropoda > Neogastropoda > Raphitomidae > Phymorhynchus > Phymorhynchus buccinoides. The sequence continues at coordinate 19,236,441 of CM065713.1, forward strand.
ACTCTCATCACCACCATCCCCATCAGACACATCCCCACCACCTGCAACACTCCTCACTAACGCTTCTTGGTATTTCCGCTCCAACCTTTGCATCACATCTTGAGACATGGCTTTCTCGATGACCTTGACACTTCTCCGCCGATCTTCCTGCCGACGGAAAATGTGGATCACTTCCGGAGCACTCTCCCTTCTGCTAGCATCGTAGCTGCTGCCGCGTTTGTGAGACTGAACGCCACCTCCTCCTCCCCCACCTTCCATGTCATGGATGTACACGTTGCTGAGCGAGCGACGCCGGTCGAGGACGAAGCGGTTTCGGTGAATGCCAAGGGAGCGAGATTCGGTGTGCCGCACTTTGTCCAGCTCTTCTTTGTGTGAAGACAGTTTATGCTCGTCTCCTTTGCAGCGCACTCTGGCATGCGTTTCGTTTTTGCTCGGCACTCGTGGAATTTTGTCCATGATGGCGAATCGCTTTGTTCTTTCAGCTAGGCCAGATGTTGAAGTGACTGGTTGGGAGTTGTGGTAAGGCAGGGTGGGTGTGGGTGAGGTGACAATGGTCAACAGATCGACACGCCCAGCCCAGTGGTCACTCAGGTGTTGTCTGTGGACAAAGAAACAAACAGAACAAGAACAGAAGAACGTTACTAATTGTAGTTTCTATAGAGTGACAAAAAAAGCACGTATGGATATACACACAGTGCGCTTGCATTCGTGTAAGCCTTCCACATTCGCAAACACACAGGTGCGTGCGTGCACACAAACACAGAGAGAGAGGGGAGGAGAGAGAGAGAGAGAGAGAGAGAGAGAGAGAGAGAGAGAGAGAGAGAGAGAGAGAGAGAGAGAGAGAGAGACAGACAGAGAGAGAGAGAGAGAGAGAGAGAGAGAGAGAGAGAGAGAGAGAGAGAGAGAGAGAGAGAGAGAGAGAGAGAGAGAGAGAGAGAGAGAGAGAGAGAGAGAGAGAGAGAGAGAACTGAAACATAAACGTAGGCCTATGCGTTTGAAAATAAGCTGATATGCACACACATGAACAAGTTAATTCACACGCCTGTACACACACATACATATATATATATATATATGTGTGTGTGTGTGTGTGTGTGTGTGTGTGTGTGTGTGTGTGTGTGTGTGTGTGTGCTTTTTAATACTACTATATGCTATACACATATATAAGAGTGTTTGCACATGTGTATGCGCATGTGTGCATGCGGGGATATATGTAAACTAACAAGAAAGAACGTAGACTATTCCCAATACATATATATATATATATCGTCGACACATTTTATTATTTGCTGCTGCGACGTTTCATCCAGTTGACAGATTCTTCTGCGAAGTCATTGGACAACCAACAAAACAAATTTTAAAAAAAATGTTATATTAATAATGTTAAGGAATGATTTCTACTTTTGGGGGTTATGGTATTAGGTACTTTATAGTCACAAAGGCGTCTCTGTGAAATTCGGGTTGCTCCCACTTGGAGAGCGCGTCGCAGCCAGAGGCGCGCCACCCAATTTTTTTTTTTTTTTGTATGCGATTTTTTGTGTGACTGAGGAAGGAAAGGGGGGGGGGGGGGGGGGGGGGGGGGGGGGGGGGGGGGGTGGGGGGGGGGGGGGGGGGGGATTTTGACCAAATGACAACTTTTTCGTTGGGGGGGGGGGGGGGGGTGGGGGATTTTGACCAATGACAACAACTTTCCGTTGCCACTGGCTTTAGCGTAAAGTACATGGGCACACGGGACCTCGATTTATCGTCTCATCCGAAATATTCCACGTTCAGACCGTAAGGCCTAGTGCAGAATGAGAGGAAAAATCCCCTGTACCCAGGTTCGAACTCGGGTTTACTTGACACGAGGCGAACGCGCTACCACTGTGCCACTCTACACTCTGCCAATGTTGAAAGACATTCCATATTATCTTCCTGCCCCCCCCCCCCCCCCCCCCCCTTAATCCCCTCAACCCAACTCCCCATCCTCAACCCCCCACCCCCACCCCCCTCCATTTCCCTGTAGCCACTCACATTCCCTCTGTCCGACGCTGCTTATTTTGCATCGTATTCCAATCCCTGCAAATGGAACATTTCAAGTAATCAGTTTACACACACACACGCACAAGAAAGAAAATAAGATGGTCAGCAGAGCTTGAAAAGAATTTCAAGTAAGTCGAGTTGATTTCAACCCGGCCCTGTAGCCATGAGTGCGAATTGGACAGTCAACACGGGGAATAGTATGCACATTAGACTAAAACTCCCAAAACGATTGGCTGTTTAGCCTAATTTACATACTAATCCCCGATTTGAATGTCCAAGACACACTCATGACGTTCAGGGCCGGGATAGTCTTCAGTATCACTCAGCTTCGATGTCTTAACGCGTTTTTGTTTTGCTTGGGATAGTTTGCTCGTGGACAAGTCCGCCGTAGCACAATGTATTACGGGGGTGGGTGGGTGTTATTGACAAACGATATGTTAAAACATTTAGTAAAACTACTTCATAAAACAACATCGATGATGATGATGAGGATGGCAACATCAACATTTTTCATTCTCTCCATCCTCATTTACAATTAATGATATGCCAGGTTTTTGCTTGTGGCACAAGCCACAAACCTATAACTCACTTTGTCGGTCTGTCGGTCTGTCGGTCGGTCGGTCGGTCCAAAATTGTCGCACATATTGTAAAAGAGAAAGAAAAGCGTGCCACAAACGATTGAGAATCCGCGCTTGTTTTTGTTTGTGGCACAAGCCACAAACCTATAACTCACTTTGTCGGTCTGTCAGTCTGTCGGTCGTCGGTCGGTCGGTCTGTCGGTCTGTCGGTCGGTCGAAAATTGTCGCACATATTGTCGCGTGCCATAAACGATTGCGAATCCGCGCTTGTTTTATTGTTCACTGGCTTTCACGCGTGAGACCTTACGCACTTGAGTGGGCACATGTTGCCCATTCTGCAGTGCATATTTGCCTATATGGCCTTTTATATATTTTTTGTTTAACTAGTATGTGTTTGTCATCCTTTTTTACTGTTTAAAAAACCCCCCTGGATCCTATAAAGTAGAGTAGAGTGGCTCAAGGTTTCACTGTGTGAAATTATGAGTAGGGTACAATGATGAAGATGTCATGTCGTGAATTGTACTGTTTTTGTTGTTGCTTTCAGGTTTTTGGACGTTGACTCATTGATGTGTGTTTTGCTATGCATGGTCGAACTTTACGTGGTGACAGTCCTGAGATAACCACAGCTGTTGACGGGACTATAACAGACTACAGTCCTGGGATAACCACAGCTGTTGACGGGACTGTGACAGACTACAGTCCTGAGATAACCACAGCTGTTGACGGGACTATAACAGACTACAGTCCTGAGATAACCACAGCTGTTGACGGGACTATAACAGACTACAGTCCTGAGATAACCACAGCTGTTGACGGGACTATAACTGACTACAGTCCTGAGATAACCACAGCTGTTGACGGGACTATAACAGACTACAGTCCTGGGATAACCACAGCTGTTGACGGGACTATAACTGACTACAGTCCTGGGATAACCACAGCTGTTGACGGGACTATAACAGACTACAGTCCTGAGATAACCACAGCTGTTGACGGGACTATAACTGACTACAGTCCTGAGATAACCACAGCTGTTGACGGGACTATAACAGACTACAGTCCTGAGATAACCACAGCTGTTGACGGGACTATAACTGACTACAGTCCTGAGATAACCACAGCTGTTGACGGGACTATAACAGACTACAGTCCTGGGATAACCACAGCTGTTGACGGGACTATGACAGACTACAGTCCTGGGATAACCACAGCTGTTGACGGGACTATAACAGACTACAGTCCTGAGATAACCACAGCTGTTGACGGGACTATAACAGACTACAGTCCTGAGATAACCACAGCTGTTGACGGGACTATAACAGACTACAGTCCTGAGATAACCACAGCTGTTGACGGGACTATAACAGACTACAGTCCTGAGATAACCACAGCTGTTGACGGGGACTATAACAGACTACAGTCCTGAGATAACCACAGCTGTTGACGGGACTATAACAGACTACAGTCCTGGGATAACCACAGCTGTTGACGGGACTATAACAGACTACAGTCCTGAGATAACCACAGCTGTTGACGGGACTATAACAGACTACAGTCCTGAGATAACCACAGCTGTTGACGGGACTATAACAGACTACAGTCCTGAGATAACCACAGCTGTTGACGGGACTATAACAGACTACAGTCCTGGAGATAACCACAGCTGTTGACGGGACTATAACAGACTACAGTCCTGAGATAACCACAGCTGTTGACGGGACTATAACTGACTACAGTCCTGAGATAACCACAGCTGTTGACGGGACTATAACAGACTACAGTCCTGAGATAACCACAGCTGTTGACGGGACTATAACTGACTACAGTCCTGAGATAACCACAGCTGTTGACGGGACTATAACAGACTACAGTCCTGAGATAACCACAGCTGTTGACGGGACTATAACAGACTACAGTCCTGAGATAACCATAGCTGTTGACGGGACTATAACAGACTACAGTCCTGAGATAACCACAGCTGTTGACGGGACTATAACTGACTACAGTCCTGAGATAACCACAGCTGTTGACGGGACTATAACAGACTACAGTCCTGAGATAACCACAGCTGTTGACGGGACTATAACAGACTACAGTCCTGAGATAACCACAGCTGTTGACGGGATTATAACAGACTACAGTCCTGAGATAACCACAGCTGTTGACGGGACTATAACTGACTACAGTCCTGAGATAACCACAGCTGTTGACGGGACTATAACAGACTACAGTCCTGAGATAACCATAGCTGTTGACGGGACTATGACAGGCTACAGTCCTGGGATAACCACAGCTGTTGACGGGACTATAACTGACTACAGTCCTGAGATAACCACAGCTGTTGACGGGACTATAACAGACTACAGTCCTGAGATAACCATAGCTGTTGACGGGACTATAACAGGCTACAGTCCTGGGATAACCACAGCTGTTGACGGGATTATAACAGGCTACAGTCCTGAGATAACCATAGCTGTTGACGGGACTATAACAGACTACAGTCCTGGGATAACCACAGCTGTTGACGGGATTATAACAGACTACAGTCCTGAGATAACCATAGCTGTTGACGGGACTATAACAGACTACAGTCCTGAGATAACCACAGCTGTTGACGGGACTATAACAGACTACAGTCCTGAGATAACCACAGCTGTTGACGGGACTATAACAGACTACAGTCCTGAGATAACCACAGCTGTTGACGGGACTATTACTGACTACAGTCCTGGGATAACCACAGCTGTTGACGGGACTATAACAGACTACAGTCCTGAGATAACCACAGCTGTTGACGGGACTATAACTGACTACAGTCCTGGGATAACCATAGCTGTTGACGGGACTATAACTGACTACAGTCCTGAGATAACCACAGCTGTTGACGGGACTATAACAGACTACAGTCCTGAGATAACCATAGCTGTTGACGGGACTATAACAGACTACAGTCCTGGGATAACCACAGCTGTTGACGGGACTAATAACAGACTACAGTCCTGGGATAACCATAGCTGTTGACGGGACTATAACAGACTACAGTCCTGGGATAACCATAGCTGTTGACGGGACTATAACAGACTACAGTCCTGAGATAACCACAGCTGTTGACGGGACTATAACAGACTACAGTCCTGAGATAACCACAGCTGTTGACGGGACTATAACAGGCTACAGTCCTGAGATAACCATAGCTGTTGACGGGACTATAACAGGCTACAGTCCTGGGATAACCACAGCTGTTGACGGGATTATAACAGGCTACAGTCCTGAGGATAACCATAGCTGTTGACGGGACTATAACAGACTACAGTCCTGAGATAACCACAGCTGTTGACGGGATTATAACAGACTACAGTCCTGAGATAACCATAGCTGTTGACGGGACTATAACAGACTACAGTCCTGAGATAACCATAGCTGTTGACGGGACTATAACAGACTACAGTCCTGAGATAACCACAGCTGTTGACGGGACTATAACTGACTACAGTCCTGAGATAACCACAGCTGTTGACGGGACTATAACTGACTACAGTCCTGGGATAACCATAGCTGTTGACGGGACTATAACAGACTACAGTCCTGAGATAACCACAGCTGTTGACGGGACTATAACTGACTACAGTCCTGAGATAACCATAGCTGTTGACGGGACTATAACTGACTACAGTCCTGAGATAACCACAGCTGTTGACGGGACTATAACAGACTACAGTCCTGAGATAACCATAGCTGTTGACGGGACTATAACAGGTTACAGTCCTGAGATAACCACAGCTGTTGACGGGACTATAACAGGCTACAGTCCTGGGATAACCATAGCTGTTGACGGGACTATAACAGACTACAGTCCTGAGATAACCATAGCTGTTTGACGGGACTATAACAGACTACAGTCCTGAGATAACCACAGCTGTTGACGGGATTATAACAGACTACAGTCCTGAGATAACCACAGCTGTTGACGGGACTATAACTGACTACAGTCCTGAGATAACCACAGCTGTTGACGGGATTATAACAGACTACAGTCCTGAGATAACCATAGCTGTTGACGGGACTATAACAGGCTACAGTCCTGGGATAACCACAGCTGTTGACGGGATTATAACAGGCTACAGTCCTGAGATAACCATAGCTGTTGACGGGACTATAACAGACTACAGTCCTGAGATAACCACAGCTGTTGACGGGACTATAACAGACTACAGTCCTGGGATAACCACAGCTGTTGACGGGACTATAACAGACTACAGTCCTGAGATAACCACAGCTGTTGACGGGACTATAACAGACTACAGTCCTGAGATAACCATAGCTGTTGACGGGACTATAACAGACTACAGTCCTGAGATAACCACAGCTGTTGACGGGACTATAACAGACTACAGTCCTGAGATAACCACAGCTGTTGACGGGACTATAACAGACTACAGTCCTGAGATAACCACAGCTGTTGACGGGACTATAACAGACTACAGTCCTGAGATAACCACAGCTGTTGACGGGACTATAACAGACTACAGTCCTGAGATAACCACAGCTGTTGACGGGACTATAACAGACTACAGTCCTGAGATAACCATAGCTGTTGACGGGACTATAACAGACCACAGTCCTGGGATAACCATAGCTGTTGACGGGATTATAACAGGCTACAGTCCTGGGATAACCACAGCTGTTGACGGGACTATAACAGACTACAGTCCTGAGATAACCACAGCTGTTGACGGGATTATAACAGACTACAGTCCTGAGATAACCACAGCTGTTGACGGGACTATAACAGACTACAGTCCTGAGATAACCACAGCTGTTGACGGGACTATAACAGACTACAGTCCTGAGATAACCACAGCTGTTGACGGGACTATAACAGACTACAGTCCTGAGATAACCACAGCTGTTGACGGACTATGAGAGGATGGATGACCTCTTTGGCAGCAGATTGAAAGTCCACAACGAAAGCAAAGCAGCACTAAGTTAAAACAGAATAGCGACATATTGTGTAAGATGAAGAAAATAATAATGTTCTGAAATTATAATTTAAAAAACCTAATATACATGACTAGAGAGGGCCAACTACTGAGATGATATCCAAGTTAAAGGATACAAAATTGAATAAATGAAATATCTCAGTGATTTATGTTTTGTTAAAACAAAACCGAAACAAACCAAAAAAGCAACAGAAAACATAATTCAGCATTCAAACTTTTGTTTGTCACCATCACACGCATCAATTATAACAAAATCATATTACATAAAACTTTATCAAACATTTTCTATCATAAAACCTAATAATTATTTTCGCTTATAAATTCTGTTTTTGCGCTTAAAACACGAGACTGCCCATTGAAAAGAGAATGTGATAGCTTGTTTTGAAAGTCAACACTAATTTATATATTATTATTATTATTATTATTATTATTATTATTATTATTATTATTATTATTATTATTATTATTATTATTATTATTATTATTATTATTATTATTATTATTATTATTATTATTATTATTATTATTATTATTATCATGGTATGGTCGTAAAAATAAAACTTTAGAAATCACTGCCACACAAACAAAATTTATGCAGAAGGCGTTGGAAATTACTTGCCTGTATCAACAGTAGACCTAAAACAACACAACATAGTAGGCCTACTTCTCCTATTCGTCTGCAGTCTGCAGTCTGTTGAGGGGTTTTGCAGGTGTTTTTTTCTTTCTTTCCTTCTTTCTTGCTTATAAAGAATCAGTCATTCATAGTACCTTTCATAATAATTCAGAGTAATTCCATAATAATGCCACGAATCGATGTTCAATGTTCGTCTGGTATCTATTCACACATACTTCTATCTACACCATGCATCAAGATCTAATGCATCGTTACCTTCGGCTTGGGAGAGAGAATTCTGGTTTAAAGCTAAGCCTCGAATACAGATTAAAACAATACAAGTCTAAAAGGAAAAACGAACCAACGCAGAACTGTTGAAACAACAGCCACTAAAGGCCAACCTAACTGCAGTAGTAGTCACAGCACCGCTGCCAACTCTAGTACCGATTTTATGTGTATACAACTGTAGAGGGGCATTCATGCTGATTATTGAAAGGGAAATCAATTCAAACAGAGAAGGATAGGCAATAGGTTGGGTGGGGCTTTATCTATGCATAGTATGCATAACGGTGGGGTTGCTTTAGAAAATGCCCTGGTCTCCTAGCTGCCCTCAGCCAACACTTGTCAAATTTCAGTCCCGGAGCTTACGTCAGAAAATGGTTTCCAAAGAGTGTTCCTATGGTTTCAAACGAGTGTTTACAATAGTTTTAAAAGAGTGTTTACTGTGGTTTTAAAAAGAGTGTTTACAATAGTTTTAAAAGAGTGTTTACTGTGGGTTTTAAAAGTGTGGAGGGGTGTGGATAATTGTGACAAAATGCCTCATCAAAAAGATTTTTTTTTTAAATATAATCATTTGTAAATGAGAAATAAACACGAAGTTAAAGTAAGATTGTTCCTCCAAGTCAAGCAATATCCCAAGAATGTTTCGGAATGCTTGGAGCGTTCGCGAGGAGACAGTTTGCAATAAAACATCGTTACTTGGAATGTTGTAGGCAAACGTTTTGCATCGCGAAGTTTATGCAACCTCCTTCAGTTGCCTATCCCTGCTACAAGTCCCTAAAGCTTACGAGAGCCTCTCATTATATTTTGCAATGTGAAGATTCTGATAATGTCACAAAAATGTAAATAAGATCATGAGTTAGACCATAATCACATATATTGCAAATGTTCATTATTTTCTACCTTGTCATAGCCGTTGAGCAAAGCAAAATGTCCACCAAGGTGAACGTTGATCCCAAGCGGTGAAAATCTCTATAATGCCGAGAATTTCTGTCTATAAACGTGTGCATTTATGCTCAAGGACAGACATTCAAACAAAGGTATTAGATGTTTATAAATTGTTTTTGAGACCTTGCACGGTCAGATGTAAAAGTTTACAACGGGCTCAAAAATTTTCAGTTAAGCAGAAGAACGTTAGAATAAAGTGACCGTTACAATCAAGTGACTGTTGAGATTGTTAAAACTATAGTGTTAAAGATACACAGACGCGCCACGATTAAGTCCCTCGTTTTTTTCTGGGTAGCTGTGACCCATATAGAAATGCCCCCATGTTCAAATCGAGGCTGCTCTTTAAAATGATGTATCGCTTTGAGTTTGGGGGCATTTTTATGGTAGTGAGACCTGGTCAAAACAAGATTTATTTCCAGCTATAAGAGGGAAAACACGTGGAACCCGTGATTTTGACACGTGACCTGGTGGGTCTTTAAGGGACACCTCTACAAATCTGGACTAGCCAGAAGGAGGGTGCACACAGCCAGTTCTCCACATTGCAAAATACAATGAGAGGCCCTCGTACTTCTGTTTCGCTGCTTATTTCTCACGTACTTTTCAAACTTCGACATCAAAACGTATGCACATACACGGGGCAGAGGTCGTAATCCACACAAAGAAGGCATTGAACGTTGGAAACATGAGAAAAACAGATAGGTATGGATAGAAGGAAAGTGAAAGGAAAGGGCCGAAAAAGGGTGACGGAGGGAGAGGGGGGAGGGGGGGGGGGGGGGGAAGGAAAGAAAGGAAGGCAGAGAGAGAGAGACACACAGACACAAACACGCGTGCGCGCGCGTACGCGCAGGCACGCACAGAGAGAGAGAGAGAGAGAGAGAGAGAGAGAGAGAGAGAGAGAGAGAGAGAGAGAGAGAGAGAGAGAGAGAGAGAGAGAGAGAGAGAGAGAGAGAGAGAGAGAGAGAGAGAGAGAGAGAGAGAGAGAGAGAGAGAGATCAGAGATAGAGAAAGACCGAGATAGAGATAGAGAGACAGAGAGAGAAGAGACAGAGAGAGAGACAGAGAGACAGACAGAGAGAGAGACAGAGAGAGAGACAGAGAGACAGAGACCAAGGAGAGATCGATAAAGAACGAGCGAGATAGAAACAGAGAGAGAGAAAGACAGAGAGATAGATAGATAGAGAGAGAGAGAGAGAGAGAGAGAGAGAGAGAGAGAGAGAGAGAGAGAGAGAGAGAGAGAGAGAAGAGATGAAAGAGAGAGAGAGAGATTAGAAAGAGAGAGAAACAAAAAGAAGAGAGAGAGAGTGAGAGAGAGAGAGAGAGAGAGAGAGAGAGAGAGAAAGAGAGAGAGAGAGAGAGAGAGAGAGAGCAGAAAGAGAGAGAGAGAGAGAGAGAGAGAGAGAGAGAGAGAGAGAGAGAGAGAGAGAGAGAGAGAGAGAGAGAGAGAGACAGAGAGACAGATGCAAAAGAGAGAGAGAGAGAGTGAGAGAGAGGGAGAGAGAGAGAGAGATGCAAAAAGAAGAGAGAGAGAGAGAGAGAGAGAGAGAGAGAGAGAGAGAGAGAGAGAGACAGATGCAAAAAGAAGAGAGAGAGCCAGTGAGAGAGAGAGAGAGAGAGAGAGAGAGAGAGAGAGAGAGAGAGAGAGAGAGAGAAAGAGAGAGAGAGAGAGAGAGAGATGCAAAAAGAAGAGAGAGAGAGAGAGAG
>CM065713.1:19252581-19257581 GCA_017654935.2 Phymorhynchus buccinoides
AGTCGACAAAAATCCATACTGATAGAGGGAACGCGGAATAACACCGAATATACATTGCAGCCTAAGGCTGAATATACGATGCAGCCTAAAGCAGAAACAGTGCAAAGTGACAGTGCAGCTTAACATAGAAATATACAATGTCGCCTAACACCGAATATACGGTGCTGCCTAAGACCGAATGTACGATGTAGCCTAATACCGAAATGTACCATGTCGCCTAACAACGAATCTTCAGTGCATCCTAAGACCGAATCTACTGTGCAGCCTAATGCCGAAATATACCATGTCGCCTAACACCGAATATACGGTGCTGCCTTAGACCGAATGTACGATGTAGCCTAATACCGAAATGTACCATGTCGCCTAACACCGAATCTTCAGTGCATCCTAAGACCGAATCTACAGTGCAGCCTAATGCCGAAATATACCATGTCGCCTAACACCCTATACGGTGCAGCCTAACACCGAACCCCGCATCCCCCTCTCTCTCTCTCTTTCTCTCTTATCTGTCACGTCACCAGCCAACACAAAAGAGTACAGAACTGAACTTTATATTCGGTATTAGGCTGCACTGTATATTCGGTGTTAGGCTGCAATGTATATTCGGTGTTAGGCAGCACTGTGTATTTCGGTATTAGGCTGCACTGTATATTCGGTGTTAGGCTGCAATGTATATTCGGTGTTAGGCAGCACTGTGTATTTCGGTTTTAGGCTACACTGCATATTCGGTCTTAGGCTGCATGGCACATTTCGATTTTAGGCTGCATTTTACATTCTGTGTTGGGCTGTCTTGGGCGACATGGTAAAATTCGGTCTTAGGCTGTACTGTATATTCGGTCTTAGGCGACACGGTATAATTTTAGGGAAAATTCGAGGTTAGGCGGCAATGTTACATTCGCCATGTTTTTTCGACCTTAGGCTGCATTGTAGATTCGGTGTTATTCCTGTCACCCCTGATAGATAAAGATAGATACGCAGATTCTGGGTCGTGAATACGTTTATAATCACTGTTTATAGGTTTATATGGCTTATATATTTCTTGGTCATGAGACAATATTATTTTTTATGGGAGTGTCTTGGTGACAACTGAATTCAAGAAAGTGTGTGGGTGTTTTGTTGTCGGGAAAGCAATTAAGTCGTTTTAGTTTCATGTAAACAGATCGTACATGAAAGAAGATGCAACATAATGGGTGGGTGTCAAGTTTCAAGTTTTATTTTCAAGTTTTGTTTTCAACTTCCAGCCCAGAGGGCTTCTACAGATATAGCCATGTCTAACAGATAACGCATAGGCCTTTGTGACAGGAATAGTGCGGACACACAAGCGAACGTACTTATGTATACGTAGGCCTATACTTGTGTCGGATCTAGGGGGGGGGGGGGCCGTGTCCTGGTTACACCAAATTTGGCATCAAGCATCCTTGGCACCCTCCGAAGGTCATGCCGTCCTTACTTTTCGGAAACCTCCGCCAAGGGGTCGTGGGGAGGGAGGGGGGACCACACGCAGCTCGGATTTACTAACGGCAAGTGCGTGTGAGCTGTGGGCGTGGGGGGGGGGGGGGGGGGGGAGGGGGTTGAGGGGGTGAGGGGGGGGTGGGAGGGGGGGGCTGGGCTGGGGGGGGGGAATGGGGGGGGGAGGGGGGGATGATGGGAGGGGGGTGGGGGGGGGGGTGGGGGGGGGGTGGTGGGGGGGTGGGCTGGAGGGGGCCACAGTTCTCAACCGATCGACACCAAATTTGGTATCAAGCATCCTTGGCACCCTCGGAAGGTCATGCCGTCCTTACTTTTCGGAAACCTCCGCCAAGGGGTCATGGGGAGGGGGGGGGACCACACGCAGCTCCACACGCACTTGCGGTTAGTAAATCCGAGCTGTTCGGGTTTGTTTCCTTTTTTTGTTTGTTTGTTTGTTCTTTTCTGTCTGTCCCAAGGATCTCCCGAACCGCTTGACCGAATCGCTTCAAATTTTGTGTGGTGGTGTGTCCCCATGAGAGGAAGGCATCTGTGCAAAACGTTTTGCCGTCCTGACCTTGACGTTGGTGTATGACCTTGAAAACCGAAAATCGTTAAAGGGCCATAACTTCCACACTGCAGGTCCTAGAGTCTTGAAACTTGGCATGGATGTACTTTCGCTTATGGCCGTTCTGATGATGGCGTACCAATGAAGGTCAAGCTCAAGGTCAGGGAGATTGGTATGCCTTGAAAGTGGTAGGGGTCTAATGATTGGGTTTTACTGTCCCACGCATATCTCCCGAACTGCTTTACCGAATCGTTTCCAGTTTTGTGTGGTGGCATGTCACCATGAGAGAAGGCATCCGCGCATAAATTATCGCCGTCATCACCTTCACCTTGGCGTATGACCTTGGAAACCGAAAATCTTTAAGGGGCTATAACGTCCACACCATTGGTCTTAGGCGACTTCAAACTTGGCATGTAGGTACTTTGGCTTATGGTTGTTCTGATGATTGCATACCGATCAAGGTCAAGGTCAAGGTCATGGAGATCGGTAGGCCTTGAAAGTGGTAGGGGTCAAAAAATTGTATTTTCAGCCACAAAAGTAAAAATATAATATTTTGCGGACCCGGCGAAACCGGTACTCAGCGGTTACCGGTACTTGGCGTTACCTGTACAAGGAACGTTACCGGTACTAGGCGTTACCGGTACGGGGCGTTGCGCTAGTCTTATATATATTTTTCGAAATCTGTCTGTCTGTCTGTCTGTGTGTCCCTTATGCACGGCCACAGTTCTCAACCGATCGACGACCCAAATTTGGGCATCAAGCATCCTTGGCACCCTCCCCGGAGCTGTCATGCCGTCCTTACCTTTTTCGAAAAATCTCCGCCAAGGGGTCGTGGGGAGGGGGGGACCACACGCCAGCTCGGATTTACTAACGGCAAGTGTGTGTGAGCGTGGGGGGGGGGGGAGGGGGAGGGGAGGGAGGGGGGGCTGGGGGGGGGGGAGGGGGGAGGGGGGAGGCTGGGGAGGGGTGGGAGGGGGGGGCGGATGGTCAGGGGGTGTGTGTGTGGGGGGGTGTCCAGGTTGGTGGGCTGGAGGGGGCCACAGTTCTCAACCGATCGACACCAAATTTGGTATCAAGCATCCTTGGCACCCTCGGAAGGTCATGCCGTCCTTACTTTTCGGAAACCTCCGACCAAGGAGTCGTGGGGAGGGGGGGGGGGGGGACCACACACAGCTCCACACGCACTTGCGGTTAGTAAATCCGAGCTGTTCGGGTTTGTTTCCCTTTTTTTTTGTTTGTTTGTTTGTTCTTTTCTGTCTGTCCCAAGGATCTCCCCGAACCGCTTGACCGAATCGCTTCAAATTTTGTGTGTTGGTGTGTCCCCATGAGAGGAAGGCATCTGTGCAAAACGTTTTGCCGTCCTGACCTTGACGTTGGTGTATGACCTTGAAAACCGAAAATCGTTAAGGGGCCATAACTTCCACACCGCAGGTCCTAGAGTCTTGAAACTTGGCATGGGTGTACTTTCGCTTATGGCCGTTCTGATGATGGCGTACCAATGAAGGTCAATGTCAAGGTCAGGGAGATCGGTATGCCTTGAATGTGGTAGGGGTCTAATGATTGGGTTTTACTGTCCCACGCATATCTCCCGGACTGCTTTACCGAATCGTTTCCAGTTTTGTGTGGTGGCGTGTCACCATGAGAGAAGGCATCTGTGCATAAATTATCGCCGTCATCACCTTCACCTTGGCGTATGACCTTGAAAACCGAAAATCTTTAAGGGGCTATAACGTCCACACCGTTGGTCTTAGGGACTTCAAACTTGGCATGTAGATACTTTGGCTTATGATTGTTCTGATGATTGCATACCGGTCAAGGTCAAGGTCATGGAGATCGGTAGGCCTTGAAAATGGTAGGGGTAAAAAAATTGTATTTTCAGCCACAAAAGTAAAAATATAATATTTTGCGGACCCGGCGAAACCGGTACTCAGCGGTACCGGTACTTGGCGTTACCTGTACAAGGCGTTACCTGTACTAGGCGTTACCGGTACGGGGCGTTGCGCTAGTAATAACTAAATTCAAACCCGGGTCACTCACGTTGCAGTCACGCATTACATTTTGGCAGTGTGTGCGTATGTGTGCGTGTGCGTGTGCGTGTGAGTGTATGTGTTGTGTGTGTGTGTGTGTGTGTGTGTGTGTGTGTGTGTGTGTGTGTGTGTGTGTGTAGTGTGTGTGTGTGCGTGTGAGTGTATGTGTAGTGTGTGTGTGTGTGTAGTGTGTGTTTGTGTGTGTGTGCGTGTGCGTGTGTGCGTGTGAATGTATGTGTGTGTAGTGTGTGTGTGTGTGTGTGTATAGTGTGTGTATGTCGTGTGTGTGTGTGTGTGCATGTGTAGTGTGTGTGTGTGTGTGTGTGTGTGTGTGTGTGTGTGTGTGTGTGTGTGTGTGTGTGTGTGTGTGTGTGTAGTGTGTGCGTGCGCGTGTGTGCGCGTGTGTAGTGTCTGTGTGTATGTGTGTGTATGTGTAATGTGCATGTGCATGTGTGTGTGTGTGTGTGTGTGCGTGTGCGCGTGTGAGTGTATGTGTAGTGTGTGTGTGTGTGTTTGTGCGTGTGCATGTGAGTGTATGTGTAGTGTGTGTGTGTGTGTGTGTATGTATGTGCGCGTGCGTGTGAGTGTATGTGTAGTGTGTGTGTGTGTGTGTGTGTGTGTGTGTGTGAATGCGTGTGCGTGTGCGTGTGCGTGCGTGTGTGCGTGTGCGTAGTGTATGTGTGTGTGTGTGTGTGTGTGTGTGTGTGTGTGTGTGTGTGTGTGTGTACGTGTGTATGCGCGTGCGTGTGTGTGTGCGTGTGAGTGAGTGTGTAGTGTGTGTGTATGTGTGTGTGTATGTGCGTGTGTGTGTGATATGTGCGTGTGTGTGTGTGCGTGCGTGTGTGTGTGTGTGTGTGTGTGTGTGTGTAGTGTGTGTGTGTGTGTGTGTGTGTGTGTGTGTGTGTGCGTGCGCGCGCGCGTGCGTGCGTGTATGTGTATGATGTGTGTGTGTCTGCGTG
>CM065713.1:19272581-19287581 GCA_017654935.2 Phymorhynchus buccinoides
ACAGAGATCTATGTCAATAACATGGCACATAGGGTAGTCTGAGGTAAAGGGCCCACCATACTCACACAGAGATCGATGTTAATAACATGGCACATAGGGTAATCTGGGGCAAAGGGCCCACCCTACTCACACAAAGATATATTTCAATAACATGGCAGATAGGGTAGTCTGGGGCAAAGGGCGCACCAAACTCACACAGAGATCGATGTTAATAGCATGGCAGATAGGGTTGTCTGGGGCAAAGGGCCCACCCTACTCACACAAAGATATATTTCAATAACATGGCACATAGGGTAGTCTGGGGCAAGGCGCCCACCCACCTCACACAGAGATCTATGTCAATAACATGGCAGATAGGGTAGTCTGGGGCAAAGGGCCCACCCTACTCACACAGAGATCTATTTCAATAACATGGCACATAGGGTAATCTGGGGTAAAGGGCCCACCCTCGGGTTATAGCGCCTCACACATTAATCCTTTCACTTCCTGAGAAACTTTAAGACATTTTTGTAAGTAGACAGGATTCCTTAACCCTTTCACCGCCAATGTCGCATTTTAGCACCACAGTGATTGACCACCCATGCCATTTAAAGTCTTAAAACGAGGGTCTGTTATCCAATGATCTTGGATTCTTAATTTTGAGAGGTAAGGATAGGCCTTATTTCAAAAATATCACAGAAGAATCCCCAATAATTCAGGCAAAACTCTTTTCTCTGTCCATGTAAGTTTAATGAAAAAATTGGGCAAAAACATGGCGGGCGGCGAAAGGGTTAAATGTGGTAAAAACAACAACACACACCAACAAACAAAACAAGAAAGTAACCTATGTGGTTTAAATTGAAAATACATCAAAATGCTATAATAAATGACTGTCTTTTTCTAAAAACAACAACACAGGAATACAATGGAATGGGAATGAAGGCTGTGAGTTCCTCTGTGTGTCGTGCATGTGTATGTGTGTACGTGTGTGACCAAAATGTATTCCACTTCACAGTGCCTACGCTACTCAACCAATCTTAACAAAACTTGGCAGAATGGTTCCTTGGGCTTTATGATTGTGGCCTGTGGCATCAGACTCACCAAAGTACAAGCCATGTCACCAATGTAGTCCCTGTGAATCAAATTTGAATATCACGTGTAAAGACACTGATTGTTTGTTGGATGGATTTCAAACACATTTGGTTTGGTGAAAAACTGTCATTTAGGAATTATTGTTTTAAGAATACTGGATATTGCTATGCCAATACAAACTTCTTCTTTTAAATCACAATGACCGAAAGACCGAAAATGATCTCCCTTGATTTCATCAGAAAATGGAAATATGGTTTATATAGCTCTGCTGTCTTATTGGTTTCTCAAATGATTATGTTTTTGTGTGTGTTTTTTTGTTGTCTTTTCCAGTGTTCAAGCTGCTGCACCCACCAGAATGCTCCACCGAAGGCAAGCTAGTCACGACGAAAAACCGTCAGACTGTCACGTTCACGTGTACAGGAATGAAACCGACCTTCCAAGTGTATTGGTCTTTGAGACGGACCCCTAACACGAGCGGCCAAACAAGAATCGGACAATGCACGTCTTGTAATGATGATGGCAGTAAATGTCCAGAGTGCACAATACGTAATGCATCTCCTACGCATTATACGATTGAACGTTCGGATAAAGGGAAGAAAATCACTTTGAAGTTTACTACTGACAGGAGGTACCATGAGGAGGCGGTTATAACCTGCTCCAGCTTCAACAATGAGTCCAAGGCTTCGTGTGGATTAAACGTTGTACAAGGTGAGTGTGTGTGTGTGTGTGTGTGTGTGTGTGTGTGTGTGTGTGTGTGTGTGTGTGTGTGTGTGTGTGTGTGTGTGTGTGTGCGCGTGTGTGTGTGCGCGCGCGTGCGTGCGTGTGCGTGTGTGTGTATGTGTGCGTGTGCGTGTGCGTGCGTGCGTGCGCGCGTGCATGCGCATGCCTTAGTAGGCTTAGTTATTACATTCTTACATAATTCTCACTTACACTGAGACACATCTACTCACAACTCAACCACACCAAAAACACACAATATAATTTTGTCTGAATCACTTTTAGTGGAAGGACGTTAAACTGAAGAACACACACACATTCTCATGCATCTTGTGTTCTGTGGCACCACATAAAGTTTGTGCATCTGATCTGATATCTCTCTCTCTCTCTCTCTCTCTCTCTCTCTCTCTCTCTAGCTGTTTAATAGTTGCTGATGAGTTGGTGAATATTGTGCTTCAATGTTTTGCATGAATTGATTGTTTAGTTTTTGCTAGTAATGCATATTTATTTTATGTATTTGTTTATTTATTTATTTATTTATTTATTTGTTTTTTATTTATTTATTTATGCATTATTGTATGTGTGCCTCTTTGCTGCATGGTTGTGTTTGGATTTTCAATGGATGTATGATTTTGTTAGAACTGTTATTTTGATTCATTGTGTTCCCCCTTCCCCACCCCTCCATATGATACGGGCAGAAAGGCCTATTCATTCAAACTTTTGACTTCGACTAGACTTCGACTTCTCTCTCTCTCTCTCTCTCTCTCTCTCTCTCTCTCTCTCTCTCTCTCTCTCTCTCTCTCTCTCTCTCTCTCTCTCTCTCTCTCTCTCTCTCTCTCTCTCTCTCTCTCTCTCTCTCTCTCTCTCTCTCTCTCTCTCTCTCTCTCTCTCTCTCTCTCTCAGGTGGTGATGGTGGTAGTAACAGTAATAGTAGTAGTAGTAATGTTAGTTGAAGAAGTAAATTGTAGTGAAAGGGGTGTTTTCCATTTATTTATTTGTTTGTTTGTTTATTCGGTTGGTTAGTTTTCTATTCTGTTTGTTTTTATTGCTGATGTTGATGCTCTGCCTACCATGTCGTTGCTATATTACTGTTAATGTTGTTTATTTCTGTTGGCGATGTTCCTGTGTCTCAATGTTCATTTATAGTATTAGTTATGTATTGCATGCTTAGAACCAAGGACAGAATGGAAGACTAGGCCCAGCCTAAATGCCTTCGCTATCCTTGTAAAATAAAGTTTTGTGAATTCTGAAGTAAAAGTGGGAAAGCCTTTTCCAGGTCTGATCATCTCTAAAACAATTCTCAGGGGTAATAATATGGAAATCTCTTGGCTGTATAGTCTATATCTAATTTACATTTCTCTCTCTCGTGTTAACTCTTCTCTCTGATTCATTTTAAGATGCATTCATTTACAGACCAGGACATTTTCCCAACTCTTTGTTAATTTTTGCGAAAGATTTCAAGTTCACACCATAGCAGGTGTTGCGAAAAAATTTTTACCCCTATCCTGGATGCTAATGACCGTACTGGACAATCAAGAAGTGACTCTGAATTGTTCAATGGTATAAATTGTATTTGTGGGTGTGTTGGGCGTGTGTGTGTGTCCATCCGGATAGTGTGTGTGTGTGTGTGTGTGTGTGTGTGTTATCGTGTGCGTGGCACCAGCTGCTGTTGGCCCTGTTTGAGAGGAATATCAAACACGTGTGTTGGCCCTGTGAGAGGAATATCAAACACGTGTGCGCTGTGTGTGTGTGGCACCAGCTGTGTGTGTTTGTGTGGCATCAGCTGCTGTTGGCGTGTGAGAGGAATATCAAACACGTGGCATCAGCTTTCACTTTGCTGTTGGCCCTGATTTGAGAGGAATATCAAACACGTGGCACCAGCTGTGTGTTGGCCCTGTGTATCAAACACGTGGCATGTGTGTGGCCCTGTGTGTATCAAACACGTGTGCTTTGTTTGCTGTTGTGTGTGTGTGGCGCGTGTGCGCGTAAGTGTGTGAGTGAGTAAGTAAGTGAGGGTGTTTTCTGTATGTGTCTATGTGAGCGTACATGGAAGTTCGTTTATTTATGTACGTGTGCTGTTGTGCTTGTATTTTATATTCACGCGTCTATGCCTTCGCTTTGCCTGTTACGTGTCCTTTCCTGGTTGCGATAAGTGTATTTCTAAAGCATTGTGGGCTCGCCTGAGTTAAAAGTGGGAAAGCCTTTTCCAGGTACCATGATCATGAGTCCGTCTAAAACAATTAACAGGGGCAATAATATGTAAATTAGAAGAAATTGTCAAAACGATTGGCTGTATAGTCTATATCTAATTTACATTTTACTACCCGTGTTAACTGTTCATAGTTTAAGATGCATTCATGATTACAGACCAGGACATTTTCCCAACTCTTTGTGTATGTGTTACGCCCAATCCGTGAAATTGCCTATTTCATGAAATGGGCAAAATGCTTTTCACCCAATTTGATGAAATGGACAATTTGTATATCACATGGCATTTTCATCCCCATTCACACAGGTGCTTTCATTTGCTGTTGGCCCTGATTTGAGAGATTGATTCAATGGTATCACACTTTTCTACATTGTATTTGAGAGGAATATCACCCCTATCCTGCCCCCTGAACTCCACCAGATGCTAAGCTTTGGGGCATGCCTGAGCCACATGTTGAATCAAACGTTTTATCAAATTAAGTCTGAATAAAATAATTTCACTTTGCTGTTGGCCCTGAAGAGGAATATCAAACACGTCATCTACAGATGAGATTTCTCATTCGTTTGAACCAATTCTTGATCACTTTGTGTGCTAATGAACGAAAACTATTTTTCATTCCCTATTGCGAGGAATTCAAACTCAATTGCAAGTTATAAATTCAAACACGGGCATCATTTCACGATTTGACTATCAAACACGGGCAAACTTTGCATTTATCAAACACGCCCAGCTTTCACTTATCATAAAATGGGCACCATTTCACTTTGCTGGATTGGGCAAACACGTAACATTTGCTGTTGGCCCTGATTTGAGAGGAATATCAAACACGTGTGTTGGCCCTGATTTGAGAGGAATATCTCTAGTCACTGTCGTGTCCATCAAACGGATAGCAGAGGAGGCAGCAGCTGCTATTGGCCCTGGAGAGGCTGGCACCAGCTTTCACTTTGTGTTGGCCCTGATTTGAGAGGAATATCAAACACGTGGCCCAGCTTGCCCCTGAGGGTACAAACCCCCTTTCACTTTGCTGTTGGCCCTGACTCTCGCCCTGCCAGAAGGTGCGCAAAGGCCAACTAAAGTCATCGTGTTGGCCCTGATCGAGAGGAAT
Organism: Phymorhynchus buccinoides; assembly: GCA_017654935.2. Classification (NCBI taxonomy): domain Eukaryota; kingdom Metazoa; phylum Mollusca; class Gastropoda; order Neogastropoda; family Raphitomidae; genus Phymorhynchus; species Phymorhynchus buccinoides. Next base: position 19,277,684 of record CM065713.1, read on the forward strand.
ATCAAACACGTGGCAAGCTTTCACTTTGCTGTTGGCCCTGATTTGAGAGGAATATCAAACACGTGGCATTTCACTTTGCTGTTGGCCCTGATTTGAGAGGAATATCAAACACGTGGCACCAGCTTTCACTTTGCTGTTGGCCCTGATTTGAGAGGAATATCAAACACGTGGCATCAGCAGCTGTTGGCCCTGATTTGAGAGGAATATCAAACACGTGGCATTTTCACTTTGCTGTTGGCCCTGATTTGAGAGGAATATCAAACACGTGGCACCAGCTTTCACTTTGCTGTTGGCCCTGATTTGAGAGGAATATCAAACACGTGGCATCAGCTTTCACTTTGCTGTTGGCCCTGATTTGAGAGGAATATCAAACACGTGGCACCAGCTTTCACTTTGCTGTTGGCCCTGATTTGAGAGGAATATCAAACACGTGGCACCAGCTTTCACTTTGCTGTTGGCCCTGATTTGAGAGGAATATCAAACACGTGGCACCAGCTTTCACTTTGCTGTTGGCCCTGATTTGAGAGGAATATCAAACACGTGGCATCAGCTTTCACTTTGCTGTTGGCCCTGATTTGAGAGGAATATCAAACACGTGGCATCAGCTTTCACTTTGCTGTTGGCCCTGATTTGAGAGGAATATCAAACACGTGGCACCAGCTTTCACTTTGCTGTTGGCCCTGATTTGAGAGGAATATCAAACACGTGGCACCAGCTTTCACTTTGCTGTTGGCCCTGATTTGAGAGGAATATCAAACACGTGGCATCAGCTTTCACTTTGCTGTTGGCCCTGATTTGAGAGGAATATCAAACACGTGGCACCAGCTTTCACTTTGCTGTTGGCCCTGATTTGAGAGGAATATCAAACACGTGGCACCAGCTTTCACTTTGCTGTTGGCCCTGATTTGAGAGGAATATCAAACACGTGGCACCAGCTTTCACTTTGCTGTTGGCCCTGATTTGAGAGGAATATCAAACACGTGGCACCAGCTTTCACTTTGCTGTTGGCCCTGATTTGAGAGGAATATCAAACACGTGGCACCAGCTTTCACTTTGCTGTTGGCCCTGATTTGAGAGGAATATCAAACACGTGGCAACAGCTTTCACTTTGCTGTTGGCCCTGATTTGAGAGGAATATCAAACACGTGGCACCAGCTTTCACTTTGCTGTTGGCCCTGATTTGAGAGGAATATCAAACACGTGGCACCAGCTTTCACTTTGCTGTTGGCCCTGATTTGAGAGGAATATCAAACACGTGGCACCAGCTTTCACTTTGCTGTTGGCCCTGATTTGAGAGGAATATCAAACACGTGGCATCAGCTTTCACTTTGCTGTTGGCCCTGATTTGAGAGGAATATCAAACACGTGGCACCAGCTTTCACTTTGCTGTTGGCCCTGATTTGAGAGGAATATCAAACACGTGGCACCAGCTTTCACTTTGCTGTTGGCCCTGATTTGAGAGGAATATCAAACACGTGGCACCAGCTTTCACTTTGCTGTTGGCCCTGATTTGAGAGGAATATCAAACACGTGGCACCAGCTTTCACTTTGCTGTTGGCCCTGATTTGAGAGGAATATCAAACACGTGGCACCAGCTTTCACTTTGCTGTTGGCCCTGATTTGAGAGGAATATCAAACACGTGGCACCAGCTTTCACTTTGCTGTTGGCCCTGATTTGAGAGGAATATCAAACACGTGGCACCAGCTTTCACTTTGCTGTTGGCCCTGATTTGAGAGGAATATCAAACACGTGGCATCAGCTTTCACTTTGCTGTTGGCCCTGATTTGAGAGGAATATCAAACACGTGGCACCAGCTTTCACTTTGCTGTTGGCCCTGATTTGAGAGGAATATCAAACACGTGGCATCAGCTTTCACTTTGCTGTTGGCCCTGATTTGAGAGGAATATCAAACACGTGGCATCAGCTTTCACTTTGCTGTTGGCCCTGATTTGAGAGGAATATCAAACACGTGGCACCAGCTTTCACTTTGCTGTTGGCCCTGATTTGAGAGGAATATCAAACACGTGGCACCAGATCACAATAGGTACAGCATGCGGCCGTTATTGGCATGACTTTTATCATCCGTTGACAGTCGTACAGTCAAATGTGCTTCATTAAAGGGCATAGGCAGGACCATGCTCCTGTTGGTGAAACATCGTTTCAAGTCGTTTATCAGCACAAACAGCATTATGTTTATCATTGCATTTTAAAGAAAACGGGTTTCCGACTTACCTTGACTATACCTTTTTTTAAATTTTATCTCCAAGTGCTCTTGGGCCGCGATCGAACTGATTTTTGATTTGAGGCAGGGCTTCCGAAACCGCCTAGATTTGGCCTGTTTTCACAGGAGAGTGAAACGTGATTCAAATTCACTTTGATGTGTATCGCCTCTGACGTCAACAAGTATAGTGTCATGATGCGTCTAAAGCGACTAAGAAACTACTTCGAATTTATTTGGGCTTCGAATTTATGTTGTCTTCTGCAGCCAAGTTTATGTAGATGGGGGTCTTGCAGCGGAAATTAATTAAAAGGTACAGTTTGACACATATGTCTGCAGTTCATGCACTTGACAGCAACTCATTGACATCGGCATCACGCGATTGTACTTCCTTCACATTCAGGGCCTAGAACGTCATTTTCCTGTTTAGACTCAGTTCAAAGTCTACAGCAGACCATTTTTTCCCCATTTCTGAGCATCGTTCTATTTCAAAAACTAAACACTAATCCCCAAAATTCGCCTTTTTTTCGTGTCCGTCTAAACAACACAGTCAAATTTCGGCGTGTCTAAAACACGTTTACATTTACATTCATGCTCCCTTTAATGGACAATCAAGGTACTGCTTAGTCTCAAAGCTAATCCCAAAACTTCGCCTTTATACTTCGTTTATAGCATTTTTTTGTGTTCGTCTATACAACACAGTCAAATTTCGGTGTGTCTAAACACGTTTACATTTCCATTTATGTACCCTTTAATGGAAAATCAAGGTACTGCTCTTATAGACAAAAACGACTATGACTGTTGAGCTGGAGGGGTGTGTGTGTGGGGGGGTGGGTGGGTGGGGGGGGGGGTATTTACACTGCTCGTCGTGCTGCAGTCAAAGGGATCAGTTTGCCTGTAGGGGACCTTCCTCAAGTCATAGGGCATAAGTCATATCCCCCGTGGGGATACCGGGGGGTCTGCCGTACAAATAGTTCCCCCACCTTCTGGAAGTTCTGTGCAGGTAGTTTCCTCTAATCTGCCACTCTCTTTGACTCTTGCTTTTTCCCTTTGCTTTCTGTCACCTGCTATCTTTCTGACTTATTGGCCCCATTCTCCTGCCTTAAAAAAAAATTCTCTTTTGAGCTCCTCCGAAATCGGAATGTGTTGACTGTACGAAGTGGGGAGTGAAAACTGAAAACCAGACACATACGTACCTTACCCATTATGGCCATATGGCCTGGGCAGGCAGAAGAAGAAGACGAAGAAGTCATAAGTCATAACAAATGTTATTGTCCATTCGCATTGCACAACGCACATGGACAATTGTCTTCCAGCGTGTAAAATAAGATAAAATACACCAAAACTGAAATTAAAATATTAATCTAAAAGCATGAAACGGAAAATGTACATTTAAGCAAATATGTAATTTTTTTTAAATGCCCCTAGCTATATTTCTGACATGCTTTCTGTCTATACTCCATCAAGGCAATTGCGGTCATCTTCGGATTCGAAAATTCTCTGTGTTCCTATTACACGAACAAAAATGTTTGGTGAGCGCTCCTTTTCCTTTTCGGCCCCATCAGTTTGGAACTCCTTACCACGCGAAAATCGCCTTATCGAGTCCTTGCAATGCTTCGAATCAGCTCTCAAGACCCACCTATTCAAAATACATCACGATCTTTAGGCCACATTACTTCTCGACTCTATTCTGCCCCCCTCCTATTAGATTAGTTTCACTGTGTGTTGACTGCAATGTCTACGTCAGCTTTGTTGCGAGAGCCAGACAGAGAGAGAGAGAGAGAGAGAGAGAGAGAGAGAGAGAGAGAGAGAGAGAGAGAGAGAGAGAGAGAGAGAGAGAGAGAGAGAGAGAGAGAGAGAGAGAGAGAGAGAGAGAGAGTGTGTGTGTTGATGCTTTATTGAACTGATTGTATTTTGTATTGTGTTCTTGGGTGGGGTGAGTGGTGGTGATGGTAACGGTGTGTGTGTGTGTGTGTGTGTGTGTGTGTGTGTGTGTGTGTGTGTGTGCGTGCGTGTGCGTGTGCGCGTGCGTGTGTGCGTGCGCGAGTGAGTGTGTGTGTGTGTGTACGTGCGTGCCTGCGTGGGTGGGGGTGGTGTGTGTATGTGTATGCCTATTAGCATGCGTGTGAGCGATTATTTGTTTTGTTGTTGAATTTCGTGCTTTTAATTTTGTTGTTGTTAAGCGCATAGAGCTCCACATTTGGTGGAGGAGTGCGCTATATAAATGATTCACTATTATTATTATTATTATTATTATTACTCTGACACCACCCCCAATCAGCCCACACATACAGTGTAGTTCTAATCAACATCAACATGCCATTATTGTATGTAACTGTGACACCACCCCCAATCAACCCACACATACAGTGTAGAATCAACATCAACATGCCATTATTGTATGTACCTCTGACACCACCCCCAATCAACCCACACATACAGTGTAGTTCTAATCAACATCAACATGCCATTATTGTATGTAACTCTGACACCACCCCCAATCAACACACACATACAGTGTAGTTCTAATCAACATCAACATGCCATTATTGTATGTAACTCTGACACCACCCCCAATCAACCCACACATACAGTGTAGAATCAACATCAACATGCCATTATTGTATGTAACTCTGACACCACCCCCAATCAACACACACATACATTGTTGAGTCAACATCAACATGCCATTATTGTATGTAACTCTGACACCACCCCCAATCACCCCACACATACAGTGTAGAATCAACATCAACATGCTATTATTGTATGTAACTCTGACACCACCCCCAATCAACACACACATACAGTGTAGAATCAACATCAACATGCCATTATTGTATGTAACTCTGACACCACCCCCAATCAACCCACACATACAGTGTTGAGTCAACATCAACATGCTATTATTGTATGTAACTCTGACACCACCCCCAATCAACACACACATACAGTGTTGAGTCAACATCAACATGCTATTATTGTATGTAACTGATCCCAGCAGACATCGGGGAAACCATCACATCCAATGGTCTCCGCTTCCTTGCTCACTCATGCAACCCACCACCACTTCCGCCTTCATTTTTGTTCATAACTTTCTGTCTTTTCTATTTTTGTATATATTAATTTCCTTTCTTTTCTTTTTGTTAGTCCGTCACCAAGACGGACTATTGCGATGGGCTGGTTTGTATTTTTTTTTTTCTTTTCTTTTTTCCTTTCCTGTCTGTCCCAAGGATATCTCCCGAACCGCTTGACCGAATCGCGTCAAATTTTGTGTGAAGGTGTGCCTCCTGAATAGGAAGAGATCGGCGTAAACCATGTTGCCGTCGTGACCTTGACCTTGACGTACGACCTTGAAAACCGAAAATCTATTTTTAGCCATATCTCGGGCACCGATCAACATAGGATGTTGAAACTTGGTATGAAGGTGGTTTGGCTTATGCCCGTTCTGATGATGGCATACCGATCAAGGTCAAGGTCAAGGTCAAAAAGATCGCTGGAGCCTGAAAATCGGAGGGTCATTTTTTTCTCCTTCTGTCTGTCCCAAGGATATCTTTCGAACGGGTTGACAGAATCACATCAAATTGTGTGTGCTGGTGTGTCACCATGAGAGGAAGGCATCCGCGCAAACCATTTTGCCGTCGTGACCTTGACCTTGGCGTACGACCTTGAAAACCGAAAATCTTCCAGGGGCCATAACTCCCACACCGTTAGTGTTAGAGTCTTCAAATTTGGCATGAAGGTACTTTGGCTTATGCCCGTTCTGATGGTGGCATACCGATCAAGGTCAAGGTCACGGTCCGGGAGATCAGTAGGCCTTGAAAGTGGTAGGGGTCTACACATTGGGTTTTAAGCCATATTTTCCACATTGGTACTTGACAGAAGCGCTTCAGATTGTGTGTGGTACTGTATTCCCTAGAGAAGAAAACATCCGAGCATAAATTATCACCATGCTGACCTTGACCTTGAAGTGTGACCTTGAAATCGAAATTTCCTTCTTTGCGCTATATGTTTCTTCTTCAAGCTGTATCTCGTGAACTAGAAGACAGAATCCCTTCCAATTTTGTGTCAGGATGTGACACTCTACGGGGTGTCGCAAGTGTGTGGCATTGCTGGTGACGGACATGTCTGCCGCACGGCGACGCCCTTGTTTGTTCTGTCTTCCTTGTTTTAGGCAGTCATTTTTTCCTCTCTCTCTCTCTCTCTCTCTCTCTCTCTCTCTCTCTCTCTCTCTCTCTCTCTCTCTCTCTCTCTCTCTCTCTCTCTCTCTCTCTCTCTCTCTCTCTCTCTCTCTCTCTCTCTCTCTCTCTCTCTCTCTCTCTCTCTCTCTCTCTCTCTCTCTCTCTCTCTCTCTCTCTCTCTCTCCCTCTCTCTCTCTCTCTCTCTCTCTCTCTCTCTCTGTATGACTAACTAAGATTCTACAGTGTATGTGTGGGTTGATTATGGTGAGATTGTGTCCATTCCAGTCATTCTACAGTGCCTTTCTGGGTTGATTCTCCCCCGCAGACTTCCACCTTGTCGTGGTGGGGGAGATTTAAACTAAGAGTAGCCCCTCATCCCCATTTTTCATTCTCTCCATCCTCATTTACAATTTATGACATGCCATTTTTAAATTTATTATTGTTCACTGGCTTTCAAGCGTGAGACCTTACGCACTTCAGTGGGCACGTCACATGTTGCCCATATTTAGGCCTATGGCTCCCCCCCCCCCCCACCTGCGTGCGCACCTCGACCCTTCCAACGGAAGTGTCGCCATCTTAGTCCTTATTTGTGTGTAAACAAAGTGAAAATGTTATCTAAATGTGTAAAGAAAACATCCAGATGTTATAAATACAGTTTAGATAAGTTTCGAATTGGAACAGCCAAATACGCAGCATCGATCTGGCATTTTTCAAACAAAGTTACTGACTAAGATGGCAGTCTCCCATAATATGGCGCTCCTTGTGGCCGGATATGACGACACGTGGGTACAAGCCATATGGCCTTTTTTATATATTTGATTTTTACTAGGATGTGTTTGTTATCCTTTGTTACTGTCTTTTTTTAACCTGGATCCGATAAGTAGAGTAGAGTGGCTCAACGTTAACAGCACTGTGCGAAATGATGAGCTATAGGATACAATGATGAAGATGCCATGTCGTGAACTGTACTGGTGTTTTGTTGTTGTTGTTTTCAGGTCTTTGGACGTTGTTAAGAATCATTGATGTGCGTTTTGTTATACGTGGGCGAACTTTAGGCGGTGACAGTCCTGAGATAACCATAGCTGTTGATGGGACTATAACAGACTAACTAACTATCTGGGTTGATTACACAGTGGACGCTTTGATCCTTCATGATCTTTTTGGTTCATTTACATACAGTATATAACAGGTTATGTTGATGATAAATATAATGTGTACATGTTAATTACAATGCTTAGGTGTTAGATGTTAAACCGAATGTAGAGCTGTTAAATACAATGCATAGAAGTTAAACACACTGCATAGAAGTTAAACACAATGCATAGATGTTAAACACATTGTATAGATGTTAAACACAATGCATAGATGTTAAACACATTGTATAGATGTTAAACACATTGTATAGATGTTAAACACATTGTATAGATGTTAAACACAATGCATAGATGTTAAACACACTGCATAGATGTTAAACACATTGTATAGATGTTAAACACATTGTATAGATGTTAAACACATTGTATAGATGTTAAACACATTGTATAGATGTTAAACACAATGCATAGATGTTAAACACAATGCATAGATGTTAAACACATTGTATAGATGTTAAACACATTGTATAGATGTTAAACACATTGTATAGATGTTAAACACATTGTATAGATGTTAAACACATTGTATAGATGTTAAACACATTGTATAGATGTTAAACACAATGCATAGATGTTAAACACATTGTATAGATGTTAAACACATTGTATAGATGTTAAACACATTGTATAGATGTTAAACACATTGTATAGATGTTAAACACAATGCATAGAAGCTAAACGCAATGTACAGAAGTTAAACACATTGTATAGATGTTAAACACAATGCATAGATGTTAAACACATTGTATAGATGTTAAACACAATGCATAGATGTTAAACACATTGCATAGATGTTAAACACAATGCATAGATGTTAAACACAATGCATAGATGTTAAACACATTGTATAGATGTTAAACACATTGTATAGATGTTAAACACAATGCATAGATGTTAAACACATTGTATAGATGTTAAACACAATGCATAGATGTTAAACACATTGTATAGATGTTAAACACAATGCATAGAAGCTAAACGCATTGTACAGAAGTTAAACACAAAGCACAAATGTTAAACACATTGTATAGATGTTAAACACATTGTATAGATGTTAAACACATTGTATAGATGTTAAACACATTGTATAGATGTTAAACACATTGTATAGATGTTAAACACAATGCATAGAAGCTAAACGCAATGTACAGAAGTTAAACACATTGTATAGATGTTAAACACAATGCATAGAAGCTAAACGCAATGTACAGAAGTTAAACACAATGCATAGATATTAAACACAATGCATAGACCTATGTTAAACACAATGTATAGAAGTTAAGCACAATGTATAGAGTTAAACACAATGCATAGATGTTAAACACAATTTATAGAAGTTAAACACAATGCATAGAAATTGAACACAATGCATAGAAGTTAAGCACAATGCATAGATGTTAAACACATTGTATAGAAGTTGAACACAATGCATAGAAGTTAAGCACAATGCATAGATGCGACATGATTTGATTTGATTGCGTACGCTGAGGATGTGCTGATTCTAGTCATTCTACAGTGCCTTTCTGGGTTGATTCCCTGACAGGGATGACGTATCAACACAATATATACTGGGCCTGGATGAAGGTCGATGCTTCCAGCAATTGGAAAATAATAGGAGACTGTGCAGCTTGCCCCAGTCTCCCTTGCCCCAATTGTGTCAAGGTGCAACCGGGGCAAACCATCAATAATAATTACAGTCTCTCGCGTGCCCCTGCGTCCAGCACCTTGACGTTCAAGGCTCGCTACGCCGTCCACGAGAGCGTCAAATTTATGTGCTCGAGCGCCAATAACGATACATCAACATGGTGTGTGCTGAAGGTGGCTCAAAGTAAGTAAGTGTGCGTGTGTGTGTGTGTGTGTGTGCGTGTGTGTGTGTGTGTGTGCGGGCGTGTGTGTGTGTGTGTGTGTGTGTGTGTGTGTGTGTGTGTGTGTGTGTGCGTGCGTGCGTGCGTGTGCGTGTGCGTGCGTGTGCATGCGTGCGTGTGCGTGCGTGCGTGCGTGCGTGCGTGCGTGCGTGCGTGCGTGCGTGCGTGCGTGCGTGCGTGCGTGCGTGCGTGCGTGCGTGCGTGCGTGCGCGTGTGTGTGTGTGTGTTTGTTTGTATGCGTCATGTATGCATGTGTGTGTATCATCTAACAAAGCAGATATAATCTAACAAAGCATATATCATCTGACAAAGCAGATATAATCTAACAAAGCAGATATCATTTGACAAAGCAGAAAGCATCTAACAAAGCAGATATCATCTAACAAAGCAGATATTATCTAACAAAGCAGATATCATCTGACAAAGCAAATATCATATAGCAAAGCAGATATCATCTAACAAATCGGATATCATCTAAC
>CM065713.1:19292581-19297581 GCA_017654935.2 Phymorhynchus buccinoides
ATCAATGACGTCGCATCAGCTTTCTTCTATTTTTATTTTTTTTATTATGGAAGTAACGTGGCTTTGACACTGTGTCCTTGATGAAGAATGAATGAAAAATGGTGCTTTACGTCCTCTCGGTCTAGAGCAGACACATATGGGACATGTGTAGATACAAAGATGGTGGGAACGATACTGGAGGCAATACCCGGAGGCAGTGCAACACCAGTAAAGTCCCGATTTTTTTTAACAATACAGATAGGTGTAGCAGTAACCACGCCTCGGTTAAACCTCATCGGCCACAGTGTATTGATCTGCTATGTCCTTGATGCGTTCGGGTCAACGTCAACGCGATCGGTGTGGGATTCAGTATGGACGTGGTGGCGTCCTCAGGGGAGGACCTCACTCACGCTGGCTCCACGACTAAGACATTTATGTCAAGGTGGTGTCCTGCGTATGTTAACTCAGAACAGGCTCCACTGAACTCCACCGAGGTGACTCGCCAGCAGTACAGTGTCTCCTCGGTTGGTTGCCTCCCGATGGCCTAACATAGATTCGCTCCCCTTGGACTGCTGGTTTCGGATTCTGCGACCTGACAAGCCAGGGTGTGGCTGCGAGTTGGGACTGAGTGGCGTGGGAGCAACGCCACTGAACGGCCCGGAAGTTGGGACAGAAGAAGAATGTCTTAGTAGTAATAATAATAATAACACATACATATATTTAGCGTCATTGTTTGAATAAATTAAACTCAAGGCGTATTCACTGACTCACACACAGACACATTGTCCCACAATAGTTCAACCTTCTGTCTTATTTATTCTTTAACCCTTTCACCGTTAATGTCACATGTTTGCACGACAATGATTTAACACTCATGTCATTAAAACTCTTGCAATCATTCAATAATATTGTGTCCGTAAATTTGGGCAGTAAGGATTGACCCTATGCTAAATGTGTCACAGATAAATCCCACAATACTACAGACGAGATATTTTCTGTAGCCAAGTAAGTTTAATAGAATTGTTTGGCTCAAAGATGGCTGGCGGTGAAAGGGTTAATGAACGTTGTATTTCTTCTGTTCTTTTGTCAAAACTCTAAGAAACAAACGTTTGTTGTATGTTCCAGTGACGTTGCAGTCTGTTTCAGGGTGTTTTTGTTTGTGGCTCAAGCCACAAACCTATAACTCACTTTGTCGGTCGGTCGGTCTGTCGGTCCAAAATTGTCGCACTTCAAATCGAGGCTACACTTCTGGCCGCTCTAAAATGATGCATTTTAAAAGCGTACAAAATAATAAACATACGTAATACAGACACTACAACAGACACGACGAGTATGCGGTGCTTCTTTTGATGAGTATAAGTAGGATACATAGTTTTAAATGTTTTCCAAAAGATATAAAAAGTTACGAAATGGTGCAGAGATAACATTCTGGTTTACAGATTAAAATTATTGAAAAGCCAGGGGAGGTAACTCATGATTGGAATGCAACAAACTATTGCGATTTCGCGCTTGTTTTCTTTTAAACTCGAAGAGTTTGGGGCAACCGTTTCTTGTAAATAAACATACAATGTTGTTTCCTGTTCTTTCTTTCTTTCTTGTATAGCTTGGTCGTTCGGATCCCCTCCGCCTAAACCCGTCACCGATGGAAACTGGGGCCAGACGGTTGCTACCTGCCACCCCTGTACATTATCATCGACTTGTCCCAAACACTGCAGTCTCGGGCCCGCTACTGATGCAGACGAAGACTTCGATGTTCGTAGGACAAGCTCGAACAGCACGTTGACTGTGTTGCGCAACGCACGTGCGCTGGTTGGCAAGACGGTCACGTGTCGACACACCAACCCGCAGATTCTGGCCACGTGCTTAGTTCGTCGTGTTGTGCGTAAGTTGCAATGTGTGTGTGTTCGCTTGTTCGCTTATTTGGTGGGAGGTGGGGATGGGATGGGGTATTTGGTGGGAGGTGGGGATGGGATGGGGTATTGGGTGGGGGTGGGTGAGTGATGATATATCCCATTACATTTTTGTTTCATAGCTATCGAATTCTCACACTACTAAAAAAAAATTGTATACGGCTAAAGCCGGCGACAGACTATGTGACTGCCTCATGTGACTCGATCAGGTCGTGACGTTTCACCTCATTTGCATACCACCCTGCTCGATCAGTCTGACTCAGTCGGGCCCAGTCAGGTGACAGGGTCGAATAGGGCGGGTTCTAAATTTCACTGATCGAGTCTGATCGAGTCAGATGGCTTGTGACCTCTTCTGTGCGGGAAACAAAATTTGATCTACGTCACGACCTGATCGAGTCATATGAGGCAGTCGCATAGTCTGTCGCCCGCTTAAGAAAGAAGTCTGCATTTTTGTACTGGCCATATCTTTTAGTTTGGCACTTATGGTCCCCAGATTTGGCATGCTGGTGTATTAGCCTAAGGTGATATGGCATCTAGGGTGACTTTTACTCTCTTGACCTTAACCTTGACCTTTGACCTTGAACATCATCAATTATTTGTCATAGCCATATCTTTTATATTCTAGCAGACGTAGTGCCAAATTTGGCAGGCAGACAGAATAGCTTAAGATCCTAAAGAGTGCTAAGTATTTCTCACCTCGGAGACCATGATAATCTTGACCTTTGACCTTGAATTTGTATCTGTCAAATACCACACGAAGCGCTGCACAGTTCCGCTTAAAATGTTGTAGGATGGTATATATCACATCAAGCTGTTGAGTCCAGTATAGAAACTTTACCCTTTTTTTTTAACCATTTGGCATTTATATCTATCTCTGACATTTATATCTATCTCTGACATTTAGATCTATCTCTGACATTTAGATCTATCTCTGATATTTAGATATATCTCCGGCATTTAGACGTATCTCTGACATTTAGATATATCTCCGGCATTTAGACGTATCTCTGACATTTAGATATATCTCCGGCATTTAGACGTATCTCTGACATTTAGATATATCTCTGGCATTTAGACGTATCTCTGACATTTAGATATATCTCCGGCATTTAGACGTATCTCTGACATTTAGATATATCTCGGCATTTAGATCTATCTCTGACATTTAGATATATCTCCGGCATTTAGACGTATCTCTGACATTTAGATCTATCTCTGACATTTAGATCTATCTCTGACATTTAGATATATCTCCGGCATTTAGACGTATCTCCAAAACGCAGCGAGTGAGCCTTGAAAGCTTTGCCTCTTGTTTTCCTTTTTTTTTTTTTCACTCTGCCATTCTGACCCCCATATATTTCCATACCCCTTCCTTTTTCATCAATATCATGTAATGTGTAAAGACATAATAAAACAAACAAAAACGACAACACTCTCTCTCTCTCTCTCTCTCTCTCTCTATTTCTCTCTCTCTCTCTCTCTCTCTCTCTCTCTCTCTCTCTCTCTCTCTCTCTCTCTCTCTCTCTCTCTCTCTCTCTCTCTCTCTCTCTCTCTCTCTCTCTCTCTCTCTCTCTCTCTCTCTCTCTCTCTCTCTCTCTCTCTCTCCGCTTTTTTTTGTTCTGGCCTTCAGACAAAGGTCAACTAGGTCAGCCTAACGTGACCTTGCACGCCAACTGGAGCGTGACGGGTCATGTGACCTACAGCCGGGCATTTTCCTCGGACGGTCTCGTGAACTGCCGCTGGTTCTGGAGTTATGACAACGACCAGGTCAGTAGATCAGACCATGGACACTACATTAAGAATAGCATCCATGATCAGACACAGATACTGAGGTCATTGCGGATTTCATTCTCTTTTTTATCATTTGCTTTCTTTCTTTGTGTTGTGTTGTTTGTTTGTTTGTTTGTTTGTGATCTAGGGGAAGACGGGGTAAAAAGCGCATGGGCGGGTAAGAAGCCCACCCCAATTATTTCATGAAATGAAGCAAATTTCAGTCTCATTTTGCCCATGAGACGAGTGTTAATGTCTAGCATTCGTCTCATGGGCAAATTTGACTGAAATTTTCTTTATTTCATGAGATAATTGGGGTGGGCTTCTTACCCGCCCATGCGCTTTTTACCCCGTCTTCCCCTATAGGTCACGTGATTATCTAGAAACGAAGTGATTAACTGGCTTTAACCCTTTCACTGACAAACTCGCCTTTTGGCACCACGTGAGTCATTTATGCACATGACACTGAAGCGCGTCAATGCGTGTCGGCTGTGTCGTTTCGCCCACACCGAGTGTCTCGCTTCGCCCACCGCATCCCTGGTATTTGCCGACACATAATGTGGTTCACTGGTTAGTTCGCCCACACCGAGTGTCTCGCTTCGCCCACCGCATCCCTAGTATTTGCCGACACATAATGTGGTTCACTGGTTAGTTCGCCCACACCGAGTGTCTCGCTTCGCCCACCGCATCCCTAGTATTTGCCGACACATAATGTGGTTCACTGGTTAGTTCGCCCACACCGAGTGTCTCGCTTCGCCCACCGCATCCCTAGTATTTGCCGACGCATGATGTGGTTCACTGGTTAGTTCGCCCACACCGAGTGTCTCGCTTCGCCCACCGCATCCCTAGTATTTGCCGACACATAATGTGGTTCACTGGTTAGTTCGCCCACACCGAGTGTCTCGCTTCGCCCACCGCATCCCTAGTATTTGCCGACGCATGATGTGGTTCACTGGTTAGTTCGCCCACACCGAGTGTCTCGCTTCGCCCACCGCATCCCTAGTATTTGCCGACACATGATGTGGTTCACTGGTTAGTTCGCCCACACCGAGTGTCTCGTTTCGCCCACCGCATCCCTAGTATTTGCCGACACATAATGTGGTTCACTGGTTAGTTCGCCCACACCGAGTGTCTCGTTTCGCCCACCGCATCCCTAGTATTTGCCGACACATAATGTGGTTCACTGGTTAGTTCGCCCACACCGAGTGTCTCGTTTTGCCCACCGCATCCCTAGTATTTGCCGACACATAATGTGGTTCACTGGTTAGTTCGCCCACACCGAGTGTCTCGTTTCGCCCACCGCATCCCTAGTATTTGCCAGCACATAATGTGGTCACAAGT
>CM065713.1:19302581-19312581 GCA_017654935.2 Phymorhynchus buccinoides
CTTCCTTCCTTCCTTTCATTTTTTCCACCGTTCTTATCGTCCTTCGTTCGTTCCTTTCCTCTGTCTTCCCTACTTCGTTGTTGCCCTACTTCCTTTCTTCATCCCTTCTTTCCTGTCATTCTTCATTCCTTCCTTCCTTCCTTCCTTTCCTCTGTCTTCCCTACTTCGTTGTTGCCCTACTTCCTTTCTTCATTCCTTCTTTCCTGTCATTCTTCATTCCTTCATTCCTTCCTTTCCTCTGTCTTCCCTACTTCGTTGTTGCCCTACTTCCTTTCTTCATTCCTTCTTTCCTGTCATTCTTCATTCCTTCATTCCTTCCTTTCCTCTGTCTTCCCTACTTCGTTGTTGCCCTACTTCCTTTCTTCATCCCTTCTTTCCTGTCATTCTTCATTCCTTCTTTCCTTCCTTCCTTTCCTCTGTCTTCCCTACTTCGTTGTTGCCCTACTTCCTTTCTTCATCCCTTCTTTCCTGTCATTCTTCATTCCTTCATTCCTTCCTTTCCTCTGTCTTCCCTACTTCGTTGTTGCCCTACTTCCTTTCTTCATTCCTTCTTTCCTGTCATTCTTCATTCCTTCATTCCTTCCTTTCCTCTGTCTTCCCTACTTCGTTGTTGCCCTACTTCCTTTCTTCATCCCTTCTTTCCTGTCATTCTTCATTCCTTCATTCCTTCCTTTCCTCTGTCTTCCCTACTTCGTTGTTGCCCTACTTCCTTTCTTCATTCCTTCTTTCCTGTCATTCTTTATTCCTTCATTCCTTCCTTCCTTTCCTCTGTCTTCCCTACTTCGTTGTTGCCCTACTTCCTTTCTTCATTCCTTCTTTCCTGTCATTCTTCATTCCTTCCTTCCTTCCTTCCTTTCCTCTGTCTTCCCTACTTCGTTGTTGCCCTACTTCCTTTCTTCATCCCTTCTTTCCTGTCATTCTTCATTCCTTCTTTCCTTCCTTCCTTTCCTCTGTCTTCCCTACTTCGTTGTTGCCCTACTTCCTTTCTTCATCCCTTCTTTCCTGTCATTCTTCATTCCTTCCTTCCTTCCTTTCCTCTGTCTTCCCTACTTCGTTGTTGCCCTACTTCCTTTCTTCATTCCTTCTTTCCTGTCATTCTTCCTTCCTTCATTCATTCCTTCCTTTCCTCTGTCTTCCCTACTTCGTTGTTGCCCTACTTCCTTTCTTCATTCCTTCTTTCCTGTCATTCTTCATTCCTTCATTCCTTCCTTTCCTCTGTCTTCCCTACTTCGTTGTTGCCCTACTTCCTTTCTTCATCCCTTCTTTCCTGTCATTCTTCATTCCTTCATTCCTTCCTTTCCTCTGTCTTCCCTACTTCGTTGTTGCCCTACTTCCTTTCTTCATTCCTTCTTTCCTGTCATTCTTCATTCCTTCATTCCTTCCTTTCCTCTGTCTTCCCTACTTCGTTGTTGCCCTACTTCCTTTCTTCATCCCTTCTTTCCTGTCATTCTTCATTCCTTCATTCCTTCCTTTCCTCTGTCTTCCCTACTTCGTTGTTGCCCTACTTCCTTTCTTCATCCCTTCTTTCCTGTCATTCTTCATTCCTTCATTCCTTCCTTTCCTCTGTCTTCCCTACTTCGTTGTTGCCCTACTTCCTTTCTTCATCCCTTCTTTCCTGTCATTCTTCATTCCTTCTTTCCTTCCTTTCCTCTGTCTTCCCTACTTCGTTGTTGCCCTACTTCCTTTCTTCATTCCTTCTTTCCTGTCATTCTTCATTCCTTCATTCCTTCCTTTCCTCTGTCTTCCCTACTTCGTTGTTGCCCTACTTCCTTTCTTCATCCCTTCTTTCCTGTCATTCTTCATTCCTTCATTCCTTCCTTTCCTCTGTCTTCCCTACTTCGTTGTTGCCCTACTTCCTTTCTTCATTCCTTCTTTCCTGTCATTCTTCATTCCTTCCTTCCTTCCTTTCCTCTGTCTTCCCTACTTCGTTGTTGCCCTACTTCCTTTCTTCATTCCTTCTTTCCTGTCATTCTTCATTCCTTCCTTCATTCCTTCCTTTCCTCTGTCTTCCCTACTTCGTTGTTGCCCTACTTCCTTTCTTCATTCCTTCTTTCCTGTCATTCTTCATTCCTTCATTCCTTCCTTTCCTCTGTCTTCCCTACTTCGTTGTTGCCCTACTTCCTTTCTTCATCCCTTCTTTCCTGTCATTCTTCATTCCTTCATTCCTTCCTTTCCTCTGTCTTCCCTACTTCGTTGTTGCCCTACTTCCTTTCTTCATTCCTTCTTTCCTGTCATTCTTCATTCCTTCATTCCTTCCTTTCCTCTGTCTTCCCTACTTCGTTGTTGCCCTACTTCCTTTCTTCATTCCTTCTTTCCTGTCATTCTTCATTCCTTCATTCCTTCCTTTCCTCTGTCTTCCCTACTTCGTTGTTGCCCTACTTCCTTTCTTCATCCCTTCTTTCCTGTCATTCTTCATTCTTTCCTTCCTTCCTTCCTTTCCTCTGTCTTCCCTACTTCGTTGTTGCCCTACTTCCTTTCTTCATCCCTTCTTTCCTGTCATTCTTCATTCCTTCTTTCCTTCCTTCCTTTCCTCTGTCTTCCCTACTTCGTTGTTGCCCTACTTCCTTTCTTCATCCCTTCTTTCCTGTCATTCTTCATTCCTTCTTTCCTTCCTTCCTTTCCTCTGTCTTCCCTACTTCGTTGTTGCCCTACTTCCTTTCTTCATCCCTTCTTTCCTGTCATTCTTCATTCCTTCTTTCCTTCCTTCCTTTCCTCTGTCTTCCCTACTTCGTTGTTGCCCTACTTCCTTTCTTCATCCCTTCTTTCCTGTCATTCTTCATTCCTTCCTTCCTTCCTTCCTTTCCTCTGTCTTCCCTACTTCGTTGTTGCCCTACTTCCTTTCTTCATCCCTTCTTTCCTGTCATTCTTCCTTCCTTCTTTCCTTCCTTCCTTTCCTCTGTCTTCCCTACTTCGTTGTTGCCCTACTTCCTTTCTTCATCCCTTCTTTCCTGTCATTCTTCATTCTTTCCTTCCTTCCTTCCTTTCCTCTGTCTTCCCTACTTCGTTGTTGCCCTACTTCCTTTCTTCATACCTTCTTTCCTGTTTCCTGTCATTCTTCATTCCTTCATTCCTTCCTTTCCTCTGTCTTCCCTACTTCGTTGTTGCCCTACTTCCTTTCATCATCCCTTCTTCCTGTCATTCTTCATTCCTTCCTTCCTTCCTTTCCTCTGTCTTCCCTACTTCGTTGTTGCCCTACTTCCTTTCTTCATCCCTTCTTTCCTGTCATTCTTCCTTCCTTCCTTCCTTCCTTCCTTTCCTCTGTCTTCTCTACTTCGTTGTTGCCCTACTTCCTTTCTTCATCCCTTCTTTCCTGTCATTCTTCATTCCTTCTTTCCTTCCTTTCCTCTGTCTTCCCTACTTCGTTGTTGCCCTACTTCCTTTCTTCATCCCTTCTTTCCTGTCATTCTTCCTTCCTTCCTTCCTTCCTTTCCTCTGTCTTCCCTACTTCGTTGTTGCCCTACTTCCTTTCTTCATCCCTTCTTTCCTGTCATTCTTCATTCCTTCCTTCCTTCCTTCCTTTCCTCTGTCTTCCCTACTTCGTTGTTGCCCTACTTCCTTTCTTCATCCCTTCTTTCCTGTCATTCTTCATTCCTTCATTCATTCCTTTCCTCTGTCTTCCCTACTTCGTTGTTGCCCTACTTCCTTTCTTCATCCCTTCTTTCCTGTCATTCTTCATTCCTTCCCTTCTTTGTTCTTGCCTTACATTCTTCCTTCTTTCGTTTATTTCCTTGCTTCCTTTCTTTTCCCCCTTCCTTCCTTTCTATCTTCTTTCCTTTCTTTCTTTCTTTCTCTCTCTTTCAGACAAACAGAAACAGGAGGATGACCACCCACAGCTTGGAATCATCGTCGGTACTGCGTGTGGTGTCGTCCTCATCGTCATCGTCGTCGTCATCGTTGGACTCAAAACGCGTCAACAAAGTAAATATATGAATTTTGGCAAAGGTTAAGTTTGGACCCTGTTTCAAGCAGCGTTCGGCAAGCATAAAGCTAAGACCCCCGTTTCTTCGCGCACACCTGGATGATTATGCTCTTTCATTCAACTGAACCTTGGTTAGCTCTGACTCTTCATTCTTCCAGGCTGTTCTATCAAGGCTATGCCTCCCCACCACTAAAATATGAGCATGCGATAAACAGGCAGGTGTAATAATAATTACCCTTTCTTTATTCTTCTGAGGAGATAGGCCTACTTAATTGATGATAATAATAATAATGATGATAATAATAATAATAATAATAATAATAATAATAATAATAACAATAAATGGAGCTTATATAGCACTCTTCGATGAAAACATCATCCTCAGAGCACTTTGCAAATTTGGAAAGAAAACAAAGCAAGTCTCCACCTTCAGTGTGCAAGCACTGAGGAAGCCAGGCGGACGCTTGGCGAAAGCTACAAGTGAGTAAAAACTGTATGGGTTGAGAGAATAAGTTTAAATTTTCTTCACTATAAAGAAAAACATAATTACATGATATTAAGAACAATCATAAGAATCAATTTAACACGATTTAAAGTTTAAAAAATTAAATTAAAAAAGCACATACCTCCCCCACCCCCTCCTCCCTTTCACCCACCCACCACAGACATGACATGCATACACTGAACAATGCGCGTGCACCCACGCTCGCATACCACATGTACACTAAGGCATATAAACAAGCATGAATTATATCAAGCACAGCCAGAAGGAAGAAAACAAATGATAAACAAGCGCGAAATCGCAATAGTTTGTGGCACGCGGTCTATTTTTACCACTCCAATCATGAGTCACCTCCCCTGGCTTTTCAATAATTTTAATCTGTAAACCAGAATGTTATCTCTGCACCATTTCGTAACTTTTTATATCTTTTGGAAAACATTTAAAACTATGTATCCTACTTATGCTCATCAAAAGAAGCACCGCATACTCGTCGTGTCTGTTGTAGTGTCTGTATTACTTATGTTTATTATTTTGTACGCTTTTAAAATACATCATTTTAAAGAGCGACCTCAATTTGAAGTGTAGCCTCGATTTGAAGTGTAGCCTCATTTATGATAATGAACACTAACTCTGGTTTCTCATTAATAAAAACTCGGGACTTTACTGGTTTCGTACTGCCTCCGGGCATTGCCTCCAGTATTGTTCCCACCATATTTGTATTTACAAATGTCCCATATGTGTCTGATTCAGACCAAGAGGACGTAAAACACCATTTTCGCGTTTTCGCACCTCGCGCCTCGATTTGAAGTAAAGATACTTAATTTATTGTAGCGGTACCATAGCCGATGAGGTTTAACCGAGGCGTGGTCACCGCTACAGCTATCTGTATTAATTTTTTTAAATCGGGACTTTGCTGGTTTCGTACTGCCTCCGGGCATTGCCTCCAGTGTTGTTCCAGCCATATTTGTATTTACAAATGTCCCATATGTGTCTGATTCAGACCAAGAGGACGTAAAACTCCATTTTCTCTCTCTCTCTCGATTTGAAGTGCGACAATTTTGGACCGACCGACAGACAGACAGACCGACCGAACGAACGACCGACAAAGTGAGTTGTAGGTTTGTGGCTTGAGCCACAAACAAAAAAACAACGTGCAAAACATGACATGGTTAATTTTCACAAAGCTTAAAAACAGGCAAAGAACATGAGATGATTTCAAAAAGCAATGGAGAAAAACAAAAGAAAAGAGCTGTATGAACAACAAAGCGGGTGGGCTGGGGGTGTGTGGGAAACACACTCACTCATGAACTACGCAGAAAGAAGGACCTTTCATAGAGAAAGGTTTTGAGACCATATTTGAATGCAGAGAGAGTTTGTGAAGAACGGAGGTGGGGAGGGAGGGAGTTCCAGACGAGAGGGGCTTGATAGCTGACAGAACGATGTCCAAAAGATGTCAAGTTCATGCGCGGAAGCTTGAGACGTTTATCACTGCTAGAGCGGAGATTGCCGGATGGTTGTTGATAGGTGACAAGCGTTTCCGAAAGATAAGCGGGTAGAGTTTTCTCTAAGTGGTGGAAGGCAAGTGTTGCTACCTTGTATTCAACGCGAAACGGAATGGGAAGCCAGTGTAATTTCATGAGGTGTAACATTGGTTCTTTTTTTATTTCCGAAGTACAAGTATGGCTGTGTTGTTTTGGATTTTTTGAAGACGATTGATGTGGACTGTAGGTAGTCCAGCTAGAGCACTGCTACAGTAGTCAAGTTTTGTCAAACAAGAGAACGGACCAATTGAGCTGCACACAGCTGTACTATCCCACACAAAATCAAGCTATACTGGTCTCCAAAAGATAAGGGCCGGCTTCTGTTTTCAGTAGCTTGATATCTATTTATTGTACACTAAGACAACAATGAAGAAAATGGCAAAACTTAGGCTACTCAATAACTTTCCTTCCTGTTGCACGTGCCTGAACCAGTTTTGCAGACATTGCAGTACAGCAACAGCGTTTTCAGGTACGCTTAAAATGTGGCAAATTCACGAGAATTTCACGAAAGTTTGGTCTCTTTTCGCTGAAGAATCAGGGCTGATGCAGGTTTCTTGCCCATTGCACGTGCAAGGCATGACTGTAGTGAACACTGCTGAGCAAAAGTTAGACACGAATGTGTATTTAAGGGCGGCAACCAGAGCTCTCAATAAGCATGCCTCCAATACAGAAGAGAGAAGATCGTTCTTCCGGCCCTTAAATTTTGGAGACCAGTATATTTTGTTACAATTCTGAATCATAGAAATCTTAGATAAAAACTGCACTAAGCGTGTGTTTGTAAAGATATTTTGGCTGTATGTTCTTCATTGTATTTTTAATATAAGCTATCCACAAAAAGTTAAGGATCACTTGCAAACTAATTCATAACTTTCCCAATAAGAAAGCCAATGCGTTGAATTTTGGCCAACATTTAATTCAATGCTTTAGTGATAACGATACACAATTGCCTTCAATTTCGAGCAATCGTTTGGTCGGTACATTTGATCAAAGTGGGTACGTATCGAAATTTGATTTCCCAAAGTCATTGAAATCACAAGACAGGGCATTCTGATGCTCCCAAAAGTTCAGTAATGCGTGTATCCGCCATGGCTGTTCTGGCACTCGACGCAGCGAGTCCTCATGGAGTTGACCAGGGTGGTGAAGATCCTCTGTGGAAGCGCCTGCCACTCAGCCTGCAGCATCTGGTAGAGGTGCTGGGCATCCCTGGGAGGGGGGTGGTTGCTCCTCACTTTGCGATCCAGCTCATCCCAGAGGTTCTCAATCGGGTTGAGATCGGGACTGCATGCTGGCCACTCCATTCTGTTGACTCCAGACTGCTGCAGGAAGTCGTTGACCACCCTTGCCCTGTGGGGGCGAGCGTTGTCATCCTGGTAGACAGCCGGCGGTCCCATCTGCTGCAGTGTAGGCACAGCCAGCGGTCGAAGGATCTCATCCCGGTATCGGAGGCCAGTCAGGTTACCCTGTACATGATACAAGGGTGTTCTGTGGTGAAGGCTGAAGGCCCCCCAGACCATTACAGAACCTCCACCAAAGGCCACCTTTTCTTGGACAGTGGCGTCAATAAAGCGTTCCCCTGGGCGCCTCCAGACCCTCAGTCGGCCGTCGTTGTGGTTCAGGGTGAAGCGTGATTCATCACTGAACAGGACCTGGGACCATTGCTGACGTGTCCACCTCACGTGACGTCTGCAGAAGGCGCGGCGTGCTGCCCTATGGGCTGGAGTTAAGCGTGGCCGTACAGCTGGGCGACGAGAACGGAGGTTAAACCCATGAAGGCGGTTCCGTATGGTCTGCTGGCTGATGTTGATGTTAGTAGCCACCCTCAGCTGCCTTCGAATGATGCTGGAAGAGGCTGTTCTTGTCTGCAGGGCTTGTCGTTCAATGAGACGATCTTCACGTGGAGTTGTCTTCTTCGGTCGACCAGATCTGCGTCTTTCATGGACCCTCCCAGTGGCTGTGAAGCGTTGAATCAGTCTGACAATGACCGAGATGGACACCTGAAGTCGCCTGGCCACTTCTCGCTTGGGAACACCATCTTGGAACCATGCAACAGCTCGTCCCCTATCCAACTCGCTCAATTTTCGTCGTGGCGGCATTGTCAAATCAGGCCTAATACTGGTGGTATGTCTTCTTATAAAGCCAAGCAAGAGACAGCATCTCACACATAAACAGCAGTGCTTGCACGTGCATAATGGTTTTTCCATCTGGCTTGTGCAATGTGTTCATGCAGAACGATCCAAAACAAGGTCCTTTTTCGCAAGTTTCCGCTTTTTCTTTTGCTGCCAAGCTCAGTAATAGAGAATCACGTGCAATGTTTCCACTAACACAACATCGCCCACTTACAGCTGAACAAGAATTCATAACAATTTGGCTTGACTGAGAAAAAAATAACAGGAGCGAACGGAGTTTATTGCGCACCTGTTTTCTCATAGTGATCCTTAACTTTTTGTGAGTAGTGTATTTCTTCCATCGGATTTGTGGCCCCTAAAAATGTTTTATTGAACAGTATCATTTAACATATAAAGTAGAAAATGTTCTTGAATAATACACTTACAGTATCGCAAACATAAATTAAATTGCCCATAAGTGAAAATCTGTGCAATATCCAGTGTATACAACACATTTAGTCACATACTACAACATATTCTTGACTGTTATTTATAAAAAGTTATTTATGGTAAACTATAGTTGGTTTGAAAAAATTCAAAAATTATAAATAATGTTCCTCCCGAAACTGCTGTGTGCAGTTTTTGTTTGTGGCACAAGCCACAAACCTATAACTCACTTTGTCGGTCTGTCTGTCGGTCGGTCTGTCGGTCGGTCCAAACTTGTCGCGCTTCAAAGTGAGGCTGCACTTCAAATTGAGGCTGCTCTTTAAAATGATGTTTCGTTTTCAATTGTCGCACGCCACAAACGATTGCGAATCCGCGCTTGTTTCTGTAAGAAAAGGTCGGATGGAAGCAATCCGCCTCAGAGCCAGGTAGCAAGAGCGGCACAGGTGACTGATCTGAGGCTCCATAGACAGTGTTTCTTACCGTCATCTAGGGGAAGACGGGGTAAAAAGCGCATGGGCGGGTAAGAAGCCCACCCCAATTATCTCATGAAATGAAGCAAATTTCAGTCTCATTTTGCCCATGAGACGAGCCTTAATGTCTAGCATTCGTCTCATGGGCAAATTTGACTGACATTTTCTTTATTTCATGAGATAAATGGGGTGGGCTTCTTACCCGCCCATGCGCTTTTTACCCCGTCTTCCCCTACTGCGTATTATTTTTGCGTCATTAGCCCATTTTCACCCCACCCCCTCACCACCACCCCACTCTTTGTTTTATGATTGCCAAATAGCAGACATGGGATAGTTGCTATCCTGTGCGGCTGGGCTGGAATGTGTTTATAAAGGAGATCCAGCGCTATTGTGGTTGGGTTAGAATTTGTAATTAGAGAGGAGATGGCATGCTCAGAGTGCAGCCCCGCTCTCTCAGCCAAAAGGGTTCGAGGACAGCTTTTGTTTCACAGCTAACATGTTGTACTGTAGTCTATTCAGATACCTCTTGTACAGGAATAATTGCGGTTTTTTCTTTCTTGTGTCTGTCCAGGAGCGGCTAAAAAGGCGGCCAAAGCTTCACGGGGAAATTCGAAGCATGAAAGCCAGGGTAGGTGCCAGAAAAAGAGCATCCAGTGTGAATTGTTCTTTGTACATACCTCTGTCTGTCTGTCTGTCAGTCTGTTTCTCTCTCTGTCTGTTTCTCTCTTTCTGTCTGTCTGTCTGTCTCTCTCTCTCTCTCTCTCTCTCTCTCTCTCTCTCTCTCTCTCTCTCTCTCTCTCTCTCTCTCTCACACACACACACACACACACACACACACACAAAACACACACACACACATACATACTCTCTCTCTCTCTCTCTCTCTCTCTCTCTCTCTCTCTCTCTCTCTCTCTCTCACACACACACACACACACACACACACACACACACACACACACACACATACTCTCACTCTTTCTCTCTCGCTCTCTTTCTCTCTCTCTCTCTCTCTCTCC
>CM065713.1:19317581-19330081 GCA_017654935.2 Phymorhynchus buccinoides
GTGTGTGTGTGTGTGTGTGTGTGTGTATGTGTGTGCATGTGTGTGCATGTGTGTGCGTGCGCGCGTGCGTGTGTATGTTTGTGTGTTTCTTTATTTGTTTGTGTATGTGTGTGCGTTTGTCTTTCGTTTGTTTGTTGTTGTTGTTTTTTGCTGTTGTTAGGGCGAACAAACAGGGCGCACATTTTCAGAGTAAGCTGACGTTTTGCTGCTTGTTTGTTTGCCGTGATTCTGTTGTGTGGGTGTTTTTGCATCTCTCGTTTGTTTGTGCTTTGTTTTGTTTGGGTAGGTGAAACAGATCAGGAACAGATCTGAGTACACGTTTATATGAGGATTTTACCGTCTGTGTTTTATTTATTTCTTCTCCTTTTCAAATGTGGAACAGACGGGGGTTGCGAGGGCCAGAGTGATCGAGGCAGACTCGGAGGCCTGTTCTTCTTCGTCTTCCTACAACACTCTGCAGTTCCACCGAGCCAACAGCCCTGATGGGGAGGAGAACCCCTTGTACAACCACCTCCACAAGTCATGAACTGTCTTCTTCTTCTTCCTACAACACTCTGCTGGGGAGGAGAACCCCTTTGTACAACCACCTCCACAAGTCATGAACTGTCTTCTTCTTCTTCTTCCTACAACACTCTGCTGGGGAGGAGAACCCCTTTGTACAACCACCTCCACAAGTCATGAACTGTCTTCTTCTTCTTCTTCCTACAACACTCTGCTGGGGAGGAGAACCCCTTTGTACAACCACCTCCACAAGTCATGAACTGTCTTCTTCTTCTTCCTACAACACTCTGATGGGGAGGAGAACCCCTTGTACAACCACCTCCACAAGTCATGAACTGTCTTCTTCTTCTTCTTCTTCCTACAAAACTGTGCTGGGGAGGAGAACCCTGTGTACAACCACCTCCACAAGTCATGAACTGTCTTCTTCTTCTTCCTACAACACTCTGATGGGGAGGAGAACCCCTTGTACAACCACCTCCACAAGTCATGAACTGTCTTCTTCTTCTTCTTCTTCCTACAAAACTGTGCTGGGGAGGAGAACCCTGTGTACAACCACCTCCACAAGTCATGAACTTTTCTGCGATTTGTCTTTTTTTTTCCTTCTTTTTTTTAATCGTAGTTGTCTTGTTTTTAAGCTCCCAGTTACTTCCAGTTTTTTGTTGTACATTCAGTGTTGTTGTTTTGCTCCTAATTACTCACTTTTGTTTTGTTTACTCCCAGTTACTGCCCGTGGCTTTTTTCACTTTGTTTTTTACTCGCATTATTTTAACTTAGTTACTCTCATTCTTTTTGCTCCCATTTGTTGGTTACTCCAAGTTAGTTCCAGTTATTTTGTGTTACTCCCACCAGTCAATCCCAATTTTGTTTTACCCCTGTTAAGCTTACTCCATTTTTTTGTTACTCCAAGTTACTTCCAGTTATTTTTTGTTACTCCAAGTTACTTCCAGTTATTTTTTGCTACTCCAAGTTACTTCCAGTTATTTTTTGTTACTCCAAGTTAGTTCCAGTTATTTTTTGTTTCTCCCAGTTACTCTTTGGGGACCTTCATCAACGCCATCTGTCCTAAAGTCATTTTGGACGGGAGAGTGGGGATGTTCCCTCCCTGCCGGGGCAAGGAATTCAGACTGTAAACAAATTCCATCCCAGCCGTCCGGGATAGCAGCTGCCTCGTTTGCTATCTGGCAGTCATGGACGGACACGACCAGAATGAACCCGGGGGTGCGGACTGAACCCAGAGACATACGTCTCTCATTCATGGTTCATTTTACTCTCTCTCTCTCTCTCTCTCTCTCTCTCTCTCTCTCTCTCTCTCTCTCTCTCTCTCTCTCTCTCTCTCTCTCTCTCTCTCTCTCTCTCTCTTAACAAAAATATTCCAATTGAACAGAATTAAGCATTTCTTAGATCACCACACCACGAACATTTTCTTTCACGCCTACATACAACCTGACATTGACTATGTTTCAACTTCTTATGATCTAGCAAGCAGAAACTGCTTAAACCACTTGCAAAGCATTGACAGACGGGCTATCAAGGTAATCCGTATACAGTCGTCGTCCTTAACTACATGTGATTATAAAGCAGTTACTATACTTCCATTTGATCTCAGAATGCAATAATAAAGGTGTGTATGTATACAATCGTGAATGGACTAGCACCTCCTTATCTAAGTGAAAAGTTTGCAGTTAGTTGTGTACGAAACAAACACATAATATTTCTGCCCCGACCAAGAACTGACCTATTTATGTCATCATTACAATATTCGAGAGGTAAACTGTGGAATGATATTCCTGAACACACGAAAACCAAAAATACATTATCATCATTTAAAAGATGTTTACACCAATATCTATTTGAAAGATTGTAAATGTCCCATTTTGTGTTTATATAATTATGGTTTGTACATAAAGAGACTTTATCATGTCTGGAATCATCTAATTACATATTACTGTTGCTCATAGCTTTACATCCTTAATTATCATTGACATGTGGCATGAGTGAAGAGGGGTATAGGGCCCCCATGCTGCATGCATCATGCTCTATTTGTGCTTGTTGGACTAGGAATAAGTTTGTTCGTTTCCTTTTTTGTTTGTTTGTTTGTTTGATTTTAATTGGCATATGCGTTGTGTTAAGTGTGTGGAAGGCTTGCTGAAGTGTGTATGCTCTTGTTATATGAAAAGATGTATTATTTTATGTATTATATGATTTCTTGCAATGTTTGATTGCTTTGTACATGTACATTATTGTTAACTTGTTTTTGTCGAGGACGTGGTGAAAACAAGCATTGTTGCTTATCCATTTATCCTAATTAAAAAGTTCAATTCAATTCAATTCTCTCTCTCTCTCTCTCTCTCTCTCTCTCTCTCTCTCTCTCTCTCTCTCTCTCTCTCTCTCTCTCTCTCTCTCTCTCTCTCTCAGTCCTTATTCTATCTTGTTCTGATTGAATATTAACAGCTATCTGACTGTGGTAATTGTAATGTGTGGAGATACTATTATCATGTGTATTGATTGTTGACGACGAAATGTATTCCAATTTTTGTTATTTGATGGATTGCTATAAGTTAATAATGGTTATTGATCCTCTCTCTCTCTCTCTCTCTTTTATTGCCTCCGTCTCTCTCTCTCTCTCTCTCTCTCTCTCTCTCTCTCTCTCTCTCTCTCTCTCCAGTCTACAGTCTCCCTTCCGTTACTAACAATATATGAAGTGTATGCTGCTCTCACGCACATAAAACAATCTACAACTAAGGATGCCGATGGATTGGGTGGGATAATCCTTAAACTTGCTGCTCCTGTCATCACCGACAGTCTAACCTATATATATGATATATGTATTAGTAAATATTACTTTCCAGCTCAACTTAAAAATGCTAAGATCATCCCACTTCATAAATCTGGTGATGAGAATGATCCTTCTAACTATAGGCCTTCCAAAACCCTTAGAAAAACACGTTCAAAAACACCTATCTCATCACTTAGAAAAGTACGATCTCCTACACCCAAGCCAATCAGGGTTTAGGAAACAACAGCTCTAGTTAACATGGTTGATACATGGCTAGGAATTATAAATAACAATCAGTATACTGGAATTGTCTTTGCTGTCTTCGCAAAAGCATTTGATGTAATCAATCACTCACTACTTATGAAGAAACTACGCGTTTACAATATAGGTGATCAAGTTTGCCAACTACCTGAGTCATTGTTATCAAACAGACAGCAACAAGTATGCACTGGTCTTCGCCAATCTTCTTCTCTCCCAAACAACTATGGTGTTCCACAAGGTTCTGGTTTAGGCCCATTGTTGTGTTTACTATTTATTAATGATTTACCATTGCTTGTTAAAGACAATTGCAATCTCTTTGTGGACGATTGTTCAGTCGAATCAGCTCATCCTTCATTGCATGTTTTGTCATCTAACATCCAAGAAAATGTAAATCAACTGGCCAGATGGGCTGAACTAAATCACATGTGTCTGAATCCAAACAAAACTAAGTATATGTGTTTGACAACCAGACAGAAACGCCAAAATATTTCATCTACTTCATTCCCAATTCACATCTCGGGACAAACAATCGAGGAATCCAGTTCACACAAGGCCTTAGGTATAACGATTGATAGCAAATTATCTTGGTCAGAACACATAGACATATTAAGTAAGAAGGTGTCGCAAAGAATATTTCAACTATCAAAAATAAAACATTTCCTCAATCTCAATGCCAGGAAGCAGTTCCATTATGCACATATAAATTCACTTATCAGCTATTCCTCTACTTTGTGGGCTTCAGCAAGTGCAAATGTTCTAAAACCTCTCGTTAGACTGCATAAACGAGCTGTTAATTTGGTGCTGCTCAAATTAACGTCTCTTACAAACAGTGATTACAAAACAGTAGGTATATTACCTTTTAAATAACAGTTAGAGCATAACAAAGCAATGATAAAATCATGACCAGAAACGCTCCCCAATCTTTAATCGACCGCTTCTCGATAAACAGTTACAGGCAGTCAAGCAAACTACTAATTCCAACCCCAAGATTAGACTTATTCAAAACCAGTTTAATATACAATATACCGATCTCCAAGTAGTGCTAAAGAGGGCTGCCAGCCGTGAGATATAAAACAATATCCAGAGATATCATTTGCATATATTAACCCATAGGGCTTAGTGTAAATTCGCGTGTAAGAATACACCGTTGCTATTAGAAACTTGACGTCACGGTTATATATCTCACGGCTTGCAACGCGAGCTGTTCCTACCACGCCCAGAATTTGACAAGCTGAGCAGTGTTACCCCTAGGATTCATTCAGCGCTGACGACAACATTTAATGCTGGTACACAACGAAGATTCATGGTTCGACTGAATCAACAGTACCAGCTGCCACAGATCTACACAAACCATTCTGTGCCTGCCACTTGAGATGTCTAGGCCTAGGCTACTCAACTCCATGACCGCGTCGATATTAGCAGACGATTCGAGCTATGCAATTTTGGCACAGGGAGAGTCCATGTTGATAATGTAGACGCAGTACTGTCTCAAAACAGCTCGAATTCATCTTCAGTCCGGAAATAAAAATGAGCCGACTGAACCTGTGCGAAGAGCTATATTACCGCACCTTTGTTGAAAAGAAGAAAAAAAAAGAAGCCTCAAGAGAAGAAGAAGAAGCGTGTTTTCAGGGCCTGTGATCGTTCTTGTTCTTCTCTTGTCTTGACTCCCCTCTTTTTCACGGTGTGTTGAAATTGACTCGCTCTCGTTAAGTGTGTACGTTTTATTGTTGGTGTTTACGGGTTAAAATAACAGCAATTGTCGTTAGTGTTTCAGTTCGTTGCTTCTGTTTGTGTATGTTTTGTTACCACATCTTATGAAGTACATTTGAGTTAAAATTTTCTGTTTTGTTGAACTATATTCTTTGCGCAAGAATGCGTGTTACAGTGTGTGTGTGCTGCGACAACTGGTGTGAAAAATGGATGCGTTTTCATTTCGCTGCAGATCTGAGCCTGTTTCTTTTTCTTGCTTTTCTGATGATACACATCGATATATATCAGTTATTATGATTTGGGAGTTAGATATTGCTTTTATCCTATCTCGAGAGGCTTGCTGTTTATCACACGAAGTCTCTCCACGAAGTCTCTCCGACTTCGTGTGATAAACAGCAAGCCTCTCGAGATAGGATAAAAGCAATATCTAACTCCCAAATCATAATAACTGATAGTGGTGGATCTTATTGGAATAATCTGCCAGCCAGCTTAAAAACGACCAAACGCCCATCATCTTTCAACAAACTAATGAAGAACTACTTAATGAACAAACTCCACTGACAATGAGCAATGAAAACTCTCTCTCTCTCTCTCTCTCTCTCTCTCTCTCTCTCTCTCTCTCTCTCTCTCTCTCTCTCTCTCTCTCTCTCTCTCTCTCTCTCTCTCTCTCTCTCTCTCTCACCCGTTCGTCGTTCCCCTTTGTACTGTGGCCCACGGCCGAAGCGCAAGTAAAAACCTTTCAGTGTTCAATGTTCAGTGTTCTCTCTCTCTCTCAATCTCATCAGGTACATTACATTCGCAAAAATTGACCTTTGTTCTCTCTTTTTTGTGAACCCAACAATAGCCTCTTTAACAAATAGCATTAAGCCATTGCTGCTGACTCCAATGGACTAACATAAATAAATCTTGAACGTATGCACTGTTATTTATCAAGATGCCTACATGTGTTTACTTTCAAACTCATGAATATTTTGTATGCGCATCTAACATATACCTTGGTTTGATTTTGTTATGTATAAATTTGTGCATGTTAAAATTGGGTATGTCAAATACGATTAAGTTTGATTTAATCATGTGTATGTGTTTCATTCTAATGTTTGTCTGTTACAGACAAGTGCGTAATGTTGGCTTAGGCTTGATTTTCTCATGAATATTTGTGTAGGTTTATAATATGCTTGTTAAAAATGAAGGTGTAACGTAGGATTTATTTTGCTGTTGACATGTGCACATGCTTACTTTTACATTTGTTTCTGTTAGAAAGTTGAGTGTATAAAGTAGGATTAGGGGTTGATTTTAGTCGAGTGTATGTGCTAACTCCCAAATTTGTGCATGTTAAAAATAAATACTCATATAAAGTCAGATTAAGTTCACTTTGTCATGGATATGTTTTTACTATGATTTTATATCGTGTGTGTGTTTACTTTTAAGTTCACTGTTCAGATGAATATGCGAAGTACAAGCAAAGATTATAAAAGGGTAAGATGGACTACTTAAGAGTTACGGCGAACCGGGCTGATAGAGTTATCGTTAGTGGGGACAGTACACTATTCACAGTGGAGGCTATCTAAAAACTCAGACTGGAATTTGAACGGAGAATTCAACTGGCCTATCGACGTGTACATGTGTACTGTTTTTAAGGGACATAACCAGTGTTTCTGTCCTCACTACTCATATAGGGAAAAGAGACCGGATGCTTGTCTTCCCCTATACAGTCTTTGGTACAAGTAACTAAGCTCGACTTTGTCATGCATCAGTGTTTACTTCTAATATGACTGTTAAAGATGAGTATGTCAGATAGGCTTCTCTCTCTCTCTCTCTCTCTCTCTCTCTCTCTCTCTCTCTCTCTCTCTCTCTCTCTCTCTCTCTCTCTCTCTCTCTCTCTCTCTCTCTCTCTCTCTCTCTCTCTCTCTCTCTCTCTCTCTCTCTCTCTCTCTCTCTCTCTCTCTCTGTGTGTGTGTGTGTGTGTGTGTGTGTGTGTGTGTGTGTGTGTGTGTGTGTGTGTGTGTGTGTGTGTGTGTGTTATAATATAATCATTTAGCATACAAATTTAGTCTTTTTCTTTTTTAGGCTTATATTGTTAGATTTTGTTGTGGCCATAGTGTTTATATTCATGTTACGAAAAGTGTGTCGCTGACATAATTGTATCATGGATCCTGTATGATGAGAGAGAAAGAGAGAGAGAGAGAGAGAGAGACGCAGACGCAGACGCAGACGCAGACGCAGACGATTTATTCCGAAAGGCCATGGCCCCTTAGAAGGGGAATAAACAAAAAAATACAACACAAGCAAGTAAATTATATAGTGAAGATGTACCAACTTTGCACTACTTTATAACGAACTAGAAATTTATTATTGTTTAACGTTTTATAATTTACTATTAAAATGACAAGAAAACACACACAAAACCCACTAGTACTCAACCTATGCTGTGTAAACACTTCGTATTTTAAATGCTTTATACAAATATACAGCAAGAGATTTTACAATATTTTGATTTGTTGATGCTAACAGTAATACTAGTCTAAATAAACACGGCTCTCTAAAGTATTTATGTGGTAACAATTCTACTCTTAACTGCCTAAGACCTGGACACACAAGAACAAAATGTACCTCATTTTCTATGGCATCATGACATATTGGACATAGAAGATTATGAGCAAAAGTAGAGAGAGAGAGAGAGAGAGAGAGAGAGAGAGAGAGAGAGAGAGAGAGAGAGAGAGAGAGAGAGAGAGAGTATGGGCCGTGTGTACGCATGTATTGGTGCATTCCTTCCTGTTACTTGTTTACATTTTCATTAGTTTCTGCGAGGGTGAGGTGTTATCAGAGAGTGACAGTGCTGGTGAATGAGGGTGGATGTCTTTGTGAGTCAGAATCATATTATTTTTGCTACTTTATTTCTTTGCATCGGAATGTTGGTAGTATGACTTTCTTGCTGATGTTAATGCATGTTTTTCATCTTTCATTGTTGCTTTTGTAAAGCGCATCGAGCATACTACTGTATGGATTTTAGCGCTATATGAAATAAAATTATTATTATTATTATTATTATTACTATTATAGGATTAGGTTTCATTTTGTTATGTATGTGTTTACTCCAAGATGAGTGCATGTTAAAGATGAGTATGTAGAATTGGTTTTATTTTGTCATGTGTATGTGCTTACATTTTCGATTGATGCATTTTAAAGATTAGTATGTAAAGTGGGCTTAGGCTTGATTTTATTATGTGTATCGGCTTTAAATTTAAATAGTGTATATGTTACGAGTATGTAAAGTAGGATTAGTCTTGAATTTGTAATGAGGATAGGCTAAGTTGTACTTATGTGCATGTTAAAGATGAGTATATAAAGTAGGTTTAGGCTTGATTTCGTCATGTGTATGCATTTACTTTTGAATATGTGTATCCGCATGTAAACAATATGACTAGGTCTGCTTTTTGTTACGTGTGTGCGTTTACCTCTTAATTTGTGCATGCTAAAAATGAATAATGTAATGTAGGAATAGGTTTCATGTTGCCATGGGTACATGAGAGAGATGAAGAGGGTGTGGAGAGAGAGAGAGAGAGAGAGAGAGAGAGAGAGAGAGAGAGAGAGAGAGAGAGGAGAGAGAGAGAGAGAGAGAGAGAGAGAGAGAGAGAGAGTGAGAGAGAGAGAGAGAGAGAGAGAGAGAGAGAGGGAGAGAGAGAGAGAGAGAGAGAGAGAGAGAGATAGAGAGAGAGAGAGGGAGAGAGAGAGAGAGAGAGAGGGAGAGAGAGGGAGAGAGAGAGAGAGAGGGAGGGAGAGAGAGAGAGGGAGAGAGAGAGAGAGAGAGAGAGAGAGAGAGAGATTTTATATACTAAGCTTCAATTGCTTTTAGATCAAATTTTAAAGAGGAATCAAATTATGTGTCCCCATGTATACATCAGTTAATAATCTAAACCTTGTATCTTTTTATGGATGCAAAACCTTCCCAGATGAAGAGAACATTGTTGACTGCTGAATCAGGACCACAAAGACTGACCTTGACAGGGGGACTGTTGACCCTTGGTGGGGAGCGTTAGTCCAGCTTTCGAACTTACCAAATGAATGTACATTTGTAAATAACGTTTAATTTTTCCCTTTCATCACCACTGTCGTCTCTTGGCACCACAATGATTTTTTTTTTGATTTTTTTTTTTTTAATTCATATTTTTTAGAATTTTTTTTTTTCAATGCACATTGTGAATAAACAGACATAATACAGCTGCAATAAGATTTTTAACACCCATGTCACTAAAAGGCATCAGATGAGGGTCTGTTAACCAATGACCTTATATGCTTTTAATTTTGGGAGGTAAGGATATACCCTATTTTATGCGTGTCGTCGAGGAATCCCCAATATTGCAAATGAAATCTTTTCTTTACCCAGATAAGTTTAATGGAAAGTTTGGGCTGAAAAATGGCTGGCGTTGAAAGGGTTTTAACTAAGCACTAAAAATATTTTTTAGAGCATAAACAAATATGCCTCGGTATGGGTGTTGTTTTTCTCCTGTGCGTTTGAAATTACACTAATGCAATATCACTGAATTGGCCAGGGCCTGTATTCACGTTGAGATAGCATGAGACTTAGCATGATGCTAACTTAGAAGCTCTTCCCAAAGTCCTATTAAATCATATAGGACATTGGTAGAGCTTCTAAGTTAGCATCATGCTAAGTCTCATGCTATCTCAACGTGAATACAGGCCCAGAAGGATATTTTGTGTGCCATATTATAGGATTCGAACTGCGATTGTTTTCTGAAAGAAAAAAATAAATGTTCTATTTTGACTGTTTTATTTGTTTCATTGTAAACTTTTCAAGAGTACGTTTTGTGTGACTGAGGTCTCTCTCTCTCTCTCTCTCTCTCCCTCTCTCTCTCTCTCTCTCTCTCTCCTCTCTCTCTCTCTCTCTCTCTCTCTCTCTCTCTATCTCTCTCTCTCTCTCTCTCTCTCTCTCTCTCTCTCTCTCTCTCTCTCTCTCTCTCTCTCTCTCTCTCTCTCTCTCTCTCTCTCTCTCTCTTGCCTAAAAGAATACAAAAAATCTTGTTGCCAAATGTTGACCCTCTCTCTCTCTCTCTCTCTCTCTCTGTCTCTCTGTCTCTCTCTCTCTCTCTCTCTCTCTCTCTCTCTCTCTCCTCTCTCTCTCTCTCTCTCTCTCTCTCTCTCTCTCTCTCTGTCTCTCTCTCTCTCTCTCTCTCTCTCTCTCTCTCTCTCTCTCTCTCTCTCTCTCTCTCTCTCTCTCTCTCTCTCTCTCTGTGTATGTATGCATGTGTGTGTGTGTGTGTGTGTGTGTGGATGGGTGGATGTGCGCGCGCACGTGTGTATGTGTATGTGCGCGCGCGCGCGTGTATGTGAGAGAGAGAGTGCTCATCCGTCCAATAGCTTTTGAGAAAATCGACTTACAGACACACACACACACACACACACACACACACACACACACACACACACACACACACACTCGCGCGCACACGCACATACACATGCACACGTTAGGGAATTGTTGCACACGCACTCATATTCACATACACACACGCGCGCACACACACAACCCCCCCCCCCCCCCCCCCCCAGTCTAATATCACCATTGTGTGAACAGACTTTAAATTAAATCAATCAAATCAATCAATCAAATCAAACACACACAGACCCGATCACAATAGTTCCCACTCAGGAACTAAAAAGGATGACCCAGGTCTGCCTATATGACCATTACCCGCACAGTACACAACAGTGGTGGAGAATGAAGCAGACTTTGAGATTGAGGGTCGTAAACCTGAAGGGTAGCTTCGCTACACACTCCCTCCCCTCTTCCATTCCCTTTATATATATACTTCTTTCAATCTCAAGTGTGGTTGGTTCAGTTTCATAAAACTAGCCCAAACGAGTGGGAACTATTGTGATCGGGTCTGTGGGTGGGTGGGTGGGTGTCTGTCGGTCTGTCTGTCTGTCTGTCTGTAATATCTATTTGCGTGGGGCTGTGTTTCTGGACAGAGAGCATGGGTGGAGTGGAGGGCGGCAAGGGTACAGGTGGGGGTGAGGGGTGGGGTCGTTGGTGGGGGTGGGGGGGGGGGATAAAATTAGCCGTGGTGTATCGGTTTAAAATTCCACGCTCTGACATTTCAAGTTATCCACCCAGTCCAGTGCTCTGGTTACGTAGGGTACATCTCTCTCTCTCCCCCCACCCCCCTCTCCTACCCACCCCCACCCATCCCTCTCCTGCGGGTGTTTCTTTTTCATTTCTACCCTCACCTCTCTCCCCTCTGACATCATGATATTTAATCTTTCCCTTCTCCCTCCCGGACAAAAACTTTACGCGGTGACAGTCCTGAGGTAACCATAGCTGTTGACGGGACTATAATAGACTGACTAACTAACTAACTAAAGTTGCAGCTTAGCTACCCCCCTACCCCCTCCCCCCTCCCCCCTCCCCCCCCCCCTCCCCCTCCCCCCTCCCCCCCCCCCTTCCAGTCCCTTTATATCTACGGCTTTCAATCTCAAAGTGTGGTTGGCTCAGTTTCATGAAACTGGCACTAACCTGATACGAACCATTTTATATCCCTTTCCCTTTCCGACTGCCAAAGATGTACTTTAGAAGTACTCACTCACCCACCCACACCCCCCCCCTCCCACTTCATGTTTACGACCCTCAGTCTCAAAGTCTGCTTCTTTCTCTCCACCAGTGTGTTCTTTCAGTTTTGTGAAAATAAATCTAGGCTGATCCCAACCCTATCTCTTTCACGAGCAAGGGAGAGTGTTGCTTCTCAGTGCACGTTTTGCTATGGTGGTGGTGGTGTGTGTGGGGGTGGGGGTGAGGGTATCTAAGCTGTACCTTTGCTCCTCCTCATCCTCCCGGCCCCCTCTCACCTCTTCATCCATGCCCCCTTCCCCCCCCCCCCCCCCCCCCCATGTCTGGCCCTCCGCTCCGCAGAAAAAAACAACCGACCCTCCAACTACCCCATCCACCCACCCCAAAAAAAATATAAAAAGAAAAAGAACGTTGGTCAACGACCTGTTTCTTTATTGTACGTCTTACTTTTCCTTTTTCCTACCGAACGCAACAACTCCCCCCCCACCCCCCACCCCTACCCCCCCTCCATCCTCCCCCCTCCTCTCTCTCTCTCTCTCTCTCTCTCTCTCTCTATTGCCTAAAAGAACACACACAAAAGCTGTTGCCAAATGCTGACCCCTCCCCCTTTTTTTCCGCCTCTCCGTTTTCTAAGTGGTTGGTTTGGGGACACACCCCCTTTGACCTCCC
>CM065713.1:19332581-19335081 GCA_017654935.2 Phymorhynchus buccinoides
TTAGTTAGTGGGTCAGAGAGTGAGTGAGAGAGTGAGTGAGTGAGTGAGTGAGTTCGGGTTTTGTTTGTTGTGGTTGTTATTGTTGTTGTTTAATATCATATATTATATAGTTTCGCTACTATGTCCTGTTTCATTAGCAGGCTAGAAAATAGTAAGTAGTAACTACCGTCTAGGGATCCATTACAGAAGAGAGATGCGATACTGCGCGTGCGATAGTCTTAACTTTTTTCTTTTTTTTAAACCACCACGAATTCTTCTATTTCTTTCCACGTCAATCTTCTTCTTCTTCTTCTTCTTCTTCTTCTCTTCTTCCTCCTCCTCCTCCTCGTCCTCTTCCTCCCCCTTCTTCTTTTTCGTTTCAGCAGGACATCAGAAGGATCATCATCATCCGGCATCGTCATTAACATAAACGATGGAACGGCGAAGAGTGAAATTGTCAATCTTCATTTTCGTCTCCCAACTCATCTTCCTCTTCCTCTTCGCCTTTTTGGGGAAATACGATGACACGGCCAGGGCCAAGGACCCTGGTCAGCCCAACCCCCTGCCCGCCTCCTATCCTAGTGAGTTGACCATGGATTGGGGGGGGGGGTTCTACTTTAGACATTATTATTATTATTATTATTATTATTATTATTATTATTATTATTATTATTATTATTATTATTAGAACATTTAGCACGCCTAATCAATTTAATGCCCTAG
Organism: Phymorhynchus buccinoides; assembly: GCA_017654935.2. Taxonomy (NCBI): domain Eukaryota; kingdom Metazoa; phylum Mollusca; class Gastropoda; order Neogastropoda; family Raphitomidae; genus Phymorhynchus; species Phymorhynchus buccinoides. The sequence goes on from CM065713.1 coordinate 19,333,284, forward strand.
GCGTTTACAATGTACACCACATATCGATGGCTTGGAGTCAAAACGGACTATCTTTAGATAGTCCATTGACGTATTATTGGATTTATTGCAAAAACTAATAACTTGTATCAAACAATGACTGCAGAAATATAAAAAGGGGGTTTTGCTTTTTATATTTCAGCAGTATTTTTTTTTAATACAAGTTATTAGTTTTCGTAATAAGTTCAATAATATGTCAATGGACTATCTAAAGATAGTCCGTTTTGACTCCAAGCCATCGATATAATATTTAACATATAGCATAAAGAATGGGAAATACACAAAATTGCACAAGCACCCAAAGACGGTCAGACAAACAGACACAGAATTACACACATACACGCACGCGTGAGCGCGCGCACACTCACGTACATACACACGCGGACACACACTCGCACATATAATTATATGCGCTCACCAAGCGCAGACGATCACTCTCAGACATGCACACACCAAGTCATGAAGGAAGGGATTAGTAGTTATTTAGGAAACAGATGAGTTTTGAGATAGTGTTTCAATGTGAGCAGAGACGATGAGTGTCTGAGAGAGCGAGGCAACTGATTCCAAGTAACAGGAGATTGGCATGAGAACCCCCCCCCCCCCTCCCCCTTCATGTTTACGACCCTGAATCTCAAGGATTACTTCTTTCTGTTTCGTGACAATAACGTGATCCTCACCCTTACCTGCCCCTTTCCCGAGAATGTTGGAATGTTGCTTCTCCGTGAACGTTTTCAATGCGAGAGAGAGAGAGAGAGAGAGAGAGAGAGAGAGAGAGAGAGAGAGAGAGAGAGAGGAGAGAGAGAGAGAGAGAGAGAGAGAGAGAGAGAGAGAAGAGAGAGAGAGAGAGAGAGAGAGAGAGAGAGAGAGAGAGAGAGAGAGAGGAGAGAGAGAGAGTGAGAGAGAGAGAGAGAGTGAGAGAGAGAGAGAGTGAGAGAGAGAGTGAGAAAGAGAGAGAGAGAGAGAGAGAGAGATTGAGAGAGAGAGAGAGTGAGAGAGAGAGAGAGTTGAGAGAGAGAGTGAGAGAGAGAGAGAGTGGGAGTGAGAGAGAGTGAGTGAGAGAGAGAGAGAGAGAGAGAGAGAGAGAGAGAGAGAGAGAGAGTGAGAGAGAGAGAGTGAGAGAGTGAGAGAGAGAGAGTGAGAGAGAGAGAGAGAGAGAGAGAGAGAGAGAGAGAGAGAGAGAGAGAGAGAGAGAGAGAGAGAGAGAGAGAGAGAGAGAGAGAGGGGGGGGGGGGGAGTACAAGATAGCCGGATTTTGTCGTTGTTCTTCTTCTTCTTCTTCTTGCTGTTGTTGTTGTTGTTGATGTTTTGTTGTTGCTGTTGTTGTTGTTTTGTTGTTGCTGTTGTTGTTGTTTTGTTGTTGTTTTTGCTGTCCCATCTTCTGGACCGTACAGTGGCGTTGCTCCCACGCCGCTCATTCCGAATCCCAATTCGCAGCCACACCACGGCTTGTTCAGGTCGCAGAATCCGGGACCAGCAGTCCAAGGGGAGCGAATCTATGTTAGGCGTTTCAGGAGGCAACCAACCGAGGAGACACTGCACTGCTGCTGAGTCACTTCGGTGGAGTTCAGTGAAGCCTGTTTTGAGTTAACGTATAAGCAGGACACTGCCCCCCTACTGACAACAGTTATGTCTTAGTCGCGGAGCCAGCGTGAGTGAGGTCCTCCTCCGAGGGCGCCACCACGTCCGTCCAGAACATACTGATCCCCATGACTTTGACCCGAACGCATCAATGACATAGATTGGATTGGAAATCAAAACTGAGGTCACCATGAGAGCATGG
>CM065713.1:19340670-19353170 GCA_017654935.2 Phymorhynchus buccinoides
CGTCATGTGTGTCCCCGTCTCTATTATGTCCCCCTCTCTATTATGTCCCCGTCTCTATTATGTCCCCGTCTCTACTATGTCCCCATCTCTATTATGTCCCCGTCTCTATTATGTCCCCGTCTCTGTGTGTCCCCGTCACTGCGTGTCCCCGTCACTATTATGTCCCCGTCACTGCGTGTCCCCGTCACTATTATGTCCCCGTCACTGCGTGTCCCCGTCTCTACTATGTCCCCGTCATTGTGTGTCCCCGTCATTGTGTGTCCCCGTCACTATTATGTCCCGTCACGATTATGTCCCCGTGTCTAATTGTCCCCGTCTCTATTATGTCCCCGTCACTGCGTGTCCTCGTCTCTATTATGTCCCCGTCACTGTGTGTACCCGTCTCTATTATGTCCCCGTCTCTACTATGTCCCCGTCACTGCGTGTCCCCGTCTATGTCCCCGTCACTGCGTGTCCCCGTCTCTATTATGTCCCCGTCACTGTGTCCCCGTCTCTCCCGTCTCTATTATTCCCGTCACTGTGTGTCCCCGTCTCTATTATGTACCCCGTCACTGTGTGTCCCGTCTCTACTATGCTCCCGTCACTGTGTGTTACCCCTCTCATATTATATTCCCCGTCACTATGTCCCCGTCCTCTATTATGTCCCCATATGTATTATGATCCCCGTCACTGTGTGTCCCCGTCTCTATTATGTCCCCGTCACTGGGTGTGTCCCCGTCTCTATTATGTCCCCGTCATTGTGTGTCCCCGTCTCTATTGTGTCCCCGTCACTGTGTGTCCCCGTCTCTACTATGTCCCCCGTCTCTATATGTCCCCGTCTCTATAATGTCCTCGTCTTCTGTGTGTCCCCGTCTCTAGTGTGTCCCATTCTCCATGTGTCCTACGTCTCTATGTGTCCCCGTCTCTCTATGTCCCCGTCATTGTGTGTCCCCGTCTCTATTATGTCCCCGTCACTGTGTGTCCCCGTCTCTTATGTCCCCCGTCTCTATAGTGTCCCCGTCTATATGTGTCCCCGTCTCTATTGTGTCCCCGTCATTGTGTCCTCGTCTCTATGTGTCCCCGTCTCTATTGTCTGTCTCTATGTGTCTCTATCTATGTCCCCGTCTCTATTATGTCCCCGTCACTGTGTGTCCCCGTCTCTATTATGTCCCCGTCACTGTGTGTCCCCGTCTCTATTATGTCTCAGTCTCTGTGTGTCCCCGTCTCTCTCTATGTATCCCCGTCACTATGTGTCCCCGTCTCTATGTCTCCTCGTCTATGTGTCTCTGTGTGTCCCCGTCTCTATTTATGTCCCCGTCTCCTATGTGTCCCTGTCACTGCGTGTCCCCGTCTCTGCGTGTCCCCGTATCTATTGTGTCCCCGTCATTGTGTCCCCCGTCTCTATTATGTCCCCGTCATTATGTCCCCGTCTCTATGTGTCCCCGTCTCTATTATGTCCCCGTGTATATATGTCCCCGTCTCAGAGTGGTCCCCGCTCTCTATGTAGGTCCACGTTTCTATGTGTCCTCGTCTCTATGTGTCCCCGTCTCTAGTACGTGTCCCCGTCTCTAGTATGTGTCCCCGTCACTAGGTGTCCCGTCTCTATATGCCGTCACTGTGTTCCCCGTCATTATTATGTCCCAGTGGCGCACTGGGTTGTCCCCGTCTCTATTATGGCCCCGTCACTGGGTGTCCCCGTCTCTATTATGTCCCCGTCACTGTGTGTCCCGTCTCTATTATGTCCCCGTCTCTGTGTGTCCCCGTCACTGTGTGTCCCCGTCACTAGCGTGTCCCCGTCACTGTGTGTCCTCCGTCTCTATTATGTCACCGTCACTGCGTGTCCCCGTCTCTATTATGTCCCCGACTCTATGTGTCCCCGTATCTATGTGTCCCCGTCTCTAATATGTCCCAGTCACTTTGGGTGGGTTTTTTTTTGTGTGTTGTAATATATACGGCTTCTTTTATCTTTTACGGTACACGTTTTTTCTTTATGCATGGTGTTGTGTCCCCGTCTCTATATATTCCCCAGTCACTGTGTGTCCCGTCATTGTGTCCCCGTCTCTATATGTCCCAATCTCTATATGTCCCCATCTCTTTATATCCCCGTCTCTCTGTGTCCCCGTCTCTATATGTCCTCCGTCCATGTGTGTCCCCGTCTCTATTATGTACCCGTCTCTATTTTGTCCCCCGTCTCTATTATGTCCCCGTCATTGTGTGTCCCCGTCTCTATATGTCCAATTATCTATGTGTCCCCGTCACTGTGTGTCCCCGTCTCTATTATGTCCCCGTCACTGTGTGTCCCCGTCTCTACTATGTCCCCGTCACTGTGTGTCCCCGTCATTGTGTCCCCGTCACTGTGTGTCCCCGTCTCTATTATGTCCCCATCACTATGTGTCCCCGTCTCTGTGTGTCCCCGTCTCTGTGTGTCCCCGTCTATTAGTCCCCTCTCAATGTGTCCCCGTCTATATGTGTCCCCGTCACTGTGTGTGTCCCCGTCTCCATGTGTCCCCACTGTGTGTCCCCGTCTCTATTATGTCCCCGTCACTGTGTGTCTATTATGTCCCGTCTCTATTATGTCCCCGTCACTATATGTCCCCGTCTCTATGTGTCCCCCATTGTGTCCCCATCTGTGTGTCCCCGTCTCTATTATGTCCCCGTCACTATGTGTCCCCGTCTCTATTATGTCCCCGTCACTATTTTGTCCCCGTCTCTATTATGTCCCCGTCACTGTGTGTCCCCGTCTCTATTATGTCCCGTCACTGTGTGTCCCGTCTCTATTATATCCCCGTCAATGCGTGTCCCCGTCTATACTATGTCCCCGTGACTGTGTGTCCCCAGTCTCACTAGTCCCCGCGTGTCCCCGTCTACTATTATGTCTCAGTCACTGTCCTGCGTGTCACCGCGGTCCCCGTATCTCTACTATAGTCCCCGTCACTGTGTGTCCCCGTCTATGTCCCGCATGTGTGTCCCCGTCTATATTGTGTCCCCCGTCTCTATTATGTCCCCGTCACTGTGTCCCCGTCTCTATTATGTCCCCGTCTCATTGTGTCCCCGTCTCTATTATGTCCCCGTCACTGTGTGTCCCCGTCTCTATTATGTCCCCGTCACTGGGTGTCCCCGTCTCTATATGTCCCCGTCACTGTCGTGTCCCCTTCTCTATATATCCCCGTCCTATGTGTCTCCGTCTCTATGCGCCCCCCCCCCCCCCACCGCACCCCCCACCCCGCTCAAGTGTCCTCTCGTGTCGACAGTGTCCTCGTAACACAGTTCATGCGGAAATACCATGCCCTTATCCCTAACCCTAACCCAACAAAATATTATGCTCTACGTCCTCCCGGCCGAAGCCATATGGGACATAAGAACGCTAACCCTACCCCACATCCTATAAGACGGGTAAAACGCAACGAACCACAACTGTGACAAAATACACTGTGGGGGATAGAGTTATGTTTAGGGATAGGGTTAGGGCTATGGTTAGTATTCCAAAAAGGTTATTAGCTAAAAATGTTCCTAAAATACAGCTTTATGTATGGAAAGAAAGGCAAAAACGGAAAAATAGAATTAACCGAGAAATGCACGGGGGGGTGGCACATCTTTACCTTTATATACTATACAAGGTATTATACTGTAATTGGAATATTATGCTACAGCTTAAATATTTCGTGTGGAAGACTATGGACTCTCGAGCAACGGGGGGGGGTGGTAGGGGGGGGGGGGGGGGGGGGGTGGCCCTTGCACCGGCTCTAGTGCTGCAGCCAAATGGATTGTTTGGCCTTTGGGGACCTTCCCCGAACTCCAACTCTCGTCCTCAAATCCGTTTGGCGAAGAGAGAGTGGGGATGTACCCTGGGCAAGGCATCTCCACTACAGACAAATTCTAGCCCAGCCAGCCGGAATAGCAACTTCTGCCCTCAAAAAAAACCATCTCTGCTATCTGGCAGTCATTGTCGGCAACGACAGACAGGCAAACGACCACCACTATGCCAGCCTCACTCATGTCGAACATGCCAAGGAAGCGGCTTAGTCCACAGTGCGGCTTCTTTTAACAGGGTTCTACTAGTGGAATTTTTTCAAAACTCAGTTGATGTTTTCTTTGTTTGCCATCTACTTAAAGTGCACATTCTCTCGCTGTCTCTGTCTCTCTCTGTCTCTATCTCTGCATCTCTCTGTCCTCTGCCTCTCTCGCTCTCTCTGTCTCTCTAGTCAGTCTGTCTGTCTCTCTCTCTGTCTCCCTCTGTCTTACTATCTCTTCTCCTGTCTCTACTTCCTCTCTCTCTACTCTTCTCTCTCTCCCTCCCTGAGTATGTGTGTGTTGTTTGTATCTTTCTGAGTGAGTCAATTGTGTGTGTGTGTGTATGTGCGTGCGTGCGTGCAGTGCGTGTGTGTGTGTGTGTGTGTGTGGTGTGTGTGTGTGTGTGTGTGTGTGGGTGTGTGTGTTTGTGTGTGCGTGTGCGTGAGTGTGTGAGAGTGTGTGTGTGTGTGTATATGTATATCTAGGTGTGTGTGTGTGTGTGTGTGTGTGGGTGTGTGTGTGTGTGTGTGTGTGTGTGTGTGTGTGTGTGTGAGTGCGTGCGTGTGCGTGCGTGTGTTCGTTGTTTGCGCGCGGCGCGTGTGTGTGTGTGCTGTGTGCTTCTCGCGTAGTGCGTGTGTGTGTTTCTGAGTAAGTTTGTGTGTGTGTATGCCTTCTTTCTTTCTTTGTTGCCTTCTTTCTTTCTTTGTTGCCTTCTTTCTTTCTTTCTTTGTTGCCTTCTTTCTTTCTTTCTTTGTTGCCTTCTTTCTTTCTATCTTTGTTGCCTTCTTTCTTTCTTTCTTTCGTTGCCTTCTTTCTTTCTTTGTTGCCTTCTTTCTTTCCTTGTTTTATTGCCTTCTTTCTTTCTTTGTTGCCTTCTTTCTTTCTTGTATGCCTTCTCTTGAGTTCTTAGCTTTGTTGCCTTCTTTCTATCTTTGTTGCCCTCTGTCTTGCTTTCATTGTTGCCTTCTTTCTTTCTTTGTTGCCTTCTTGGCTTGTACTTTGTTGCCCTTTTCCTTTCCTTCTTTGTTGCCTTCCTTTCTTTCTTTGTTGCCTTCTTTCTTGCTTTCTTTGTTGCCTTCTTTCTGACTTTCTTTGTTGCCTTCTTTCTTTCTTTCTTTGTTGCCTTCTTTCTTTCTTTCTTTGTTGCCTTCTTTCCTTCTTTGTTGCCCTTTTTCTTTCCTTCCCCTTTGTTGCCTTTCTTTCTTTCATTTGTGCATTTCCTTCTTTCTTGCTTTCTTTGTTGCCTTCTTGCTTTTCTTTGTTGCCTTCTTTCTTACTTTCTTTGTTGCCTTCTTTCTTTCTTTGTTGCCTTCTTTCTTTCTTTCTTTGTTGCCTTCTTTCTTTCTTACTTTGTTGCCTTCTTTCTTTCTTTCTTTGTTGCCTTCTTTCTTTCTTTGTTGCCCTTTTTCTTTCCTTCTTTGTTGCCTTCTTGCTTTCTTTGTTGCCTTCTTTCTTACTTTCTTTGTTGCCTTCTTTCTTACTTTCTGTGTTGCCTTCTTTCTTACTTTCTTTGTTGCCTTCTTTCTTACTTTCTTTGTTGCCTTCTTTCTTACTTTCTTTGTTGCCTTCTTTATTGCTTTCTTTGTTGCCTTCTTTCTATCTTTCTTGCCTTCTTTCTATCTTTGTTGCCCTCTGTCTTGCTTTCATTGTTCGCCTTCTTTCTTTCTTTGTTGCCTCTTTGTGTAGGTTGCTTTCTGTCCTTATTTGTTGCCTTCTTCCTTTCTGTCCTTATTTGTTGCCTTCTTTCTTTGTTGCCTTCTTTCTTTCTTTGTTGCCTTCTTTCTATCTTTGTTGCCCTCTGTCTTGCTTTCATTGTTGCCTTCTTTCTTTCTTTGTTGCCTTCTTTCTTTCTTACTTTGTTGCCTTCTTTCTTTCTTTGTTGCCTTCTTTCTTTGTTGCCTTCTTTCTTACTTTCTTTGTTGCCTTCTTTCTTTCTTTGTTGCTTTCTTTCTTTCTTTGTTGCCTTCTTTCTTGCTTTCTTTGTTGCCTTCTTTCTTTCTTTGTTGCCTTCTTTCTATCTTTCTTTGTTGCCTTTCTTTCTTGCTTTCTTTGTTGCTTTCTTTCTTACTTTCTTTCTTACCTTCTTTCTTTCTTTCCTTTATTTGTTGCCTTCTTTCTTTCTGTCCTTATTTGTTGCCTTCTTTCTTTCTGTCCTTATTTGTTGCCTTCTTTCTTTGTTGCCTTCTTTCTTTCTGTCCTTATTTGTTGCCTTCTTTCTTTCTGTCCTTATTTGTTGCCTTCTTTCTTTGTTGCCTTCTTTCTTTCTGTCCTTATTTGTTGCCTTCTTTCTTTCTGTCCTTATTTGTTGCCTTCTTTCTTTGTTGCCTTCTTTCTTTCTGTCCTTGTTTGTTGCCTTCTTTCGGGCGGGGTCCTTATTTGTTGCCTTCTTGAAAAATGTCCTTATTTGTTGCCTTCTTTCTTTTCTGGGAATTATTTGTTGCCTTCTTTCTTTTCTGTCCTTATTTGTTGTCCTTCTTTGTTGCCTGCTTTCTTTCTGTCCTTATTTGTTGCCTTCTTTCTTACTGTCCTTATTTGTTGGCCTTCTTTCTTTCTTTGTTGCCTTCTTTCTTTCTGTCCTTATTTGTTGCCTTCTTTCTTTCTGTCCTTATTTGTTGCCTTCTTTCTTTCTGTCCTTATTTGTTGCCTTTTTTCTTTCTTTGTTGCCTTCTTTCCTTTTTTCGTCCTTGTCAACTTTTTGAACGTCTTTATTAACACTTGGTATTATTACTACCAATACGTAAGGCTTGACCCTAATGATAATCACTTCTTACATTAGATTATAATCGTATTACATCACATTGCATTGTATTACTTTCAATGTCATAGGAACTCATTTCTGGCGAAATTCGGGTTGCTCCCACCGGCTGGAGAGCGCTTCGTCGGTGGCGCATCACCATCCATATCATGAAGCCTTCAGGATGAAAACAATCCATGTCTATCATTGTAATGTAGGCTTAGGTGCCTACTGGCGACAGGTTTCTAGGAAAGAAAACCTGATATTATTCATTTGTCTGAAAAGCGTCTGAAATTACCATTTTGGAGGTTACAAAGTTTGGTATGAGAGGGTGTTTTCTGCAAGAAGAGTGGACTCTGCATTTCACTGAGGCAGATTGAATAGAAAAGAGAGAGAGATCGAGCGACGAGAGACGCGAGATCGAGAGAGAGAGAAGAGTGGAAGATGAGAGAGACGGACTGTTGGAGAGAGAGGAATGAGAGAGGATCGATGAGCGAGCGGAACTAGAGAGAGATGACCGAGAGACGAGAGTGAGAGAGAAAGAGAGAGAATACTGAAAAACTTTCTTTAACAAGGATAAAGATTTTAGGCGATGCCTATTCTTACAATCTGTACTTGGATAAAAGAAAGGAGGATGGGAGGGAGGGAGAAAGGAAGAGGGGGAAGGGGGAGCAGCCATTCGCGAGAGAGAGAGAGACGAGAGAGAGAGACGAGAGAGAAAGAGGGAGAGTCTCTCTCTCCTCTCTCTCTCTCTCTCCCTCTGCTCTCTCTTCTCTCTCTCGCGCGAAATGGCTGCTCCCCCTTCCCCCTCTTACTTTCTCCCTCCCTCCTTCTCTTTAATCCAAAGGACAGATTGTAAGAATAGGAATCGCCTAAAATCTTCTATCCTTGTTAAATAATAGTTTTTCAGTGTTCAGTGTTGCTTTACTCTCTCTCTCTCTCTCTCTCTCTCTCTCTCTCTCTCTCCTCTCTCTTCCTCTCTCTCTCTCTCTCTCTCTCTCTCTCTTCTCTCTCGCTTTTGCTATTCAATCTGCTCAGTGAAATGAGAGTCCACTCTTCTTGCAGAAAAAACCCTCTCATACCAAACTTTGTAACCTCCAAAATGGTAATTTCAGACGCTTTTCAGACAAAGGAATAATATCAGGTTTTCTTTCCTGGAAACCTGTCGCCAGTAGGCACCTAAGCCTACATTACAATGATAGACATGGATTGTTTTCATCCTGAAGGCTTCATGATATGGATGGTGATGCGCCACCGACGAAGCGCTCTCCAGCCGGTGGGAGCAACCCGAATTTCGCCAGAAATGAGTTCCTATGACATTGAAAGTAATACAATGCAATGTGATGTAATACGATTATAATCTAATGTAAGAAGTGATTATCATTAGGGTCAAGCCTTACGTATTGGTAGTAATAATACCAAGTGTTAATAAAGACGTTCAAAAAGTTGACAAGGACGAAAAAGGAAAGAAGGCAACAAAGAAAGAAAGAAGGCAACAAATAAGGACAGAAAGAAAGAAGGCAACAAATAAGGACAGAAAGAAAGAAGGCAACAAATAAGGACAGAAAGAAAGAAGGCAACAAAGAAAGAAGGCAACAAATAAGGACAGAAAGAAAGAAGGCAACAAATAAGGACAGAAAGAAAGAAAGGGCAACAGAAAGAAAGAAGGCAACAAATAAGGACAGAAAGAAAGAAGGCAACAAATAAGGACAGAAAGAAAGAAGGCAACAAAGAAAGAAGGCAACAAGGCAAGGAAAGAAAGAAAGAAGGCAACAAAGAAAGAAAGAAAGAAGGCAACAAAGAAAGAAGGCAACAAATAAGGACAGAAAGAAAGAAGGCAACAAAAAGAAAGAAGGCAAGAAAGAAGGCAACAAAGAAAAGAAAGAAAGAAGGCAACAAATAAGGACAGAAAGAAAGAAGGCAACAAAGAAAGAAAGAAAGAAGGCAACAAAGAAAGAAGGCAACAAATAAGGACAGAAAGAAAGAAGGCAACAAATAAGGACAGAAAGAAAGAAGGCAACAAATAAGGACAGAAAGAAAGAAGGCAACAAAGAAAGAAAGAAAGAAGGCAACAAAGAAAGAAAGAAAGAAGGCAACAAAGAAAGTTAGAAAGAAGGCAACAAAGAAAGAAAGAAGGCAACAAAGAGCAAGAAAGAAGGCAACAAAGAAAGAAAGAGAAGGCAACAAAGTAAGAAAGAAGGCAACAAAGAAAGTAAGAAAGAAGGCAACAAAGAAAGAAGGCAACAAAGAAAGAAAGAAAGCAACAAAGAAAGAAAGAAGGCAACAAAGAAAGAAAGAAGGCAACAATGAAAGCAAGACAAGAGGGCAACAAAGAAAGAAAGAAGGCAACAAAGAAAGAAAGAAAGAAGGCAACAAAGAAAGCAACAAAGAAGGCAAGAAAGAAAGAAGGCAACAAAGAAAGAAAGAAAGAAAGAAAAGGCAACAAAGAAAGAAAGAGAAGGCAACAAAGAAAGAAAGAAAGAAGGCAACAAAGAAAGAAAGAAAGAAGGCAACAAAGAAAGAAAGAAAGAAGGCAACAAAGAAAGAAAGAAAGAAGGCAACAAAGAAAGAAAGAAAGAAGGCAACAAAGAAAGAAAGAAAGAAGGCAACAAAGAAAGAAAGAAGGCAACAAAGAAAGTAAGAAAGAAGGCAACAAAGAAAGTAAGAAAGAAGGCAACAAAGAAAGCAAGAAGGCAACAAAGAAGGAAAGAAAAAGGGCAACAAAGAAAGAAAGAAGGCAACAAAGAAAGAAAGAAGGCAACAAAGAAAGCAAAGACAGAAGGCAACAAAGATAGAAAGAAGGCAACAAAGATAGAAAGAAGGCAACAAAGAAAGTAAGAAAGAAGGCAACAAAGAAAGCAAGAAGGCAACAAAGAAAGCAAGAAAGAAGGCAAAAAGAAAGAAAGAAGGCAACAAAGAAGGCAAGAAAAAGGCAACAAAGAAAGAAAGAAGGCAACAAAGAAAGCAATAAGGCAACAAAGAAAGTAAGAAAGAAGGCAACAAAGAAAAAGAAAGAAGGCAACAAAGAAAGCAAGAAAGAAGGCAACAAAGAAAGAAAGAAAGAAGGCAACAAAGAAGGAAAGAAAAAGGGCAACAAAGAAAGAAAGAAGGCAACAAAGAAAGAAAGAAGGCAACAATGAAAGCAAGACAGAGGGCAACAAAGAAATAAAGAAAGAAAAAAGGCAACAAAGAAAGAAGGCAACAAGAAAGAAAGAAGGCAACAAACAAAGAAAGAAAGAAGGCAACAAAGAAAGAAAGAAGGCAACAAAGAAAGTAAGAAGGCAACGATGAAAGCAAGACAGAGGGCAACAAAGATAGAAAGAAGGCAACAAAGAAAGAAAGAAGGCAACAAAGAAAGAAAGAAAGAAGGCAACAAAGAAAGAAAGAAGGCAACAAAGAAAGAAAGAAGGCATACACACACACAAACTTACTCAGAAACACACACACGCACACGTTTGCACAAAGACATGAAGCACACACACACACGCGCGCGCGCACACACGCACACACGCACGCACACACGCACGCACGCACACAAACACACACACACACACACACACACACACAAGCACACACACACACACACACACACACACACACACATATATATATATATACACACACACACACACACGCGCACGCACAACGCACACGCACACACACACACACACACACACACACACACACACACACACACACACACACACACACACACACACACACACACGCACGGCACGCACGCACGCACACACACACACACATTGACTCACTCAGAAAGATACAAACACACACACATACTCAGGGAGGAGAGAGAGAGAGAGAGAGAGAGAGAGAGAGAGAGAGAGAGAGAGAGAGAGAGAGAGAGAGAGAGAGAGAGAGAGAGACAGAGAGACAGAGAGAGAGAGAGAGGCAGAGACAGAGAGAGGCAGAGATAGAGACAGAGAGAGACAGACAGAGAGAGAATGTGCACTTTAAGTAGAGAGCAAACAAAGAAAACATCAACTGAGTTTTGAAAAAATTCCACAGTAGAACCCTTTTAAAAGAAGCCGCACTGTGGACTAAGCCGCTCCTTGGCATGTTCGACATGAGTGAGGCGGGCATAGTGGTGTCGTTGCCTGTCTGTCGTTTCCGACAATGACTGCCAGATAGCAGAGAGGGGGGCAGATGCTATTCTGGCTGGGCTGGGCGATAATTAGTTCATAGTGGAGATGCCTTGCCCAGGGTACATCCCCACTCTCTCGGCCAAACGGATTTGAGGACGAGAGTTGGAGTTCGGGGAAGGTCCCCAAAAGGCCAACCAATCCCTTTGGCTGCAGCACTAGAGCCGGTGCAAGGGCCAACCCCCCCCCCCCCCCCCCCCCCCCCCCCCCCCCCGTTGCTCGAGAGTCATAGTCTTCCACGAAATATTAAGCTGTAGCATAATAATTCCAATACAGTAGAATACCTTGTATAGTATATAAAGGTAAAGATGTGCCACCCCCCTGCATTTCTCGGTTAATTGTATTTTTCCGTTTGGGCCTTTCTTACCATACATAAAGCTGTATTTTAGGAACATTTTTAGCTAATAACCTTTTTGGAATACTAACCCTAGCCCTAACCCTAACCCTAAACCTAACCCTATCCCCCACAGTGATTTGTCACAGTTGTGGTTCGTTGCGTTTTCCCGTCTTATAGGATGGGGGTAGGGTTAGCGTTCTTATGTCCCATATGGCTTCGGCCGGGAGGACGTAGAGCATAATATTTTGTTGGGTTAGGGTTAGGGATAGGGCATGGGATTTCCGCATGAACTGTGTACGAGGACACGTGGACACGAGAGGACACTTGCGGGGGTGGGGGGTGCGGTGGTGGGGGGGGGGGGGGGCGCATAGAGACGGAGACACATAGACGGGGATATATAGAGATGGGGGACACGCAGTGACGGGGATATATAAAGACGGGGACACACAGTGACGGGGACATAATAGAGACGGGGGACACACATGGACTGGGACATAATAGAGACGGGGGACACAATGACGGGGACATAATAGAGACGGGGACACAGTGACGGGGACATAATAGAGACGGGGACACACAGTGACGGGGACATAATAGAGACGGGGACACACAGTGACGGGGACATAGTAGAGACGGGGACACGCAGTGACTGAGACATAATAGAGACGGGGACACGCAGTGACGGGGACACACAGAGACGGGGACATATAGAGACGGGGACACAGTGACGGGGACATAATAGAGACGGGGACACATAGAGACGGGGACATATAGAGACGGGGACACACAGTGACGGGGACATATAGAGACGGGGACACACAGTGACGGGGACATAATTAGAGACGGGGACACACAGTGACGGGGACATAATAGAGACGGGGACACGCAGTGACGGGGATATAGAGAGACGGGGACACACAGTGACGGGGACATAATAGAGACGGGGACACACAGTGACGGGGACACAATGACGGGGACACACAGAGACGGGGACATATAGAGACGGGGACACACAGTGACGGGGACATAATAGAGACGGGGACACACAGTGACGGGGACATAATAGAGACGGGGACACACAGTGACGGGGACATAATAGAGACGGGGACACACAGTGACGGGGACATAATAGAGACGGGGACACACAGTGACGGGGACATAATAGAGACGGGGACACACAGTGACGGGGACATAGTAGAGACGGGGACACACAGTGACGGGGACATAATAGAGACGGGGACACACAGTGACGGGGACATAATAGAGACGGGGACACACA
>CM065713.1:19365473-19375473 GCA_017654935.2 Phymorhynchus buccinoides
AACAAACAAAATAATGACGTACAATAATGACCCTACATAGCAACAACACTGACGTAAAGTTATGAATGACCATTGCTTTTGCTTACGTTTTCTTTTATCACAACACACACGCACACACACACATACACACAAACACACACACACACACACACAGACACACACACACACACACCGCACGCATCTTGCAGTATAAAACCTTTTTCGAGTGTATAAAAATGATTGAGAGAGAGAGAGAGAGAGAGAGAGACAGAGAGAGAGAGATAGAGAGAGGGGAGGCGGGGGGCGGGGGGGGGGGGGGGGGTGGAGAGGGAGACGGTATTCTTACAATGTTTCATTCATAAAGTATTTTGCGTAAAGCCATGTACGTAACTGAACTGTGCATACGTCATTCATTCACACATTTGTACGTCACTTCATGCATGCGTCATCATTGACAAAGTTCTGTTCATGAACTTTATATATATATATATATATATATATATATATATATATATATATATAAACGTACAAGAATTGAAGAAGAAAAAACAACCACACCATTAAACTTTCCTCTTTATATATATAGTTTGCTTGAAAAAAAACTTGTTTTGTGTCCAATATTTAAGTTTGTGAGCCTAAGAAAGAAACTGAATAACTTTAATTTTAACTTTACAATTTATTCTGTGTTCTGAAAAGAATAAAAGAAAATAATGTGCTGATTGATTTACTTTTTCTCCCAATGGGGGAGATAGACAATGCCTATGCAAAGACAGCTGTTTCGTCTTTGAGAAAGACTCTTCAGTCTGCATATCGGCCTGCAAAGTATGTCCACAGTGAACATTCAAACTGAGCTAGAAGACTTTCTACAAGAGAAAGGTTGTCCTCTTTGCACCAGATTGAAAGTCCACAATAAAAGCAAACCAGCACTTGATTAAAAAGAAATGGTAACAATCTTGTGTAAAATAACAAAAATAATAATGTTCTAAAGTTACAATCCCTCGAAGAGAGTAGAAGAGATGGGATGCCATGTTGGTGGATCCAGTGAAGGATTCAATAAGGGAGGTCATAGAAATCGTAGTAAACACCAACATACTCCCGGTGAGGAGGAATGTAGAGAGGTGTGCCTGGATCAGGTAGACTGATGCGCTTTCCTTCTTCCAAGTATAATATAAACGTACAAGAATTGAAGAAGAAAAAACAACCACACCATTCAACTTTCCTCTTATATATATATAGTTTGCTTGAAAAAAACTTGTTTTGTGTTCAATATTTTAAGCTTGTGAGCCTAAGAAAGAAACTGAATAACTTTAATTTTAACTTTACAATTTATTCTGTGTTCTGAAAAGAATAAAAGAAAATAATGTGCTGATTTACTTTTTCTCCCAATGGGGGAGATAGACAATGCCTATGCAAAGACAGCTGTTTCGTCTTTGAGAAAGACTCTTCAGTCTGCATATCGGCCTGCAAAGTATGTCCACAGTGAACATTCAAACTGAGCTAGAAGACTTTCTACAAGAGAAAGGTTGTCCTCTTTGCACCAGATTGAAAGTCCACAATAAAAGCAAACCAGCACTTGATTAAAAAGAAATGGTAACAATCTTGTGTAAAATAACAAAAATAATAATGTTCTAAAGTTACAATCCCTCGAAGAGAGTAGAAGAGATGGGATGCCATGTTGGTGGATCCAGTGAAGGATTCAATAAGGGAGGTCACAGAAATCGTAGTAAACACCAACATACTCCCGGTGAGGAAGAATGTAGAGAGGTGTGCCTGGATCAGGTCATATATATATATGTGTGTGTGTGTGTGTGTGTGTGTGTGTGTGTGTGTGTGTGTGTGTGTGTGTGTGTGTGTGTGTGGTGTGTGACTGAGACAAAATGACAGATAGACAGAGACACCGAAATGAAGAGAGAGAGAGAGAGAGAGAGAGAGAGAGAGAGAGAGAGGAGAGAAAGAGAGAGAGAGAGAGAGAGAGAGAGAGAGAGAGAGAGAGAGAGAGAGAGAGAGAGAGAGAGAGAGAGAGAGAGAGAGAGAGACAGAGAGAGACCATTTGCCATTGACCATTTTGTGAAACTGAATCAATTTGTGCAAAAACCAGATTCTATGTACAGTTTCTCATGACTAGTTCCCTTTACTCCTCCTATGATGATACGAATCGCTTCCAGATGTAGTGTTTCTAATGAGTTTGACTGTGAGTCTGTACAGTTGTCCCATAATAAATCGGCATAGTCATAATGGGGTATAATAAAGGATTTACACATATTTTCAAGATCCTTACGGCTTAGTCTATATTTGTATTTTCGAAGACAAGCAATCAACATACTTACTTTATTAGCTATTGTTCGAATGTGCTCATCCCATCTACAGTTATCCTGAAAAGCTACTCCTAAATGTTTGTGAGATATTGAGGGCTCTAAAGTCTAAAGAGGTATCAGTTGATTATGTTCACGGGTAGTGTTGAGAAGTTCTGTTTTCTTTTCATTGAATTCAATATTCCATAGTTTGGCTATTGTGCAATTTTACGAAGATCTGAATGAAGGATTTCTGCTCTGACAACGGGATCATTAAGAGCAAGAGATAAACTAGTGTCATCAGCAAACAATTTAATTATTGAATCAATGTCAGAGATAATATCATTAATATACAATAATTAAAACAATAATAAGGACCAAAGGACAGAACCGTGGGGAACACCTGCCGAAATTCGTTTTGATTCAGATTTTTCACTTTTAATGACTACAGATTGTTGTCGGTTATGAAGATAATCGTGGAAAAAATCGAGTAACTTCCCTCTAATACCCGCAGCCTCCAGCTTCAACAGAAGTCCTTTGTGCCAGACGTACGCGATCAAACGCTTTAGATATGTCGATATATAGTTTGCGTTGTTATGCCACGATCAAGAAAAGAACAGAGGTGATTGAATGTGGCTAGAAGCTGGTTAACTGTAGAATCGCCTGGTGTGAAACCGGATTGGAGAGGGGTAATTGTGTTCTTTGTCTTGAAGAACGTGTACACATGTTTGTGCACACATCTTTCAAGTACCTAGACAGCTAAGAAGTGAAATAGGACGATAATTATTGCATAGTTCTTTTGGTCCTTTTTTTTTGTAAATATGAAAAATGTGTGCGATTTTCCAAACATAAGGAAATTTACCTTCATCCAGCCGATCTTTCAAACCCCCACCCACCTTCCCTTTTTTCACATACACACTATAGACACTCGTGAACACTCATAACATAGCATCCGGGAGAGAACAAAATCAAGGCATGGACCAACAGATCCCCCACCCCCACCCACCTCACTTTTTCCACACACGCCATTTACGCACTCACAATTTCTCGGGGGGGGGGGGGGGGGGTGGGGGGGGGGGGGGGGGGGGGGGGGGGGGGGGGGGGGGGGGGGGGGGAATCACACGAGCCCACAAATTCCTAAACAATATATGTGGTGTAAAACGATATTGTGACGAGAAAGGTAGAGAGAGGAGAGAGGGGGGTGGGGGGGGGGGGATAAGGGGGGGGGAGAGAGAAAGAGAGAGGGGGGGAGAGAGATATGGGAAGGGAGAGAGAGAGAGAGAGAGAGAGAGAGAGAGAGAGAGAGAGAGAGAGAGAGAGAGAGCACAAAAACAAATACACACACGCACAAACGCGCGCGCACACACACACACACACACACACACACACACACACATATATATATATATCTCTCTCACTGAGATTTTTCTTTCATACTATAGTCTTCTAGCTCAGTTTGAATTCTTTGCAGGCCGACATGCAGACTGAAGAGTCTTTATCAAAGACGAAACAGCTGTCTTTGCATAGGCATTGTCTATCTCCCCCATTGGGAGAAAAAGTAAATCAGCACATTATTTTCTTAATAATAATAATAATAATAATGGGAATTTATATAGCGCTCTTTCTCACATGAGCTCAGTGCGCTTTACATTGATAACAAGAACATTAAATTTAAAGGCAAACAAATAATTAATCATTAGAAAGTAAAATAAGCACGATGCCTACACACAACGTTCTCTTACTTCCTTACTCACACACACACACACACACACACACTCACACACACACACACACACACACACACACACACACACACACACACACATATATATACACACACACATGCATGCGCACACGCACACTCGCACACAATTAATTATACAAGTAAAATAGTTACAATATGAACATTCTAAGAAGAAACATAGAGACCACATTCACATTCCCAATCAAGTTTGAATACAATACTGCAACTTGAAATAAAATCATACTGCCATCGACATACCAATTACATGACTAATTATAATAGACAAATTTTGCAAAAACAAAAATACCCTTCTACCTCATTTACAAGCATTTAAAGTTTACAAGACGTAGACATTCTACATACAAAATACGAATAATAAAATAATTATAAATAATTTTTTTACAAGATTTCTGCAATAAAACTGACCCCCCCCCCCCCCTACACACACACACACACACACACACACACACACACACACACACACACACACACACACCTCACTCACAAACACTAATCAATCATAATATGTCCGAAACAAGTGAGTTTTAAGGGCAGAGCGAAAGGCGGAAATAGAGTCAGATGAGCGGACATGTTGTGGGAGGGAATTCCATAAGTGAGGTGCTAAATAGTAGAAGGATCGTTCACCAAACGATTTCGTGTGGACCCGAGGAACCTTGAGTGTGCAGCAGTCAGAGGAAGAACGTAGGGAGCGAGCAGGTAAGTAGACAGTTACTAGTTCGGAGAGATAGACGGGACCAGAGGAGTGAACAGCACCGAAACAAAGGCAAGCTATTTTATACTTGATTCTAGCCTCTACTGGAAGCCAGTGCAAGTTACGAAGATGAGGTGTTATATGATCAGAACGTGGAATCTTGAGAGTGAGGCGTGCTGCACTGTTTTGCAGTTTTTGAACACGTTGCAGGAGATACTTAGGACAGCCACAGAGAAGAGAGTTGCAATAGTCAATGCGGGAAAGAATAAAGGCAGAAATAAGAGTTTTCGTGGCTGCAACAGACAGAAAGTGTCGAACAGCACTGATTCGTCTGAGCTCATAATTGATGGAACGTATGAGATTAATAACCTGTTTATGCATTGTAAGATTTGAATCGAGGGTAACTCCGAGATTCTTTGCTGACTTAGAAAACTGAACACAAGCATTGCCAACTGTAAGAGTTTCTGGAAGAGAGATAGTTGCAGACATACGCTGAGAGGAAACAATCAGAGCTTCCGTTTTGTCATCATTAAGTTTTAATTTGTTGCATGTCATCCAGGATTTGACATCATGAAGGCAGGATTCCATAGACTGAATAGCGCTGTCAAGTTGGGTAGGTTCCGCCGATTTTTGAAGCTGGGTATCATCAGCAAAGGAATGGTCAATAACAGAGTGACTAGCAAAAACATCAGAGAGAGGAGCAGTGTACAGGACAAAGAGAACTGGCCCCAATACAGATCCCTGAGGTACACCACAAGAAATTAACTTCGGATCTGAACTGCAGTTGTTGATCAAGACAGTCTGAAAGCGATTTGTTAGATATGAGGAGAACCACTGTAGAACTGTAGAATGGATTCAAAAAACACGTTCCAGCCGGGATAGAAGAATGGTGTGATCTATTGTATCAAATGCTGCCGACAGATCTAGGAGAGTCAAGACTGACACTTTTCCATTGTCAAGAGCTAAGAGGAGATCGTTAAGAACTTTAGTCAGAGCCGTTTCAGTGCTGTGAGCAGGTCGATAGGCAGACTGGAGGGGGTTGAACAAATTGTTTGCTGACAGATGGTTAGACAATTGTGCAAGGACAATTTTCTCGATTATTTTGGAGACAAACGCTAAGTTGGACACAGGCCGATAACTTTTCAAGTCATTATGATCCATGGTAGGCTTCTTTATCAAGGGTTTAACAAGAGCAGTTTTGTACAGGTCAGGGAAAACACCACTCAGTAAAGAGTCGTTTATGATCTGAGTCATGACAGGCACAACAACATCAAGACATTCATACAACAAAGGGGTTGGTAAAGGGTCAAGGTCACACGTCTTGGGGGCAGATCTTTTCAAAACATCAAAGACATCTTTCTCAGACACAGGAGAAAAAGCAACAAGAGGGGAGCCTACAAAATCTTTGCCTAGGGGGTGTGAAACAGTGGGCTGCAAGTCAAGCTCTTTCCTAATGTTCTCAATTTTGGAATGAAAGAAATCAGAAAACACACATGGCAATGATGGTGGGGGGTAAACAGTCGGAAGTTTGGTAGGTTTAACCCTTGCACACAGTTTGTTTGTAATAGAATACAGTTCTTTACTAGATCTTGCCGCTGCAATTTTGGTACTGTAGTACATCGTTTTTGCCTGATCTGTCAAGAAAGTCACAACAATTTTTAGCTTTATTATATATTTGTTTATGTACAGTGAGCCCTGAAGAATCTGATTGTGCTTGGGCCTGTCTTCGTTTTTTCTTTGCTTCTTTTATTTCGTTAGGCATCACACTAAACCAAGGACTTGAGTCTCTGCTAGAAGAAACTTTGCGTGAAGAAACAGGAGCATGTTTGTCCAATACTGACCGAAGGGCACTATCGTACTCAGCGGCAGTACAAGAACTAGATGTGTACTTAGATAATTCTACTTTGATATCTTTTCCGAAAACAGTTCTGTCGATGTTGCGCGGATATTTATGACGCTGCGGTACACGTGTTTGTGGACAGGGAGCTCTATGTCAAACAAACTCACAACACAAACATGGTCAGACTCGAGGTCATGATTGACCTCTGAGGATCGGTGAACTCCATCACTGGGCCTTTCTATCACTTTCTATTACACAGAACAAATCATAAAGTTAAAATTAAAGTAATTTAGTTTCTTTCTTAGGTTCACGTACGTCACAGGGACATTCCAACACAAAAAAAGTTTTATTAAAGCAAGGCTATATAATATAAGAGGAAAGTTTAATGGTGTGTTTGAACTTCTTCTTCAATTCTTGTACGTTTATATATATTTTTCTTCGTCAATTCTTGTACGTTTTATATATATATATAAACGTACAAGAATTGAAGAAGAAAAAACAACCACACCATTAAACTTTCCTCTTATATATATATAGTTTGCTTTGAAAAAAACTTGTTTTGTGTCCAATATTTAAGTTTGTGAGCCTAAGAAAGAAACTGAATAACTTTAATTTTAACTTTACAATTTATTCTGTGTTCTCAAAAAGAATAAAAGAAAATAATGTGCTGATTTACTTTTTCTCCCAATGGGGGAGATAGACAATGCCTATGCAAAGACAGCTGTTTCGTCTTTGAGAAAGACTCTTCAGTCTGCATATCGGCCTGCAAAGTATGTCCACAGTGAACATTCAAACTGAGCTAGAAGACTTTCTACAAGAGAAAGGTTGTCCTCTTTGCACCAGATTGAAAGTCCACAATAAAAGCAAACCAGCACTTAATTAAAAAGAAATGGTAACAATCTTGTGTAAAATAACAAAAATAATAATGTTCTAAAGTTACAATCCCTCGAAGAGAGTAGAAGAGATGGGATGCCATGTTGGTGGATCCAGTGAAGGATTCAATAAGGGAGGTCATAGAAATCGTAGTAAACACCAACATACTCCCGGTGAGGAGGAATGTAGAGAGGTGTGCCTGGATCAGGTCATATGTTATATATAGTGTGTGATGTGTGTGTGTGTGTGTGTGTGTGTGTGTGTGTGTGTGTGTGTGGTTTGAGACAAAATGACAGATAGACAAGACACCAATGAAAGAGAGAGAGAGAGAGAGAGAGAGAGATGAGAGAGAAAGAGAGAGAGAGAGAGAGAGAGAGAGAGAGAGAGAGAGAGAGAAGAGAGAGAGAGAGAGAGAGATTTTCTTAAGAGAGAGAGAGAGAGCCAAACAGAGAGACCATTTGCCATTGACCATTTTGTGAAACTGAATCAATTTGTGCAAAAACCAGATTCTATGTACAGTTTCTCATGACTAGTTCCCTTTACTCCTCCTATGATGATACGAATCGCTTCCAGATGTAGTGTTTCTAATGAGTTTGACTGTGAGTCTGTACAGTTGTCCCATAATAAATCGGCATAGTCATAATGGGGTATAATAAAGGATTTACACATATTTTCAAGATCCTTACGGCTTAGTCTATATTTGTATTTTCGAAGACAAGCAATCAACATACTTACTTTATTAGCTATTGTTCGAATGTGCTCATCCCATCTACAGTTATCCTGAAAAGCTACTCCTAAATGTTTGTGAGATATTGAGGGCTCTAAAGTCTAAAGAGGTATCAGTAGATTATGTTCACGGGTAGTGTTGAGAAGTTCTGTTTTCTTTTCATTGAATTCAATATTCCATAGTTTGGCTATTGTGCAATTTTACGAAGATCTGAATGAAGGATTTCTGCTCTGACAACGGGATCATTAAGAGCAAGAGATAAACTAGTGTCATCAGCAAACAATTTAATTATTGAATCAATGTCAGAGATAATATCATTAATATACAATAATTAAAACAATAATAAGGACCAAAGGACAGAACCGTGGGGAACACCTGCCGAAATTCGTTTTGATTCAGATTTTTCACTTTTAATGACTACAGATTGTTGTCGGTTATGAAGATAATCGTGGAAAAAATCGAGTAACTTCCCTCTAATACCCGCAGCCTCCAGCTTCAACAGAAGTCCTTTGTGCCAGACGTACGCGATCAAACGCTTTAGATATGTCGATATATAGTTTGCGTTGTTATGCCACGATCAAGAAAAGAACAGAGGTGATTGAATGTGGCTAGAAGCTGGTTAACTGTAGAATCGCCTGGTGTGAAACCGGATTGGAGAGGGGTAATTGTGTTCTTTGTCTTGAAGAACGTGTACACATGTTTGTGCACACATCTTTCAAGCTTTACCTAGACAGCTAAGAAGTGAAATAGGACGATAATTATTGCATAGTTCTTTTGGTCCTTTTTTTTTGTAAATATGAAAAATGTGACTTCCTACACACACACACAGCGATTTTCCAAACATAAGGAAATTTACCTTCATCCAGCCGATCTTTCAAACCCCCACCCACCTTCCCTTTTCTTCACATACACACTATAGACACTCGTGAACACTCATAACATAGCATCCGGGAGAGAACAAAATCAAGGCATGGACCAACAGATCCCCCACCCCCACCCACCTCACTTTTTCCACACACGCCATTTACGCACTCACAATTTCTCGGGGGGGGGGGGGGACGGGGGGGAATCACACGAGCCCACAAATTCCTAAACAATATATGTGGTGTAAAACGATATTGTGACACGAGAGAAGAGAGAGAGGAGAGAGGGGGGTGGGGCAAAATAAGTGTAGGTATTAATTGAATAATTCTTGCCGTGGGGCTGGAGAGAGATCTATTGGAACCAATATTATATTATGGAGAGAGAGAGAGAGAGAGAGAGAAGAGAGAGAGAGAGTTGCACAAAAACAAATACACACACGCACAAACTGTGCGCTTGCGCACACACACACACACACACACACACACACACACACACTATTATATATAAACATCTCTCTCACTGAGATTTTTTCTTTCATATTATATAGTCTTCTAGCTCTGTTGAATGTTTATCTTGAATTCTTTGCAGGCCGACATGCAGACTGAAGAGTCTTTCTCAAAGACGAAACAGCTGTCTTTGCATAGGCATTGTCTATCTCCCCCATTTCGGAGAAAAAGTAAATCAGCACATTTATTTTCAAAACACAGAACAAATGGATAAAGTTAAAATTAAAGACACAATTTAGTTTGTTTCTTAGGTTCACAAACACATACATTGGACACAAAAAAAGTTTTATTAAAGCAATCTATATAAATATAAGAGGAAAGTTTAATGGTGCTTTGTTTTTTCTTCTTCAATTCTTGTACGTTTCTATATATATTGGTTTCTTCATCAATTCTTGTACGTTTATATATACGTATATATATAAACGATCAAGAATTGAAGAAGAAAAAAACAAACCACACCATTA
>CM065713.1:19400473-19402973 GCA_017654935.2 Phymorhynchus buccinoides
GACGGGGACATAATAGAGACGGGGGACACATGATAGAGACGGGGACATAATAGAGACGGGGACATAATAGAGACGGGGACATAATAGAGACGGGGACATAATAGAGACGGGGACATAATAGAGACGGGGACACAATAGAGACGGGGACACATAGAGACGGGGACAGACGGGGACAATAGAGACGGGGACATATAGAGACGGGGACATAATAGAGACGGGGACAGACGGGGACAATAGAGACGGGGACATAATAGAGACGGGGACATAATAGAGACGGGGACACACATAGAGACGGGGACACAATAGAGACGGGGACATAATAGAGACGGGGACACAATAGAGACGGGGACACATAGAGACGGGGACATAGAGAGAGACGGGGACACATAGAGACGGGGACATGATAGAGACGGGGACACATAGAGAGACGGGGACATAATAGAGACGGGGACACATAGAGACGGGGACATAATAGAGACGGGGACATAATAGAGACGGGGACACATATAGTGACGGGGACATGATAGAGACGGGGACACATAGAGACGGGGACATAATAGAGACGGGGACACATAGAGACGGGGACATAATAGAGACGGGGACACATAGAGACGGGGACATAATAGAGACGGGGGATAGAGACGGGGACATAATAGAGACGGGGACATAATAGAGACGGGGACACATAGAGACGGGGACACATAGAGACGGGGACACATAGAGACGGGGACACATAGAGACGGGGACATAATAGAGACGGGGACACATAGAGATAGAGACATAATAGAGACGGGGACACATAGAGACGGGGACATAGAGATAGAGACGGGGACACATAGAGACGGGGACACATAGAGACGGGGACACATAGAGACGGGGACATAATAGAGACGGGGACATAATAGAGACGGGGACATAATAGAGACGGGGACATAATAGAGACGGGGACACATAGAGACGGGGACACAATAGAGACGGGACATGATAGAGACGGGGACACATAGAGACGGGGACATATAGAGACGGGGACATAGAGACGGGGACACATAGAGACGGGGATGATAGAGACGGGGACATAATAGAGACGGGGACACATAGAGACGGGGACATAATAGAGACGGGGACACATAGAGACGGGGACACAATAGAGACGGGGACATAATAGAGACGGGGACACATAGAGACGGGGACACATAGAGACGGGGACATAATAGAGACGGGGACACATAGAGACGGGGACATAATAGAGACGGGGACAGATAGAGACGGGGACACATAGAGACGGGGACACATAGAGACGGGGACATAATAGAGACGGGGACATAATAGA
Source organism: Phymorhynchus buccinoides (assembly GCA_017654935.2). Lineage (NCBI taxonomy): Eukaryota > Metazoa > Mollusca > Gastropoda > Neogastropoda > Raphitomidae > Phymorhynchus > Phymorhynchus buccinoides. The sequence continues at coordinate 19,401,804 of CM065713.1, forward strand.
GACGGGGACAGAGACGGGGACACATAGAGACGGGGACATAATAGAGACGGGGACATAATAGAGACGGGGACATAATAGAGACGGGGACATAATAGAGACGGGGACATAATAGAGACGGGGACATAATAGAGACGGGGACACATAGAGACGGGGACGGGGACATAATAGAGACGGGGACACAATAGAGACGGGGACATAATAGAGACGGGGACATAATAGAGACGGGGACACATAGAGACGGGGACACATAGAGATAATAGAGGGGACATATAGAGACGGGGACACATATAGAGACGGGGACATAATAGAGACGGGGACATAATAGAGACGGGGACATAATAGAGACGGGGACATAATAGAGACGGGGACATAATAGAGACGGGGACACATAGAGACGGGGACATAATAGAGACGGGGACACATAGAGACGGGGGACACATAGAGACGGGGACATAGAGACGGGGACACAAATAGACGGGGACATAGAGACGGGGACATAATAGAGACGGGGACATAATAGAGACGGGGACATAGAGACGGGGACAATAGAGACGGGGACACATAGAGACGGGGACATAATAGACACATAGAGATGGGACACATAGAGACGGGGACATAATAGAGACGGGGACACATAGAGACGGGGACATAATAGAGACGGGGACACATAGAGACGGGGACATAGATAGAGACGGGGACACAATAGAGACGGGGACATAATAGAGACGGGGACATAATAGAGACGGGGGGGACATAATAGAGACGGGGACACATAATAGGGACACATAGAGACGGGGACATAATAGAGACGGGGACATAATAGAGACGGGGACATAAATAGAGACGGGGACATAATAGAGACGGGGGGGACAGGGACATAATAGAGACGGGGACATAATAGAGACGGGGACATAATAGAGACGGGGACATAATAGAGACGGGGACATAATAGAGACGGGGACATAATAGAGACGGGGACACATAGAGACAGGGACACAATAGAGACGGGGACACATAGAGACGGGGACATAATAGAGACGGGGACACATAGAGACGGGGACATAATAGAGACGGGGACACTGGGACCTATAGAGACGGGGACATAATAGAGACGGGGACATAATAGAGACGGGGACATAATAGAGACGGGGACATAATAGAGACGGGGAC
>CM065713.1:19417973-19420473 GCA_017654935.2 Phymorhynchus buccinoides
CACGTGAAACACGTGATTTTGACACGTGATCTGGTGGGTCATTTAAATGATGTTATTCAACAATACAAATATAGATAATTGAACAATAATGAGGTTAATGGGATAACAACAAGCAGAGGCTTATACACGACCCGCATTGACACAATACATGAACAACTGTTGACGTGACAGAAGGTGACCATCAACACAATGAAGTATCCAATGCTAAAACAAACCGCATGGACATCAACACAATGAAGTATTCAATGCTAAAACAAACCGCATGGACATCAACACAATGAAGTATTCAATGCTAAAACAAACCGCATTGACATCAACACAATGAAGTATTCAATGCTAAAACAAACCGCATGGACATCAACACAATGAAGTATCCAATGCTAAAACAAACCGCATGGACATCAACACAATGAAGTATTCAATGCTAAAACAAACCGCATTGACATCAACACAATGAAGTATCCAATGCTAAAACAAACCGCATGGACATCAACACAATGAAGTATTCAATGCTAAAACAAACCGCATTGACATCAACACAATGAAGTATCCAATGCTAAAACAAACCGCATGGACATCAACACAATGAAGTATCCAATGCTAAAACAAACCGCATTGACATCAACACAATGAAGTATCCAATGCTAAAACAAACCGCATTGACATCAACACAATGAAGTATCCAATGCTAAAACAAACCGCATTGACATCAACACAATGAAGTATCCAATGCTAAAACAAACCGCATTGACATCAACACAATGAAGTATTCAATGCTAAAACAAACCGCATGGACATCAACACAATGAAGTATCCAATGCTAAAACAAACCGCATTGACATCAACACAATGAAGTATTCAATGCTAAAACAAACCGCATTGACATCAACACAATGAAGTATTCAATGCTAAAACAAACCGCATGGACATCAACACAATGAAGTATCCAATGCTAAAACAAACCGCATGGACATCAACACAATGAAGTATCCAATGCTAAAACAAACCGCATGGACATCAACACAATGAAGTATCCAATGCTAAAACAAACCGCATTGACATCAACACAATGAAGTATTCAATGCTAAAACAAACCGCATTGACATCAACACAATGAAGTATTCAATGCTAAAACAAACCGCATTGACATCAACACAATGAAGTATTCAATGCTAAAACAAACCGCATTGACATCAACACAATGAAGTATTCAATGCAATGAAGTAAAACAAACAATCAAAAAGAAAACAACTGTCCAGTCTTTCAAAGCTTCTCTGAAAACTCATCTTTTTGAAACCTCATACTCTCACCTCTAATCCACGTAGTCCTTGATGATATTTGCCTGCAGTGTGTGTGAACATTTGAACATTGGTTTATTGCCATGAAACCTAAACAAAGGCTTATAAGGCACAGGTTAAGATTACAAACAACGCAAAATACTATTCATGCTTTTTGTTAAAACAAATACTAACATATTTTGCCACAAATGGCTGTAGTTCATCTAACATCATCATATCTGATGGAGACTGAACATTTGATTCTAAACTTTGTTTGTCTACATTTTCCATCAATTTGTAACGATCTTCTTTATACATAACGCAGGTATTCAAAAGGTGTAACTCATCTTCTATTTCATGACATTTTTGGCAAAGTCTGTTTTCTCTTACAATATTCTCGTGTCTACCAATTTCGATGTTTAAATTATGAGCACTAATTCTCAATTTACATAGAGCCTGTTTTTGTTGTCTATCCAAAATAGTACTAAAAAGGTACGGTTCTATTCGATATTCTTTAGTAACATCATTATAAAACCTGAGCCGTGATACTTCTCCCTTTTTTAGTTTCCAAAATGATATGTAACAGTTGTGCATTCTTCGTAATATCGCATGTTGTAATTTTTTAGCATTGAATGTGAATTGATTATTCCAAACATGCCCAAAGCCAAGTTCAAACATCATTGTTTTGATGAACTTAATCCATGATGTTTGCGAGCGATCTTGTTGCAACATGTTATCATATGCCTGTCTCAAATATGAATTTTCCTTAGATTCAAGTATATGTATCCAAAAGCCTACAACATTAACAAATGCCTTTAAATTAAGGGGAAATCTACCTAATTCTGCTAAAATTGGAAGGCGCATAGCTTTCTTATGTACACCTAATATATATCTACAAAATTTAGCATGTACATTTTCATGTGGAAATGTGTTCCCCAAGCATTTTCCAAAGTATTCAAATAAATCAAAACTGTTTTTTGTACTATATGGTAGCCAAATTTCTGAACCATAGAGTAATATTGGTGAAACCAAGGAATCAAATAGTTGATTGATAATCCTAATATCAATATTTTCTTTTATAAGATATCTTCGTAGATTATGTGCAGCTTTATTTCCTTGTTTGCTCAGATGTTCTTGAGCTTTATTGAAATTACCATCTTTTTGAAAGATTATACCTAGATATTTATAACTGTCTGTGTTTTCAATAATATTGTCTCCACACT
>CM065713.1:19425473-19432973 GCA_017654935.2 Phymorhynchus buccinoides
CGTCCTCTCGGTCTGGAACAGACACATATGGGACATTTGTAGATACAAAGCTGGTGAGAACAATACTGGAGGCAATGCCCGGAGGCAGTGCAACACCAGTAAAGTCCCGAATTTTTTAACAATACAGATGCTTTGAGTTACAAACTATGAAGAAAAACATTAAAACTTATGTCTCTCTCTCTCTCTCTCTCTCTCTCTCTCTCTCTCTCTCTCTCTCTCTCTCTCTCTCTCTCTCTCTCTCTCTCTCTCTCTCTCTCTCTCTCTCTCTCTCTCTCTCTCTCTCTCTCTCTCTCTCTCTCTCTCTCTCTCTCTCTCTCTCTCTCTGTGGCAAATACTAGGGATGCGGCGAACCACAACTGTGACAAATTTTGGCGGTGTACTGCAGTACATAGTGGGGGGTAGGGTTAGGTTTAGGGCTAGGGTTAGGGCTAGGGTTAGTATTCCAAAAAGGTTATTAGCTAAAAATGTTCCTAAAATACAGCTTTATGTATGGTAAGAAAGGCAAAAACATAAAAATAGAATTAACCGAGAAATGCAGGGGGGGTGGCACTCTTTACCTTTACCCATCTGGCTAATGACCTTTACCCAATTATTATTTGTTTCACCCCTGCTTTTTGGTTTACACTATATTTCACTGAAAATGAGAATGTTCTAGCTTTGTATATTGGTATTAATTAAGAATGTGTTCAAAAAGGGTTTTATAACGTGGAAAGTCAAAGGCAATCTTCCTTCTTCACTTTGACTGTATAATAGTAATACATTGTGATCTCTCCATTACTCTACATACGGGCTTCAAGGCATTTAAAGGGATAACTACCGATCCCAGGGATCGGGTGTAGACTGCTAACCTAGTCGCTGCGAAGTTCTGACTCAGTGGCTCGAGCAACAAGAAAAAAAGAACGGTTGAACCGTCTCTCTCGCCAGCAGGGGAATGATGCCTCCCGCTAACGAAAACTTAGCTTTACGTCCTCCCGGCCGTAGCCATATGAGACATTACTATTTATTTAGTTGGAGAGGCCTCCCGCCTCGCTTGAACGCTTTAAATATGCCGGCTCTGGGTTTAAGAGGCCCTCCTGAAATCTATGTAGCTATTCGTGGTTTGGGGTATACTGAATGTTATTGTATAGCTCTATAGCTTTTTTTAAATATTTCTTACTCCAGTCTGCATTGTGTGATTAAGCAGAAGAGCCCGCATATTTTTCATCAAATTTGTATCAGGTGAATTGCTGGACCAATCAGAAACCATCCCGTTTTGGCCGTCAAACCACTGTTTTTTGTGTCACAATTTGTGTTTGCGGCTATTGTTCTACAGTAAAATCTATATGTTTAGGTCGTAATTGTGGTTTGTTGTCAAGAGAAGGCATTTGAGAATTCATGCATCTTTTTATTTTATCAAACTCTCCATTAATGTGAAGACAGGAGTGATTTCCCTTGCCAATACCGCACACTGTTATAAAAACTTGGGTTGCTTCTTCTTCTGGTGTACGCCTGCTACACAACCACAGCAGCTCTGCTGAGAAATGGTGCCGTCTTCCCCAGCTCTTCCTCGGACCCATAGAGCCTGGTACACAGCGGTGCGCTGATGGGCCACACTTCGTCTCTTGCCTCCTTGTGAAGGGGACATCTCTGCACGACATGTTCTGTTGTTGGGTCTTCTAGACCACAGGGACAGACTGGTGATGGTGCCAGCTTCATCTTCCGATGCATGTGATTGTTCAGCCTGTTGTGGCCACTGGTACGCAGTCGCACCAGAACTACTCGCTGCTCCCTGGACAATGGGTGGTAGTCGTCCCTCTGCACCGGTGGCCTTGTTTAAGCCTTAACTATTGTCTTCTTTTCGTGGAAGCTGACACGGTTATTGATTTGCTCTCCTCTGGATCCCTCTTTTTCAAGGACGTCTGCCTGCTCGTTTCTTGGAATTCTACAGTGGGCTGGAATCCACTGTAGGACTGCCCTTCTTTTCCTGGCAACTTGATGTAGGGCTCTGGACAGGTGAGGGAGCTTGCCGTTCTGGAACGCCTGCAGAACAGAGAGGGCATCCGGGAGGAAAACAACCTGTGTACAATCATCGTCAGATTCCTGAACAGTGGAGACGGCCTTCATGAGCGCTTCAGTTTGGGCACGATAGTTGGTGCAGTGCCTTCCAGTTGGTACACTTGCTGTTGTGGTCTCACCTCCTGGGAAACGAACGAGAATGCTTGCCCCTCCATCAGACACTGCATTGGTAGCTGACCCATCAGTGCATACATGGATCCATGCTTCCTTTGGGTAGCTCTCTTCAATCATGGCCAGCGTAAGGGACTTCTTTACTGCACTGGCTTGCTCGTCTCCAGCATAAAGGTAAGGGACTGTGGTGCGGACCTGGATATCAGGCTCTCTAGACTCCCAAGGCTCTGGCATGTCTGCTGGATGAAAGGGGAGTGTATCCTTGGGTAGGCTGTCCTTGTATTGACGTACTAGCCTCTTGCTTTCATGGACAAAACTTCCCCTTTTGAGCCTGTTCTTGGTGAAGCCTTCCAGTTTGGTTTTCATGGGATGGTCTGGCAGAGATTTGTACTTTTCAGCCAGTGTCAGTATTTTGGTGTCTCTCCTCTGGCTGAGAGGTTGGGCTGTGGATACATTAGTTTGCATAGATGTTTTGCCAAGATCTTAACATATTTGATTAGGTCTACTCAGAGCTACTGAGAAAATCACATTCTTCTGGGCTACACATTAACAAATATGCTTGTTATTTTTGCTCATTACCTAGCGGTGGTGACGTCATGTTATCAAAATGTACATATTTATTCTGATCAAATCACTCTCCAAGCGATATATTTAAACAGCATAGATTATATCCTCTATACTAATACAAAGTTAAAGTGACTACATCTCTGGATTAGTCCACAACAAATCAACTGATCTAGTCACCCAAGGTCACTTTGTCTCTAATTTTGGCTCACCCAGCGACTTGCATTACGTCAGTACTTTCGTCTACCGTCACACTGTTGGTAATAATGATATGCGTTGGCTAGAGGAATGTCCAAATGTTTTTAATAAACCATTTGACTGCACGTGTCTGCATCTCACTGCTCAATAATGACATTGCTTTTGGTTTCTACCTTCAGTTTTCAACGCGCTTTCTTTATAGCTGCCTAAACAAGTCAAGGGGAGCAACTCTGAGTGTGTTTGGGGTGATTTAATAAAGTAACATTATTTCTCTCGGATGACCATTCCATATTTACAATTTATAGAGCCAGCTATTTTAAGATCATGTTTAAAGTTACATACCCAAATTCTCATTTTCAATTAAACAAACTGTAACAATGCTTATTTTATTGTACTCTGTGGTCTGTATGTGTGCGTGTGTGCGCGTGTATGTATGAGAGAGAGAGAGAGGAGAGAGAGAGAGAGAGAGAGAGAGAGAGAGAGAGAGAGAGAGAGAGAGAGAGAGAGAGAGAGAGAGAGAGAGAGGGAGGGTGGGAGGGGGGAGAACGTGCATGTGTAGACGTGTATGTGTTCGTATGCGTGTCCAATTTGTAATCATTTTTTCCATTTGTTTTTCATGTTTGTAGTCAATGTTTGTTTTATGTTAACAATTGACAGACTGGAAGAATAGGCTTCGCCTAAAATCTTTGTCCTTGTTGAATAAAGTTTTTCGGTGTTCAGTGTTCTCTCTCTCTCTCTCTCTCTCAGGCTCATGTGAATATGTGTGCATGCCCGCTTGTACATATTGTGTCAACCTAACATTTAAATGAATGGGCCTACATTTCTTTTTCGGAAAGGCTGAATGGGTGAATAGGTATCCTAGTCACCGTGAGAGCAAAATAATGACAGCTTCACTCAGCAAATCACTCGTGTCGTCGTCTTCACGTCATCTTCACGTCGTCTTCACGTCATCTTCACGTCGTGTCACTCTGTGTTCCTGTCCTTGTTCCTTGTAACTCTCTCTCTCTCTCTCTCTCTCTCTCTCTCTCTCTTCTCTCTCTCTCTCTCTCTCTCTCTCTCTCTCTCTCTCTCTCTCTCTCTCTCTTTCTTTTTTTTCCTTTTTTTTTTTTTCCCCTGTACTTTAAATTCCAAAATTTCCCCATCCTATCCCCCTCTGTGCCTCTTCCCCCCATCCTCCCTCCCTTTTCTTTTCATTTCTGCATGTACATATATTATTTAGCTTTTTTGTTTGATTTATTTTATTTTTCCCCAGGGCTGGGTGGAAAAAAGCATGTAACTTGCTTATCTCATGTTCCCTGGTTAAATAAAATTTCGTTTTCGTTTTCGTTTTCGTTTTCTCTCTCTCTCTCTCTTTCTCTCTCTCTCTCTCTCTCTCTCTCTCTCTCTCTCTCTCTCTCTCTCTCTCTCTCTCTCTCTCTCTCTCTCTCTCTCTCTCTCTCTCTCTCTCTCTCTCTCTCTCTCTCTCTCCACGCCCGTGACCCACGAGACACGCACGCGCACTTTCCAGGAATGTTATTGGATTACGGGAATGAGCTATCCGCTGTCTCCCTTCACGATCTTATTACATAGCGTCCGTTATTTTTGCGTTATTTTAGCAAGGGAAACAGCGTGTGTCATCCTCTAAATTAGATAAAAAGGACATTTCAGAAAACCTTCGCCTTCAAATGTTCAGGTCATCGTACCAAAAGGGAAGTATGACTGTGTATTCAAGAGTTCGGTGTTATGTTTCCTCAACAAACACACCTAGGAACTCAACTGTTGGCAAATCGTCGGTGACATTCACAAACCTCATATCTCAATGTTGGTAGTTTTGAGAAAAAACGATTTTAACTGTTTTAAAAAGTAACTGCGCTGGCCACAATTGATTAACTATGATGAATATGTTGTTTGAGATATTGCGAGTTAAGTCCTGCATTCTGTTAAAATTACTGAAAACGGTTTTTTTAGACTTGAAAAGAACGAAGATACGAGGTTTTGTCCTTAACTAGATCTGAATTTGGGACTTACGAGTTTTTCTTCTATGTTCACAATCTCATTTACCCCAGATAGAAAGTCGTTAGAGATACGAGCTTTTGGTGGAAGGTGGCAGGAAAAAACTGACTATGTATCTAACACAAATTCTTTTTCTTCTTCTTCTCCTTCTTCTTCTTCTCTTCTTCTTCTTCTTCTTCTTCTTCTAGTTCTTCTTCTTCCTCCTCCTCCTCTTCCTCCTCCTCCCCTTCCTCCTCTCCTAGTTCTTCTTCTTCTTCTTCTTCTTCTTCTTCTTCTTCTTCTTCTTCTTCCTCCTCCTCCTGCTCCTCCTCCTCCTCTTCTTCTACCGCGTGTGTGTGTGTGTGTCTGTGTGTGTTTAAACGAAGACCCCTGTTATCTTTGAAATCTGATAGACTTGACTAACTTTAGACACTGGTGTTGTGCATGAATATAATGTACCTGTGTGTGTGTGTGGGCCCTCTCATTCACTCCAGTCTGCCTTGTGTCTTGTAGGAATGAAAGGAGAGAGAGAGAGAGAGATTGGAGAAAGGAATATTTGGGAGGGGTTTAAAGGGGTTGGGGTGTGGGGGAGTCAAACTCTTCCTTGTGTTTAATCTACGACCCTTAATCTCATGATTATACTACTCTCGGGGTTCCTGAAAAGGTACATATTGTGCGTATTTTAAACCTCTTCAACTCACCCCCATAGAATCTCACATCTCAAGTAGGCCTAGTAGGATGACAGACGCGCTAAAATGATGACTCGTGCGTTGACACGGGTTGGTACTTTTCGGTACAAGGTAATGACGTTGCTCATGTATCAATCGTCTAAGGCCGTGTACACATTAGACGCGTATGTTCCGTACGGAACCCCCTAAGTAAGTAAAATAAAGAAGGATAAACGTTTACGGATTAGGGGAACTCCTTTCTTTTACTGATTTAGCTATTGAAGAATGCACCTTAACTTAGATTTCAAAACGTTTCGTTTGCAGGATGAATGCTTGAACTGCTTCAAATATATTGACATTGTCTTGAAGAAAAAAAAGAAGTATTGCCGAATAGTAGGTTTGTAATAACGATGTATTCTTGCGGAAGTTTATCGATGGTGTTTCTACGTTGTGTGATGTCATTGGGACAGTCAGTGAGAAAGTGTTTAGCAGTTTATTGATGGTGTTTCTACGTTGTGTGATGTCATTGGGACAGTCAGTGAGAAAGTGTTTAGCAGTTTATTGATGGTGTTTCTACGTTGTGTGATGTCATTGGGACAGTCAGTGAGAAAGTGTTTAGCAGTTTATTGATGGTGTTTCTACGTTGTGTGATGTCATTTCAGTGAGAAAGTGCTTTGCATTTTCTTGCAGTATCCACAAGTACAAGAAGCATCAATAGAAATGTGTCTGTTGTAAAGATCGTAATTTAAATCACTCATCCCAAGTCTAAGTCGACAATGAATAATTTGTTCCTTTCTATTCCCTTGATAATAATAGGCCGGGACTTGAGTATCATTAGAAGAAAGAAAACCTTTAAGGTGACTGATGGAATGTGTTTGCTGAATTTCCGGAGGAAGAGAATTCCAGATAGATGCAGTAGATGGAAAAAAGGAATTGCGGTAAATGTCTGAGTTATGGAGAGGAACAATATGCTCAAAAGGTCTACGTGAATGGCATGGGTTAACAGAGGAAACTAAGGGTGGGAGTAGATCAGAAAGATACTGTGGACAAGAATTATGGATAATTTTGTGAAACATTATAATTTTATGTCTGTGACGTCTCTCTTTTAAGGTACAAAATCCTGATTCTTGTAGAAGCTTTGGTTCCTCAAACTGTGCCTGTAATAGTGCGCAGGGCTTCTAAGTGTAAATTTTCTAATAAATTTGATTGATATTCTCTGCAGTTGTCCCAAATGATGTCAGCATAGTCAAAGATAGGTAAAATGAATGACTAGTACATTGTTTCAAGAGCTCTCCTGGTTAGTTGATATTTGAGGGAGCGAAGACAATTAACGAGTAGCTGGATATTAGACACAGTGTTATCAATGTGTTCGCCCCATCTGCAGTTATTTTGCAGAGTTACACCAAGATGCTTATGATGGTTTTGACATTGCATTGTATTATTTCCAAACTTTAAATCATGAGAAACTACATTCCCTCTGAATACATTTAGTAAATCTGTCTTTGTATGATTAAATTTCACCTTCCATGTTTTTGCCCATTGGTCTATTGTATCCAAATCAGACTGTAATGTTTCACATCTTGTGATCGGATTTTCTAATGCAAGAGACATACTTGTATCGTCTGCAAGCAGTTTGATTACAGAATCAATGTCACAGACAATATCGTTATTAAGAGAGGCCCTAGAACAGAGCCTTGTGGTACACCTTGTTCAACTTTAAGCAAGTCAGATTTTTTACCTCTAATGACAACAGACTGGTATCTATCAGATAAATAACTAGTGAACCATTCTAAAAGTGAACCTTTTATACCAATGGCTCTTAGCTTAAGAATGAGACACCTGTGCCATTCGCTGTCAAATGCTTTTGAGATATCAAAGAAAACAGATTGGACAGGGACAGACTTATCATAGTTTTTGACTAGGTTGTCATAAA
>CM065713.1:19447973-19455473 GCA_017654935.2 Phymorhynchus buccinoides
ACATCTACTAATGTCCCATAATATGTCTGTTCCAGACCCGGGAGGACGTTAAACAGATTGTCTCTCTCTGTTTCTGTGTGTGCGCGTGCGTGCGTGCGTGTGTGTGTGCGTGTGTGTATGTGTGTGTGTGCGCGCGCGCGCGTGTGTCCGTGTGTTTGCGCGCGCACCTACACTCGTGTCGACAACACGAAGTGAGTCTATGTTCTCATGCTTCTTCAGTTTTCCGGGTGTCCGTCTGCGTGTGTGTGTGTGTGTGTGTCTGTTTGTGGTAACTTTAACGTTGGCTTTTTCTCAGAATCTATGAGGTGCTCAATGCTCACACTTTGCACACATATAGATGTTTATGCAGGCTTTCAAGAAAGATGATTTGCATAACAAAATGACCTTGACCTTCAACATGCAATTTTTGTCTTGGCCATATCTTTTACATTTTTACAGTTACGGTCCCCAAATTTGGTATGTTGGTGTGTTAGCTTAAGGCGATTAGGGATACAGGGTCACTTTTACCCTATTAACCTTGACCTTTGACCTTGAACATCGTCAATAATTTGTTCTGGTCATAATTATCTTTTATATTATGGTAGATACAGTTTTGAAATTTGGCAAGTAGGTAGACTAGGTTAAGATCATAATTATGGAATGCTAAGTATTGTTGTCCTCAGCGACCTCGATGACCTTGGATTTGTGTCTGTCGCAATATCACATGAACTGCTGCGCAGAATTGCTTAAAATGTTGCACGTGGTACACCACATCAAGCCGATGTGTCCAGTATATTCAGGGTGGCTTTTACCCTATTAACCTTGACCTTTGACCTTGAACATCGTCAATTATTTGTTTTGGTCATATCTTTTACATTATGGCAGATAGTTTCCAAATTTGGCAAGTAGACTAGCTTAAGATCGTATGGTATGCTAAATATTGTTGACCTCGGTGACCTTGATGACCTTGACCTTCGATTTTTGTCTGCGCAATATCACATGAACTGCTGCGTAGAATCGCTCAAAATTTTGTACGGTGTTATACCACATCAAGCTGATGTGTCCAGTAATGGAATTAATGGAATTAATAAAATCCTGGCTAAGAAGGAAAAGGTTTCACCCAGACTAGTCTCTAGTCACAGACTTGAGACTCATTTTTTGTTGTTGTTATCATATCCACAGCCTTTCCTGGCATCACGACTGAAGATTCACGACACGTGCGGGGTGCACAACTTGCACGGGATGCCCGCCATCTTGGCCGCCATTGCTGGTGCTGTTGGGTGTGTCATCGCCGACTTCGACACCTATGGCTACACGTAAGATTTTTGTCCCTTTTTTTTTGGTGGGGGGGGGGGGGGGGGGGGTGTAGGGGAGAGGGAAGGGAGGAGGAGGAGGAGGGAAAAGAAAGCTGTTTTTCTTTCTTTATTTGTTAATTTAGAGTTCTGCTTTCAGTTTGAATATCCTTGTGCTTGGGGTGGTGTTTCCCCAGTTATTTTGTATTCCGTATTTCTCACTTAACTTTGAAATTTAACTTTTCGTTCCCTGTTATTTTACTCTCTCTCTCTCTCTCTCTCTCTCTCTCTCTCTCTCTCTCTCTCTCTCTCTCTTTCTCTCTCTGTGTCTGTACAGACTGTACCGGCAGTTCCCAGCCAGAGCACCGTCCGAGGCCAACAGTTCGGAGCTTCAGGCCATTCGCCGATACCTCCACGTGGAGGCCGGACTGGGCCGGTCAGGGGCGCAGCAGGCCGGCTACCAGATGGCAGCACTGGGCCTCACTTTGGTCCTGGCCCTTGTCGGGGGCTTGGTTGCCGGTGAGTGCCTAAAAGAGAGAGATATAGTATTTTTTTAAAACCGTATATACAATGTGGCGGTACCATAGCCGATGAGGTTTAACCGAGGCATGGTTACCGCTACACCTATCTATAATTATTGTTAAAAACTCGGGACTTTACTGGTGTTGCACTGCCTCCGGGCATTGCAGCCAGTATTGTTCCCACCATCTTTGTATTTACAAGTGTCCCATATGTTTCTATGACCGAGAGGACGTAAAACATCATTTTCATCACACAGAGAGAGAGAGAGAGAGAGAGAGAGAGAGAGAGAGAGAGAGAGAGAGAGAGAGAGAGAGAGAGAGAGAGAGAGAGAGAGGTTCAAATGCGTTGATGGGACTAGTGACGCACCAATACTCGGTGTCAGCGTGTGTGTGTGTGCACACATGTGTATGCATTATGAACAAATTATACCACAAAACACTACCAACCCTCCATGCACTGTACAAATGTGGCTTGAAAACGCTTTATAGTTTAAATGCCACTGTTAATAGTGGTGGATCCATAAAGGATGCCAGTGGTTCTACCCATAATGGAGATAATATTATATCAAAGAAACCACAAACACCACTAACTGTGTATACTTTGAAAAGAATAAAATAAAAGTTAAAGATTGTGCTGGTTTACTTTTTGTCCCAATGGGGGACAGACAGTGTATGAGCATGGTACAAGAGAGATCTCTTTCGAATTATGGAATTCTCGTCAGTATGTATATCTGCTAACAAACACTATCTTGTGGATCAACCCTAACAGGAAGACATTTCTAATAAAAGAATGGTGTCCTCTCTGCACTAGGCCGAAAAGTCCACAATTTAAGCAAACCAGCATGTGTATGCATGTGAGTGTATGTGCGTATGCATGTGTTTGTGTGTGCATGTGTGCGCATGTATCTGTATGCATGCGCATGTTTTCATGTGTCTGTCTGTGCACCTGTCTCAGGTCTGATCTCTCGTTTCATTACCTCCAACTTTGTGTGTGTGTGTGTGTGTGTGTGTGTGTGTGTGTGCGTGCGTGCGTGCGCACATGCAAGCATCTGCGTGTGTGTGTTTATCTGCATGTGCGTTATATTTTCATGTATGTGTCTGTAGGTGTGTTTGTGCGCGTGTGCATGCATCTACACATGATACATGCAATCATGCATGTGTGTTCGTGCGCATACATTCAAGTGTCTGTATATGTATCTCGGGTCTGATCGCTCGTTTCGTCCCCATCCACCACTGAGTGTTGTCTACGCATGCGTGCATAGGTGTGCATGCATGTGTATATGTGTGCATGTGTGTATGCAAGCAAATGCGCAAACATAATTAATATGTATAATATTAACGCTAGAGAGAGAGAGAGAGAGAGAGGGGGGGAGAGAGAGAGAGAGAGAAATGCATCCATATGTCCTGTCTGCATTTGCGTCCGTCCCAGGTGTGGTCGCTCGTTTCGTGCCCCTAAACCAGCCTGCAGGAGAACTGCTCTTCGAGGACCAAGACAACTGGGACGTGCCCGAGGAGCATCCCCACACCCCAAGGGACTCCACCGCCGCCCCTCTGATGGCTACCTCCCCTCGCAACGGAGACATGGAGACCGCCTTCAGCCGAGATTAGGAATCGCTCTCTCTTTGTCCAAACGCTTTAACGAGTTACTTCTTCTTCTTCTTCGATCGCTCAGACAGTTTCCTGTCAATTATGAGCGCAGATGCGTCATGCTGCCGTTATGCGCCTAAGAAATAGTTAGGCCCAGCGAGTCCGACTTCGGCTGGAGGAAATGTTTTTGAAAGCGTTTCTTGAAAAAAAAGGCATGAGAATGGACCGGTAAGGCAGAAAATTAGTAGATGACAGTAACAAAGAGAGTGACAGATTAGAGCACAGAACTTCCAGAAGGTGGGGGAACTATTTATACAAAACCCCCCCCCCACCCCCCCCCCCCGTATCTATAACACTGCCGGCAATAGTCACATTATTGATTGTGAGTGATATTTGCCTAAATGTACTCTATTTTATGGACTATTATAATTATAAGGCGCACCTGGTTATAAGGCGCACCCCCCAAAATTGTACACAAAATTCAGGTTTTGTTATTATAGTTTCTTACTATATTATCAGTCACATTATAAGGCGCAGGGGTCTCAGTCTGGGGGGGGGGGGGGAAAGTATCGCCTTACAGTTAATAAAATATGGTACTGTTAGCCTTCTTTAGACCCGCCACATATTGAGATTTAACATACAAATTTAGCATATCTGAGTTGTTAACTCGCGTTGTTTGTCTCGTCAAACAATGGTGAAAATTCACAGGAGTTTGCTTGAGACACAGAACACGAGTTAACAACTCAGAGATAATAAATGTGTATGTTAGTTGCACTTTTTGATGTTTATAGGAAAGTGGACAAATGATCAGCATCACCATGGGGCTAAGTTTTTGTGTTAATTTTTTTAGGTGGACTCCATACTTTCATAATGCCTTCACAGTCTTCAAATTGGGCATATGTGGTCAGGGTAATGTACTGTATCGGTGTGCAAACTTTCATGTAGTTATCTTCCAGAGACACAAAATTAGTTCCTGAAAAACAAAATTGAACACAAATTGCCCCTAAGATACTGCAGTAGGCTACCCTAACAGTCGAATGGGAATATCTGCCTTTTAGTAGTAATTTTGGAGTTTTACGTCCTCTCGACCCGGGAAGGCACATATGGGACATGTGTATTAGCTGGGTATGTGAAAATGAGGATAAAACATTTACAGGACATACATAGACAAAACATGAACATTACGTATAATGGAGAGGGGGTATGGGAATTCTCATAAAACGCAAGTTAAGACATTCTTGAAATGATGAGGAACCGAGGTTCGTGTTAAAGAAAATTGGGAACCGAGGTTCGTGGTAAAAAGAATCAAAATTTATAAAATGTTAGATAAAATTCTAGTGGCTTGTCTGACCCTGACCGAAACAAATCAGTTAATTAAAATTCCAGGGCTACTGGATTATAAAAATTCAACATATGTTTATTTTATTATTAAAAGCCTAATGTGGCCCGTATTTATTTTAAAACTTGTATTTACAGTTATTTATAAAATTTATTTACAAAAAATGTGTGGCTTGTTAATACAAGTCAAGGGGCAAAGGCCCTATTATAAGAAAAGTTTTGTTAAAAATCCGACCGGGGGAGAGAACTCTCTCCCCTGGGACTTCCCTGGGAAAAAGAGCAGGGGAAATATTTACATCATGGATGTTAATTTAATATATTTTAAGAAGATAGAATTATATTTGTTTTTATACATTTATTTACATTCTGCTCTGGGAACAACAAAAGTATGGGAGGGGGGGGAGGGATTAATAGGGTCTCAGCACACATTGAGGGGACGGGAACAACGAGGGGAGCGATACGCAGGCCATCCCTGCGTCAGCAAACCCCCGCAGGCCCACCCCAACAAAGGGGAGACCAGCTCGACGAAGAAAAATAAAGAGTAAAAAATGAAAGGTTCCCAGAGCATGGGGATACAAACAATGTTTAGGCTATTTTATGTCGTTCATACCGTCATTCGTTCCGTGAGTTTACCTACGAGTTTTGCGATAAACACGCATTTAATCAATGGGAGACCACCCAGCCATTCTGTGATCTACTTCATTAGTAGGGGTCCTTCAGATAAAAGGTGTAAAATTCTATGCTAAATATAACACGCTGGTTGATCCATGTTAAAATTTATAAAAGTGGTTAATCACTGTTAAAAAAGTTGCGGGTAAGACTTATATGTGTGTAATTGGGATAAGATATTTTATTAATAAAAGATTATAATAGGGTAAATCGGTGTTATTAAAAGAGGTATTATTGTAAAAGAGGGTGTTGATGTTGTAGGACCCATGGTAGGCAGTCGGTAGCCATGGAGCATCATAATTGTAAGGGGAGGGGTGTATGGGAGGGAATATCTGCCTTTATCAAATCAAACGGCTTTTATCAGGTGTTGATTTTTTTTATGCAAATTAGCCTTATTTAAAGCTTGGGACCATTGTAAAGTAGAGTGAGAGCTGAAGGAGTTTATCGTTGGTTGACGTTCGCCTTAGGCCGTGTACACATACATGCGGATGCTCCGCATGAAAACCCATGCATAATCCGTACATAAGTAAAAGAGAAAAAATATATGCACATGTCTGTATATCCCCTAATCCGTATATTTATTTCCTTCTTTCTTTTACTTATTATTTCCGCACAGAAAATCCGGATGTACTGTGTACCGGGCCTTAAGCTTGGGACTATTGTAAAGTGACAGTGAGTCAGATCCGTGTGAGTAAAGTTGTACTTGGGTGGTGGCTAAAGCATGATCTACATCATCATCAGTCGTCTGGATTTATGCATCACCCTCTAACACTCTTTAAGGGATAAAAGAAAGGGTGAATTTATGTTTCACACTTTACTTAATGAATTCTGATCGCTTCTCCGCCTTTTGGCTAAGACAGTGATTCAGGAACATCAATTTTTGTTTATACCCTGGTTGGTTTGTTCAGCCCGTCGTACATGGCGAAAGCTGATACGCGACGTTAAACTGAACTTCCATCCATGTTTCACAAAGTGTGTCGACAGAATGTAGCAGGCACATTTACTCAGAGAAATGATAATCACAGACCTGTAGACATTATTCCATGGATTACATGTTTAACATCCAGTGAAGTTAGCGCAAGTAAGGGGATCACGATTGATATTCATTTTACAGCGAATTAATATGGTCAAATGGCGATACAGAAACACAGACCTGTAGACATTATTCCATGGATTACATGTTTAACATCCAGTGAACTTAGCGCAAGTAAGGGGATCACGATTGATATTCATTTTACAGCGAATTAATATGGTCAAATGGCAATACAGAATCACAGACCTGTAGACATTATTCCATGGATTACATGTTTAACATCCAGTGAAGTTAGCGCAAGTAAGGGGATCACGATTGATATTCATTTTACAGCGAATTAATATGGTCAAATGGCGATACAGAATCACAGACCTGTAGACATTATTCCATGGATTACATGTTTAACATCCAGTGAACTTAGCGCAAGTAAGGGGATCACGATTGATATTCATTTTACAGCGAATTAATATGGTCAAATGGCAATACAGAATCACAGACCTGTAGACATTATTCCATGGATTACATGTTTAACATCCAGTGAACTTAGCGCAAGTAAGGGGATCACGATTGATATTCATTTTACAGCGAATTAATATGGTCAAATGGCAATACAGAATCACAGACCTGTAGACATTATTCCATGGATTACATGTTTAACATCCAGTGAACTTAGCGCAAGTAAGGGGATCACGATTGATATTCATTTTACAGCGAATTAATATGGTCAAATGGCAATACAGAATCACAGACCTGTAGACATTATTCCATGGATTACATGTTTAACATCCAGTGAAGTTAGCGCAAGTAAGGGGATCACGATTGATATTCATTTTACAGCGAATTAATATGGTCAAATGGCGATACAGAATCACAGACCTGTAGACATTATTCCATGGATTACATGTTTAACATCCAGTGAACTTAGCGCAAGTAAGGGGATCACGATTGATATTCATTTTACAGCGAATTAATATGGTCAAATGGCGATACAGAAACACAGACCTGTAGACATTATTCCATGGATTACATGTTTAACATCCAGTGAAGTTAGCGCAAGTAAGGGGATCACGATTGATATTCA
>CM065713.1:19457973-19500473 GCA_017654935.2 Phymorhynchus buccinoides
CTGAACGTCAAGTCCTTCAGATGGGGACTTAAAGCTAGTCTGACCCGTGCGCTTTACGCACATAAAAAAAAAAATCCCACGGCAGTTGAAAGTCAGTAAGAACAGGGAGAAATCCCGCTGCCTGGTATGGCCAAATTGATAGCTAGGTTTTCCATGTGTGCCCACCCCCTCCTCATCTTGTGCCCCCCCCAAAGGGTAGGCGCTGCACTTGTGGCGACGCACTCCTCAGGGGAGAGCAGCCCAAATTTCACAGAGATAAGTCTCTGTGACTAGAATATACCAAATACCAAAAAAACAATATTCATTAGATTTTTTCTTCCTTTATTTTATATGTACACAATATTTTGACATCACATCACAAAATCATTTCCTTTAAAAACACAGTCGCATTGAAGACACAATGTGTTAAATGCAATGCTCAAGGCGTCAACACATCGGCTCCATATTATTTTCTCAACATTCCATGGACATCCAACAAATCCCCACCAAATTCCATAGACCACGATATTATCTAACAATGTTCAAAACAACAATCCTTTCAACATCTTTTTGTAGCATACATGTGTGATGCAGCACAGGAAAAGGAGGCTAAAGTCGGGCAGCCACAAGAGAGAGAAAGAGAGAAAGAGAGAGAGAAAGAGAGAGAGATTTGATTGATTGTAAAATTGTTAAAAATAAACTATTAGAGATAGATGAATTCTGTTTTTTGCCTGTTAATCTGTTGTCTCTGGCCTTTCTGAAAATATGAGTGATCATTTACATTAGCCTTGTTTTCCTGTGCTGCATCACATATTTTCATAACAATTCCGAGTGCTGAACAACATTTTAAAACAAAGTTTTACCATTCACTTGACTGTCAATTTAAAAACTCCCATTTCATTATAGTCAGTCAACATATTTTTTTTATATTTTTATTCATGCCTGCCAGAACGGTCTATCTCAATAGGAATTAAGAACACAGATACAGTTCTGGCAGGCACCCCTCTTAGTTAGTTAGTTAGTCTGTTATAGTCCCGTCAACAGCTATGGTTATCTCAGGACTGTCACCGCATAAAAATCCACCACGTATAGCAAAACACAAATCCATGAATCTTAACAACGTACAAAACCTGAAAACAAAAGATGTAGTACAATTCATGACATGACACTTCCATCATTATACCCTATAGCACATAAGTCCACACAGTGCTGGAAACGTGGAGCCACGCTACTCTCATTTATCGGATCCAGGTTAAAAAAAACCAGTAAAAAAGGATAACAAATACATACTAGTAACCTAAAATACATAAAAAAGGCTATACAAGCTAATCTAATATGCACTGCAGAATGGACAACAGGTGCCCACTCAAGTGCGCAAGTATCACGCGTGGACGCCAGTGTACAATAAATAAAAACTGGCATGTCATAAATTGTAAAAAGGAAAAACGTGGAAGGGTTTTATAGACAAAATGCAGGTGAATGGACCAATAAGGCAGAAAAAAGTAGACGCCAGAAAGCAAAAAGAAGAGAAAAGGCAGAGTCAAAGAGAGTGATAGAGTAGGGGAAGTTACTAGCATAGAACTTCCAGAAGAAGGGGGAACTATTTCTGCTGAAAGACCCCCCGGTATCCCCACGGGAGGGCCATGACCACATAAGCCAGCCTAAGCCGTTGCCCGCCTCCTACGACGAGGACGTGTGGTTGGACTTTAGGAGGCTGTTGGGCTACTCTCCGTAAGCCCCCCCCCCCCCCCCCCCCCCCCCCCCCCACCATGATAGGTGGAAGCCCGCCGGGGGGGAGGCACCCCTCTTAATTAATAAGTCATAACACCACAATTACATATACTATGCCCAATAACAACTCACACTCCAGTTTGTTTTCATTCATATTCAAACGCAAATTTAACACTAACTTTAAAAAAAAAAAAAATCGCCATTTCATTACTAGTCAGTGAATATAACACCATATTTACATAATTATATTATGCACAATAACAACAAACACAGCTCGTTTTCTTTTCCTTGCAATTCCAATTCAAACGCAAATTTAACACAGCCATTATCTTTGCAACGTTGTCGCCATTTCGGTATAGTCCCCGTCCACATAACACCACATTACCAAAGACACTGAAAAGAAAAGACTAACATCCGGTCTCTTTTCCCTATATGAGTAGTGAGGACAGAAACACTGGTTATGTCCCTTAAAAACAGGACACATTTACACGTCGATAGGCCAGTTGAATTCTGCGTTCAACTTCCAGTCTGAGTTTTTAGATAGCCTCCACTGTGTGTGGTGTGCTGTTCCCACTAACGATAACTCTATCAGCCCGGTTCGCCGTAACTCTTAAGTGGTCCATCTTACCCTTTTAGAATCTTTGATGTTACACCCAATCCATGAAATTGCGCAAAATGGTTTGCCCAGTTCGTGAAATAGCCAATTTATAACTTGCGATTGAGAAAAAACAATATGAATGAAAAAGTTTTTGTTCATTTGACATTAGCCCACATAGATCCAGAACTGGTTCAAACGAATGAGAAATATCATCTGTAGATGAGTTAAAATTGTTTTATTCAGACTTAATTTGATAAAACGTTTGAATCAACATGTGGCTCAGGCATGCCCCAGCTTAGCATCTGGTCGAGTTGGGGGGCATGATAGGGGTGCAAATACAATGTAGAAAAGTGTGATACCATTGAATCAATCTTAATCAATACCTGTGTGAATGGGGATTCAAAAATGTGATATATATTGTCCATTTCATAAATTGGGCAAAGCATTTTGCCCATTTCATGAAAATTAATAGGCAATTTCACAGATTGGGCGTAACACCTACACAACAACAGCAACACGCACTGTTCGTTTTCTCTTCCCCCTTGTAATTCCAACTCAAATGCAAAATTCAACACTGTATAATTCTCTTTCCTAATATCATCATCAGTGCATCAAGCGGCCCAAACTTTCGCCTGAACTTTCTTGACTAAACCCCACTGGTGCAAGAGCATGGTTTCTAATAGACGATTTTCGGAGAAAAAAAACATAGGGGAGAGCACTTCGTGAATATTAGAGTTTATTACCTCGACATATATAGAAAAACTCCCTACGGCAGTTAGTTTCCCCACTTCAAACACAAAGTAAGAGGCAAAAGTGTGGTCTAAGGGAGCGAAGCGAGTTCAGAAGTGACCTAAGTGTGGTGTGCACACATATTTACTTCCCTTGAAACAAATTCATCAAACTGACAGCTTTATATTAATTCCGGTCATATATGACTTGAATGAGTTAATTAAACCCTTCTTCTCTTCCCCCGAAGAGGGGAGTGTGGCTGCACACGTGGCGGGGTAATCGAAAACAGTCACACATGTACTGTTCTCATCCGTAGCTGATGCACTTGTACCATAGTGTTCAAGTGCTCCCGCTGTTAGGATGATCCCTGGAGTTTTTAAGCCAGGGTAAACCAACAACACACCCCTCTTTAAATTCAATTTCTTCTTCGTTGTCGATCGCTCAGACAGTTTCCTGTCATATGAGCGCAGATGCGTCATGCTGCCATTATATGCCCAACTAAGAAATAGGCCCAGCATGTCCGTCTTCGGTTGGAAAAAATCTTTGTGTTGCTTCAAAAAAGGCAGGAGAATGGACTAATAAGGCAGAAAGATAGTAGATCGGAGTAAGCAAAGGGAAAAGGCAGAGTCAAAGAGAGTGACAGATTAGAGGAAGCACAGGTTGGGGAACCATTTTTGTACAAAAGACTCCCCCTGTCCCCGGTGTCCCCAAGGGGGCTCTTCTAATTAATCATCTCCAGATAAGAACCAAATCGCTGAGCTGAATCAAACACTGAAATTCCTCCGAAGTCGGAGTGTGGCTGCCTACGTGGCGGGGTAGTCAAAAACGGTCACACACGTAATGTTCTCATCCTTAGCTGATGCACCTTTGTACCATAGTGTTCAAACGCTTCGGCTGTTGGGATGATCCCTGGAGTCTGTTAGCCAAGGTACGCAAATAAACAAACCAACAACAAACTCCAAACCCATCGCCACAACAAGAACACAACAAAAATTATTCTTTCATGACCAAACAAAAAACCAAAAAAAAAACCAGCTCATAACAAAACCCTTTTCCAGTTAATCATCAGGGTGTGTAATCATGAGTTGCGTCTTAGACAGTCAGCACAGGTGGTAGTATGTAAATTAGACTAAACTCCCAAAACGATTGGCTGCTTAGCCTAATTTACACACTACTACCCGCGTTGACTGTCTGAGACGCACTCACGATTACACGCCCAATGCTCCTGATAATAAAAAGTATCTCAAATTTTAATACCCGAAAATAAACATTTTCCCCTGAAAATAATGTTCAATTTTCGCGGAAATTGTGGAAAAACAGAATCCCTGCGCAAATCGATTAATCATTTCCAGAACCAAGTCGTTGAGCTGAATTGAAATTGTGGAAAAACAGAAGCCTTGCTCTAATTCATCAATCAATTAATCATCTCCAGAACCAAGTCGTTAAGCTGAATTGAAATTGTGGAAAACAGAAGCCTTGCACTAATTCATTAATCAATTAATCATCTCCAGAACCAAGTCGTTAAGCTGAATTGAAATTGTGGAAAAACAGAAGCCTTGCACTAATTCATCAATCAATTAATCATCTCCAGAACCAAGTCGTTAAGCTGAATTGAAATTGTGGAAAAACAGAAGCCTTGCTCTAATTCATCAATCAATTAATCATCTCCAGAACCAAGTCGTTAAGCTGAATTGAAATTGTGGAAAACAGAAGCCTTGCACTAATTCATTAATCAATTAATCATCTCCAGAACCAAGTCGTTAAGCTGAATTGAAATTGTGGAAAAACAGAAGCCTTGCACTAATTCATCAATCAATTAATCATCTCCAGAACCAAGTCGTTGAGCTAAATAGAAATTGTGGAAAAACAGAAGCCTTGCTCTCATTCATCAATCAATTAATCATCTCCAGAACCAAGTCGTTAAGCTGAATTGAAATTGTGGAAAACAGAAGCCTTGCACTAATTCATTAATCAATTAATCATCTCCAGAACCAAGTCGTTAAGCTGAATTGAAATTGTGGAAAAACAGAAGCCTTGCACTAATTCATCAATCAATTAATCATCTCCAGAACCAAGTCGTTGAGCTAAATAGAAATTGTGGAAAAACAGAAGCCTTGCTCTCATTCATCAATCAATTAATCATCTCCAGAACCAAGTCGTTGAGCTGAATGGAACCGTCCAGGGTCAACGACAGAAAACGCTCCGCGGCCTTGGCGCTAACGGTGCGGAGCGCCGGCAGACGCAGGAGCATTTTGGAGAAGCGTTTCTGGTCGCCCGGGTAACGGTGGGCCATGTAGCGCCGCAGACAGTCCAGGATCTGGGACTGGAGGTTGAGCACACGCACCTTGTCCTGAATCCCCGAGGCGTCTGTTAGGGACAGAAAGTGTAATAATGTAATAATTATCATCTTTATGTAGCAACACATCTGGGACTGGAGGTTGAGCACACGCACCTTGTCCTGAATCCCTGAGGCGTCTGTGAGGGACAGAAAGCGTAATAATGTAATAATTATCATCATCATTATGTAGCAACACATCTGGGACTGGAGGTTGAGCACACGCACCTTGTCCTGAATCCCTGAGGCGTCTGTAAGGGACAGAAAGTGTAATAATGTAATAGTATTCATCATTATGTAGCAACACATCTGGGACTGGAGGTTGAGCACACGCACCTTGTCCTGAATCCCTGAGGCGTCTGTTAGGGACAGAAAGTGTAATAATGTAATAATTATCATCATCTTTATGTAGCAACACATCTGGGACTGGAGGTTGAGCACACGCACCTTGTCCTGAATCCCTGAGGCGTCTGTGAGGGACAGAAAGCGTAATAATGTAATAATTATCATCATCATTATGTAGCAACACATCTGGGACTGGAGGTTGAGCACACGCACCTTGTCCTGAATCCCTGAGGCGTCTGTAAGGGACAGAAAGTGTAATAATGTAATACAGTCGACCCCCTCACGAACGGCCCTCTGATTTGCGACCTCCCCTCTTTAACGACTGAAATATGAATGACGGATCGTTTTTCTTCTAAACTTGCCTCCTCATTTACGACTCCCCCTCTAACGCGTTCTACGACCGTAAATCTTGTTGATTTTACGACCGATGCAACACATTCTGACCTTCTCGCACTCAGTTCGAGCCGACGCACAGCTGGGGTACTACTGTTGTTAGGTCAATCTCGGTAAAAACGAACCGTTCTCACGCCGAAATTGAAGAATTTAATCAGCGATATCACGATCTGACCACTAAATGTCACCACTTTTATGCACATGTGTCATCACTGAGCAGTTTATGATCAAAGTTTGAACTGAAACCGTCGCGATCGTGTCGATCTTTACGAACTCTGTGCACACGTAGGCCTAAATGCGAAGTCAACTCCCAAGTTGAAACTAGGTGATCGGTCACACTCCATAAGTTGGAACTCAGTGAATGGTCTCACTTTGTAAAAAATAAGTTGAAAAGCAGCTCCTTTCCGTTATCAAATTGATAAATCGGCGTTAGTGCGTGCACTGAAACACTCACTGAATGCAAACAACTCACAAAATCCGATAATTGAAAGCAGCTGGCGCATTAGCGTTTGCCGTGATTTCGTATTTGCGGTGTGTGCGGCGCCATTTTGTCAGCCGAGTTGTATGCGCGGTAAAAGTTCCGTGTGTGCGAACTGTGACTGAAAATGAACTGCCAGAGCGTAAAATGGCGAAAATTAGGTCTGCACTGCTGTTATGTGTAGTTTGTGTGTGAGTGCAACACGGGCCGTCGAGCACACTTTCTGTTTTCGCTCGTTTTCGTATATTAGCTAGACCGCGGATGTTTCATTCAAGAATGACGGAGAAAGCATGTTTTTGTTTTAGTGTATGCATGTGCTGTGCGTCATATACGGTGTAGTGAGTCACTGAGTGCATTGTTTTGGTCACCCCCGATTTAAGACCCCCCTCTTTTACGACCGATTTTTCGCGATTTTTTGAAAGTCTTAAAAGAGGGGGTCGACTGTAGTATTCATCATTATGTAGCAACACATCTGGGACTGGAGGTTGAGCACACGCACCTTGTCCTGAATCCCTGAGGCGTCTGTTAGGGACAGAAAGTGTAATAATGTAATAATTATCATCATTATGTAGCAACACATCTGGGACTGGAGGTTGAGCACACGCACCTTGTCCTGAATCCCTGAGGCGTCTGTGAGGGACAGAAAGCGTAATAATGTAATAATTATCATCATCTTTATGTAGCAACACATCTGGGACTGGAGGTTGAGCACACGCACCTTGTCCTGAATCCCTGAGGCGTCTGTAAGGGACAGAAAGTGTAATAATGTAATAATTATCATCATTATGTAGCAACACATCTGGGACTGGAGGTTGAGCACACGCACCTTGTCCTGAATCCCTGAGGCGTCTGTAAGGGACAGAAAGTGTAATAATGTAATAATTATCATCATTATGTAGCAACACATCTGGGACTGGAGGTTGAGGACTCGCACCTTGTCCTGAATCCCTGAGGCGTCTGTTAGGGACAGAAAGTGTAATAATGTAATAATTATCATCATTATGTAGCAACACATCTGGGACTGGAGGTTGAGGACTCGCACCTTGTCCTGAATCCCTGAGGCGTCTGTGAGGGACAGAAAGTGTAATAATGTAATAATTATCATCATTATGTAGCAACACATCTGGGACTGGAGGTTGAGCACACGCACCTTGTCCTGAATCCCTGAGGCGTCTGTTAGGGACAGAAAGCGTAATAATGTAATAATTATCATCATTATGTAGCAACACATCTGGGACTGGAGGTTGAGCACACGCACCTTGTCCTGAATCCCTGAGGCGTCTGTAAGGGACAGAAAGTGTAATAATGTAATAGTATTCATCATTATGTAGCAACACATCTGGGACTGGAGGTTGAGCACACGCACCTTGTCCTGAATCCCTGAGGCGTCTGTAAGGGACAGAAAGTGTAATAATGTAATAGTATTCATCATTATGTAGCAACACATCTGGGACTGGAGGTTGAGCACACGCACCTTGTCCTGAATCCCTGAGGCGTCTGTGAGGGACAGAAAGCGTAATAATGTAATAATTATCATCATTATGTAGCAACACATCTGGGACTGGAGGTTGAGCACACGCACCTTGTCCTGAATCCCTGAGGCGTCTGTAAGGGACAGAAAGCGTAATAATGTAATAATTATCATCATTATGTAGCAACACATCTGGGACTGGAGGTTGAGCACACGCACCTTGTCCTGAATCCCTGAGGCGTCTGTTAGGGACAGAAAGTGTAATAATGTAATAGTATTCATCATTATGTAGCAACACATCTGGGACTGGAGGTTGAGCACACGCACCTTGTCCTGAATCCCTGAGGCGTCTGTAAGGGACAGAAAGTGTAATAATGTAATAATATTCATCATCTTTATGTAGCACCACATGTAGTCCAGGATCTGGGACTGGAGGTTGAGCACACGCACCTTGTCCTGAATCCCTGAGGCGTCTGTAAGGGACAGAAAGTGTAATAATGTAATAGTATTCATCATTATGTAGCAACACATCTGGGACTGGAGGTTGAGGACTCGCACCTTGTCCTGAATCCCTGAGGCGTCTGTTAGGGACAGAAAGTGTAATAATGTAATAATATTCATCATCTTTATGTAGCAACACATGTAGTCCAGGATCTGGGACTGGAGGTTGAGCACACGCACCTTGTCCTGAATCCCTGAGGCGTCTGTAAGGGACAGAAAGTGTAATAATGTAATAGTATTCATCATCTTTATGTAGCAACACATGTAGTCCAGGATCTGGTCCTGAATCCCTGAGGCGTCTGTGAGGGACAGAAAGTGTAATAATGTAATAATTATCATCATCATTATGTAGTAACACATGTAGTCCAGGATCTGGTCCTGAATCCCTCAGGCGTCTGTGAGGGACAGAAAGTGTAATAATGTAATAATTATCAACATCATTATGTAGCAACACATGTAGTCCAGGATCTTGTCCTGAATCTATGAGGCGTCTGTGGCAGCACGGATTGTCTCCGCTGCACAAATTGTCTCTGAGAAAATCCGTGCAGGGAAAACAATCCGTGCCGCCTAAGATGGCACGGATTGTCTCCGCTGCACAGATTGTCCACCTGTGTCGACCCTTACAGCACGGATTGTCTCCAGTGCCAGCTTTCTTTCTCTTGTTTTTCTATCACTTTCTCTTTGTCACTGTCTCTCTGTGTCTTTTTTTTCTTTCTTTTTTTTTCTGTCCCATCTTCTGGGCTGTACAGTGGCGTTGCTCCCATGCCGCTCGTTCCGAATCCCAATTCGCAGCTACACCCGGATTTGTTAAAGTCGCAGAAACCGAGACCAGCAGTCCAAGGGGGGCGAATCTATGTTAGGCCGTCAGGAGGCAACCAACCGAGGAGACACTGCACTTCTGCTGAGTCACCACGACCGTCCACCGACAGCTCCCCAGAACACACTGATCCCCATGACTTTGACCCGAACGCACCAAGGCACAGACTGGATTGGAAACCGAAACTGAGGTCACCATGAGAGCAGGGCATGCAAAGCCACAGAATTTGAGACATTTTTTTATTTTTATGATTGATGGAAAATGAGGCCGATGATTTCTGTTTCTCCATGCAATACATGTTTCTGACATACAAAGCAGAAAGCATGGTATGCCGCCATGCTTATTTTTTGTTAAATAAAAAAAGAAACTTATTTAACACCTAACCGGAAATCAATATTTCAACCTCCAGCAGAGACTACAATCATCATAAGTCCGTCAAATGTAATAACAATTCTCTGATATTTTGCAGGAATAATGTGTTCTTGTCACATTATAAACAATTAAGGTACATCACTATGTTTATTTTTCTTTAAAGAGGAAACACATATCCAAATCCACTGAAAAATCTAAATTTTGACCACGATCAGAGACTCAAATCACCATAAAAGTCTTTCAAAAGTAATTACAATTGCCTGAAACTTTTTTTTTTATTATACTTTTTTTCTTTTCTTTTTTTTTGGTCAATACGTACAACACATAGAAACACATAAAATAAGGAGAAGAAGCTTGCAATTAAGCTTGTTACATATCAAGTTAACATGTGGAAAATAAAATGAACAAAAACGGATAAAAATACGAACAGAGCGTTGCCTACACAAACAACAAAGCATAGCGTACACTGTCCAACATAGGTAAAGCCATACAATAACACACACAGGCTGTCTCACTAGTAATAACAACCATCAAAGTAATGCGGTAGTTGTGTACTGACAGTGCTCACTCTACAATGTTTGGTCCAAACAGGTGTTTATGGGTCGCATAATTTATACATAGATGAAACGTTGTGACAGAGACTCGTTCTTTAGGGCCTGAATATAGCTAATTGATTGCACAATGCGGTTTAATCTTCATTGACGAACAGAGATTTGCCTGAAACTTAGTAGGAATAACACAGATAGATAGAGAGAGAGAGAGAGAGAGAGAGAGAGAGAGAGAGAGAGAGAGAGAGAGAGAGAGAGAGAGAGAGAGAGAGAGAGAGAGAGAGAGAGAGAGAGAGAGAGAGAGAGAGAGGGGAGAGAGAGAGAGAGGAGAGAGAGAGAGAGAGAGAGAGAGAGAGAGAGAGAGAGAGAGAGAGAGAGAGAGAGAGAGAGAGAGAGAGAGAGAGAGAGAGAGAGAGAGAGAGAGAGAGAGAGAGAGAGAGAGAGAGATGCTCATATAACACACACACACACACGCACACGCATCCTCATTCACACATACACACACACAAACACACACACACACACACACACACACACACACACACACACACACACACACACACACGTGCGTGTACGCACACTCACGCAGGCACGCTTGCATGGAGAAACAGAAACAGAGGGACAGAGAAAGACAGAGAGAGACAGTGACAAAGAGAAAGTGACAGAAAAATAAGAGAAAGAAAGCTTGCACTGGAGACAATCCGTGCTGTAAGGGTCGACACAGGTGGACAATCCGTGTAGCGGAGACACTCCGTGCCGTCTTAGGCGGCACGGATTGTCTCCCTGCACGGATTTTCTCTGAGACAATTTGTGCAGCGGAGACAATCCGTGCCGCCACAGCGTCTGTTAGGGACAAAGTGTAATAATATAATAATATTCATCATCAGGCAAATCCATAAGGAAAACAGGTCTGCTGTCCCCGTCTGTCTGTCCTGTCTATCTGTCCCTCTCTCTAAGCAAACCAGTTACCTGGGTAGGTCAGCGCAATGAATTATGTCTGTCTGTCTGTCTGTCTGTCGTCTTCTTCTGTCTGTCTTCTTCTTCTTCTTCTTCTTCTTCTTCTTCTTCTTCTTCTTCTTCCTTAGGCAGCCAACTTCAACACGCTGAAGGTTCTGCTGCACTTTAGGGGGTAGTACGAAAAAGAGAAAAATAGCAACAGATAGAGTACAAAGCGAAATAATAACATTATGGGGAAATAGAAAGAAAGAAATGATTGCAAGATAGTCAGGAAATAACTGAAGTATTTACAGATACACAGCTTACTATGTAGAAAGAATTAATGAGATTTAAAACCGAAAAAAGTTAGATAGATATGTGAAGATTTGATTTGGGAGGGGGTGGTGGAGGGGGGTTGGGGGGTGGGGGGGTGATAGAGGGAAAGACGAGTTAAAAGTTTGTCTGTCTATCTGTCCCTCTCTCTAATTAGTCTAAGCAGACCAGTCACCTGGGTAGGTCAGCACAATGAATTATGTCTGTCTGTCTATCTCTCCCTCTCTAAGCAGACCAGTCACCTGGGTAGGTCAGCACAATGAATTATGTCTGTCTGTCTGTCTGTCTATCTCTCCCTCTCTAAGCAGACCAGTCACCTGGGTAGGTCAGCACAATGAATTCTGTCTGTCTGTCTCTATCTCTCTCTCTCTAAGCAGACCAGTCACCTGGGTAGGTCAGCACAATGAATTATGTCTGTCTGTCTGTCTGTCTATCTCTCCCTCTCTAAGCAGACCAGTCACCTGGGTAGGTCAGCACAATGAATTATGTCTGTCTGTCTGTCTGTCTACCTCTCTCTCTCTCAAACAAGCAGACCAGTCACCTGGGTAGGTCAGCACAATGAATTATGTCTGTCTGTCTGTCTGCACTATCTCTCCCTCTCTAAGCAGACCATCACCTGGGTAGGTCAGCACAATGAATTATGTCTGTCTGTCTGTCTGTCTGTCTGTCTACCTCTCTCTCTCTCAAACAAGCAGACCAGTCACCTGGGTAGGTCAGCACAATGAATTATGTCTGTCTGTCTGTCTATCTGTCCCTCTCTCTAAGCAGACCAGTCACCTGGGTAGGTCAGCACAATGAATTATGTCTGTCTGTCTGTCTGTCTCTCTCCCTCTCTCAAACAAGCAAACCAGTTACCTGGGTAGGTCAGCACAATGAATTATGTCTGTCTGTCTGTCTGTCTATCTGTCCCTCTCTCTAAGCAGACCAGTCACCTGGGTAGGTCAGCACAATGAATTATG
Organism: Phymorhynchus buccinoides; assembly: GCA_017654935.2. Lineage (NCBI taxonomy): Eukaryota > Metazoa > Mollusca > Gastropoda > Neogastropoda > Raphitomidae > Phymorhynchus > Phymorhynchus buccinoides. Next base: position 19,470,499 of record CM065713.1, read on the forward strand.
TCTGTCTGTCTGTCTGTCTGTCTGTCTCTCTCCCTCTCTCAAACAAGCAAACCAGTTACCTGGGTAGGTCAGCACAATGAATTATGTCTGTCTGTCTGTCTGTCTCTCTCCCTCTCTCAAACAAGCAGACCAGTCACCTGGGTAGGTCAGCACAATGGCATTCAGGATACAGAACTCTGTCAAGTCCAGGTTCAGCTCCACCAGCTTGTTGGAGAAATCCACCGTGGCGCTCACCAGCTCCTTACCCCACCCCATGCTCTGGCACTCCTCGATCGGGATGATGATCTGCTCCGCGAATTTGATCATGTTGTCCAGACCCATGGACCTGACATAACAACAAGTCAATACATAAAGTTGTCCAGACTCATGGACCTGACATAACAGCAAGTCAATACATAAAGTTGTCCAGACCCATGGACCTGACATAACAACAAGTCAATACATAAAGTTGTCCAGACCCATGGACCTGACATAACAACAAGTCAATACATAAAGTTGTCCAGACCCATGGACCTGACATAACAAGTCAATACATAAGTCAGAATATAAAAAACATTTGTACAGATATGTTGTGTGGTTTAGCCGAGCCATTTTTCAGACAAAAAATACCGTTATAGTTAACTGGGTGGAGAAAAAAAAATGTATCCGCAATATTGGGAATTCCTCAGTGACATGTACAACATTAGGCTTATCCTTACCTCCCGAAATGAAGAAAATAGTGTCTTCGGATAACAGGACCTGATTTGATGCCTTTTAGCAGCATGGGTGTGAAACCATTGTGGTGCATGAATTGGCAGTGAAATGGTTAATCAGTTGTAAGGTGCAGACAGAGAGCCCCATATCATCCCATCATTTATGTCAATAGACGATTTTCGGGAAAAAAACTAGGGGAGAGCACTTCATGAAAATTAGAGTTGTTTACCTCCATTACTCGGTCAAAGACCATAGCAACAATGCAACAATGGCGTCGAAGCTTGAAACCGCAGGATGCGAGTCAGCGACTTGCAAACATTTTTTTTTTTTAAATGAGGGGTGGCCAGTGGCCACAAACTGATAGCACTTGCAAAATGTGCCGTAAAAATATAAATGACATAATTTTTTAGAATGACGCACAGTGTTCTAAGTGCTGTTTGTCTGCTCAAACACACGAGTCGATAGGCTACGAGAGCTGATGGTAGAGTGACTTCCCCTGTTTGACCAATTGAATTAGGCAAGATCACTCCCACACACCATGAAATTACTCCCCTTAATTATTTCCGAACAATTCCTGTTAAGTCGAGAACATGGCTTGGGGAATTTGGTCATGTCATCCAAATCATTATTTGAAGGAAGGAAGGTGGCAGAGTGGATAAGATGTTCGCCTGCCCATTTCAATGAGTGACTGCAATGTGAGTGACCCGGGTTCGAATCCCGGCCTCCTCGCCCTATCTTTCTAGTTCGACAGGAAAATCGAACTGAGCGTCCAGTCCTTCAGATGTGGACTTAAAGCTAGTCTGTCCCGTGCGCTTTATGTATGCAAAAATCCCACAGCAGTTAAAATGTCGTTAAGAGCAGGGAGAAATCCTGCTGCCTGGTATGACCAAATTGATAGCTAGGTTTCCCACGTCTGTCCCCAGCCCCTGCTAATCCTATTCCTATCCCCCACCCACCCCCAAAAAACCCAGATGCTGCGCTTGCGGCGACGCGCTCACCAGGGCAGCTGGAATTTCACAGAGATAAGTCTCTGTGACTAGAATATACCAAATACCAATCCATAGACCTGAAATAAATAAAAATTCACAAAAAGATTCTACCCGGTAAAATGTCATGTGACTGAAGCAGTTGTAAGGCGCTAAGGGCTTTGATAACCCTGTGTAGTTAGTTTCAACTCCATGTCACTTTTTTTTTATTATTCATTCTTCTAAACTTTTCTCTGGCAGTTAAGAGATCAAGTGGTTTCTTTCTCCCCCATCTCCTTCTCCCTCTCTATCTCTCACCGGAAGGCTAGACGAAAGACGTTCAGTTCCATGAAGGACGACTTGAGCAGCGCCACCTGGTCAGGAACTTCCAGGTCTTCGAACCCTGATCAGACACCACAGCGAAAATGCATCAGACAGTAAAGTACTGTAAAATGCGGGGAATAAAATGCACCGGTGAATAAGCTGCATCTCTCATTAGGTATTTATTCACATTTGAGTTGCAGACGTTTATAAGCTGTGAAGAATGGGTTTTTTTAAATTATGTACATAAAAAAAGTTTAAAATGTGGCAAAATTGTGGTCTAAGGGAGCGAAGCGAGTTTAGAAGTGACCAAGGTATAGTGTGCACACAGATTTACTTCCTTTGAAACAAATGCATCATATTCACAGCTATCTATTAATTCCGGACATACCATATTTTCCGGACTACAAAGCGCACCGTTGTCTAAGCCTCACCCCCTTAATTTTATTAAAATTCTGGAATAAACAACGATAAAGCCGCATTCAGTGTCTAGGCCGCAAGAGACTGAAAAAGAAAAACGAACCTGAACAGACGAGCAGATGAACTCGTGATCGAAAGCCACGGCAACTTGTTGCACTCGCACACAAACTACACATAACAGTAGACCTAATCTTCGCCATAACGGACCTACTAAATACTGGATTCTGCACGACACAACACAAAATGGCGCAGTGCACACCGCAGATACGAAATCACGGCAAACGCTAATACGCCAGCTGCTTTCCTTTATCAGATGTTGTGAGTTGTTTGCATTCAGCAAGTGTTTCAGTGCACACACTAACGCCGATTTATTAGTTTGATAACGGAAAGGAGTTGCTTTTCAACTTCTTTGTAAAGTGAGACCATTCACTGAGTTCCAACTTATGGAGTGAGATCGATCACCTAGTTTCAACTTGGAAGTTGACTTCGCATTTACGTGTGCACACATGTGCATAAAAGTGGTGAAATTTAGTGGTCAGATCGTGATATCGCTGATTCAATTCTTCAGTTTCGGCATGAGAACGGTTCGTTTTTACCGAGATTGACGATGTTAACACGCACAGGCTGGAGTTGACGACCAGCCTAAAATACGGAAGGGGAAATATTCACAAATTATCCGCAATCATTGCTTTAGCCGCAGGGGTCAAAGTTGAAGAAAAGGGTAGCGGCTTATAGCCCGGAAATTACGGTATATGGACTTGAATGAGTTATAAAAATTAAAAAAAGAAGTACCTGGGACTTTTTTTGCCCACTGGATGATGAACTTGAGCTCCATGTAGCCATGCTGCATCAGGCCGTTGATGCCAATCAGCGACCCCGCACCCTCCACCCTGGGCACGCGCTCTGGCTGGGCGGCCACTAAGCGGTCCACCAGCGGGTCGGCAAACTCCTGGCCATGCTCCATGAGCTTCAAGACGTCCCCGGGGCTCATGGACAAAAGGTCGTCCGTGCGCTGACGCTTGTGGCGATGCTTCCCTCCCGGGGAACGGTCCTCCCTCACAGCTGAAAAAATAATATATTAAAAAAATCACGGTTGAAATATTTAACCCTTTCACCATCCAAGTTTATTTATGCACCACAATGGCTTACCACCCATGTTACTAAAAGGCATCCCAATCCGGACCTGTTATCCGAAGACCCTATTTTCATAATTTTGGGAGGTAAGGATAGGCCTATTGTTATACATGTCACAGAGGAAATCCCAATATTGCAGATTTTTTTTTTTTTACTAAAAAATAAATTAAGTTTAATGGTATTTTTTGGCTGAAAATGGCTGGCGGCGAAAGAGTTAAAGTAATAATCATAATGATTAAAATATTTAAAATATGAATGAATTCTGTCCAGCCGTTTTAGAGTGCGGGATAACATGTCGGGGAAATTACTTCCCGCTGATACTAAAAGAAGATGAGAACATTTGAGTTGTTCTCGAGAGAAAAAAATATATTAGAACACAAATTGTAAGTTACCCCCCTTCCTACCGCCATAGTGCGCACACTAGTGTTTGAGAACTTTTCATATTTGGATTCAGTACGAAAAATACATTTAAAATGACTTTTATTTCTCATCTTCCAAAAATGCGAACGAAAAGTTTTTCTGAGGCTTAAAACCAAGTCTAGCCTACACTCTATTATTGAGTTATTCATGATTGACATTTCGGCAAATTTACCGTTTTCAGACGTATTTTGGTAAAATATACTTCAAAAACCCTAATATTAATGTCTATAATTTCTATCGTGCCCATCTTCTTTCTTCATGCCCATAATCAGACACTTAAATCGGCAATGATGGCAGGAATAAAACATTGTTCATTCTCTCTATCTCTCCCTCATCCTGTCTCTCTCTCTCTCTCTCTCCCTTAAAGATGCTTTAATAAATATTTATTCGAAAGGTTATAACAGTTCATTCCCCTTTTCTAAACTTATCTATTGTGCATGTTATAATTTTAGTAAATGCGCATGTCTGTAGCTATGCTCCTACTACCTGATATTGCAAAATTGTCAATTGATTACTTGTCTAACTATGAGTTATGTGTGTGAAAGGAATTGTGAGAATGTTGATTTATATGTCATGTTGTCCTTGTTCTTGGGATTTGTTACATTTGATTGTTACATTGTTTACTTTTGAACCATTTGAGTTTGCTTTGTAATTTATTTATTTATTTATTCACTTATGTTATTATTTTAGAGGACCTGATGAAAATAAGCTATTTCTGCTTACTCAGTTTATCCTCATTAAAAATTTCGAGTTTGAGTTCGAGTTCACCCTCTCTCTCTCTCTCTCCATAGGTGCATTCGGTGAACAAAGCATTTGCCTGAACTTTCCATCATAACCCTTGCTAAAATGATCAATTGAAGAGCAAACAGAGCCTAAGAAGAGCCATGTCTTCAGGCAGACCCACATGCACCCCTCTCTCTCTCCCTCACCCTCTCTCTCTCTCCCTCTCCGTCTCTCTCTCCCTCACCCTGTCTCTCTCTCCCTCCTTCACCCTCTCTCTCCATAGGTGCATGCGGTGAATAAAGCATTTGCCTGAACTTTCCATCATAACTTTCCACCCCTGTCTCTCTCTCCCTCCCTCTGACCTTCTTTCTTCATGCCCATGCTGAGGCACTTGTTGAAGCGGCAGTGCTGGCAGGAGTAAAATATTGTTTGTTCATTCTCTCTATCTCTCCCCCTCCCTCTCTTTCCCCCTCTCTATCTCTCCCCCTCCCTCCCTCCCTCTCCCTCTGACCTTCTTTCTTCATGCCCATGCTGAGGCACTTGTTGAAGCGGCAGTGCTGGCAGGAGTAAAATATTGTTTGTTCATTCTCTCTATCTCTCCCCCTCCCTCTCTCTCCCCCTCTCTATCTCTCCCCCCCCTCCCTCCCTCTCCCTCTGACCTTCTTTCTTCATGCCCATGCTGAGGCACTTGTTGAAGCGGCAGTGCTGGCAGGAGTAAAATATTGTTTGTTCATTCTCTCTATCTCTCCCCCTCCCTCTCTTTCCCCCTCTCTATCTCTCCCCCTCCCTCCCTCCCTCTCCCTCTGACCTTCTTTCTTCATGCCCATGCTGAGGCACTTGTTGAAGCGGCAGTGCTGGCAGGAGTTGCGGGTGAACTTGTTGATGGCGCACTGGCCCTGGTCCTTGCAGGCGTACTGCAGGTTCTTCTGCACCGTGCGCTTGAAGAACCCCTTGCAGCCCTCGCACGAGAACACGGAGTAATGGTACCCAGAAGCGCGGTCCCCGCAAACCAGGCAAGTCACCATGGAGCTGTCCAAGTTCATCATCTGTAAAATTCAGAGTTCACCATCTGTAAAATTCAGAGTTCACCATCTGTAAAATTCAGAGTTCACCATCTGTAAAATTCAGAGTTCATGATCTGTAAAATTCAGAGTTCACCATCTGTAAAATTCAGAGTTCATGATCTGTAAAATTCAGAGTTCATCATCTGTAAAATTCCAGGTTCATCATCTGTAAAATTCCAAGTTCATCATCTGTAAAATTCCAAGTTCACCATCTGTAAAATTCAGAGTTCACCATCTGTAAAATTCCAAGTTTGCCATCTGTAAAATTCCAAGTTCACCATCCATAAAATTCTGAGTTCACCATCTGTAAAATTCTGAGTTCATCATCTGTAAAATTCCGAGTTCACCATCTGTAAAATTCCGAGTTTAGCATCTGTAAAATTCCAAGTTAACCATCTGTAAAATTCTGAGTTCACCATCTGTAAAATTCCGAGTTCACCATCTGTAAAATTCCGAGTTCACCATCTGTAAAATTCAGAGTTCACCATCTGTAAAATTCAGAGTTTACCATCTGTAAAATTCCGAGTTTACCATCTGTAAAATTCTGAGTTCACCATCTGTAAATTACCAAGTTCACCATCTGTAAAATTCCAAATTTAATATATGTAAAATACCAAGTTCACCATCTGTAAAATTCCAACACGAAGTGAGCCAAAAAGGAGTTCCTCGTTACTTCTGCTTCCTAACTAACATTGACAAGCACTGAGCTGTTTGGGTGTTGTCTGCTGCCACTGCTGTCTCTTGTCTGCGAGTAGTTTCCTCCATCATGATGAATCAGCCAACCCACAAACCACCACACAGAGACACTGGACGTTTTCATTGACAATAGCTTTTTACAGCCTTAATGAATGAAAAATGGTGTTTTACGTCCTCTCGGTCTGGAACAGACTTATATGGGACATTTGTAGATACAAAGATGGTGGGAACGATACTGGAGGCAATGCCCAGAGGCATTGCAACTCCAGTAAAGTCCCGATTTTTTTTAACAATACAGATAAGTGTAGCGGTAACCACGCCTCGGTTAAACCTCATCGGCTATGGTACCGCCACAAGTATAGTAGATGACTACAAGTATGTTTTTTTACAGCCGTAATGCCAAGAGGGTGCATTAAATAACAAAACATACTAATGGTGAACGAAAGGCTAAGAAACAGAACTTATAAACATAATGACTGAAATGAAAGAAAGCATGTAAACCACACAGAGAGAGAAGGAGAGAGAGACAGACTGACAGACAAACAGACAGACTGACTCACCTCCGCGTTCTGCATAGCGGCAGACGACGACGTAGCTGCCCACCCCTCCGCCGAAGAACCATCCCCGACCTCTTCCACCATGTGACCCTGAACTTGACCTTGCGAACTCCAGGTCACACTGTTGCCGTCCATGTCGACGGTCACCACCCTCATCTCCCCGCCCTCCTCCCCTTCCACCCCCTCTCCGTGCCCGTTGTACCCGCTGTCCGCGGCCGCCATTGTTGCCGTTGTCATGGTAACCCCTCCCGCAGTGACGACGCTTCCGTCTTCGAGAATCTGGTAGTGAAGTAAATGTGTTGTGAGGCGTGAACATCGAGTCGACAATACATAAGAAAATCCTATGCATGTGATGTCGCACGCGCAGCGTACTTTAGGAAAAGAAAAAAAGTCTACAACCCTAAAATATAAAATTGCCGTTTGTTTATCATGCATTTTTATTTCTACAGTGAAACCTCCCTTATGAGACCTCCAAAAAATCATCAAAAATGAGGTCTTAACCCTTTCACCGCCAGCCATATTTCAGCCAAAAATTTCCATTTAATTTACTTTGGCTGAGAACAAAATCTGTCTGCAGTATTGGGGATTCTTCTGTGACATATATATAAAATAAGGTCTATCCTTACTTCCCAAAACTAAGACAATAGGGTCTTTGGATAATAGACCCCAATTTGATGCCTTTTAGTGACATGGGTGTTAAATCACTGTGGTGCTAAAATGCGACGTTGGCTGTGAAAGGGTTAAATGGGAGGGAGTTGTATAATAAGGGCTCAGGAAATTTTAATACTTACAAAGAAGGGCAATGTCTCGGATAAGTAGGTTTATGTGGGAGGGAGTCTTATAATGACCCTCCCCCCCCCTCCCTAGTATAAGGAAGGTTCCACTGTATTTCAATGCATTCTAACAATATCCAACTAAACATTTTAATGATTTGCTCGTTTATCTTAACCCTTTCACTGCCTGCCCCATGTCTACTAGGGTGTGTGTGATGTCACTGATGATGTCATTGATGATGTCATTGATGATGTCATAGTCCTGGAATGATGGTTTTCATTTCAGACTTGTCAGGAAAGATAGAAAATTATATCTAGACCATTTTCTCAGAGTCTAACAGGTTTCTTAAATTTAATACGGTGGAACCTCCCTTATAAGACTCCCTCCCATTTAAGACCTACTTCTGTGAGACATTGACCTTCTTTGTAAGTATTGAAATTACCTCCCTTATGCAACTCCCTCCACTTTGAGACATTATTTTGGATGATTTTTGAAGGTCTTATAAGGGAGGCTAAGAAAATCGACAATTTCTCAGTTTTCTTCTAGCAGTGGAGGGGTCAAAATCCTTTTTGAAACCAAACCAACCGACACAAAGAGCCAAAAACGCTCTCTTCTATTCCACGTCAAACATAATAATAATAATGAGGACATTTATATAGCGCTCATCCTACTATGTAGGCTACAGAATTGAAATGGAATAAAAACATGAAACAAAAATCCAATAACATGAGCAAACAAAATACCGGTCAGACTTCGTTTGGGCGGTAAATATGCACATAGCAATCAGCAACAACAACTGCTGTGACTACTACTACTACTACTACTTATAATAGGCCTAATAGTAATACACGTATGCATTGTCACACAATTCGCAAGCATGAATAAAAACATGAAACAAAAATCCAATGACATGAAATATCGGTAAAGGTAAAGATGTGCCACCCACCCTGCACTTCTCGGTTAATTGTATTTTTCCCTTTTTGCCTTTCTTACCATACATAAAGCTGTATTTTAGGAACCTTTTTAGCTAACAACCTTTTTGGAATACTAACCCTAACCCTAGCCCTAAACCTAACCCTACCCGCCACACCGCAATTTGTCACAGTTGTGGTTCGTTGCGTTTTCCCGTCTTATAGGGTGGGGGGTAGGGTTAGGTTTAGGGCTAGGGTTAGGGATAGGGTTAGTATTCCAAAAAGGTTATTAGCTAAAAATGTTCCTAAATTACAGCTTTATGTATGGTAAGAAAGGCAAAAACGGAAAAATACAATTCACTGAGAAATGCAGGGGGGGGTGGCACATCTTGGCCTTTACCGAAATATCTACTACAACAGTACAAGGTGTATCTTGCATGCTTAATTTCAACTGACTATACAGGGGTACGCTCACCCCCTGCTCAGAATTTTAACGGGTATTTTTACACCCAGTCGCAAATTTCAAGAGGTAAAGGCGAAAACATGGGACAAGCTCCATCCCCTGCTCCTGCCCCCCCCCCCCCCCCCCCCCCCTCTCCTCCCCCCCCTTCTGCAGAATGTGTTTTTTTCAGCGGAAGTTTTAAAAATATTCCGCGGATTTTCCGCGAAAAGCGGAATTCTTTCATGCCTGAAACTGGCAGCGCATGCGCAACTAATAGGGGGGTTAGTCTTGGGTTAGTGCTTCATCTCACCCCCAAAATGAGTTTCAGATTCTAGGGGGTAATTTGAGAGCTCTAGTGTGTAAATACGCACAATCTGTATGTTTTCAGAAGCCCTGCTATCAAACAGAACCGTTCAAACCATCGCCATCTTTTCATTAGCCTTCTTTGCATCTTTTGCGACAGCACCTTCCGGCTTTCACTCCATGTCAAGGTCTTCTCACCTGCCCCTGATGGTGGGACAGGGTGGTGGGAGTGGTGGAGTGAGCGACGGCACCTCTGTCCACCATCGACATGTCGCTATCACCACTGCCGCTGTTGCTGTCAGGCTGCGAAGGCATGACAATGACGATGTTGTTGTCGCTGTCGAGGCGCAGCTGCTGTGGTTGTTGTTGTTGCTGTTGTTGTTGTTGTTGCAGTTGTTGTAACTGCTGAGAATCGGATGAAAAAGCTGCAGCTGCAGCTGCGGCTGCAGCACCCTCCACCACAGCTGCTACAGCCTCCTGGTTGAAATTTGCCGCCATTTTGGTTCCCCTCCCCACGTTTCCTAGAAACAAAACGATGCTACGTGCATTGCATGTTCATGTCAACGTATACATAGATCTCCCTTCCACCACCGCCTGCCTCTAACTGGTCTATAACATTCACAGTAACTAGTACTGTAGTAGTAACCTTACAGAAAGCTGTCTCAGTGTCTGCAGGACTCCACACCAGCTACTTTAGCTAAATCTTGATAAAAAAAAAATGAAACTGCACACATGTTAAAAGTTCATAATGCATTCAAACAAAGACGTTATACAAATACGAACAAGATCACATTTCACACACACACACACACACACACACACAAAGTAGTTTATTTGGCATAACTTTGCTGGGACCGATTGGGTACGGTTGGGTCCGATTGGGTACGATTAGTACCGTATTCTTACCGACCCCTCTTTGCCCTAGCTCAACTGCCTGACATGAGTGCCCCAGTTCTAACAACACGTCAACAGAACCGTCAAAATGATAACGGCAGTTGTGTAAGAATCTTCAGCAAGCTGAAGGAGGGTGTTTAAAGAAAGAAGATCACTGTAATAGTGTAATCCATGAATCGTAATGATTTTAAAAAAATGAAAGAAAGTTCTCCGAAACCTTGGTCCTTGCTCAGTTGCTGCTTCCCTTTCGGAAAAAAATCTTCGCTTTGCTTTTTCGCTTAGTGCTTCTGCCTGGGTGCTTAAAACACTTTATCCATTTTATCTCAAGTTCATTGTGAAAAGTGCAGAAAGTAAACAGGAAACCTTTTTGTGTGTAGCTGGGTGTTCTCGGACTAGCCAGGGGTGCTCGGTCGTGCACGTCCGTCCTCTTATCGTTTGACACTGTACCCCACGAGAGATTACTGATTAAACTACAATATTATGGTAATAATGGCTGGTAAATCATTAGCTTGGATTGAAAACTTTTTGAATGATCGAAAACAATTAGTTAGAGTTGGTGACGCTTACTCTGACAACGTAGATGTAACTAGTGGCATACCCCAGGGAAGCATCATGATCATTGGTCCGTTACTTTTTATGATTTTTATGCGTATACTATAATACTGCTTAAAAAATTAAATTACATTTTTTTTTCAAACCTGTCCTATCTTAGATTGTGTGTGTGTGTGTGTGTGTGTGTGTGTGTGTGTTTGTTTATGGACCATAGGCCTGTCCCGTGCAAATTTGCAGATTGCTGCTATGAGAGTGTGTATTTCACTATTTGCGACATTGAGCATGAACCACAAATTTCACTTTTTTCTAGGGTTAGGGATAGGGTTAGGGTTAGGTAAATTGTTCAAACAACGAAAAAGTGAAATTTGTGGTTGTCGCAAATACACACTCTCATAGTAGCGAGCTGTAAATTTGTACAAGCTGCAAATTTGCACGCGACACACCGGTCCCGAGGGCAAGCCCCGACCGGCACAGCTCCTGCCCTTCATTTACCATTACTTTGATCTATGGCCCCTTAACCCTATCTTGAATTTAGAATGGCATGTCTCTTGAATGATATCAAGGAGGGAGCCTCAGCTGCTGAAGCTGGAAGGGAGTTCCACACACACAGGAATGACCCGGGGGGGAAAACTGTACTTGATCCTAATCTGTCTAGGTTTATTTTTGTTTTTCCTGCGCTGCATAATTCTTTGAACCCCAGTACATGTCACTAATTGCCGGTTACGGCAGGTGGACATTATTGGCAGAAGAAGAGGAACACTCACTTCGCTCGTCTAATCAAATGATGGATTGTAGCACTTGCTCTTTTGTCGCGAAGTCATAAACAAACCCTCTGATGACGCGTACTGTTTCAGAATATCTGTGCCAAATGGAAACTTAAGCAAAACAAGAATAAATTTTAGCAATTGGCTTTCGGAAAAGATGTGTTGCCATGGGAATGAAATCTATATCTGATTGCGCGCCTATCTACATGCATGTAAATGTATACACTACAGAATTGTGTGTGTGTGTGTGTGGGGGGGGGGGGGGGGTGTGCTCAGCGTTACGATTCAGATTCAGAGTGTGTGTGTGTGTGTGGATTTGGAGGCCTTCAAGAGGGGCCTTTCGAAAGCATTTCTACTAAGCAACCATTCCCCCCCCCCCCCCCCCCCCCCCCCCCCCCCCCCCCCCCCCCCCCCCCCTAAAAACAGATGCTTCCCCACTCCTCCCCTCTTTTGTTCTATTGTTTGTTTTTGTGGCATGCAAAAATGTGCGGCCTTACGGTCATGCATTTCCCGTAAATACAAAATATAAATACATGTAATCCTTTGCATGCATCATGTGTCTACTGTCTATAGAGGCTACGCCTAATTAGACGTTAAACCAACCATTGAGAGAGAGAGAGAGAGAGAGAGAGAGAGAGAGAGAGAGAGAGAGAGAGAGAGAGAGAGAGAGAGAACAATGAACACCTGTTTAATGACCAGGCCATCTGCCCATGCCATGAGAGAAGGGGTAACAATGGGAAATCTTTGCAGATAAATTCAGGTAAATTTTGGAATCCAGGAAAATTCCGAATTTTCCCTGGATAATTCCGAATCTTCCCGAGTTTGGGAAAATTCGGAATCTCAGTTCCCGGGAAAAAAATTGGAAATCTGATTTTTAGTAAATTCTGAATTCTGATTTTTCTAGGGAAAATTCCTGTCTGTCTTTATAGACCCATGTCTGTCTGTCTTTGTTTGACTCTTTTTCTCCCTCGGCGTGTCTCTGACTGTCTGTCCTTTTCTGTCTTGTCGAGATCTGTGCGACATATCATAGTGTCTCTGTCTATTGTGTATCTGTTGCTTGTTTCTCAGTCGTCTACATGTCTGTAGGGACTATCTGTCTTTCTCTCTCTTGTCTGTCTGCCTCGATCTCTCTATCTTTCCCCAACTTATGTTTGTCTAGTGTCTATCTCTTAAGGCTCTTGGAAATGTCCATTTTAGTCAGACACACAGACAATAGGATGAAAGAGAGCGGGGAAAAGCCTACCTAAAAATATTTGTTTAAAATAAAAGTGTGGGGGGGGGGGGGGGGGGGTAGTATAAAAGGGAAAAGGGGGGGGGGGGGAGAGAAAAGGAACTTATACTACTTGTGGCGGTGCCATAGCCGATGAGGTTTAACCGAGGCGTGGTCACCGCTACAGCTATCTGTATTAATTTTAAAAATCGGGACTTTACTGGTTTCGTACTGCCTCCGGGCATTGCCTCCAGTATTGTTCCCACCATATTTGTATTTACAAATGTCCCATATGTGTCTGATTCAGACCAAGAGGACGTAAAACACCATTTTCGCCGCGGAGAAAAGGAACAAAGAAAAAAGGAGAAAAGGAAGAAAAAAATAAACGAAAGGGTTAAAAATGAAGGCGGAAGTGGTGGTGGGTTGCATGATGAGTGAGCAGGAGAGCGGATGAATGATTGGGTGTAGTGTGAGAGTTACATATTTGTTAATGTAAATTTATGTTTCATACTTTTATTTAATATTCTTATCTTACACGGCGGAAGACAAGTTTCCATGTGCGTTGTACAATGCCAATGGACAACTAAGAAACTTATGACCTATGACTTATGACTTATGACTTATGACCTATGACTTATCTGTTGTCTGTCTCTCGTCTACCTGCCTCTCGTTCTAATCTCAGTGTCTCTGTTTGGGGGTTTTCTGTCTTGTCTGTGTGGTGTCTGTCTGTCTTATGTCTGTCTGTTATCTCTCTCTCTCTCTCTCTCTCTCTCTCTCTCTCTCTCTCTCTCTCTCTCTCTCTCTCTGACGACGACGAAAATGGTGTTTTACGTCCTCTTGGTCTGAATCAGACACATATGGGACATTTGTAAATACAAATATGGTGGGAACAATACTGGAGGCAATGCCCGGAGGCAGTCTGAATCAGACCAGTAAAGTCCCGATTTTTTAAAATTAATACAGATAGGTGTAGCGGAACAATACCACGCCTCGGTTAAACCTCATCGGCTATGGCACCGCTACAAGTATCTCTCTCTCTTTCCTGTCGGCTGCCTTTATGTCTCTTGAGAAGTTTGTTTTACGTCCTCCTGGCCTAAGCCATATGGGACATTTTTGTCTATCCAGTCTGTCTGTCTTAAAGACCTCCCACGTCACGTGTCACATTCCCTCTTATGCTTGGAAGATTCCTTAAGATTTCTTACCAGCTATAATTATAAGAGGGAAAACACGTGAAAGCCATGATTTTGACACGTGACTCTCTGGGTCTTTTCTCTTTGTGGTTTGCCTCACTGTAGGCCTACGTCTTTGTGGTTTGCCTCACTGTAGGCCTACGTCTTTGTCTGTCAATATTCAGTCTGCTTTCAATTGTCTATTTTCTGCCTTTGTTTCTGTCTCTCAGGGAAGGGGGTTGTTTTTACAGACATAGGGGAAGACGGGGTAAAAAGTGATTTGGGCGGGTAAGATTAGCCCACCCCAATTATCTCATGAAATGAAGCAAATTTCAGTCTCATTTTGCCCATGAGACGAGCGTTAATGTCTAGCATTCGTCTCATGTGGCAAATTTGACTTTTTCTTTCTTTATTTCATGACGATAATTGGGTGGGCTCTCTTACCCGTCCATCTGCTTTTTACCCCTTTTTCCCCAGACATATATGTGTGTGTGTGTGTGTGTGTGTGTGTGTGTGTGTGTGTGTGTGTGTGTGTGTGTGTGTGTGTAAGTGTGCGCGCGGGGTTGTTGATAACTGATATTCACATACAACAAAACTCGGTTATGATAAAATCGAAGGGAGATAATTTTTGGTTTTCTTATATCCGAGTTTTCTTATATCCGAAACTCGGATATAAGAAAACATTTTGAAGTTTTTTTCTTATAACCGAGTTGAATGGGAAAAAAGGGGACAAATAAAAGAGAAAAAGAGAAAGAAAATAAAGACAAACAGAAACATAAAACGAAGAGACAATTCTTTTACCTAATTTGGTGCATGACAAAAAGGAAAAAGAGAAGAAAAAGAGAACAGAACAGAACATAAACAAAAGTGAAGGCAGAAGTGGTGGTGAGTTGCATGATGAGCGAGCAAGATAGCAGAGAGCAGATGAATGACTGGGTGTTGTGTGAGAGAGTAACATATTTGTTTAAATGTAAATTTCTGTTTCATATTTTTAATTAATATTTTAATTTGGATGTATTTAACTTATTTTACACGGTGTAAGACAATTTTCCATTTGCGTTTGCACAATGCCAATAAAGAAACTTGTGACTTATGACTGTTTTTCATAAATCAAAAAATAGCAAAACTCAGTTAGGGGAAGACGGGGTAAAAAGCGCATGGGCGGGTAAGAAGCTCACCCCAATTATCTCATGAAATGAAGCAAATTTCAGTCTCATTTTGCCCATGAGACGAGCGTTAATGTCTAGCATTCGTCTCATGGGCAAATTTGACTGAAATTTTCTTTATTTCATGAGATAATTGGGGTGGGCTTCTTACCCGCCCATGCGCTTTTTACCCCGTCTTCCCCTATAAGAAAATCGAAGGGAGATTTTTTTTGTCTTCTTATATCCGAGTTTTCTTATATACGAAAATCAGATATAAGAAAACATTTTGAAGGTTTTTTCCTTATAACCAAATTGAATGGGGAAAAGGGGAAAAGGGAAAAGAGAAAAAGAGGGGAAAAAAGAAAGAAAAACAAAACGAAGAAAAAAATTATTTTTCCTAATTTGATGCATTTCTTAAATCATAAAATCAAAATAGTCTACTAAGAAGAAGATCTAAAGGTGCCTGCAACCACTCAACTAAGAAGCTTTTTGTTCCTTTTTACTGTTATCAAATGCGTACCTCTTCACCTTTCTTGCACATGTACTGAAATATTACCATTTACTGTCCACCCATGCAGCTTATCATCAATCGTTTGCATTTGTTTATGTGGATTTTTGTCCACATATTCAGTTATTTGTATTTTTCTTCTTAAAGAAATGGATTGCCTTTTCCTCTCTGCCATTGCTGCTGAAAATAAAAGGATGGACAGTCTCTCTACCACCAACACAAAAGTACAGGCACTCACATATTTTTTATTTTGCACATAATACTGAAGGAAAGTATGAAATAAAGGAACAAAAAGAACTCAATTAGTGTGACACAACTGGTCTGACGTAAACTTTCCCTTTTTAGAACGACTTCAATTTTCTGGGAACATCTTTTCATTTCAGGTCCAACTCACTTTTAAGAAAATGTTGTCAATGGTAATTCTCTTATAAGATAATAGAATTCGCTTATAAGAAAATGAACTGCGAACCAACTCTCTTGTATAACATCATTTTCTTACATCCAAGTTTCCATCACGGATGGGAGAAGGAATTTGCTTGATTATAAACGAGTTTTCTTATAAGCGAGTTTCTTATATCCGAGTTTTGATAATAGATAAGAAAGAAGGAGTTTGACAGGGAAATATTTGTTGGTTGATTATACGAGTTTCTTATAAGCGGATCCGGCTGTATTCTGATCTATGCATGTAATATGTTATGAAAGTGTTTTTGTTTTCTTTTCTCATTTTCTTATATATTGTTGTTGGAAAAATAAAATCAAGCCTGTACTGTGCTTATTTTTTTCCAATATTAAAAAAAAATGTTCCGCGTTCGTTCGTTATCTCGTCTGTGTCTGTCTATCTCTGCCTCTTTGTCTCTATTTGTCTTCGTCTGTCCATCTTATTTTCTCTCTGTTGTCTATCTTTCTGTTTTACTTTGTCTCTGTTTCTGTGCATCTCTCTCTCTCTCATTTGTCTGTCTCCTTGTCTCTCAACTTGAGAGATTGTCTGTATTTTCCTCTTCTCTTGTCCGCCACATTCCTGCCTCTCTTTTAGAGTTTATCTCTGTCAGTCTGCCTGTCTGTCTCTCGCTCTCTTATCCGCCTGTCTCTATGAGTCTTTCTCTCCACTCCATCTCCAAGGCCTCGGTCGTTTCAGCTCCCACTGTCTCATCGTCCGGCGACTCGAGGCTCGCAGGTTCCAGTATCATCGCATAGTTCGCGGGAAGAAGCTGTTCTATGCCAGTCGGTCGGGGACTGTCCCCGGGGGCTGCGATACGGTAGCCGGATTGGTCTTACACGGATACTGCAAAAGAAAGGTCTATGGCCAATAAAAACTGCGGAGTAGACTGTCGTTCCAACAGTCTGTCATTACCATCAAGACAGAATTTTAACTCTAACTGCGCTCTCCTGTTTCCTGTGATAGAGGGAAAGACGAGTTAAAAGTCATACACGACCGTGAAATGCCCCGGTTTAGCCGGAGACACCCGGGCCCCGCATGATGCATGCAGAGTGTGTCATGCACGACCGTTATAAGTCCCCCCGGATCAGCTGGCGAAACTCGGGCCCCTCATGATGCATGCAAAGGAGATGGGGACATGCATGTTGCATGCAGAGAAGGACCACAGACCTTTCGCAGTATCTAGTATTATATTATAGGCAAGACCAATCCGGCTACAGTAGCGGCCCCTGGCCTGGGGTCGAACCCCGACCGGCACACCTCCTGCCTTAATTAATTTGCCACTTTGATCTATGGCCCCTAGTTGATAATAATAGTAATAATAATAATAATAATTTTATTTCATATAGCGCTAAAATCCATACAGTAGTATGCTCGGCTTTAACAAAAGCAACATTAGGGGAAGACGGGGTAAAAAGCGCATGGGCGGGTAAGAAGCCCACCCCAATTATCTCATGAAATAAAGAAAATTTCAGTCAAATTTGCCCATGAGACCAATGCTAGACATTAACGCTCGTCTCATGGGCAAAATGAGACTGAAATTTGCTTCATTTCATGAGATAATTGGGGTGGGCTTCTTACCCGCCCATGCGCTTTTTACCCGTCTTCCCCTATCAGTGACGCAGCCTGGATTTCTTGTCCTGCTTTATGAAGTCGGTATGAGCTGGGACATTCAGACACATCTGACATCGACACTCGGACACATCGACACGTGGACGCATAAACACTCGGACGCATCGACACGTGGACACATCGACACTCGGACACATACACACGTGACACATAGACACGTGGACACATAGACATGCCCCTGCTGGGGTGGGGTGGGGTGGTTAGATCGCTTCCGCCGTGGCTGAAACCTTGAGGTGAAATTGCAGAACACAGCAGCTAGAGTTGTCCCTATACATGTACGCAAATCTATTAATCAAGGCATCTTGTAATAAAATACGTATTGTAATTGTTGCTTTTTAAAAAGTTTTATTTCTTTTGGATTTCCCACTCGAGGGGAAACGGAAGTGATTGCCCTTGACTTTCCACAAAATGAAAGTCGGCTTCCGGTTATAGATGTGTGTGCAGACCACCGACATGAAGAAGTTTTTAGAAACTTTTTGGTGCAGACAGCAAATTTGGTGCGCTCAGTTTCGTCAGGGCTCCGGCTCTATTATGCTTCATTATTTGCATTTATAGGCCTATGCAAGTCAGTTCAGGCAGGGATGTCCTGCATTTCTCGGTTAATTCCATTTTCCCGTTTTTGCCTTTCTTACCAAACATAAACCTGTATTTTATTAACCTTTTCAGCTAATAACCTTTTTGGAATACTAACCCTAGGCCATTATCTAATAGGACCCCCACCCCCACCCCCACCCCTATGTATTGCAGTACACGGCGCCATTTGTCAGTCATGGTTCATTGCGTTTTCCTGTCTTATGGGGGGGGGGGGGGGGGGGGGGGGGGTAGGGGTAGGGTTAGTGTGTGTGTGTGTGGTTATCCAATGAGTACTGTAGTGGTAAATTATTGCGCAATATAAATTATAATATAACGCATGTCTTTTTTCTTTTTGCAGATGAAAATAGTGATGATGTAAGAATACTAGAAATGGAGGAGGAAGAATGTAGTCCCAGCAGTCAGAACCACCAACAGTCACACGCCGCAGAAAAAAATAGTCACAATGAAAGTAGCTCAGAATATAAAATCTACCCAAGGGAGGAAACTCAAGACTGTTACATCAATCTTCAAGACCTAGACTGTCTCATGCCTCTCTTTGGAATTGATGACCTCTTCACTGAAGACAACAACAACAACAGTAGCAGTCTGACGTCTGCTTCTGACCAGTCGACCAGGTCGTCAAAATGCTCTTCTTTGAATTCAGTTTTGAAGAATGAAAAAGGTAGAATACACGACTCAAAGTTTTAAGCATCCAGTCATACTTGAGAATATAAATGACCACTGTCAGACTTTTTGGTGAAGGCGCAGTTTAGCTATCCCCACCCTTGTCATGTTCTTGGCTTTCAGTCTCAACCCTAATTAGTATTAATTAGTACTTTATTATCACAGAGGCGTCTCTATGAAATTTGGGTTGCTCCCACCTGGAGAGCGCGTCACAGCCAGAGGCACGCCACCCAATTTTTTTTTATGCATGCAATTTTTGTGTGACTGATGAGGAAGGAAGGGGGGGGGGGGATTCTTGGCTTTCAGTCTCAACCCTAATTAGTATTAGGTACTTTATAGTCACAGAGGCGTCTCTGTGAAATTCGTGTTGCTCCCATCTGGAGAGCGCGTCACAGCCAGAGGCGCGCCACCCACTTTTTTTTTTTTATGCATGCAATTTTTGTGTGACTGATGAGGAAGGAAGGGGGGGGGGGGGGGGATTCTTGGCTTTCAGTCTCAAACCCTAATTAGTATTAGGTACTTTATAGTCACAAGAGGCGTCTCTGTGAAATTCTCTGTTGCACACACCACACTGGAGAGCGCGTCACAGCCAGAGGCGCGCCACCCACAATTATTTTTTCATGCATGCAGCAACTGATTTTTGTGTGACATACACAAACACCCTGATGAGGAAGGAATGGGGGGGGGGGGTAAATGTTGACCAAATGACACAACAAATGACAAACTTTTTCATTGCCACTGGGTTTAACGTGTGCTACATGCATGGGCACACAGGACCTCGGTTTATCGTCTCATCCGAAAGACTCCACGTTCAGACCGTAAGGCCTAGTGCAATGTGAGAGGAAAAAAATCCCCTGCACCCAGGTTCAAACTCAGGTTTACTTGACACACGGCGAGCGCGTTACCTCTGTGCCACTCTACACCTAATCTAACACTAACTGTATTTTGAAACTCTTTCCCTTACCCAAGCTCACTAAAATGTTCCTTCGCAGTAACAGTTTCAATGAAAACATTGGGGGTAGTTGTTTGTTGTTGTCTTACCTTGGGGCTTAAAGACTCCAGGGATCATCCCAACAGCCAAAGCACTTGAACACTATGGTACAAATGCACCAGCTAGGGATGAGAACATTACTTGTGTGACCGTTTTTGATTACCCCGCCATGTGTGGGCAGCCACACTCATTTCGGAGGATTTTAGACTGATGATGTTATGCTAGGAGCTTGAGACAATCCCCGCACAACGATGCAGAACATAACATTTTGATGTAGCCTTGGGGGTAGTTAAGCTGCACCTTTGCCAACTTTTCTTTTGATTCGACTTTGAACACAAGAGAAAAGAGAGAAAAAAAAAGTTTTGAAAGTGGAGACGCCAATGTAAACTTTTCTCTTGATCCTGAATCAGGACAGTTTGATTCAGCTCCAGTGAAGGACAAAGAAGAGCACGGGAGTGTGCGTTCTAACCGTTCCCTCTTGAAACCCAAACGGGAGAAGGAAGAAAAGGCACCTAGCGATTGTAAACGTACATGCACATGCCCTTTGTCCCCTCCTCTGATGCCGGACAGGTGGGATGAGACCGTTAGCCATTGTGGACAAATTGAAAAGAAGCCTGCTTCTTGTAGAACTGTGTATGATAGTCCTGAAAAAAGCCCTCCTCTCAAGCCGGACAGGTGGGATGAGACCGTTAGCCATTGTGGACAAATTGAAAAGAAGCCCGCTTCTTGTAGAACTGTGTATGATAGTCCTGAAAAAATGTGCCCTCCTCTCAAGCCGGACAGGTGGGATGAGACCTTTAGCCATTGTGGACAAATTGAAAAGAAGCCCGCTTCTTGTAGAACTGTGTATGATAGTCCTGAAAAAATGTCCCCTCCTCTCAAGCTGGACAGGTGGGATGAGACCTTTAGCCATTGTGGACAAATTGAAAAGAAGCCCGCTTCTTGTAGAACTGTGTATGATAGTCCTGAAAAAATGTCCCCTCCTCTCAAGCTGGACAGGTGGGATGAGACCTTTAGCCATTGTGGACAAATTGAAAAGAAGCCCGCTTCTTGTAGAACTGTGTATGATAGTCCTGAAAAAATGTCCCCTCCTCTCAAGCCGGACAGGTGGGATGAGACCTTTGCTAGCGATTGTGGAGACATTGAATTGAAGCCCTGTTTATGCAGAAGTGCGGTTCACAACTCAGAAATGAGGAACTCTTTTAGAAAGACGACCGATACTGCAAGTACAACTAACGAGAAGATTAGAAACGATTCTGAATTGGAAGAAGATGCTGCACTCCAAGAGACTCGCACAATGAACTCAGCCGGCAAGAAACGGAGGAGGGAGAGGAATCGTAACTTCAGCGAAGAGGAGGAAGAGGAGTTGGAAACGTCGGAGAGCAGCAGCAACGACTCGCCTAGCCCCCAGGATGGCGATGGCAAGAAACAGAAGAGGGAGAGGAATCGCAACTTCAGCAAAGAAGAGTGTGAGGTGATGGTGTGTGTGCTGGAGAGGCACAGGGAGGTGCTGCTGTCCAGCAGAAAGGATGTGAAGACCAACCAGAGGAAGATGGACGTCTATCGCACGATGGCCGACGCAGTCAACCAACTGCCAGGTGGGTCTTCAGGATTTAAAGCACTTAGAAAGCTAGACCATTATTTTATTTAAAGCAACAACAATAACAAAGCAAAATGTTGCACTCATTAAAATGAATAATGCTACAAATTACAATTACACATGTATGTTAGTTAAAAAATAGTTTGCAGTCACTGACATGAAATGCATTATACATAGTAATAAAGCATGCACACTAGCATGTACATTTCCAATTTACAGTAACAAATCTGGTCAAGTCAAAGTCAAAATTGAATGGACTAAATTTCAGTGAAATTTAATGTTGAGGTAGCCAATATTTTGAGGTAAGTATTGCCACAAGAAGGATTAAATTTGGACTTAAAAAAAAAAAAATTGTGAAATGAATTGTCCATTTTGTTAAGGTACTTATTTTTGAGTTAAAGTTATTTTTTTCACTGTATACATGACACAGTGTATAGCATATCCTTCCCCACCCATGGTTAGGGAAGTGTTCTGATGAGAACTTTTTTTTCTTGGGAACTGGGGTTAGGTCCGAGTTAAAGTTAGTGCTTAGATGATAATATACAATATACCGATCTTCAAGTAGTGCTTAGAGGCCTGGAAGCGTGTGATATAAAACAATGTCTTGACATATCATTTGCGTATATTAACCCATAGGCTTAGTGTAAACGCGTGTAAGAATACACCGTTGCTATTAGAAACTTGACGTCACAGTTATTTATCTTGACATATCATTATCATTATCGCACTTCAAGGTACACTCGCATGCGACTATCTGCAGTACTCAAGCCATATTTTCTTTATTTGCATCAAGTGATGTTTAGTAAAACAAAAAGCCTAAACATACTCCTAACCCTATGCCTTAACCCGATAAATGCAGAAAGTTGTTTCTGATGAACATTTTACATTGAAAAAATAATTGTGAATAGTAACTTTTAGTGAAATTGCAAATTATAAAAATAGCGGCAACCTATGCTCAAGTTAGTGTCACTGCAAATAGCGCCTTCTGAGCAGGACACCAAAAAACGTCATCTTAGTGAACTTACGCAATCACTGAAATTACGTCGTCATTGAAAGTTCGTCATTGGGGAAATGACAATAACTATGGCCTGTGATTGCAGTGTAAAACGGATATGTCATTGTAAAGGCTATTTTTTATACAGCAAATTCTAGTAGGTTCATGTTTCGATTAATAATCAGTTTCCTTTCATAATGTATCAATGTGCAAGATCAAAATAGCTCACGACTTTCTAACTTGGAGAACTATATTATTTGTGGATGAGTAGGATTTTCTTGCTACGGTGAAGTGGTTAGTATTATTTTTGATTATCACCTGAAATAGGTAAAATATCGGTATATATCCGTTATTAGGATTTGCGAGTGTGATATTGCTTTTATCCTATCTCTCGTCGGAGACCTCGTGTGATAAACAGCAAACCACTTCAGATAGGATAAAAGCAATATCACACTCGCAAATCCCAATAACTGATATTGTTCTTTTCTGTGTTTTTTATGTTTCAGACCGTGGTCATTGTTTACCTGGAACAATGTTCATTATCATCTAGTGCTTATGTTTAAATGCCCTTTTATGTATTTATTTGTTTAAGTATTAGGTACTTTATACTAGTCACAGAGGTGTCTGTGAAATTCGGGTTGCTCCCACCTGGAGAGCGCGTCGCAGCCAGAGGCAATCATTTTATATTTATTTTTTTGCACGCGATTTTTGTGTGACTGATGAGGAAAGAAAAGTGAGAGGAAAAATCCCCTGTACCCAGGCTCGAACTCGGATTTACTTGACACGAGGCGAATGCGCTACCACTGTGCCACTCTACACTAAAACATTTTTAGTCCCCGAGCCGAAGGTTCGGGGAGTTATTGTTTCTGTCTGATCCGTCCGTGCCTCCGTCCGTCCGGCTATTCGTCCGTTTTTCTCAAAAACTATTCAGTCTATCATCATCAAATTTGGTATACTAGTTTGCCAAGATGCAAGCTATCCACTGATGTATTTAGTTTTACATTAAGGTCAAGGTCGCGCCAGTTACAGGGTTCAAACCCCAAAACACATAATCGCTAATATCTCGCGAAGTTTTGCATGTACAATGTATTTCAATGCAGTTTTTTTCACAACATTTCTTGATGAATGGTCTATAACGTAGTTGTCATGAATTTTTCTGTGCGCTTGTGTGCGCATGATCGCGCGCGCTCAAATCACGGGTCCGAACCCTAAGGCTATATATCAAAAACTATTCGGTTTCGTGCTGTTTTCATGCGTTTTTATGTAGTTACATGCTGTTTTGATGCGTTTTTATGTATGTGTACAGCCGACTCATTCCGATTTCGGAGTAGCTCGGCAATGCTGCGAGGGGACTTTGCAGCCGCTCAGCTTTGCACTTTGTTTGTTTGTTTGAATTGTCTGCTTTGCTTTCAACACTGTTTTGCTCACTCACTTTTCACACAGGAACCCAATGCTGGTCCAAGTTATACGTAAATTGACTTGTCACCCCCTTGAGCATTTGAACACCATTTTGTTCGCTCTCTCACACACAGGAATGCGGTGCAAACGAAGCTGGCAGCAGTTACGAGAAAAGCTTCAGACCATGAAGAATGAAGCCCAAAAGTGGAGGCAACTCCAACAGAAAGGCTCATCCAAGGGCTGTAACTCCTCTCTGCCTCAACCCGTGCTGCAACAAATTCTCCGCATTGTGGATTCCAAGGATCCTGCCGCTTCAGAGAAACAGTCTCAGGATTTAGAAGGTAACTGCAGCTATCATGGTTTTGTGTGTGTGTTTTGGTTTTTTTTAATTAGTTTTTAAAAAATAAGTAAGATTAGATTGCCTGGACTACTTCTAGAATTGGCTGAACCCTTTCACCGCCAACGTCGCATTTTTGCACCACAATGATTTAACACCCATGACACTAAAAGGCATCAAATCAGGGTCTGTTTTCTAAAGACCCTGTTCTCTTCATTTTGGGAGGTCTTACTTTAAATGTTACAGAGGAATCCTGAATATAACAGACAAATTGTTTTCTCTACCCAGGTTAAGTTTAATGGAATTATTTTGCTGAAAAATGACTGGCGGCGAAAGGGTTAATAGTTAATTAACTCATTCCGGATGAATTCCGAGTGTGCTCGGAACAGGTCATGGCCTAATTCTGAGTATTCTCGGAAAAGCAATTTCTGAGTCTAAAGCTTGTCTGAATCCATGTTTTCTCAATCCAAACCATGTTTTTCGAGTTACTTCTCTTCGTCACTCTTCCAGGCTTTGTTTCACTTCTGTTTCATTTTTTAATGTAAAAAAAGTCCTAACAAAATCGGCCCTATACAAGCTTCAGAAAATGTTCCAGTAAGTGTCCATTAACAAGGACAGCAAGAAGGAGAGAAGTAAGTGCAAGTAAACTGCGATTTCAAAGTGGACATTAAACTTGGATCAACCAGTAATGTTGTTAACCCCTTGACTGCCATACAACGTATCACGTACTGACTTGATGACATCACTGATTACATCATCAGATGAAGAAGAATAACTCTGATATGCTGGTTTTTGCTCTAAAACAGTCAAGAGAGTTTTATGCCCCCAGACCATTTTGCCAGATTGGCTCTATCAGTTGTCTTTTTCATGGCATGACTTGTGCAATTATGTTTTCTTTTTCTATCTCTGGCAGTCAAGGGGTTAAAAGTAAATCAGAAACAGAGGTGAGTTTTGTTGCACTTGTTATTTGTTATAATTTTTTCCTAGGTAGCCTCAGGCCAATAATGATGTTTGCTTCAAGCAGTGGTGTCTTGAAGAGGTTAAAATGGAGTATTTGGGTATGTAAAGTTAATAATAATAAACGGATATTTATATAGCGCTTTTTATCGAGCACAAAGCGCTTTACAATCAGTATTGAAACACTCACACACGCACACACA
The DNA here is from genome assembly GCA_017654935.2 of Phymorhynchus buccinoides. Taxonomy (NCBI): domain Eukaryota; kingdom Metazoa; phylum Mollusca; class Gastropoda; order Neogastropoda; family Raphitomidae; genus Phymorhynchus; species Phymorhynchus buccinoides. The sequence goes on from CM065713.1 coordinate 19,495,969, forward strand.
CGCACAACAGACACACACGCAAAACAGACACACACGCACGTACGTGCACGCACGAGCGTGAACGCGTTCTTGCACACAGACATACACACACATACCCACACACATTTCATCAAACACACAGAAAACACATTATCACTGAAACGCACACAAACTTACTCAAGCATACACTTGTACAAACACGCGCACACGCACGCATACACATACACACACACGTGCACTCACCGCATACACAAAGCACTCACATGTACTCACACTCACAGACACATACTCACACACTCTCCTCCCCCCCCCCCCCCCACTCTAGCGAACACAATCTCTCCTGCGCACGCATACACTCATACACATGCAAGCAGATATACCCACACAGAACACACTCACACACACACACACACACACACCTGCTTGGAAGCGCAATAAAAAAAAAAAAACTTGAATTGTTTTCACTCTTCCAGCGCCGTGTAGTTTTGACGTTCTTGGTTGTCTGTTGCATCTCAACCCACAAGAGGGAAGTCACTTTTTTTCTTCTCAAGTGCACATGCGTTGCTTTAGCGGAAGAAACAGTGATATAAGTTCTAAAGATACATGGCAGGGTGCTTGGCAGTGAATGTCTAAGCTGCATTTGGTGGGAGTGTAGAGATGTCTTGGACGAATGTATTCGCCCATAGTGCTAGAAGAGTGAAATTGTTGCCATGTGTTTATCAGAAGCTCATTAACTACCCAGTATTACTTAGACTGTTTACTGTTGCGCACCAAGTAATTTTTGCCGCTGCACTGATTTTCGCACACACTCACTTTAAAAACTTGTTAAAAAAATACTCGCTCGAATCATCACTAAATTTACCTGTGTCGATCTGCTGCTGCAAACCCAAGATCGTTTCAACACTTTCGATGCTCTTTTTGATTCGCCTAAGTTCAGATTCTGCCACTTTTTCCACAGTAAATGCTTCGTCGGCACTATCGCCATCTTGTAAAGGTTCACGCCAAAAGTTGTCAGTTTCCATCGTCGAAAACGCGACGAAAATCGATTGAAAATTACAAAATTTAGCCTGCAAATGAAGATGGCGGAAGATTGTGCTTTCCCTGAGCGAACTGCGCATGTCACGGAAGTAAAGGATGTGATGTCACTTGATATAAATAGCGCAAAGGGGGACACCGGGTTTCCCAAGGTTGGTGGTGGTCAAACTCACCCACGGCTTGCAACAGTAAAGTCTGACTCGGCAAGTTTACCCGCCGACGGCAGTAGAAGAGTTAAGGATCCAGTTTTAACTTTCTTTTGTCAGGTTTGTATCGCTTTATTCACTTGGGTGCCCGTTTAAAAAACAACCCATTTCCATGAACTTCTCAGGATTTGCCAGAATGGTGTCGTCCCTAAGATACGTTATTCCGTCATTGTTTCAGATTTCATTTCATATCAGGTGAGTGGTTTGGGTTTTTTAGTATTGATCTACTTTAGTATTATTTTCCTCAATGTTCCAGACGACGGAGCAGCAACGGAGGAGGAGCTAGAAACGTTGGAAGGCGACAGCACCCGTTCGCCTAGCTCCCAGGACGGCGGCAGGAAATGTGGAAGGGAGAGGAATCACAACTTTAACGGAGAAGAGTTGGACGTCATGCTGCTAGAAACGTCGGAAGAAGGCGGCACCCATTCGCATAGCTCTCAGGACGAGGGCAGGAAACAAGGAGAGAGGAATGGCAACTTCGAAGAGGAGTTGGAGGAGGAGTTGGAAGTTTTACAAGGCAGCAGCACCCATTCGCCTAGCTCCCAGGACGACGGTGGCAAGAAGCACAAGAGAGAGAGGAACCGCAACTTCAGCAAAGAAGAGTGTGAGGTGATGGTGTGTGTGCTGGAGAGGCACAGGGAGGTGCTGCTGTCCAGCAGAAAGGACGTGAAGACCAACCAGAGGAAGATGGACGTCTATCGCACGATGGCAGACACGGTCAACCGACTGGGAGGTACGTATATGGGGATCAGTGGGTCTTTATTATGCTACTTGGCAATGGGAAAGAAAGGGCAATACTTCGCAAGGGTGATGATCTTTTATCCAACCTATCTTTTGTTTACAAACACATCGCCTCATTGCCTTGGAAAAAGTCTTTTTTAAGACGAAAATTTAGTTGTTTTTTTACTTCGCTTCTTTACCTGTTTGTGTTAATGTGTAGCGTTGTGATGGTTTTTCGGTTCAGTTATAAGGGTGATGATTTTATGTACTGAATCATGCTGTGTCTGAGTTGATATTTATAACGAAAATGTTTTATCATATTACATTTTCATATGTATTTCTATGCGCATGCCAAACCATGAAGGTCTCCTATTTTAATATGGGTGAAAGTAGTTCAGACATGCTCCCTGAAATCAGGATTGGAAAAGCTGATAGAAAGAGTCTTCAGGATTGGCCATCTTGTCATCAGGGTCCACGGTCTTATAAAATCAAACATTTCAGCCAACATTGATGGCAGATTTAAACAAGATGATAGACATGCAATTCTAGCACTATCCCCACCAATCCTGTGTACACAGACACACATTTTGGACATTATTTTTAATGTGGATACTTGGGAGGATTCAGAGAACATTGAAAAGTGTCATTTTCAGGATTGAGAGAATATTTTACTTTATCCCATGTTTTAAGACGATAAATGAACGGTGAACCGCGTTGCAGGGAACCAGAGGAGCTTGCGCCAGGTGCAGGAGAAGTGGAACAAGCTGAAGGGTGACTCCCTCCTCTGGAGGCGGCAGTTCCGACACAAGCAGCCCTCCACGTCCTCAAAGACGTTTCCGCCTCGCCACTTGATGCAACGGATTCTCAGCATTCTGGATTCCAGGATTGTGGATTCTGGCAAAGTAGATTCCAGAGTAGTGGATTCCAGCGTTGATGATTCCAGGATCGCAGATTCTGGAATTACGGATTCTGGGGTTGCAGATGCCAGGATTGTGGATTCCAGGGTTGCGGATTCCAACACTGCAGGTCCCAGTGTTGTGTGCCATTACAAGACTGCGGATTCCAATACACCGGATTCCAGGATTTCTGATTCCAGCTTAGCAGATTTCAGGATTCCAGATACGAGGATTGTGGATTCCAGAGTTGCAGTTCCTGGGATTGCGGACTCCTGGATTGTGTCCCGTGGGAAAGTGGGAATGCATGATTTTCCCATCTCCCACGGGAAAGCTGACAAACATTCTACAATTCCCACTTGTGCCGATGTTCCCGGTACAAGAAGAATAGAACACACAGAAAGAAGAGGGGGTGAACTGAGCAATGCAGAAGTCAGCGAAGTGGAGGAGGTGGAAACTTTGGAAGGCCACAGCACCGACTTGCCTAGCCCCCAGGACGACGGTGGCAAGAAGCACAAGAGGGAGAGAAACCGCAACTTCAGCAAAGAAGAGTGTGAGGTGATGGTGTGTGTGCTGGAGAGGCACAGGGAGGTGCTGCTGTCCAGCAGAAAGGACGTGAAGACCAACCAGAGGAAGATGGACGTCTATCGCAGGATGGCCAACCGGGTCAACCGACTGGGAGGTATGTGTATGGGGATCAATGGGGCTTTATGCTACTTGGCACCGCGCAAGGGCGATGATTTTATGTATATAATCAAGCGCACCACCTGACCTACCATGTCTGAATGTATATTTGGAATGAATGAAAATGTTTTATCATGTAGCATATTTTTCGGACTATAAGGTGCACCTCCCAAATTTGACACAACATTCAGATTTGTATCTTATATTTTGTTACTATATTGTTAGTCATGTTATAAGGCGCAGGGGTCTCAGTCTGTGGAACAAAGCATTGCCTTATAGTCCGAAAAATTCGGCATTACATTTCATTGTATTTCTATGTGCATGCCAAACCATGAATGTCTCCTACTCTAAGACGATAAATGAACGGTGAACCGCGTTGCAGGGAACCAGAGGAGCTGGCGCCAGGTGCAGGAGAAGTGGAACAAGCTGAAAGGTGACTCCCTTCTCTGGAGGCGGCAGCCCCGGCACAAGCAGCCCTCCACGTCCTCAAAGACGTTTCCGCCTCAGCGCTTGATGCAACGGATTCTCCGCATTCTGGATTCCGGGATTGCGGATTCCGGCAAAGTAGATTCCAGCGTTGAGGATTCCAGGATTGCAAATTCCAGCCATGTGGATTCCAGAGTAGTGGTTTCCAGCGTTGAGGTTTCCAGGGTCGCAGATTCTGGAATTTCGGATTCTGGGCTTGCAGATGCCAGGATTGTGGATTCCAGGGTTGCGGATTCCAACACTGCAGGTTCCGGTGTTGTGTGCCGTTCCAAGACTGCAGATTCCAATTTACCGGATTCCAGGATTTCCGATTCCAGCTCAGCAGATTCCAGGGTTGCAGATCCGAGGATTGCGGATTCCAGGGTTGCGGACTCCTGGATTGTGTCCTGTGGGAAAGTGGAAACGTGTGATTTTCCCATCTCCCACGGGAAAGCCCACAATTCTTCACTTCCCACTTGTGCCAATGTTCCCTGGGACAATTCTACAATTCCCACTTCTGCCG
>CM065713.1:19505473-19620473 GCA_017654935.2 Phymorhynchus buccinoides
ATCGCTCAGACAGTTTCCTGTCAATTATGAGCGAAGATGCGTCATGCTGCCGTTATGGGCCTAACTAAGAAGTAGTTGGGCCCAGCAAGTCCAACTTCGGCTTTAGGAAATGTTTTTGAAAGTGTTTTGTGAAAAAAAGGGCAGGAGAATGGATCAGTAAGGCAGAAAGATAGTAGATGGCAGTAAGCGGAAAAGGCAGAGTGAAAGAGAGTCACAGATTAGAGGAAGTTGCAAGCACAGAACTTCCAGAAGGTGGGGGGAACTATTTATACAAAAGAACCCCTGGTATCCCCACGGGGGGGGGGGGGGGGGGGGGGGGGGGGGGGGGAAAGGAATCTTTAATTTAATGTCTTTTCGCATCAATAGTGATTTTGCAGTTTCAGACACGCTCACTATGTGTGGCTAGCCCTAAACTAAAGCCTCGCCCTCGCCCACCAATCAGTTTAACTCGTTCGCATCACAACGATTTTGAATTGTTAAAAAAACTCAAATCTCTCCAGCCATACACACAAACAACTTCAGGTTTAGACATAGGGAAGTGGTAGATCAGACTTTTTTAAATTTTATATATAGACTTTATATAGAAAACCTCTCTACACCGATTGGCTACCCCACAACAAACCACTACAAAAGCAAAGTCAGAGGCAAAATTGTGGTGTAAGGGAGCGAAGCGAGTTTAGAAAATGAGAGCGAGAAACGTCTGAATTTCGAGTACGTTTTTTAATTTTATGTCTTAGCCATCTTTTTTCTTCTTTTTTTTGTTGTGGTCAGAGCTGGACAATTCCACAGATGCCCGGAGACCGGAGAGCGTGCCTGTGGAAGAGGAATGGACAGTAAGGACGTTGCACTCCTCCCGTCCAGACATCACCGCGCATCACCCCCCCTCCTCCTCCTCCTCCTCCTTGAACCTCTCCCCCCTTCTCCCCCACCTCCAATCCCACCATTCTCGGCATAACGCCGCAGCAGCAGAACTACAGCCCTTTTCCCATCAGGCTTTGCACCCTGCCGAAACGAGAATTCTCGACCCTTCTTCGCGGGTAGAGAGTGTTTGCGCTTCTACGAAGAACCACGGTCACTCATCCGCTGGTTCGTTCACGGATGGTGTTGTGACAGAATCTTCTGGGAATACGACTTTCAATCGTGATCATGAAGAACTTTTGACCTTGACCTGTACCAGTGAAGAAGGTGAAGGTGAACTGATCTACGAAGGGGATCTGCTCAGTGAAGGTGAAGGTGACTCTCTCAGTGATGAAGGTCAAGGTCGTTTGATCAATGATGAAGGTCAAGGTGTCTCCTTCAGTGATAACAATCAAGGTCATTTGGTTAGTGAAGGTCAAGGTGATTTGATCAGTGATGAAGGTAAAGGTGTCTCCATCAGTGATAAAAGTCAAGGTCATTTGATCTGTGAAGGTCAAGGTGATTGGATCAGTGATGAAGGTAAAGGTGACTCATTCAGTCAAGGTGAAGGTCAAGGTCATTTAGTGAATGAAGAGCAAGGTGATTCACTGAGTGAGGGGGACTCCATCAGTGATTGGATTTGTGATGAAAGTGAAAGTGACTTGATCAGTGATACTGATAGTCAAAGTGAATCAGTTAGTCACTCAAAGGAACGCCAGCAGTCCACTTCTCTTCCTTTCCGTTGCGAAAAGTGCGGACGAAAATTCAAGGACAGCTATTCCTTGCAGGTTCATGTGAGAAACCGCTCGTGCGTTTTCCCTTTCGCGTGCAAAGAGTGCGGGCAAAGGTTCAGGACGAACAATGGTCTGCAGGCGCACATGGAAAAAAGGCGTTCATGCTTTTACCGTTTCCAGTGCCAAGAGTGCGGGAAGAGATACAAGGAGGAATCCCTGTTGCAGGCCCACATCGACTCGCACGCCAACAGGTTTCCCTTTCGGTGCCAAGTTTGTAACAAAGGGCTCTGCAGCAGGTACAGTTTGTCCAGCCACAGGAAGATACACCAGGATGTCTTCCCCTTTCAGTGCGAGGTTGGTGGCTGTGCTGATAAGTGAGGTGGATTTTAGTGACGTGTGGTGTGCGCCTGACAGATGGCACTGTGTCATTAGTAGTCTCTCTCTCTCTCAGAGTGTGTCCATCTCTCTCTCTCTCTCTCTCTCTCTCTCAGAGTGTGTCCTTCTCTCTGTCTCTCTCTCAGAGTGTGTCCCTCTCTCTCTCTCTCTCTTTCCCATCTTACAAATTGGAATTGTGTGTATATATCGTTGCTGTCCGACGCTAACCGTGTATCTACAAAATTTGACAAAAATAGATTTTTTACTGAAACTCCTTCCAGTGACTTCACGCAGGTCTTCTATAAATATCTTGTGTCTGCGACCAATGAAAATGCTCAAATTTGTCACATGATACCATGGAAATAATCGTGTATGTGGCGGGTTGTTGCTGGTTTTGACGCGATAAGCGTGTAACTGGTCACGCTAATCATGTAACTGCCGGCAGCTGTCGTATCTCCCATTGTGAGAACAATGCACTAACTTTGTGACTAACCATGTAACTGAATTATCACGGAACTTTTGGGTGTTAATGCAACTTTTATTGTGTCACATGTTTACTCATCGGTAAAGAAGAAGGGTCAAGCGTATATCAAATGGGGATTGACTTTGTAGCAGGTGACAGTATGTTTTTTGATGCTCCTGTAAAATCACTGATTGTGTAAATACATGGTTAGCGTTGGACAGCGACGATATATGGCTCTGTCTCCAACATGCTGTCTGTATGTCTCTCTCTCTTTCTCTCTCTCTTTGTCTCTCTCTCTTTGTCTCTCTCTCTTTGTCTCTCTCTCACTCTCTTTCTCATGCACCCACATGCAAATTCTCTCTCATCCCCCCCCTCTCTATCTCTCTCTGTGACAACTTTTAACAAGTGCAACGCCGAGCGGCTGCAAAGTCCCCTCGCAGCATCGCCGAGCTACTCCGAAATCGGAATGTGTCGGCTATATACACATACATAAAAACGCATCAAAACATCACGTAACTACATAAAAACGCATCAAAACAGCACGTAGCTGAATAGTTTTTTATATATAGCCTTGGGGTTCGGACCCGTGATTTGAGCGCGCGCGATCATGCGCACACGAGCGCACAGAAAATCATGACAACTGTGTTATAGACCATTCATCAAGAAATGTGAAAAAAACTGCATTAAAATACATGCCAAACTTTGCAAGATATTAGCGATTATGTGTTTTGGGGTGTGAACCCCGTAACTGGCGCGACCTTGACCTTAATGTAAAACTAAATACATCAGTGGATAGCTTGCATCTTGTCCAACTAGTATACTAAATTTGATGATGATAGACTGAATAGTTTTTGAGAAAAAAACGGACGAATAGCCGGACGGACGGAGGCACACCGGACGGACGGACGGACGGACCAGACAAAAACAATAGCTCCCCGAACCTTCGGCTCGGGCACTAATCATAATCATTACATGCATTTTTTTGTCTGCATGTATGGAGGTGATTTGTTACATTTTCTTATGTTGTTTGTTGGCAAGATGAAAACAAGTGTATAATATGCTTATTCTTTTCCAACAATAAAAAAGATTTGTTTGCTCTCTCTCTCTCTCTCTCTCTCTCTCTCTCTCTCTCTCTCTCTCTCTCTCTCTCTCTCTCTCTCTCTCTCTGTCTCCCTCTCTCTCACAGACACACACACATACGCCTTCTCTCTCTTTCATCTTAAAACTAGGAGCAGGCACCGGTACATATGGCTTGCGGACTTTTGAATATTTTTGTTGCTATTTTTATTGTGGCTACTTTGGTTAATAAATCAAAATTAAAATAACAAAAATGTTAATTTGAAATAACCCATATTTTGAGGTTAAAAATTTGGTTTTTTAGAAACATAAATAATAAACTTAAAAAGGTAATAATGGGTAACGTATGTGTCCGGTTTTCAGTTTTCACTGGTCTCCCCGCTGCATACAGCCGACACATTCCAATTTTGGAGGAGCTCAAAGGAGAAAAACTATTTGGAAGATTATTTTGAGAAAGGCAGGAGAATGGGCCAATAACTAATAAGTCAGAAAGATGGCAGATGACAGAGAGCAACGGTAAAAGGCTACCGTATTTTTCGGACTATAAGGCGATATTTGTTTCTCCAATTTCGACCTATGCGCCTAATAAACGAGGGCGCCCTATAAGTGAACAAAATCGTGAGAAGAGAGGCAACGATTGCCATACTCAGTACAGTCTACTGCGAGTCACAACATCGAAAGTGGTAGCGAGTCGCCGATATGACGAATACTCACGTTAAAATGCTTCGAAATCCCTGTTATCGTCCGAGATACCGTCCAACAGATGCCACAACCCTTCATTGGATGCAAAAAGCATCGTTGTAGAGCTTAAAATGCCATAATTCTACCAGTTTTCGCGAAGAATTGGCCCAACACAGCAAACGGAAGTCGCAAAAACGGAAGTTTCGATTATTTGAGAAGGGAGCCAACTCTCGTTTATGACAACAAAATGGCGGTCGGTATTCGTTTACAGGACGTGTACGGGCTTCAAACTTCGACTTTCTGTTGCGAGGTGTGTATCGCCTTATAAACGAGGGCGCCTTTTACTTGGATTTTGTCAGATTTTTCTTGAAAATTGCCTTATTCGCCTTATACACAGCAGCGCCTAATGAGCCGAAAAGTACGGTATATATTAATTATTATTACTCCTATATTAATATATTACAGGACGTGTACGGGCTTCAAACTTCGACTTTCTGTTGCGAGGTGTGTATCGCCTTATTCGCCTTATACACAGCAGCGCCTAATGAGCCGAAAAGTACGGTATATATTAATTATTATTACTCCTATATTAATATATACAGGACGTGTACGGGCTTCAAACTTCGACTTTCTGTTGCGAGGTGTGTATCGCCTTATAAACGAGGGCGCCTTTTACTTTGATTTTGTCAGATTTTTCTTGAAAATTGCCTTATTCGCCTTATACACAGCAGCGCCTAATGAGCCGAAAAGTACGGTATATATTAATTATTATTACTCCTATATTAATATCATTTTTCATCTTCACAACAGGTGTGTGGCAAGAGGTTTCGGGAGAAACGGACCATGGAGAGCCATATGATGTTGCACAGCGGGGACAAGCCTTTCAGCTGCGAGTTTTGTGGACAGTTTTTCCGGGCGGCTTTTCCCCTGAAAATTCATCGACGAGCGGTGCACACCGGTGAGTCAGTCCCTAAGGCTGTAATAGTGAGTAAAGGTCGTGTACACACATATATATTTACGTGGATGTTCCGCACGGAAACCCATGCACAATCCGTAATTTTAAGTAAAAGAAAGAAGGGATAAAATATATATGCACGTGTCCGTATTTCCGCTAATCCGTATAATTTATTTGTTTCCTTCTTTCTTTTACTTTTGATTATTTCTGTGCGGAAAATCTGGATGTGCTGTGTACCAGGCCTTTGGGCCAGTGCAAAAGCATACCTGGTGGAGACAGGGTTCCTGAAAACGTACAGATTGTGCGTATTTATGCACTAGACCTCGCAAATCGCCCCCTAGAATATCAAAGCATGCTCTACCCCTCTGCCATCAGAGCCATCCATTTTGAGTAGGCTCGCTCATCTGGGGGAAGTCTTTGTCTTATTTCTAGTCATCTCAGCGTGCGGTTAAACTTGACAGGTGTCAGTCGGTGTGCTTGCATGCTTGCTTTTGTGTGTGTGTGTGAAACATTGTTTATTAAAAAAAAACCCATTGTTTATTCCACAGTCTAGCACATAAAGTATGAAACCAATCTTAATAAAAAAAAAGTTGCAGCTTAGTCTAGTCCTGGGGCCCCTATTCTGATGTTGATTCACATTGTGTCACAGCTTCACCAAATGGCAAGCCATATAAACACGCTTCCTGTTCATTTGATTTTCTAAAAAGAAAGATAAGTCTATCATAATGAAACTTTGCAGAATTGCCCCTAATAAGCCTCAGGACAAAGCCTGTGGTGTCAGTTCAGCCAAATGCCAAGCCTTAGAAGTGTATATCCAGTGAGTCTCATTTCTTTGTATTTTGTTGTTTGCAACGAACTGGGAGTACATTGCTTTTTTTTGGTTTGCTTTTGAGTCAGGCGAGCGACCGTACGTGTGTGAATATTGCGGAAAAGGGTTCACAAGAGGATACATGCTGAACATACACGTACGCAAACACACTGGGGAGAGACCGTTCGCCTGTCAGGACTGTGGGGAGAGGTTCTTCACTGGGATGGAGAGGAACGTCCACAGACGCAGACACACAGGTGACAGAGCTTAATCTAGAGCGCGGGATTGGTAAAATCACCCGAAATTTTGTTCCTTCCCGCGATAATCGGCGCGGGGAGCGGGCCGAGTCCTGCACATTTACCGATCGATGCGGGAAGACCTTCGTCGTCTGCTAAACCCGTCGTCTGGACAAACTGAAAGTATCGAGCAGGAGTGAAGGATTTCTCAACATTTCATTGGTTCTTGACAAAATGTTAGTGTTAATCAACCAATCGCGTTCTTCTCGTTCTACCGACAGGAATTTGCGAGAGTTTCGGCCGCCATCTTGAATGTTCTTCAAAATGAAGCGGGCAGGGACCCTGTTTGATTTTGATTTTCGCGGAGGCAAAGTGAAAAGAAAAAAAAATCCCGTTCCAAGCGAGTGTGAAGACCTCGAAGAAAAGGCTTCTACATCTAAAACGTCGGAAAAGAATGACAACAGTGGCAGTGCAAAGGAACATCGGTTCCAAAATGACTGGTTGAAAAAGTGGCCGAGGCTGATGAAGATTGAGACAGGGATGCAATGTACATTGTGTTTGAAGCACAATAAGAAGAATATGTATGTGATGTGGGTTGGATAGGGGGGGAGTGCCCCCCTTTTTTTTTTATATGAGGGGGGGACTGCCCCCTTTTTCAGAAATCCTAGATTAAGCTCTGAGGTGAGCAATGTTGATTGGGTCTTCGAAATCAGGTTCTCAGAATCCGGGCACAAAGTAGTGTAGAAAGGGGGGTGAGAGATGAGAGTTTGGAGTGTCAAAGACGCACATGATATACACATCAAAATGAACACTGGGTAAATATGTGAATGGCAGACTTGGAACAGACTGATCTGACATCAGATGTGTGTACCATAAAGTGTGATCTATAAGATACACCTGTATGTCCAAGCTGCATCCTTTTGTCACATTCACAGAATGTTCATCCTTATTTTACCATATTTTATGGACTATAAAGCTCCCTTTGGACTTTACACACAAAGAACGTCACAATTAAACAAGAGGCAAAGCCTTCAAGGCTCACTCGCCTTGTGTTTTTGGAGATCTAAATGCCAGATTGTTTACTTTATTAAAAAAAAACGGTTACACAAAGCGAGTGAGCCTTGAAGGCTTTGCCTCATATATGTTTACAGAATATTCAAATCAAAGTTTTTCTAGTTTGGGTATACAGTTTATGTGAAAGTACGCACTCTGGCATTTAGATCTAACTTTTTAAAAAAAAAAGTGTCTGTGCCATTCAAAAGACGTAGGAGGTGCGAATTACATGATAGTGGTACACATTCCAATTATTATTGCATTGATTATTTTCATTTGCAAAATGGATCACATTGACTCTAATACTTTGAAGACACTCTAAGTAGCATTTCCAGTTTTAATCTTTGTATTGGTGCATTGAATAGCAAATAAAAAAAACATTACCCAAAATAACATCAGATGTTGACAAAATGAAATGATGTTTCCCTTGGAAAGGGTTTTCCGCTTTCTTGCATTTTGGAAATCTTCGACCGTTTGGTAGGAAACTAGGCGGTAGTACGAATTGCATGACAGGTACCATATCAAATATTCTCCCCCTATACATACATACGGACACAAAGCTGAACAATCATGAGAACATAGACTCACTTCGTAAATGCAAACAAACTAAAAATTGATCATCATCATGTTTGTCATTCTCTTCTCAATTTCTTACATTATATTTTAGAGAAAGAGAGCATGAAACATGGGTGCTGCTCTTTCAGTTTTTAAAATTTTGCCAGAAGCTGAACTTCAGTTTTTTTTAAAATTCCTCCCCCCCCCAAAGTCAACCACAAGCTTTTGGGCGTTTTGAACTTGGTTGTTCTATCCTGGAAGTCTCTCTCGGGTTAACTGGAAAACAGCATGGTGATGCCATATTGTTTTCAAAAGGCAATGTAATCATTTTGTAAGGCTTATCGGACTCGAACTATCTCTGTCCATCATTCTAACAGTCTATCTGTCTCAGTATCTCTCTCTCTTGCGATGCCCCACTGAATCGTCCAACGGGGCTCTGCCCCTGTACTCTGCTGGGGCCCGTGGCGGCCCCTGAACCCCTGCCTTTCAGTGTGTTGTCATTCTGGGGAGTTGCACCCATGATGAAATCATGTACCATATTCATAGGTGTCAACCCAATTTTCCTTTTTTCAAAACTTCCCTTATTGAAAAATAATATTCCCCTTATTTCAAGCCTGAAAATCGTATAAATTTCAGAACACGCAAAACAGTTGCTGTGAATACATTATATTCAGATATCGTTTTCATGCAGTTTTGTTATATATATTGAAAAATGGGCAGGGGAGCGTACCTTCCTTTCTCAAAGGACAGGTTTTCCCATTCTTTCAAGTGTCTCCCACTCCCAACTCGTGCCTTTTTGGCCACAGGGGGTTCGTAGAACTGGAACAATTAGCGTCCGCCATTTTCGATTCAAACAACGCTCACATTCTGAAGAAACCACGCATGCGCAGAGTACCAGAACAAATCGAACAAATCGCTCTCTGCGCATGACCGATCATCTAGCCTACTTTCGTTTTCCTGTTCGGCTGCTTTCACAAAATTCTATCACTTCATGGTTTGTCTCTGATTTATAATCTGCCCGTATAAATCAGTTTTAACCGTATTGAAACTGTTATACGGCCGTACAGACCCAAAATCATGGTTTTCCCGTACAGCAATACGGGAAAACCATATAGGTTGACACCTTTGCATATTCTTCAGACTAGTGTAAGGTGAACCCCTCCCCAATTTTTACACTAAATTCAGATTTTGATTTAATACTTTCTATATTAGTCAGATTATAAGGCACAGGGGTCTCAGTCTGGGAAAATAAAATGTCGCCTTATACTCCATAAAGTATGCATGGTAGGCAAAGTTTTTAAGCCAGTTGAGCTTTCTTGGATTCCTCTTTTTGTGAGTCATAATTGATAAAATTGTAAGTTATGTATCACAAGCAAACCCAGCCGTTATAATGTGATACAGTCAAACCTCCATTTTAAGACCCTCTGTTAAGCGACCACCTCTCATTTGAGACCTGATTTTTTGGCACGGATGCATTTTACTATGTAAACAACCTCTCTTAAACGACTTCCTCTAAAACGCGACTTACGACCGCTATTTTGTCGGTTTTTACGACCGTTACTGTCGTCTGCATAGACTTAGAGCAAAGGGAAACAACCACGAAAGTGGAGTCGCTTCCCTTGTTGTAGAAAAGATGGCGGAGAGCGTACCACTGACTTTGAAAAAGAAAACCACTGACTTTAAAAAAGAAAACCACTGATTTTGGAGGAGAGAGTGGAGGTGATTAACAGAAGTCGGCGAAGTGAAACTGTAATATCGATTGCACAATCCTATGGAGTTGGAAAGACCCAAATCCAGTTTTAATATGTCATTGTATGTGTGCATGAAGAAGAGAGCATGAACTGTGCTGAACTTTTTCTTTCTACGGCTGCCAGTGAAAACCTCCGTCATATGACCCCTCCAATTTACGACTGATTTTTCCGGACATTTTGGAAGTCTTAAAATAGAGGTTTGACTGTAGTGCATGGGAAAAACAGACATCATGGAATTTTGGCATTAATTGAGATTGTGTTTTTACAAGATGGAGCAAAGATTCCTGGTCAGTACACAGTAAGAGGGATTGAGTTGTTGAGTTATCTTGTCTAGTATTCTATAGCCATTCAAAGTTTGACATTCGGGATAGATCATTTGCAGAAATCGGACATAGAAAACCACATTTTGCCTCTTTGTTGATATTGACTTGATTAAAAACAACAATGAAATAAACAAAGAAATCATCCAAATTTGTCTTTCTGGTTGTGGATACCGGTAGAATACATAAAAATAAACATAAATATGCCCTAAATTTAAATTAAAAAAAGATATTTTTGGCTTTTGCTAAAAAAAACTTTCTGAGCGACTTGTGTCTATTTTTCCCATGCACCATCACATTTGTCGGAAAAGAATACAGGTATCAGTACGGAAATCTGTGCCAGTCCCCAGCCCTGTTCATTTGTGTTAAATCAGTATGGAAATCTGTGCCAGTCCCCAGCCCTGTTCATTTGTGTTAAATCAGTACGGAAATCTGTACCAGTCCCCAGCCCTGTTCATTTGTGTTAAATCAATACGGAGATCTGTACCAGTCCCCAGCCCTGTTCATTTGTGTTAAATCAATACGGAGATCTGTACCAGTCCCCAGCCCTGTTCATTTGTGCTAAATCAGTACGGAAATCTGTACCAGTCCCCAGCCCTGTTCATTTGTGTTAAATCAGTACGGAAATCTGTGCCAGTCCCCAGCCCTGTTCATTTGTGTTAAATCAGTACGGAGATCTGTACCAGTCCCCAGCCCTGTTCATTTGTGTTAAATCAGTATGGAGATCTGTACCAGTCCCCAGCCCTGTTCATTTGTGCTAAATCAGTACAGAGATCTGTGCCAGTCCCCATCCCTGTTCATTTGTGTTAAATCAGTATGGAGATCTGTGCCAGTCCCCAGCCCTGTTCATTTGTGTTAAATCAGTACGGAGATCTGTACCAGTCCCCAGCCCTGTTCATTTGTGTTAAATCAGTACAGAGATCTGTGCCAGTCCCCATCCCTGTTCATTTGTGTTAAATCAGTACAGAGATCTGTGCCAGTCCCCATCCCTGTTCATTTGTGTTAAATCAGTACAGAGATCTGTGCCAGTCCCCATCCCTGTTCATTTGTGTTAAATCAGTACGGAGATCTGTGCCAGTCCCCAGCCCTGTTCATTTGTGTTAAATCAGTACGGAGATCTGTGCCAGTCCCCAGCCCTGTTCATTTGTGTTAAATCAGTACGGAGATCTGTGCCAGTCCCCAGCCCTGTTCATTTGTGTTAAATCAGTACGGAGATCTGTGCCAGTCCCCAGCCCTGTTCATTTGTGTTAAATCAGTACGGAAATCTGTGCCAGTCCCCAGCCCTGTTCATTTGTGTTAAATTGGAGATCTGTGCCAGTCCCCAGCCCTGTTCATTTGTGTTAAATCAGTACGGAGATCTGTACCAGTCCCCAGCCCTGTTCATTTGTGTTAAATCAGTACGGAAATCTGTGCCAGTCCCCAGCCCTGTTCATTTGTGTTAAATCAGTACGGAGATCTGTACCAGTCCCCAGCCCTGTTCATTTGTGTTAAATCAGTACGGAGATCTGTGCCAGTCCCCAGCCCTGTTCATTTGTGTTAAATCAGTACGGAGATCTGTGCCAGTCCCCAGCCCTGTTCATTTGTGTTAAATCAATACGGAGATCTGTACCAGTCCCCAGCCCTGTTCATTTGTGTTAAATCAGTACGGAAATCTGTGCAAGTCCCCAGCCCTGTTCATTTGTGTTAAATCAGTATGGAAATCTGTGCCAGTCCCCAGCCCTGTTCATTTGTGTTAAATCAGTACGGAGATCTGTACCAGTCCCCAGCCCTGTTCATTTGTGTTAAATCAGTACGGAAATCTGTGCCAGTCCCCAGCCCTGTTCATTTGTGTTAAATCAGTACGGAGATCTGTACCAGTCCCCAGCCCTGTTCATTTGTGTTAAATCAGTACGGAGATCTGTACCAGTCCCCAGCCCTGCTCATTTGTGTTGCTGCTGTGGTTTGTGGCAGGCGACGAGCCCCATCGATGCAGGTTCTGTGGCAAAGCTTTCAGCAGGGGCGGAAAACTTAACGTTCATCTTCGACTGCACACAGGTAAAAGGGAGAGACAGGTGTGCTTGTGCATGTTTTTTGGTTTTTTCTTACAGGAATTAAAGATATTTGTATAGGGCTGTCTTTTTTCCGGCAAACACCAGACTTGCGGATTTGGGGGCGCCCCAAAATTTAAATGTGTGCTTCCTGTTTTTTGAGTGTATTGGTGTGGAAAATCTGGCCTGAATTCTGAGATGAGAGTCTTGGGACACAAACGGCAACGGCAGATTTTAACTCATTCGCATCGCAACAATTTTGAATTATAAAAAAACCTCACAACTCACTCCACAAACAAAACAAAAGGAGAAAGGAAAGAAGATTACGGGTTTTTACTTCAGGTTTAGACATGGGGAAGTGGTAGATCAGACTTTTTTTATATAGAGACTTTATATAGAAAAACTCTCTACACCGATTGGTTACCCCACAACAAACCGCTATGAAGGCAAAGTCAGGGGCCAAATTGTGGTCTAAGGGAGCAAAGCGAGTTTAGAAGTGATCAAGGTATGGTGTGCACACAGATTTTTTTCCCTTGAAGCAAATGTATCAAATTGATAGCTATCTATTAATTCTGGACATATATGGCCAGAACGACTTGAATGAGTTAATGCTTTGGTGTGAAAGTTATTAGTTCAAATGGACCGAGTATGGTCAATTTGGAATGAAAGATGTACCCCCGGCAAGTGTTATTTCAAAACTTGGCAAGCATAGACGTACAAGTGTTCTAATCAACAAAACTTTCTCGGGTTTCAGCTTCAGGTTTTAGACTGACCATTTTACATTTCAGGATTTTGGGGGTTTCAACACTTTTAGTTTGGAGTTTCTGGTTTTCAGGAATTCTAGTGTCAAGTTTCTGGACCTCTCCACACTTGCCTTGCTGATTTTGTATGGTATTTTTAAGTTCCCCAGCTTCAGCTTCATCCGGTGTCAGTAGGTTTGTGCATACATCCGTCTCTCTGCTGTCGAAGAAACAATAAAAGGGAAGTAACTCAGGCCAGGAAACTTCAAACCCTCTCTGGTTTATCTTCCTTGGGTTTTTTTTGTGTTGTGTGTTTGTTTTCTGTTGTTTTTTTCTCCATTTTCTAGTCGTATAGGTTCTTCTCTGTGAAACTCAGGCTGCTCCCACCCAGAGAGTGTGTCACTGCCACTTTTTTTTTTAAAGGGGGGGGGGGGGGGGGCAATGATGATGAAGGAGCGGCAGACTTTGAAAACCTAGCTATCAATGTGGTTCATACCCGGCAGCAGGATTTCTCCCTGCTCTTATAGACTTTTACATGCCGTGGGATTTTAAAAAATGTTATGTGCATAAAGTGCACGGGTCACACTTGCATTAAGTCCCCCCCATACGAGGGACTCGACATTCAGATCAGTTTTCCTGTCAAACTGGAAAGGGCAAGGCCCGGATTTCAAACCCGGGTCACTCACGCATTGAATTCGCCGGTGAACGTCTTAACCACTCTGCCATCTTCCTTCTTAAAGACCCACCAGGTCACGTGTCAAAACCACGGGTTTCACGTGTTTTCCCTCTTATAACTGGTAGGAAATCTTGTTTTGACCAGGTTTGACTCCCATACAAATGCCCCCGAATTGAAAACGAAACATCATTTTTAAAGAGCAGCCTCAATTTGAAGTTGGAGGCATTTGTATGTGGGTCACAGCTACACAGAAAAACCAAGGGACTTCATTGTGGTGTGTCAGTGGGTCTTTAAGAGGAGATGATGGGACTGACAAAAACACACATGACAGTCATGACTTTTTTAAAAATCCTTGTATGCAAACTTTTTTTTTTCTTTTTCGTGTCGTTTTCTAGGTGAAAAGCCGTACATCTGTGAAGCGTGTGGGATGAAGTTCCACCGCTCAGATGTGCTCAAACTTCACAGAGACAAACACCACGCTGCTGACGGGTTCTCCGCAGGGACAGTTGTATAGATCTAGGAAGAGCTCAGCATCGAAGAGGTCATCTTAGCGAAATGTTTGTATCGTCGGTGAAATTCAAAAACCTCGTATCTCAATTTTGGTAGTTTTGAGAGAAATGAAAAGAAATGTTTTAAAAAGTAACTGCGTTGACCACAATTGATTAACTATGGTTATTCAAAACATTGCGAGTTTAGTCCTGCATTTTGTTAAAATTACTCTTTTTAAAAAATGTTATACTTGAAAAGAGCGAAGATACAAGGTTTTTGTCTTTAACTAGATCTGAATTTGGGACTTGCGAGTTATTTATCTATTTTCACAACCTCATTTACCCCAGATAGAAAGTCGTTAGAGATACGAGCTTTTGGTGGAAGGTGACAGGAAAAATTAGAAAGCTGACTATGTATCTAACTCAACCCCCAAAAAAATTGCGATATGAGGTTTTTGAATTTCATCGACGATAATTCGAGGGGTGCCTGCCAGAACGGTCTATCTCAAAAGGAATAAAGAGCACAGATGGGCAGTTCTGGCATTCACCCCTCGATATTATGCCTTGAATTATTATGTCTTTACCTTCCCAGGGCCTGTATTCACATTGAGATAGCATGAGACTTAGCATGATGCTAACTTAGAAGCTCTTCCAAAAGTCCTATTAAATCCTATAGGACATTGGAAGAGCTTCTAAGTTAGCATCATGCTAAGTCTCATGCTATCTCAACGTGAATACAGGCCCTGGTAAATATAGTAGCAATGGAAATATTTCTTTCAAAATTCAAATTGAAAATGTCTTTATAAGAATATTAAATGAACCCCAAACTATGTGCTTGTGTTAGTGTTTGTGTGCGCGCGCTTTTTGTACTCCCAGTTTTAGAGCAGGGCCTGTATTCACATTGAGATAGTACGAGACTTATGATATCTTAGAAGTCCTAAAGTAGTGGGACTTAATAGGGCTTTAGAAGGACATCTAAGATATGATGATAAGTCTCATACTCTTCCACCTTGTCGTGGTGGGGGAGCTTTAAACTAAGAGTAGCCCCTCATCCCCATTTTTTCATTCTCTCCATCCTCATTTACAATTTATAACATGCCAGTTTGTTTTTTATTGTTCACTGGCTTTCATGCGTGAGGCCTTGTGCACTTCAGTGGGCATGTGTTGTCCATTCTGCAGTGCATATTTGCCTATAATGGCCTTTTTTATATATATTTTTTTACTAGGATGTGTTATCCTTTTTTACTGTTTTTTTTAACCCGACTCCGATAAGTAGAGTAGAGTGGCTCAACGTTTCCAGCACTGTGTGAAATTATCAGCTCTAGGGTGCAATGATGAAGATGCCATGTGAATTGTACCGTTTTGTTGTTGTTGTTGTTTTTCTCAGGTTTTTGAACGTTGTTAAGAATCATTGATATGTGTTTTGTTATACATGGTCGATTGTTATGCGGTGACAGTCCTGATATAACCATAGCTTTTGACGGGACTATAACAGACTAACTAATTAACTAACTAAGTCTCATACTATCTCCACGTGAATACAGGCCCTGAAGTACACACTGCAATTGGAATGAGGGCGCATGTGTATTTGTTTGTTTGTATGTGCAGGTGTGTGTATACTTATGAGGTGAAGATTTTGCTTAACGTCCTCCGGTATGGCACAGGCACACATGAGTCATTTCTGAGTACTAAAGACAAGACATCCCCATCAATAAATGCGTGTATACTTACGTTAATATGGACTAATAAAAGTCTTAGGTCTTGTATCTTAAGTCATTTGATCAAAGGCCATCATAATAATAGTACATTTATATAGTGCAAGTGAGCCCTAAGAGCTTTACAATCAAATATTCATCAACAAGTAGATAACAAAAATCGTGTTTTTAAAGAAGAATGACGCAAACCAGCAACAAAGCATATACAAAGCAACTCACACCACACACGTTTATCGACACTCATTATTCATCTTTCATTCTGTAAGCGATAGCAACTAAGTTCCACGGACCGAACACATACACCAACACAAACGTTAGAGGATACACATACAAGTACACTCACACACAACGTACACACACAGACAAACACACATACATACAGACACACACACATATGCGTGCACACAAAACCAAAACACACACAACAAGCACAAACGCACACATGCATGCTCACACACACACAAAACAAAAAAACCATACACACATATAAGCATGCATACTGGGGTCCGTTTCACAAGCGCTCGCTCAAATCGGCAAAAACGGTCTAAGAAGCACCCTTTGTTTGCCCATAGTTTGCATGGTGTTTTGTTCTTGCCAATCACTGAGCAAGCGGTGAACTATCCAGAACTAGTAGGGGTGAATACGTTTCTTGTTGATTGGTCCTTTAAAGTTTGTTTAAAATTTAAAAAAAATTGTTACCAATCAGACAAGAGCTTGTAATATTCTTCCGCAAACGTTTTCTAAAGTGTTTCTTAGGCCCCGTTTGGCGTAAGCGTTATTCGCGCGGCAACTGTTATCTAGAGAAACTCGACCCTGGTGCTTCACTCACATGTGAACACAGTTCACACCCGTATACATACACACACACATTTACACAACGCAAACTGCATGCAAACCACTGGCATTAACATAGGCGCAGTCTACACACACACATTTACACAACGCAAACTGCATGCAAACCACTGGCATTAACATAGGCGCAGTCTACACACACACATTTACACAACGCAAACTGCATGCAAACCACTGGCATTAACATAGGCGCAGTCTACACACACACATTTACACAACGCAAACTGCATGCAAACCACTGGCATTAACATAGGCGCAGTCTACACACACACATTTACACAACGCAAACTGCATGCAAACCACTGGCATTAACATAGGCGCAGTCTACACACACACATTTACACAACGCAAACTGCATGCAAACCACTGGCATTAACATAGGCGCAGTCTACACACACACATTTACACAACGCAAACTGCATGCAAACCACTGGCATTAACATAGGCGCAGTCTACACACACACATTTACACAACGCAAACTGCATGCAAACCACTGGCATTAACATAGGCGCAGTCTACACACACACATTTACACAACGCAAACTGCATGCAAACCACTGGCATTAACATAGGCGCAGTCTACACACACACATTTACACAACGCAAACTGCATGCAAACCACTGGCATTAACATAGGCGCAGTCTACACACACACATTTACTCAACGCAAACTGCATGCAAACCACTGGCATTAACATAGGCGCAGTCTACACACACACATTTACACAACGCAAACTGCATGCAAACCACTGGCATTAACATAGGCGCAGTCTACACACACACATTTACACAACGCAAACTGCATGCAAACCACTGGCATTAACATAGGCGCAGTCTACACACACACATTTACACACAAAACTCAGAATCTCCCCAAAACGCACATCCCCAGTGCGTTTATTACATTTATTCAATCCCAATTCACAAAGGTTGAAATCGACAACAAAAACAAACTGTACTGAACACTCAAACAAAACGCTGCTCTACGAAAAACTCAGAAAACAAAAACTAAAATTTCAAAATTAATCTAACCATTTTTTTCTCGTAAAAATAGTTCCACCTTCTGGAAGTTCTGTGCTTGTAACTTCCACTAATCTGCCACTCTCTTTGACTACCTTTTCCCTTTGCTTACTATCATCTACTATCTTTGACATATTGGCCCATTCTCCTGCCTTTTAAAAAAACCAATCATCTAAATAATTTCTCATTTGACTTGAGCTCCTCCGAAATTAGAATGTGTCGGCTGTACGCAGCGGGGAGACCAGTGAATACTGAAAACCGGACACATACGTACCTTACCCATTATGGCCTGGGAACGCAGAAGAAGAAGAAGATTCTCTAAAACTCATGACCCCTGACCAGAATTTGTAGAAAAAAAATCAACAATGCCAAACAAGAAAACAAAAACAATCAACTTACTGTAATGAAAGCAGAATTACGAGCAAGAACCCTCTAAAACAGTTTAAAACAAACAAACAAACAAAGAACAAATAAGAAAGCATATCTATTCACATCCACTGATCCAGGCATGAGAATAGTCTGAAGTCCAATCCTCTGAAAACCGCGGCACAAGGGCCATCAAGGCCTCAGGCTGTAGAGGGACAACGCTGAAATCAGTTCCCAGCATGACCAAAAAGGCTGAACACAGTGAGAAATCGCTTTTAAATGCAATTTAACAGAAAAGATAACACTCAACAGAAAGGCCAAACCTCTGACAGTAGAAGCCAATCCTCTGAAATGTGCCGATCCTCTGACAATTCTGATGCCTGCACATCTTTTAAGGCAAGGGTAACCGCCGAAAATGCATCAAAACGTACAAATTAATAATTTAAAAAAACGAAACCACAAACCAAAATATATCTGAACCCGCGAACGTCAGTTTTTATATTTTTATTCACCACAAAACAAACAAAAAGTCAAATGAACTGAACTGAAAAACAGATCTACGGAAAGTAATGCCACATAAATGACATGTATCATCAAACGACGTAACGGTTGCACATATTATGTGTTGCTTTTTTGATAATTTACACACACACACTAGCACACCACAAATACACATGCACTAAGCAGCTCATTCATTAAAAAAATAATAATAATAACAGAAAATATGCACACACTCACACATACTGCAGGGTAAAAACTATCCGTTATTTTCTCTCACACCCTCTCCTATTTTCTACCAATGAGATTTCTAGTGTTGGTACTTTGAAATCAGACTGCACACATAATAATTTACAAGGCTGTATATATATATAAATCTACCCCAATCTCTACATCCACATTGCACGAATACATCCATAAGTCTACTGATACTTAAACTGTGTTCCGACCAAGTTAAAAATTTAAAAAAAAGTTGTAAATTCAGATCATACAATTAGAAATGTACACAGGTATAAAGTAACCCAACCCCCCCCCCCCGCCCCTCTTAATTCATTTTGTACAAATGCATCTATAAATCTACACTCTCACCCCACCCCCTCCCCTCAAGTTGAAGACATGTCCACGCCTGGATGTATTCAAGACCTAAAACAGAAATGGTAAAGTCCATTCAAGACGCACACATACATACCAGAGTGTATGTAAAAAGGCACTGTTAATACTACTCCTCATTGTATAGATATCACTGCTTTAACTTTTAACTACACCAGTACAAATATTTTACTCTAATCTTAATATATATAAACACGTGCCAAAAGGTTAAGCAACCCCTCTTTGAAATCCACAACAAAAAGTTTGATAACTCAAAACGAAAGTGAACTCGATGAATCATTTCATTCTTTCTCAGGTACACTAAGACGAGTCTCAGTTATGTGCTGAATTCAAACAGTACCCCAAACGTCAAATCAAAGTAACCAATTTCGTTCCGCAAAGATGGTGACTGATTTTCACCATTTCGTTTCTTCTGAAAAAGTGTAACTTTAGAAGCCCACAGAGAAAATAGAAATGTGATGCCGATTTGTTCACTGAGAATAAGTCAAACACTCTCTTCTCTTTCAGTTTTGCACAGATTGTGTCACTTGTGCTGCTTTATGTGCTGTCGGTAACGAACATAGTTCCTCGCGCCATTTGACAAGCAGCAAATAGGCTTTTATTGCTCTAAATTGTTCCATCCTTCTTGCACAGTATTTGTGAGCTAAACCACCTTGTTTGGAGTGGTTATTTGACCAGGATGGCTCTCTACAACATGTCCCTTCAATGTTCAGTCACTTCGAGACCTGTACATCGTTCTGGCTTCTCTTTACAGACAATAATGCTCACGTTTTTGAATGTCAGCTCTATACTTGCAGTGCATTGGACTGTTGAGCACTTGAAAGAGCTTGTCTCACACAGTATCGACTGACTTTCTCGCTTTGTTGTTCCAAAAGGAGCAGTGATAGCTGACCATAACAGCCTTGCCTGAACACAACCCACTCTCTGCCCCCTATATCACTGTTTCCTTGTCTTGGCATGTCTGATGTGATGAGGGAGCAGCCCTGAACATGTGCATCAAACTTGACGTTTTACAAAGGGTACCCTAACATTGGTGTGTGCGTGACCCACAACGTAATTTGCATGCAAACAGAGTGAAATTATGCATGCAGACCAGTAAGTAAATAGGCTAAATTTGCATTGATTTTATGAAAGCTGTGCCAATCACCCAGAGAAATATTTTGCCTTGTTGTTGAAAGGTTGCTTAACTTTTTGGCTCCAGTTTATATAAATCTTAAGTCTCCTCTTACGTCTTCTCCTAATGTAATGATGAATGTTTCCTATTCACAAAATAAATCTGTCAATTTTGGATATTTTCCCTAAAATAAAAAGAAATCTCCAAGCAAAAAATGCAACATTTACACAACAGAAAATAAAAATCAAACAATTTGTCAAGTGCTACCATCACTGGCCAAATAAACATAATTTACACACACAAAAATGGGTATTGACAGTATGAAAATGCTATGTACAACAAAAAGTCACACAGATGTTAGTCAGTGTGTGCTGTGTGTGTCTGCAAGCATATCTATGTGTGCATTCGTGTGCGTGCAAGCGCATGCTACTCAAGTCGTGTCCAACAGTGACTTCAGATAGCAGAGGATGTAACTGCTAGTGCTATTCTCGAAAGATGAGCTAAAAATGTGAGCATAATGGAAATGCCTTGCCCTGGGCACATACCCACTCTCGGGACCACAAAGGCTTAAGGACAATAACAAAGGTCCTCAAAGGTTGAAAAAAAAATCTTTTTAAAGAATCTTTTTACATAAATATTGTTTTTATTCAATCACATTTTCCTTGTATATCACATTCCAAACACATGGGTGCAACTCCCCCAAATGAAAAAAAACTGAAAGGCAGGGGTCCAGGGACCCATGGCCCCGGCAGGGTACAGGGGCAGAGCCCCGTCGGACGATTCAGGGGGGCAAGTTAAGAGAGAGAGATAACGAGACAGACAGACAGTTAAAATGATAGACAGAGACAGTTTGAGTCTGATAAGCCTTGTAAAATTATTACATTGCCTTTGTAACGTTCCAAAATAGAACCACCAAGTTCAAAACGCCCCAAATCACTTGTGGTGGTTTTTTTTTTGAGGAATTAAATAAACACAAGTTCAGTTTCTGGTGAAATTAAAAATACTGAAATCAGTGTAAAAATGAAAGAGTAGCACCCATGCAAATATAACAAGCATTCAGAGAATGCTACATTGATAATTGAGATTAAAAGGATAAAAGTAAACAGAAACTAGAGAGAGAAACGGAGTCAAGATGGTGACAGAGATTTATAAAGAAGAAAATCTGATTAACGTCCTCCTGCCTGGAACAGGCACATGCGGGACATTAATAGATGGTGGAACGATCCTGGAGGTACTGCAATACCAGGAAAGTCCTGAATTATTAATCAATAAAGATCTATACATTGTATTATCTTGAGAGATTTATAAAGTCAGCAGCAGAAAGAAAAGAGAAAGAGAACACAGCTGTTTCAAGGCTTTATTGGCTTTTAAAAAAAATGGTGTCAGTAATGTACAAACAAGCATTATCATAACTACGAGGAAATACAGTATTAGCATTAAAATACAATGGGTCCCACACATATGCATAAAACATCAATAAAAGAATATTTAAAAAACAAACCCAAAAAACACCTAAGAGTATCATTAGCTTACTGATGTTAGCAAAGCAATAATGCTTCCACGCACAAAAATATGAGCCAGTATTAGAGTAACACAAGTTTATGGCAAACGCAAAATAAAATAATTTACAAACAAAAACATGTCAGAATGGTACAACCCAGAGTTTTGTTTTCTCTAGACATGCAATTTGAGAAAAAGATTGGAAATGCCTTGCTCACAGAACTGGCAAGGGATTGTGCTCTAGCCAAAGCGCAAACTTCTAGTAGTATGTACGTAAAGTTTAACAGAATGTCGCTCAAAATATGAATGACTGTAAATAGGTGCGATCGTTGTGAACATGCACACGTTACTACGGCTCAAGCAATAAAAGTTGGAGGTACTGTCAAAGTATGATGAAAGAAATAAAGAATACTAAAAGCACCCATCAGTTTTTGGTATTTGGTACTTTATAGTCACAGAGACGTCTCTGTGAAATTCGGGTTACTCCCACCTGGAGAGCGTGTCATAGCCAGAGGCGTGCCACCTTTTTGTATTTTATTGGCATGCGATTTTTGTGTGACAGATGAGGAAGGAAGTGGGGAGAGGGGGGGTGTAAATTTTGACCAAATGACAACTTTTTCGTTGCCACTGGGATTAATGTGTGCTAAGCGCATGGGAACACGGTTTATAGTCTCATCCGAAAGACTCCACGTTCAGACCGTAAGGCCTAGTGCAAAGTGAGAGGAAAAATCCCCTGTACCCAGGTTCGAACTCTGGTTTATTTGACACGAGGTGAACGCGTTACCACTGTGCCACTCTACACTTTATACCCCTATTATGTGGCTGCTATGACATGAGCTAATACAAATCAAACATCGTCTCCCCAAAAAATGGCTGTCGCAATCATGTCACACTCTAGTACTAGTAGTTTTTCTTCTTCTTCCAGTTGAGTGCCCACAATCAACACTGATTCATTGGCACTACTACCGGTTGATTCTTCTTCCTGTTGAGTGCCCACAATCAACACTGATTCATTGGCACTACTACCGGTTGATTCTTCTTCCTGTTGAGTGCCCACAATCAACACTGATTCACTGGCACTACTATCGGTTGATTCTTCTTCCTGTTGAGTGCCCACAATCAACACTGATTCATTGGCACTACTACCGGTTGATTCTTCTTCCAGTTGAGTGCCCACAATCAACACTGATTGATTGGCACTACTACCGGTTGATTCTTCTTCCAGTTGAGTGCCCACAATCAACACTGATTCATTGGCACTACTACTGGTTGATTCTTCTTCCAGTTCTTCCAGCCCACAATCAACACTGATTCATTGGCACTACTACCGGTTGATTCTTCTTCCAGTTGAGTGCCCACAATCAACACTGATTCATTGGCACTACTACCGGTTGATTCTTCTTCCTGTTGAGTGCCCACAATCAACACTGATTCATTGGCACTACTACCGGTTGATTCTTCTTCCAGTTGTGTGCCCACAATCAACACTGATTGATTGGCACTACTACCGGTTGATTCTTCTTCCAGTTGAGTGCCCACAATCAACACTGATTGATTGGCACTACTACCGGTTGATTCTTCTTCCAGTTGAGTGCCCACAATCAACACTGATTGATTGGCACTACTACCGGTTGATTCTTCTTCCAGTTGAGTGCCCACAATCAACACTGATTCATTGGCACTACTACTGGTTGATTCTTCTTCCAGTTCTTCCAGCCCACAATCAACACTGATTCATTGGCACTACTACCGGTTGATTCTTCTTCCAGTTGAGTGCCCACAATCAACACTGATTCATTGGCACTACTACTGGTTGATTCTTCTTCCAGTTCTTCCAGCCCACAATCAACACTGATTCATTGGCACTACTACCGGTTGATTCTTCTTCCAGTTGAGTGCCCACAATCAACACTGATTCATTGGCACTACTACCAGTTGATTCTTCTTCCTGTTGAGTGCCCACAATCAACACTGATTTTTTGGCACTATCACCGGTTGATTCTTCTTCCAGTTGAGTGCCCACAATCAACACTGATTTATTGGCACTACTACCGGTTGATTCTTCTTCCAGTTGAGTGCCCACAATCAACACTGATTTATTGGCACTACTACCGGTTGATTCTTCTTCCAGTTGAGTGCCCACAATCAACACTGATTCATTGGCACTACTACCGGTTGATTCTTCTTCCAGTTGATTGCCCACAATCAACACTGATTCATTGGCACTACTACCGGTTGATTCTTCTTCCAGTTGAGTGCCCACAATCAACACTGATTCATTGGCACTACTACCGGTTGATTCTTCTTCCAGTTCTTCCAGCCCACAATCAACACTGATTCATTGGCACTACTACCGGTTGATTCTTCTTCCAGTTCTTCCAGCCCACAATCAACACTGATTCATTGGCACTACTACCGGTTGAGATTCCAGGTCAAACAAAAACCCTAAGCTACTTTCGTGACCCAGCCAGTCGGGTCTCCCTGTGGATCCCCAACAAGAAGGCACTGTTATTAGCAAAGTGAAGCAGAAAACAAAACGGAAATAGAGGTTTGCACAGATTGACTCAAAACAGTTCTCATTTTCGTTTCATATCTGCTCTATAACAAATCAACAAGAGATAATTATATATACAGTGTCACTGTACTATTATGCCAAAGTGACTCCAAATCAAACAGTTAGGTGAAATATTTTTGTATATGAATGTTTTTCTCAAATTTTCCCCTGCAATAAATGGATTGACTTTATATATTTATTTTGGTGTACCATGAAACACCAAGGCATAAAAGGTCCTTACACAAGTAAAAGTGAAGGTTGTTTATTAACAATCTTCATCTCTCAAAGGGAAAAAAGTGATTTTCTTTTGTTCATTGAATCATCTTTACTTCTGAATGAAAATCTGTTTAACGTCCTCCGGTCTGGAACAGACACATATGGGACATTAGTAGATCTATATAAACAGGGGTCACGCTAGTGTTTTTGAAAACGCGTTTTGCTTATGCGACGTCGGCAAAAAAATGCGTAAGGGAAGCAAAAAATCGCGTCAAAGAACAAAATGATAAATCTAAGCTAAAAACAATGAAAACAAGACCAGCAACAAAAACATGCATTTTTATTCACTAACCAGTCATTTTCGGCGATCACGCCGATACAGTGATTTTCCCGCCACACTGCACTGCGCCTACTTTCCTCTGAAAGCAGTGGCACTTTTCTATAGTCTGTTCCAATGTTTGGTGTAGCAGAACCACTATACGTGTAGGGACCGTAGGACTTCTAAAGTCTGATTCACCATCTAGACTCAGATGCGATTTTGAGCGGACGTCATTTTGCGTACGGGTTACGCGTAAACGCCGTAAAAATGCGTCAGCGATTTTTAAAACGCGTCAAATACGCAAGAAACATGCATTAGCGCGACCCCTGTATAAAGATGGTGAGAACGATCCTGGAGACAATGCCCAGTAAAGTCCTGAATTTTTAACAATACACATAATGTATATGATAAATAATCTTCACTTCTCCCAAGCCTGGTTGTTTTTAAGTTGGCATCTAAGCACACTGCAAGCTCCAACAAAACCAAGTAACCACATTTTACGGACTATAAGGCAATGTATTTTTTTTCTTGATTTGAGCCTTATATATAATATAATATAAACACTATCAATAATTTACAAAGTAATTATGCATTACAAAACTAGATTTTTATAAAATAATCATGGCTTATACCGATATAAGCCACCTAATAGTGCGTTAAATACGCTAGCACATAATTATAGTAGTGCACTGAAAGTGGTTACACAAGAAAATGTTAAAAAGGTTGAGCTGCTAACAATCGGCTGTGAGCTACGACAGATCCAAAAGGGCAAAGCGCACAGTTCAAGGTCAAGCTGAAGATCAAAGGTGAGAGGTGAAGCCTTACACAGTGTTCACACAGTTGGTGGTGTTGGTTTCTATGTCAAATAAAGAAGTTAAAGGTTGTTAATGAAAACTCGTCAGCTACGACAGATCAGAGGTCAAGGTGAAAGATTAGAGGTCGAAGGTGAAGCCTTACACAGTTGGTGGTGTTGGTTTCTATGTCAAATAAAGAAGTTAAAGGTTGTTAATGAAAACTTGTCAGCTACGACAGATCCAACAGGGCAAAGCTCAGAGGTCACGGTGAAAGTTCAGAGGTCGAAGGTGAAGCCTTACACAGTGTCCACAGAGTTGGCGTTCTGTTGGTTTTTATGTTAATAAAGAAGTTAAAGATTGATGACAATCGGTTGTGAGTTACGACAGATCCCAAAGGGCAAGCCACAGAGGTCAAGGTCATGGTGAAGGTTGAGAGGTCAAGAGGTGAAGCCTTACACAGTGTCCACAGAGCTGGTATTCTGGTTTTTTTAAAGAAGTTAAAGATTGATGACAATCAGTTGTGAGTTACGACAGATCCCAAAGGGCAAGCCGCAGAGGTCAAGGTGAAGGTTGAGAGGTCAAGAGGTCAAGCCTTACACAGTCTCCACGGAGTCCATTTCCAGGTCGAACCCTTCCAGCTCCTCCTGGGTCTTGTAGGTGGAGGCGTGCAGCATGATCAGGAAGAACGACGCCCCTGAAACCACAAAGTTAGGTATTATTAGGTACTTCATACTAACAGAGGCGTGGCGTCTGAAAACCCCCCTTTTTTGTGTGACTGGTGAGGAAGGAAAGGGGTGTGTGTGTGTTAAATTTTGACCAAATGACAACTTTTCCGTTGCCACTGGGCTTAACATGTGCTAAGTGCATGGGCACATGGGACCTCAGTTTATCGTCTCATCCGAAAGACTCCACGTTCAGACCGTAAGGCCTAGTGCAAAGTGAGAGGGAAAATCCCCTGTACCCAGGTTCGAACTCGGGTTTACTTGACGCGAGGCGAACACGCTACCACTGTGCCACTCTACAAACATAAACCGTAAAGATTTGCATTTTTTTTTTCCAAGATCAAACTTCAGCAAGGCCAAGGTCAGAAAGGTTCTATTGTTAACCCTTTCGCTGCAGAAGAAAACATTGATAAATTATCTTAGTTTGATTTTTTTAAAATAGGTCGGAGACCTGGCAAATTTAAAGCAAAAACTAGCATATCAATCATCAGTGAAATTCAAATACCTCGTATCTCAATTTTGGGGGGGGTTTGAGTTAGATCAGCTCTCTAATTTTTCCCGCCACCTTCCACCAAAAGCTCGTATCTCTAACGACTTTCTATCTGGGGTAAATGAGGTTGTGAAAATAGAAGAAAAACTCGTAAGTCCCAAATTCAGATCTAGTTAAGGACAAAAACCTCGTATCTTCGTTCTTTTCAAGTCTAAAAAAAATGTTAACAGTAATTTTAACAAAATGCAGGACTAAACTCGCAATGTCTTGAACAATATATTCATCATAGTTAATCAATTGTGGTCAACGCGGTTAATTTTTTTAACTTTTTTTCCTTTTTTTTTTCCGAGGTTCTTGAATTTTACAGACGATATTCCAGAGTTGTGACATCACAAGTAGGCATGGAGCTGGCAGTCATGAGGGTAAAAATTAATATTTGGAAAATCGGTTGTTGATGACAATTAATCCAGTAGTTTTAATAAAAAACAAAACAAATCTGATTGACAGACACACATACAAATGATACATGCCATACTTTTTGGACTATAAGATTTCAATTATTTCAAGCCCCCGAAATTTGAAACAAAAAATCATGTTGTTATTCTATTTTCTACTATAATATTATTAACACAAAACTGGATAACATGAAATATTGGTTAAAGCACAAAAATCTGTTTGAACTGACGACACCCCTCTTTATTATTACTGAATGCTTAACACACAAAACTGGTTAACACACACAAAAATCTTTGTCCCCTGAATTTCGTGTTATGTGTATTCCACTGTATAAAGCGCAGGGGTTTAAGTTTGGGAAAAAAAGTATCCCCTTATAGTCAGAAAAATACAGTATAAACACACACAACTCTGTCTCTCTCTCTCTTTCTGTCACTCATTCTCTCTCTCTCTCTCTCTCTCTCTCTCTCATCAATGATCCAAAAAACGGTAGACTTTGCCCCAGCCAACCAAAATGGAAGGAAAGACAAAATGGGCATTTCTGTCACACACACACACACACACACTTTCTCTCTCTCTCATTCTCTCTTTGTCTCTGTTTCTGTCCCCCTCTCTCTCATCAATGATCCAGAAAATGGTAGACTTTGCCCAAGCCAACCAAAATGGAAGGAAAGACAAAATGGACATTTCTGTCACACACACACACATACTTTCTCATTCTCTCTTTGTCTCTGTTTCTGCCCCCCTCTCTCTCACCGATGAAGACAAAAAGGACATTTCTGACACACACACACATACTTTCTCATTCTCTCTTTGTCTCTGTTTCTGCCCCCCTCTCTCTCGATGAAGACAAAAAGGACATTTCTGACACACACACACACCTTTCTCGTTCTCTCTTTGTCTCTGTTTCTGCCCCCCTCTCTCTCACCGATGAAGACAAAATGGACATTTCTGACACACACACACACCTTTCTCGTTCTCTCTTTGTCTCTGTTTCTGCCCCCCTCTCTCTCATCGATGAAGACAAAATGGACATTTCTGTCTCACACACACACCTTTCTCGTTCTCTCTTTGTCTCTGTTTCTGCCCCCCTCTCTCTCATCAATGAAGACAAAATGGACATTTCTGTCTCACACACAAACCTTTCTCGTTCTCTTTTTGTTTCTGTTTCTGCCCCCCTCTCTCTCATCGATGAAGACAAAATGGACATTTCTGTCACTCACACACACCTTTCTCTCTCTCTCTCATTCTCTCTGTTTCTGTCCCCCTCTCTCTCTCTCACCGATGATCCAGAAAACGGCGGACCCCGCCCCGGCCAACCAGAATAGGGGGAAAGACATGACACCCACTGCCGCGTATTGCTGGGCCACGCTCACTTCACGACCTGTAGGGGGGGCGCACCATCACAAATCAACATTTAAACACTGTATTATAAAAAGTATAATAAAGTCATTCAAATCTACTCAGCACATAACCGGAATAATGGGTATGTATTCAAACTACACACACAAGTTGAACTTGAACCACAGAGAGGGACTGAGAAAGAGAGACAAGGCAGAGAGAGAGGGAGAGCGAAGGAAAGCAAAGACGAACAAGAGGTTTGTCTGCCGATTTGATGCAGTAACTGTAAGAGAGAAAGAAAACGAGAGAGAAAGAAAGAGACAGACATTGAGAGAGACAAGACACAGAGAGAGGGAGAGCGAAGGAAAGCAAAGACAGCCTGACGGATCCAACCGATTTGATGCTGTGACTGTAAGAGAGAGAAAGAGATGACAGAGAAACAGACAAAGAGGTATTAGGTACTTTATAGTCACAGAGGCCTCTCTGTGAAATTCGGGTTGAGCACGTCGAAGCCAGAGGTGCGTCACTATTTTTTTTTTGGCATTCAATTTTTGTGACGGATAAGGAAGGGGAGGGGGGAGGTGGTGTGTGGTAAATTTTGACCAAACGACAACATTTTCGTTGCCACTGGGCTTAACATGTGCTAAGTGCATGGGCACACAGGACCTCGGTTTATCGTCTCATCCGAAAGACTGTAAGGCCTAGTGCAAAGTGAGAGAAAAAATCCCCTGAACCCAGATTCGAACTCGGGTTTACTTGACACGAGGTGAACGCGTTGCCTCTGTGCCACTCTCAGACCTGCCTACTTGGAATTTTCCCAATCAGTAGCCCAGCCATCAATTTTTAGTAGCATGGCAAATTTTTCCGTAGCATCCACAAACAACGGCAATCGATTTGTTCTCTTCCTGAGCCGAAACGCACTGCTTAATATGTTTCGCCGATTGAACGTGTTGACGGCAATCGTCTCTACCGCCATGATTCACAGAGAAGTCCGCATGGCAGTGGTTGCACTGCAGCGAGCATGGTTCGCACCGAGTCAACTTCTGACGATGCAAGGACACTCCTCCATGTATGCTTTTTCTTAGAACAAGATGGTGTGCCAGATGATTTTCGTTTTCTGGTTTGCATTCGTTTTTCTTCGTTTGAAACATCTCCCGAATCGCTACTGCTGCTGGAGTCCGCCATTTTTTCCAGAGAAAATAATAAGGACGCATGCGCAGTCACTTTGATAAAAACGGAAGTGACTAGGTTATCGCACGTGACACGGCGTCTGCTCTTAGAAACCGACAAAACCGGGAACGACATAAGCAAAAATAAAATGCGGCAGCAATTTGTTTTTTCCGTAGCAACGTTAAGGTTGCCGTAGCTCCGTAGCAAAGCTTTATTTTTCGTAGCTGCTACGGCCAAATCGTAGCAGTAGGCAGGTCTGCACTCTACACCTGAGAGAGGGATGGTAAAGGACGGGCAAAGACAGTTTGACTGATCCAACAATCTGATAGGTTTGTCTGCCGACTCGATGCTGTAACTGTAAGTGAGGCAGAAAAAAAAAGAGACAGACAGAGAATAGAATGACAAGAGAGACAAGACAAACAGAGAGAGAGAAAGGGAGGGCAACAGGACTGGATTCAAGCAAAGATCGTTTGACTGACCCGACAGGTTTGCAATACTGACTTGATGCGACGTAAGAAAGAAATCAAAAGGGAGAGACCTAGAATAGACTGACAGAGAGAGAGATGGATGGCGAAAGGACTGGAAAGGCGAAGATAGTTTGACTGATGCAACAGGGCGAGAAATTTGTCAACCGACTTGATGTTGTAACTTTAAGAGATGGACTATAGAGAAAGAATAATAATAATAATAATAATAATACTGAGCATTTATATAGCGCTTTACTCCCTTTGCAGGGAGCTCAAAGCGCTTTACATAGACAATAAAATACAAATAAGTCATTATACACATAAGACTCACTACAATCAAATATGCATAAAATAATATTATTTAAACAAAGCCCTGTTCATAACCACAAAATTTCAAACAATATTACAATATTATAAGAAAATAAACAAAATTGCAAGGGAAATCAAAGTTCAAATGAATTGAGAGAGAGAGAGAGTCAGAATAGAACGACAAAGACAGACAGATAAACATGAGACAGAGGCAGGGTGAAAGGAAAGCAGAAGCAAAGATAGTTTGACCTTTGTTTCAGCCTACTTAATCGTTAATGTAAGAGAGACAGAAACAGAGAAAGAGAAGACAGACAGAGAGGGGGTGGCAAAAGGACTGCAAAGCGAAGATCGTTTGACATTTGTTTCAGCCTACTTGTAAGAGAGACAGAAACAAAGAAAGAGAAGGCAGACAGAGAGGGGGGGGCAAAAGGACTGGAAAGCGAAGATCGTTTGACATTTGTTTCAGCCTACTTGTAAGAGAGACAGAAACAAAGAAAGAGAAGGCAGACAGAGAGGGGGGGCAAAAGGACTGGAAAGCGAAGATCGTTCGACTGACCCAACAAGACGAGCGGTTTGCTGGCCGACTTAATACTGATGATGTAACACGCCCCCAAACATGCGGCTATGGCAACCAGCAACATAGGGGAGGTAAGTCTGCAACAAACAAACAGTAATCACAAAACAATTGCCAGATCAGACAGACAACACTAGGCAAAAATATGGACATTTGTGCCATAAGCTAAACCTACAAGCATACATAAATAGTTGTAGATCCAGAAAAAGAAATCAAGGATCAATAGATCGTCACCAGGATGCAAGTTTTTTATTCTTACAAAAACCTTTTCAAGGTGAATGAATTCATGACTCAATACATAACCTACTGTGACCCGACGGAAAAAGATAGAAACAAAGTCTGTTTCTCTCTCTCTCTCTCTCTTTCTCTCACCAGTCCCACTAACAAGATATTTTTAATATTTTAATGCAGTTCAAAAAATGAATCATCCAAAATAAATAGCACGGCACAGCAGCATTCCATGGGCGTTGGGGTGATTTGTCTGTTATGAAAATGTTTTTAACTCGTTCAACTCTGATCGATTGCTTCTCTTCACAACCGTCTAACACTAGATGAGTTTGCACTCATTACATTTATTATATATTAATAAAAGCTAACGTCTATTACAGTATCAAAGTTCCAAAGCAAACGTTTTATTACAGGCTGATTAATGTTTTGCAAAAAAAAGCATCTAGTAAAGAAGACAAAGAGAGGGGTAGGCCCTAGTTTCCATTCGTTGCCGTTCTCAAAATAGATTAGAAGTAATTTAATTGGTTGAAAACTACTAACGGACCATAGAGGAATGCTTTCATACCAGTTTGGTTTGCATGGGTACGCCGTGTTGTGAATGTTTTAAAAACACAATCAGTGACAATGTACGCTATAGCACACTCTTGTGAACCCTTTCATCGCCACTGTCGCCTCTTGGCACCACAATGATTTGACACCCATGTTACTGAAAGGCATCAAATGAGGGTCTGTTATCCAGTGACCTTATGTTCTTAATTTGGGGAGGTAATGATAGGCCCTATTTTATGCATGTCACAATGGAATCCCCAATATTGCAGACAGAATCTTTTCTCTACCTGGGCAGTTAAATTTAATGGAACATTTTGGCTGAAAAACGGCTGGCGTTGAAAGGGTTAAATGGTTGTGTCAGCGAGGCATGTACTGATGTACGCTATAGCGTACTCTCGTGTAGAGAGAGTTAATACTTACACACAGAAGAGCACCAAGCCGAGGAACACAAAGAGGTAGTTTCCCTGAAACGTCTCCACGTTCTGCACCACTCTCTTCGGCACAGGCGCCAGGCTGCTGGGCACTTTGAAGCGCTTTGTGCTGAGAAACTCGCTCCAGGGTTTCACCCTCTCCCGCGTCTTGCTGAACCATTCTCGCGCAGATGTGTTCGTAATGGAGATCGCCATCAGTCTTTAAATAAAAAACAAACAAACCCAAAGCCAAGGGGCAAAGTTCACATTTACTCTGATTCTCTGAAAGAAAAGATAATCTATTGATGGAAGAAGCACTGGTTGCGTCTCTTGCCGTTTACAAATTCACTTTTCTTACGGGGTTAAACGACTGTATCGGATTATCGACAAAAACAGATACTGTATCAAGTCATGTATTACATGTATGTGTGTACTCTTGTCACTGTGTCTCAGTTATTAAACTTGGAGAGAAAGTGAGAGTATTCCCCCCGTGGGAATACCGGGGGGCTTTTGTATGAATAGTTCCCCCACCTTCTGGAAGTTCTGTGCTTGTAACTTCCTCTAATCTGTCATTCTCTTTGACTCTGCCTTTTCCCTTTGCTTGCTGTCATCTACTATCTTTCTTTGTTTCTGCCTTACCGGTCCATTCTCCTGCCTTTTTTCAAGAAACACTTTCAAAAAGATTTCCTCAAGCCAAAGTCGGACTTGCTGGGCCTATTTCTTAGTTAGGCGCATAACGGCAGCATAACGCATATATATATGTGCTCAGAATTGACAGGAAACTGTCTGAGCAATTAAAGAAGAAGAAGAGAGGAGTATTGAGAATGCTGTCTTCTGCTTCCAGTTAAGATGCCAAAGTCATTGTTGACAATATTATTGCAACCGAAGAGGGTGAAGGTCAGAGAGAGAGAGAGAGTTTTGATAGGTACACAGGGAGACAACCGGCCAGACACAGACCGTTCAGCAGTACCAAGCATGATGCCGACCCAACAACAGTAATGCCTACCCCTGGGTCTGATGAGTTTGTTTAGAGCTCTGCCAGCAGCCTCCTGAAGACGGCTTTGGCAGAAGGGGCCTGAATCAGTGAATGGCTTCTGGGTGTAGGCACAGACTATAGTTTTACATTCTCTCTGGTGTAGGGCAATCCATTCTTAGATGGTGCAGTGGAACAAGGAGGAGCTGGGTGTGGCATGGAATCCTGCAGTATTGCTGACTGCCCTCTCCTTCATAGTTCATCTTTCAGCTAAGCCTAAGTTACCGCCCTAAGGGATGCACCTGGCATGGAGTTGCCCTTTGATGATTTTGTAGAGTGTGGTGAGGCATTTTTGTAGCATGGACCACTCCAATTTCTTCAGCATAGCAGTCATGCTTGATGTCTTCTTCTTCTTTCTTTCTTCTTCTTCTCTTTGGGACCCACGATCATTTAACCCTATGCCTCCCGATCAATCGAACTGAGAATCGATCCTATTGCATAAGAGAAGAGGAGTAACTCCGAACGTCACACCAAATCTTTTATTTTAAAAAATCACCCAAAATAAAGTCGAACTCACATTTCATTTCTGAAAGATGCATATTGAATAACAATGTCATACAATAAACCGTGAATTAGAAAAAAAATCCGTAATGGCACTCCAAACATCCAACCAGGTCAATACTGCTCACGTCATGTGGCAAAAAAACAAAAATTTGGCGTCACTTTGAAAAATCAGTTCAAAAAGACTATTGGGTGCTTTCCCTTGCTGTAAAGACCAAAAACGGACCAGGGAGAGTCAGGAACAGGAAGATCTAACTTAGTATATTGCATTGTGGGTAGGGAGAAAGTGAAAGTGAACGTACTAGACCTGGCGTTCAGCGGTCGCAATCGGCGTTTACGCGAGCCAGGGAAGGAAAAAAATTCGGGCGGATTTGGCGTCTGCAATTATGAGAGGGTTAATTGATCATTCTGGCACCTTCAGGGGGGAAAAAATACTGAAAAAAGGAGGGTCGGTTCCATTTGACAAAGGGCCTAAGCTGCTGCATGGACATAGGGGTGTTTGAGCTTTAGTGACCCAGCCAGCTAGCGCCTGCTGCTCCCTGCAGAATAACTCTGAAATGTCACTATCTCAGTATCTGTAGCTGTTGGTCATAGAGGGAACTAACTTTACTTGGTGCATGTGGTGGTAGTCCTCCTTGAGACTCTTCTCATTCTACTACTACTAGTTAATCGGCCTCCTTCATCAGTCTAAAACCTGTACTTCACTACTTGTAACTGAAATGAAACCAAAAACCATTATTTTTCAATTAAAAACCATACACAAAGGACAATCAAGGCAAGTTGTTTAGACAGTTTTTTTTCTTCTTTCTTTCTTTCACATCTTCTCTTCTAACATTTACTTCAGTTTTACTTGTTTAAAATTTCTTTTCTACTTTGATTTTTTTATTCAAACTTTTAAGTTTCGTTAACAACGATTTCAGTAGCTTAAAATCAAAACGAAGCAGATGGACACGTATAGTAAATATTACGCTTCAATCTGACAATCAAATCAAGTAACTAAGAGCTCGAGGGCTTAGATTTCGAAACAAAATGAAACGTCATCGGTCATGACATGATCATGATCGATGATGATCGATAAATTCGATCGATAACTTCGAACTTCGATTTCGGTTTTGCAGTGCTCTTGGGAACAGAAACAACAGCATAATTACTCAATAACGACACTAATGTTACATTTTACACAGGGAAGGTTTGTTGGAAGACATACTTGTTCCTTATAGATGGAGTTTCTGTCGGAGATGCGTAAATATCTCCTTCCAGTGATTCTTTTTCTGCCATACCCAGCTGTTGACAACGTGGAATGACGTCAGAAGCACAATTATCGATGACGAAGAGCACACTCTTTAAACCATCCAATGCAGTCTAAAAAGACTACCTTTTGACAATAGGAAAATTTCGATTCCGGGAAAATTCTGAATCTTCCAGAGATTGGGGAAAATCGCAATTTTTCCAAGCATACAAAGAAGTAATTGTAGATATCAACTGATAGAGAGAGAGGGGGAGAGAGAGGGGGAGAGAGAGCGAGAGAGAGAGAGAGAGAGAGAGAGAGAGAGAGAGAGAGAGAGAGAGAGAGAGAGAGAGAGAGAGAGAGAGAGAGAGAGAGAGAGAGAGAGAGAGAGAGAGAGAGAGAGAGAGAGAGAACTCCTTCTTCCCAAGAACCGTCCGCAACTGGAATTCCATACCACCAGAAACTGTCCAGTCCCCCACGGTGGGATGGACACGAATTCACATATTATGGTCTGAATGAAAACCGGTGAGCACGGGACAGGATGAACATCCCCAACTGGAAGAAGAAGAAGAAGAAGAAGAGAGAGAG
Source organism: Phymorhynchus buccinoides (assembly GCA_017654935.2). Taxonomy (NCBI): domain Eukaryota; kingdom Metazoa; phylum Mollusca; class Gastropoda; order Neogastropoda; family Raphitomidae; genus Phymorhynchus; species Phymorhynchus buccinoides. Next base: position 19,540,931 of record CM065713.1, read on the forward strand.
AGAGAGAGAGAGAGAGAGAGAGAGAGAGAGAGAGAGAGAGAGAGAGAGAGAGAGAGAGAGAGAGAGAGAGAGAGAGAGAGAGAGAGAACACAGACAGACAGACAGACAGAGAGACAGAGACAGAGAGCACCTTGAGCGGATGGTGATGGCCGAGAGAAGAAATGGGACATGGATCGAGTTCACCCAGGGAAATGCTATAATCTGCCACCGAGTCACTTGCACCTGCACTTCCCTTATGAGTAGCTACATGGGCACACCCTAGCTGGACGGACACTGTACAAACAGCAACATACCTGGCTGTCACTCTGCAGGCGCTGAAATGGGATCGTGGACGTCCAGTGTTGTCAATCCCATCACAGCAAAGGTCAGCCAGATGCTTAGTTTCCTCAGAAGAAACCTCAAGATTGCATCCACCGAAATCAGAGAGAAGGCCTACTTGGCCTTTGTCAGACCGCTCTTACCATGTGGGATCCCTCCACCCAGAAAAGTAATTACAAGGGATCGAAGAGCTGCCAGGTTTGTCCTTAACAAATATCACAGGACAGCCAGTGGCGCGCACTGACACTGATGTGCTCCTGCAGAGACTGGGATGGAACACTTCGAGGCAATGGCAGCAATTAGGCACCAGACTCACCATGCTGTACATGATAGGCCTACTTAATGGCATCAGTGGTGAGTGTCGACACCAGGAGTAAGTTTGTGCCTCCACAGTGACCTGAGCGGAAATGCAGAGGACCATTCACAACAGCTCCTTCAATGCCAGACTCAGCTAGTATACCGCCAGACTTCATTCTTTCCTCGCATCATCAATTAGGAGTGGTGTGGTGTTCTCAAATGGGATTTGTTCTCAAACCGTCTGCGCATGTGCGAAGAGTTAGGGATTGGTTTAGGGTTTGGGTTAGGATTAGGGTTAGGGTTAGGGTTAGGAATAGGGTTAGGGTTGGGGTCAATTTATTGTGTCGAATACCCAAAAGATAAAATTTGATGGTACGTCATGATCAATTTCGCACATGCGCAGACATGTTGAGACCAAATCCATTTTGAGAATGCCACACCGGTCCATTCTCCTAAGCCTTTGTTTTATAAATTCTTACAAAGATCGATTTCGCACATGCGCAGACACGTTGAGAACAAATCCCATTTGAAAATGCTACAGTGGAACGAGTTGCCAACAGTGACCGTGGAAGCGAAATCTCCTGAGGGCTTTACAGCTGGGGTCTGGGAACACCTGCATGGACACCCTGCTGCTGTGAACACCACCTCTGGCAGACCTGTTGAGGGCTTTACAGCTAGGGTCTGGGAACACCTGCATGGACACCACTGCTGTGAACACCATCTGTGGCAGACCTGTTGAGGGCTTTACAGCTAGGGTCTGGGAACACCTACATGGACACCCTACTGCTGTGAACACCACCTCTGGCAGACCTGTTGAGGGCTTTACAGCTGGGGTCTGTGAACATTTTACAGCTAGGGTCTGGGAACACCTGCATGGACACCCTACTGCTGTGAACACCACCTCTGGCAGACCTGTTGAGGGCTTTACAGCTGGGGTCTGGGAACACCTGCATGGACACCACTGCTGTGAACACCATCTGTGGCAGACCTGTTGAGGGCTTTACAGCTAGGGTCTGGGAACACCTGCATGGACACCACTGCTGTGAACACCGTCTGTGGCAGACCTGTTGAGGGCTTTACAGCTAGGGTCTGGGAACACCTGCATGGACACCCTACTGCTGTGAACACCGCCTCTGGCAGACCTGTTGAGGGCTTTACAGCTAGGGTCTGGGAACACCTGCATGGACACCCTACTGCTGTGAACACCGCCTCTGGCAGACCTGTTGAGGGCTTTACAGCTAGGGTCTGGGAACACCTGCATGGACACCCTACTGCTGTGAACACCGCCTCTGGCAGACCTGTTGAGGGCTTTACAGCTAGGGTCTGGGAACACCTGCATGGACACCCTACTGCTGTGAACACCGCCTCTGGCAGACCTGTTGAGGGCTTTACAGCTAGGGTCTGGGAACACCTGCATGGACACCCTACTGCTGTGAACACCGCCTCTGGCAGACCTGTTGAGGGCTTTACAGCTAGGGTCTGGGAACACCTGCATGGACACCCTACTGCTGTGAACACCGCCTCTGGCAGACCTGTTGAGGGCACCCTAGCTAGGGTCTGGGAACACCTGCTCTGGCAGACCCTGTTGAGGGCTTTACAGCTAGGGTCTGGGAACACCTGCATGGACACCCTACTGCTGTGAACACCGCCTCTGGCAGACCTGTTGAGGGCTTTACAGCTAGGGTCTGGGAACACCTGCATGGACACCCTACTGCTGTGAACACCGCCTCTGGCAGACCTGTTGAGGGCTTTACAGCTAGGGTCTGGGAACACCTGCATGGACACCCTACTGCTGTGAACACCACCTCTGGCAGACCTGTTGAGGGCTTTACAGCTAGGGTCTGGGAACACCTGCATGGACACCTACTGCTGTGAACACCGCCTCTGGCAGACCTGTTGAGGGCTTTACAGCTAGGGTCTGGGAACACCTGCATGGACACCCTACTGCTGTGAACACCGCCTCTGGCAGACCTGTTGAGGGCTTTACAGCTAGGGTATGGGAACACCTGCATGGACACCCTACTGCTGTGAACACCGCCTCTGGCAGACCTGTTGAGGGCTTTACAGCTAGGGTCTGGGAACACCTGCATGGACACCCTACTGCTGTGAACACCGCCTCTGGCAGACCTGTTGAGGGCTTTACAGCTAGGGTCTGGGAACACCTGCATGGACACCACTGCTGTGAACACCACCTCTGGCAGACTTGTTGAGGGCTTTACAGTTAGGGTATGGGAACACCTGCATGGACACCCTACTGCTGTGAACACCGCCTCTGGCAGATCCGTTCAGGGTTAGTTATCAGCATAAAGAAACCAAAGACTGATGCTTTTTTAAATTATAATCCAGTCTACGATCCTCTTTATCAGTCTAATTTTTAGATTATTTTAATTATCTGAATTCAGTCCTCTGGCCTATTTCAAGGCCCTTAAATTTCGTCCGACATATGTAGTTGAACCTCCCCGGTTCCATGGCAAAATAATCAGCGGATTGATTCAGATAGTGGCCATGCACAGCCAAGAAGAAGAAGAAGAAGAGAGAATGACTGTGACACATGAATGTATCTCTCTCATGATTTTCATTTGTACAACATAATTATACATCCACTAATTGATTGGAACATTTCTGAATTTGGAAAATTCTGAATTTTCCCAGCAAAATTGAAATTCTAAATTTTGCACAAACGCATGCACACACACACACACAAACCAGGGAGGGGTTAGAGAAAGACAGAGACAGAGACAGAGAGATCGAGCAGCCGGGAAATAAAGACTGTACCGGTGAATTATTTGAGCGTTTTGGGTATGCATGCAGAGCATTGAAAAGTGAATGTATTTGGTCAGGAGCAGGCGAGGTTATAAGACTTTAGTATTGTGCGGTATTATATTGTACGCTTGAAGCAACGTCAGGTCTTGTCAGTATTGGGATGGGTACTTTCCCACAATTTTCAGAATTGGTCTACTTTGCCAACATACCTGTCCAACAACCTCATTTCCTATAATCCATCCTGCACTCTCCGTTCTAGCAGCGACAAACATCAAAGTTTTCCGCTTGAAACCCAAGTCCTTTGGTCACCGCTCTTTCAGCTATCTGGAACTCGCTCCCTTTCCACCCCCAGTCTTCTCTGTCTCTGCATGTATTCAAGTCTGGCCTCAAAAGCTACCTGTTCAGAAAGGTCCTCCCCGCTCCTTTTAGCATACATTTTCCCATACAACCCCATGAGATGGGTGCCTGCGTGTTTTTCCTTTTGCATGCCCTTCTTTCTTCCCTTAAGGTCTGTGTACACGTTAACATTATTCACGAGATAGTTCTATTTCCCCATGGCAACACAGTGATAGTACTTGCAGCTCACTGTGTTGCCATGGGGAAATAGAACTATCTCGTGAATGATGTTAACGTGTACACAGACCTTTAAGAATGTCATGATATATCCGTGCACTGTTCAAGAAATTGTGAGTGTGTGTGTGTGTGGTGTGAAAGGGGGTGGGGGAGAGGGGGGAGGGATGGGGACAGGCATGTTCTCGTATGTCTTGCTTCAAGTTTGTCTTTGATTTCCCCGACGTTTCCCCGTTGTTCAAGGAATGTGACTGTCTACGGTGTGTATGTGAAGAAGGGTGGGGTGGGGTGGCGTGTCCTTTGCTGTTTACTTTAAATCGTGTTAAATTGATTTCATGCTACTTCTTAATCTCTTGCAGCTACGCTTGTTCTTCTAAATAATTTTTTCTCTCTCACAATTTGTATAAAGCGCTAGTGCTAAGGGTGATTTGTTTTTTCATCGAAGAGCGCTACATAAGCTCTACTTATTATTATTATTACTAGCAATCGCCCCGTGGCAGTTAATTCCCGTGGCAGTTTTAACCCCATGGCAGTATTGAACAATACTGGAGGCAATGCCCGGAGGCAGTGCTAAACCAGTAAAGTCCCGATTTTTTAATAATACAGATACGTGTAGTGTCATCCCCTTGTAATCTGCACTGCCCCCCCCCCCCCCCCCCCCCCCTCCCTCCGCCCACCCACCCACTACCTCACCCACCCACCCCCTACCTCACCCACCCACCCCCTACCCCACCCATAACCAGCTGGCTGACCTACTCGTCACCAGGGCACGTGTGAACCATGGTCTCATGCGCACAGCAGTCCCCCCCCCCCCTTTAATAACAGCACGTTTGGACATATGTCATTTCGCCTAGTGAGCGAAACTGTAAATTGGTGCATATCGCGCGCATTTATGAACGGATGCTGTTCAAATTTCCTGCCATGCTTTGCCCGGGTCATAGCAAGCCTGACAGCAAATGTGAGGCATTCGGTTAAGAAACGGCGGAGTTATTCGTGAAAAGGTGAAGCGGCGTCTAGCGCGCGCGTTTCTGAACCGATTCGCTTCCGGTTTGGCACACGGATAGTCCCCGGCCCCGGTCATCTTCCTGCCAAATTCGAAGGCAATCGGCCCAGAAACGCCGGAGATACGGGTGCCGAGAGGCCGGCGGATGCGCGTTTCGCGATTTGCGAAACCGCGCAAAAGACACGGCCGCCTCGGTTGCCGTTGCCATCGCCCCGTGAGGGCTCACAGCAAATTTGAAGCGATTCGGTCGAAAAACGGCGGAGTTATAAGGCCCGTTTTGTGTTTCACACACACACACACACACACGGACGGACAGTTGGCTTTTTACTATATGATTATTATGGGTGACCCCGTGAGCCCCAATGGCTCACAACATGGCCATTTGCTAATCCCAAATCCAACATATTCAGAGGGCGTGGGTTCAAATTCCGTCAGGGACATGATTTTCTGGGGGGAAAGAAAAAAGGTGACAACAGAGGGGCACACAGAGTTATGACCTGGGTGCAGGCCAGCTCCCTTAGAGTGTAAGTTTAGGGCCGAAACGCTAGATTGGTACTTGGTATATTCTAGTCACAGAGACTTATCTCTGTGAAATTCGGGCTGCTCTGCCCTGGAGAGCGCATCGCTGCAAGTCTACCCAATTTAAAAAAAAAAAAAATTTGGGTGGGTGGGAGCACAGGCCGGGTGAGGAGGGTGTGTGGGCACACTTGGAAACCCTAGCTATCAATTTGGCCATACCAGGCAGCGGAATTTCCCCCTGCTCTTACCGACTTGCAACTGCCGTGGGATTTTTACGTGCGTAAAGCGCACGGGTCAGACTAGGTTTTGTTGTTGATGAATGGTACACAAAATGTACCACATGCATTTAGCCACATGCATCAATGATAAAACTGATCCTAAATTACCAGGCTTGCATCGGTCGCTGATAAGCCAGCTGTGATGCCATGTTTATAATTTGTTGGGTATACTGACCCATGGGGTTTGAAGGTTGGGGCCAGTTTCTAGTGGTGTAAGGAGGTTCTGACCACATGCGTAGGGAATTGTGATTTCTAGGATTTAGTCCATGGGATTGATTTGGGCAAGAGTCCCTTTCTTGTAACCTTTGGGGATGATGAAACTGTGGTCCAGGAAAAATGGGGTATGGGGGTAAGGGTTAATGTAGCTTTGTCTCTCTAAAGAGTCTGAGAGGGGAAGAATAGAAACTGGATCCTCAAATGGAGCATTGGGGATTCCTCTGCCTTTCAACAGATTACTGTTGGATAGATAGGCCGATTCTGCTGTGGCCTCCCTTGTCCTCTCTGGAGGATAGCCTTCATGGGGAGGACCTGACTGTTCAGGGGGCATTCTATCAGGGATGATCTGACCGTCAGGATGGGAGGGTAGCATGGGGTAGTGGGAGGTGGAGTATAATGGGGGAACACGCATATTCTGGGGATGTGTGTTTTGGGGTTGATATTGGGAATTGTGTTCGGAATCAATATTATTAGGCAGTGTTCTCCTTACATTATTGTCAGTGGTACAGGTTGGCACACGCTGGTAGTTCTCACAAGAGAGAGAGAGAGAGAGAGAGAGAGAGAGAGAGAGAGAGAGAGAGAGAGAGAGAGAGAGAGAGAGAGAGAGAGATTGATAACTTTGGAACAGATACAGAATGAAATTCGTACATGTTTTGGTCTGCTGATTTTTAATTTGTAAAGCTTGGTACTCGGTCAAATAAACTGTCAAAATGTTTTGCATGTGTGTGTGTATGCGTGTGTGCGTGCGTGCGTCCGTGTGTGTATGTGCGTGCATGTGTGTGTGTATGTGTTAGCTAGCAATTTTCTTGTCAGCTAGCTAGCAACTGTCGCACTAGCAATTTTTCAGCTAGCAACTGTTTTTCTAGCAATTGTCCAACTAGCAATTGTACAGCTAGCTATTGTCGCAGCTAGCAATTGTCCTGTTAGTAACTGTCCACTAGCAATTGTCGTCTAGCAATTGTCCGCTAGCAACTGTCGGTACCAGTGTTGAATCAGCCTTACTCAACTGGGAATTGAATACTTTTACAGTCCATTATCAACATTGTACAAAACACTTTTACAGTCCATTATCAACATTGTACAAAACACTTTTACAGTCCATTATCATCATTTTACAAAACACTATTACACTATCAACATTTTATAAAACACTTTTACAGTCAATTATCATCATTTTACAAAACACTATTACACTATCAACATTTTATAAAACACTTTTACAGTCAATTATCAACATTTTACAAAACACTTTTACAGTCCATTATCATCATTTTACAAAACACTATTAACATTTTATAAAACACTTTTACAGTCAATTATCAACATTTTACACAACACTTTTACAGTCCATTATCATCATTTTACAAAACACTATTAACATTTTATAAAACACTTTTACAGTCAATTATCAACATTTTACACAACACTTTTACAGTCCATTATCATCATTTTACAAAACACTATTAACATTTTATAAAACACTTTTACAGTCAATTATCAACATTTTACACAACACTTTTACAGTCAATTATCAACATTTTACACAACACTTTTACAGTCAATTATCAACATTTTACACAACACTTTTACAGTCAATTATCAACATTTTACAAAACACTTTTACAGTCCATTATCAACATTTTACAAAGCACTTTTACAGTCCATTATCAACATGTTACAAAGCACTTTTACAGTCCATTATCAACATTTTACAAAGCACTTTTACAGTCAATTATCAACATGTTACAAAGCACTTTTACAGTCCATTATCAACATGTTACAAAGCACTTTTACAGTCCATTATCAACATGTTACAAAGCACTTTTACAGTCCATTATCAACATGTTACAAAGCACTTTTACAGTCCATTATCAACATTTTACAAAGCACTTTTACAGTCCATTATCAACATTTTACAAAGCACTTTTACAGTCCATTATCAACATTTTACAAAGCACTTTTACAGTCCATTATCAACATTTTACAAAGCACTTTTACAGTCCATTATCAACATTTTACAAAGCACTTTTACAGTCCATTATCAACATTTTACAAAGCACTTTTACAGTCCATGATCAACATTCTACAAAGCACTTTTACAGTCCATTATCAACATTTTACAAAGCACTTTTACAGTCCATTATCAACATTTTACAAAGCACTTTTACAGTCCATGATCAACATTCTACAAAGCACTTTTACAGTCCATTATCAACATTTTACAAAGCACTTTTACAGTCCATTATCATCATTTATGATTCTCGGTCGTGCAGCGTGAACTGCAATGGACGGTCAGGCACGTTGAGGATGATGTATTTCCTTCCCAGGGGCCCGTGGTGCCACTCCAGTCGGAAATTCTGCAGCAGACGCGTCGTCAGAACCGCTATGTCTTGCTCCGCAAAGCGCCGCCCTGGTGACAACGATACAAATTCACTGAATCAAATTTACAAAACAAGGTGGTAAACCCATATAAAGTGAAGAATAACATCCTGGTGACAACATGGAAATGTTACTGAACTGAATTACAAAACATGACAGCCTCCTTAAACCTTCAATCTGGCACTTTGTAATTTATTCTAAAAAGCGTTTTTACGCTAATCATATAGTAATAAGCCAAGTGTCGTGTGTGTGTGTGTGTGTGTGTGTGTGTGTGTGAAACACAAAACGGGCCTTATAACTCCGCCGTTTTTCGACCGAATCGCTTCAAATTTGCTGTGAGCCCTAACGGGGCGATGGCAACGGCAACCGAGGTGGCCGTATCATTTGCGCGGTTTCGCAAATGTGCGAAACGCGCATCCGCCGGCCTCTCGGCGCCCGTATCTCCAGCGTTTCTGGGCCGATTGCCTTCGAATTTGGCAGGAAGATGACCGGGGCCGGGGACTATCCGTGTGCCAAACCGGAAGCGAATCGATTCAGAAATGCCGGAGATACGGGCGCCGACAGGCTGCTTCACGTTTTCACAAACCGCGGCGTAACCAGACCCGACATTGACTCGAGATTTGGAACATGCGTGACCAGGGATAGTCCTAACTAAATTCGGAGTTTTATTTGCAGATTAAAATGTAAAGTTTTGAAAAAGGCATAACTTAAAGACATCCTCATCAAATCATATGGTAACCACTGATCCCCCCGTGGGGATACCGGGGAGTCTTTTGTATAAATAGTTCTCTCACCTTCTGGAAGTTCAGTGCTTGTAACTTCCTCTAATCTGTCACTCTCTTTGACTCTGCCTTTTCCCTTTGCTTGCTGTCATCTACTATCTTTCTGCCTTTCCAGTTCATTCTCCTGCCTTTTGTCAAGAAACACTTTCAAAAAGATTTCCTCCAGCCGAAGTCGGACTTGCTGGGCCTAACTATTTCTTAGTTAGGCGCATAACGGCAGCATGACGCATCTGCGCTCATAATTGACAGGAGACTGAGCGATAAAAGAAGAAGAAGAAGATTAGTTCAGAATGTGACACATTGAGCACAGACAGATTCCAGTATGTAGGCCTGTCAGTCGTTTCCGACTATGACTGCCAGATAGCAGAGAGGGCAGCAGCTATTCTGGACCGCTGATCTAGAATGTCTTTATTGTAGAGCAGGGATGTCTAGCCTCTGCTGCAGTTTCCAGGGACAAACTACTTAAAAACCAGGGATAGACTTATTTCCAGGGACAAACATTGAGATGTCATGAATCAGGGTCAAAATGAGCATCAACTTTCAAGTTTTAATTATTTCATGATCTTTATCATCTAGCAAATTTTCCGCAACTCCGGATGTTTTGGGTGGTGTTCGTGACGTTTTTTGATGTCATTGTGCTTCAATAGTCAAGATCCTTTGGTGTTCACATGTGTAACATGTCTGTTAAGAAAACTTCAACAGTATCTGTTGTTCGGGCTGTTCCTGTTTTCAGTAGTAAGGTTTAGCTAACAAGACAGAGTGATAGCTTTACAAATTTCTGATTCTACTCAGTTTCGATGTTCTTCTTCTTCTTCCAGTTGGGGATGTTTATCCTGCCCCGCTCTCACCGGTCTTCATTCAGACCATTAACAGCGCACAGGATGCGTGCTATGTGAATTCGTGTCATCCATCCCACCGGCACACACGGCCTACTCGCACCGAATAGTGGGATGGGCTTTAATGTGTGTGCAAGATCTTGTGCATGCGTTCGCACACAGGACCTCGGTTTTTGAAAAGTCTCATCCAAAGGACTTTTTCCCCAACTGACATCAGGTACCCATTTACACCTGGGTGGAGTGAGGAAAATAGGAATAAAGTGCCTTTCCCAAGGACACACCACTGTGAACCGAGCTGGGTTAGAACCCGCGCACTCACAAACCTGACGGATTACGAGCTAGCGACTCGGACTTACCAACTGAGCTACAGCGGTTCTCTGTTGGAGAAGGTCCCCAAAGGCCAACCAATCCCTTTACCCGCAGCACTAAAAGCTAATGCAAATGTCGAAGAGCGTCGTTGTCCGCTTCATTTTGAAGAAAATTCAACATGGCGGGTAGGACTCTCGCAAAAAAATTCTTGTTCGTAAAACGAGATGAACGCGATTGGTTGATTTACACTAACATTATAAAGGAACCAATGAAATGTCAAGAAATCATTCATTCCTGCTCGATGCTTTCGGTTTGTGCAGCCGACGGATTAAGCAGACAACGCAGGAATTCCTGCAGCGATCGGTAAAAAGTGCGGACAGTTCTGCAAATGTGCGGGCCTCGGCCCGCGCTTAAACCCGATTATTGCGGGAAGGAACAGATTTGGGGGGGATTGTACCAATCCCGCGCCCTAGAATCAGCTCTGACATATTGTGCAGCTCTCCCTTTACTGCAGGCCCACCACACTATTCAGGCTAACGCCCACCAGATCGAAACAAGCAAACAAATCTCACCTATGCACATGCGTGGGCCGTGGCTGAAGGGCAGAACCACAAAAGGGTCGACTTTCTTCGTCGAGTCTTCGCTTAGCCAGCGCTCCGGCAAAAAGACGTCGGGGTCGGGGAAAACATCCGGGTCACGGAACAACACAAAGCTGTTCATGTAGATCAGCGTCTGCAGAGCGAAACGAAATACAATAGACGAAATAAAACGAAACGGATACAAAATAATACATTTCTTCATCTTTTTTTTCTGGACTCCAGTTCTTCCAGAGATAGAGAGAGAGGGGGGAAAGAGAGAGAGAGAGAGAGAGAGAGAGAGAGAGAGAGAGAGAGAGAGAGAGAGAGAGAGAGAGAGAGAGAGAGAGAGAGAGAGACAGTCAGACACAAACACAGAAAGTCTCAATTTGTTATGATGAACAGTAGCAAGAAAATGAAGAAGGAAGAAATGTGATGATGATGATGATGAAAAAGAAAAAGATGATGATGATGATAATGATGACAAATGATGATAGTATAGTATAGTGTGGGACTGGCTCAAGCCTAAGCCTCGTGGCTTATAAACGTCCCTTCATTAAGATTAAGATTAAGATTAAAATTATAGCCCTGTCGACGACTAAGGCCATGTCAGGGCTGTCACCACGTTGAATCTTACCACGTATTAAAAAGGGATAAAAACACAAGGTAAAAACAAAATCAAAGTTTTTTTGTTAAAATGCTTTCGTTAAAAAAATACTTTTGTTACAAAAACACAATAAATAAAAAACTTAGCAAATAAAAACATGACATGTGTCCCTTCACTGATCACCGTTTTGTTTGCTTAAAGCATGCCTTTAAAATTATGATTATGAAGAATGATGATGATGATGAGTAAATGAACTATACTGACTCCGGCAGGAATGTGGTATCCACCTAGGACCAGGTCTTGGATGGTGAAGCGTTTGATTTCGTTTTGGTTGGGCATCACTCTGAAACAAACACACACATACACAATACAATACACATATGCACGCATACATGCATGCATGAACACACACACATACAGGCACCAATACGTGCATTACACACGCATGCACACACACATTCATTTCATTGAGATTTGGCATCAGTCTGTAACACACACATACATCTGAACGCATGCATGAACACATGGACGCCTGCATGCAATCACAAACACATACACACACAAAACCAACACAGTGTCAATAGTTGTAATACTTTATAAATACCTTAGTTGTAATACTTTATAAATACCTGTTTAGCCTCTATTAGTATTTGTAACATTGTGAGAAATGCCTTTGGAATGTCAGACAACAGGTTTCTCCATTTGATGTTGCCGCTCTTGTTGTTATTGCTGATGATGCCTGCATTATGTATGTGTGTATTGATTTTTGTTGTTACAGTGAAAATCGCTTAGCTCAAATTTGAAGGGACCGGAATTTTATTTTAAGATAGCCAGTATTTTTAGATAAAAAGACTTCTTAACCCTTTCGCCGCCAGCCATTTTTCAACACAAATGTCCCATTAAACTTACCTGGGTAGGGAAAAAAATCTGTCGTAATATTGGGGATTCCTCTGTGATATATTCAAAGTAAGGCCTTAAAATGATGTCCCCCACATTGTGGGTGGGTGGGTGTGCGCGCGTATGTGGGTGTGGGCGTGTGTGTGCGTGTGTTGTGGCTGTGTGCATGTTTGTGATAGTTGATATTGTAGTAGCTTATTTATGATTTATGTGTTTATTTAAACAATTGTGAAGCGCTGTGAGCTCAAGAGAGAAAGGGCGCTCTATAAATGTTATTTATTATTATTATTATTATTATTAAGGCCTATCCTTACCTCCCGAAATTAAATGAAGAGAATAGGGTCTTTGGATAACAGGCCCTGATTTGATGCCTTTTAGTGACATGGGCGTTACATCATTGAGGTGCACAAATGCGACGTTGGCGGTGAAAGGGTTAAACCAAGGACTATTAAAGTGGGACCACAAAGGTATTGTGAGTTATCCAGTCTTTTTGAGTTAACAGTTTTTGAGTTAGCAGGAACCACTGTCTTTATTGTTTCTTTAGTTCTCTTGATGTACATAGTCTGCACGTGTTTGAAAATTTAATAAAATTGTTTATCACAAACAAAAGATGAAGATGATCCAACCCTTGAGGCGACGGACAAAGATGAAAAAGAGAAGAAGAAGATGATGACGATGATGATTAAGATTAAAATTATAGGCCCGTCGACAGCAAAGGCCATGTCAGGGCTGTCACCACGTTACATCTTACCACTTGACGACGATGATGATGAAGAAGAAAAAATACAAGATTCAAAAGAAAAAGAAGAAACGTAATAATAAGAAGAAGACCATGGGTGAAACATTCTCTCCATCCTGAAATGACACGTTTCAATGTTCTCGGAATCTTCCGAATCCCGAAGTGGTTACCGCATTAAAAATAATTTCCAATGAGTGTGAATGTGTATACAGGATGGGAGGGTGTAGTGTTATTGGTATTGGTATTTGGTATATTCTAGTCACAGAGACTTATTTCTGTGAAATTCGGGTTGCTCTCCCCCTGAGTGCGCGTCGCCGCAAGTGCAGCGCCTACCCAATTTTATTTTTAAAAAATTGGAGGGGGAGGGCACAGGGTGAGGGTCACACTTGGAAAACCTAGCTATCAATTTGGCCATACCAGGCAGAGGGATTTCTCCCTGCTCTTACCGACTTTCAACTGCCGTGGGATTTTCACGTGTGTAAAGCGCACGGGTCAGACTAGCTTTAAGTCCCCATCCGAAGGACTGGACGTTCAGTTTGATTTTCCTGTCAAACTAGAAAGAAAGGGCGAGGCTGGGATTCGAACCCAGGTCACTCACGCTGCTGTCATGCATTATATTTGACAGGCTTTCTTAGAATTGCATATCGATCATTTTGTGTTTTAATCTGCCATCGATTTGGGCAGAAATGTTTGATTTTATAAGACCATGGTTCCGGATGACAAGATGGGCAATTCTTTCTGTCAGCTTTTTCAATCTGAGATTTCAGGAGCCTGCCTGAACTACTTTCACCCGCGGACGATTTAACAAGGACAAAGAAACACAATCATCAGCAGCAGGAAGAAGAAAAGGAATCCTTAACTCTTCTACCTCCATGTATTTTTTGACGTTCTTGGTAGTCCGTTGCATCTCAACCGACAAGAGGGGGGCGACTATTTTTGTCCGAGTGCGCATGCACTGCTTAGCTTAATGGAAGAAACAGTCCCATCAGCTCTAACAATAGACAAACACATGGCAGGGTGCTTGGCAGTGAATGTCTTTGCATTTGGTGGGAGTGTGGAGCGATGTCTTGGTCGAATGTGTTCGCCCATGGTGCTAGAAGAGCTAACTTAACCATAAGGATAACACAAGATCATTGCAGTGAACATTTTCGCTTCGCAGATGCATCATGCTGCCGTCATGCGCCTAACTAAGAAATAGTCAGGCCCAGCAAGTCCGACTTTGGCTGGAGGAAATCTTTTTGAAAGTGTTTTTTGAAAAGAAAAAAAAAGGCAGGAGAATGGACCCGGTAAGGCAGAAAGATAGTAGATGACAGTAAAGCAAAGGGAAAAGGCAGAGTCAAAGAGAGTGACAGATTAGAGGAAGTTACACGCACAGAACTTCCAGAATGAAATTCTGCTTAACGTCCTCTGGTCTGAAAGAGACACATATGGGGCATTAGTAGATCTAAAGATGGTGGGAACGATCCTGGAGGCAATGCCCGGAGGCAGTGCAACACCAGGAAAGTCCCAAATTTTTTAACAATAGAGATGAATGAGTTACCAGAAGATGGGGGAACTATTTATACTAAAGACCCCCCGGTATCCCCACAGGGGGTAAATCTCCACTGAGAAGCAATATTGTGCCATTCTCGGGAAAGGGATAGGGTTAGGATCAGCCTGAGGTTACTGTCATGAAACTGAAAGAAGCAGACTTTGAGATTGAGAGTGGTAAACATGGAGTTGGGGTGGGGGTAGGGGTGTCTAAAGTACATCCTTGCCCTTCACTGTACCTGACGCTCTCCTTGAAGCATGCCCTGAAGTAGGCCAAGCGTTGCACGCTGTTGGCGGTTAGCGGGGAGCCAGGGGGCGGAGCAACCGAGCGGATTTCCTCGTACAGTTTGTCTTGAGCCCGGGGATTGGTCGACAGCAGGTACAGCAAAAACTGCAACTGGGCTTTCACCTGAAGCAAAGCAAGCACGCTTCCTTTGATATTTTGTGTGTGTGTGAATGTGTATGGTTTGGTGTTTTTGTGTGTTTTATTTTGCTGTCCTATCTTCTGGGCCGTACAGTGCCGTTGCTCTCAGTGTCGTTCATTCTGAGTCCCAACTCACAGCAACACTCTGGTTTGTAAGATCACAGACTCCTAAACCAGCAGTCCAAAAGGGAGCAAACTATATTCTTTTGTTGTTGTTGATGGTGATGATGATGTTGATTACGTTGATTATAATAATCATGATAATAACGATGGTGATAATCATTGTAACGACGATGCTGCTGCTGATGACGATCATGGTGATAATGACCGTGAACAAGACAGAGATTTTCTAGTTACCGTAATTATCGTTATTATGTAAGAATAGAAAAAAATTCAGATAACGCTCCAGCTTTGACACTACAGTGTAACCTCCCTTATAAGACTCCCTCCCACATAAGACCTACTTTCTGAGACATTGCCCTTCTTTGTAAGTATTAAAATTACCTCCCTTATACAACTCCCTCCCATTTAACTTATTTTTTAAATTTATTCATTTTAAGACCTTATTTTGGATGATTTTTGAAGGTCTAATACTTTCATCCTTATTACGAGGGGAAAAAAGGTAATAACCCAAGCGAAAATCATCACATTCCATTGGCTAATAGACGATTTTCGGAGAAAACTAAGGGAGAGCACTTCGTGAAAATTAGAGTTGATTACCTCGACTTACTCGGTCAAAACCATAGCAACCATATGGTGGCATGGCGTCAAAGCTTGAAACCGCAGGATGCGAGTCAGCAACATGCAAACGTTTAAAAAAACAAATAAGGGGTGGCCAGTTGCTACAAAGTGATAGAACCTGCAACGTAAAAATATAAATGACATCAATTTCAGAATGCGTTCTACATGCTGCGTGTCTCCTCAAACACACGAGGTGAGGGCTGTGGATCTACCTGATGGAAGAGTAACTTCCCCTGTTTGACTGGTCGACTTATGGCGATTATTTGCCCACCAGGGGGCAGTCAATCCACTAGGGGCTTATCACGCAATTTTCTTAGTTGGGCGTAGTGAGAGAGAGAGAGAAGGTTGGACTCTTCCCTCTCTCTCTCTTTCTTTATCCCCAACTAAGAATATAGAGAGGATTAGCCCCACTCGAGTGTTATGCCCCCTGGTGGTAAAAAACCCCTGCTAAGTCGCTCATTAGGCGAGATCACTCCCACACACCATGAAATTACTCCCCTTAATTATTTCCGAACAATTCCTATTGTTTATTTTCGTAAAACACCGTACTCACGGCGTTGAGAGGGTCCAGGAAGAGAGAGTTGACCAGGATGGTGATGTCGCTCAGGGACACTTCCTCCCGGGACATCAGGTAGTGCAGCAAACGCATCTCCCCGTCATGAAGAGTTCCCGCCTCGCTCTTCTCCTTCAGGCGATTCATCGCCGCCTTGAAATGCTTGAGGAAGGTGCTTGAAGTGTGAGAGATATTATAAAAAAAAAGTCAATCAACAGAATAATACATTACCAGACCTGCCTACTTGGAATTTTCCCAATCAGTAGCCCAGCTATCAATTTTCAGTAGCATGGCAAATGTTTCCGTAGCATCCACAAACGACGGCAATCGATTTGTTCTCTTCCTGAGCCGAAACGCACTGCTTATGTTTCGCCGATTGAACGTGTTGACGGCAATCGTCTCTACCGCCATGATTCACAGAAAAGTCCGCATGGCAGAGGTTGCAGTGAGCATGGTTCGCACCGAGTCAACTTCTGACGATGCAAGGCCACTCCTCCGTGTAAGCTATTTTGAAAACTTGTGCGGCAGGCCGATGTTTTTTCTTAGAACAAGATGGTGTGCCAGATGATTTTCGTTTTCTGGTTTGGGTTCGTTTTTCTTCGTTTGAAACATCTCCCGAATCGCTACTGCTGCTGGAGTCCGCCATTTTTTTGAGAGAAAATAATAAGAACGCATGCACAGTCACTTTGATAAAAACGGAAGTGACTAGGTTATCTCACGTGACACGGCATCTGCTCTTAGAAACAGACAAAAACAGGAATGGCATAAGCAAAAATAAAATGCGGCGGCAATTTTTTTTCCTCCGTAGCAACGTTAAGGTTGCCGTAGCTCCGTAGCGAAGCTTTATTTTTCGTAGCTGCTACGGCCAAATCGTAGCAGTAGGCAGGTCTGCATTACACTCCTACGCACAACACGCTTCAAATCAGACACAATACTAACAAACCAGGCAAACGATTTGTGTACACCAGACTTGTGTACACAAGTCAAAATTCACTTTTGTACTTACTTGTTTTTAAACCCTTTGGTGAAAAATAAAGATCACATATATCCTTGAAATTGTTCATCGTGTTGGTTGATATAATACATTTTAATCATTTCTTCTGGGAGGTTGGAAAGGGAGAACACACTGGGAAATGCGAAAAACTAAGGACTACAGTCAGCGGTCATGAACAGGGACAGGGCCTTACTGTCGAGGATTTACGACCCACTTTTCGCCAATCTTCGTAGGACTGGCGGAAACACCCGATCATCTCAGCTGACAGTGAGTTTGTCATCAACCCAGTCACTCTGAAGAAGTCCACAGGAGTGGATGAAACCGTCACTAGAAGGTAAATGTTGTGTTGTGGAAAGAAGAAATGATTAAAATGTAAAAGATCACATATATAGAGTGTAAATTGTCTCTAGACCTTAATTGATTTTTAAAGATTTATATTGCTTTTTAAAAGGTGGTCCTTAAAATTTTAATCTCCAATAGCTCAGGGAGTTATAACTAAAACTTACATAAATTTTATAACATTTTAAACAAAAGAATATACATTTATAAATTAGAGTAGTCTTTGTGCGAGCCATGGCGCCTAACAAAATCTTGACCTAGTATTCAAGATTTAAAAACAATATTAAAAAAAATCTAAAAAATCTAAAATAACTATATTTAACTCTTCTACTACCGTCGGCGGGTTGACCCGCCAGTTTACCGTATTCCGTTGCTAGCCATGGGCGGGTTTGACCGCCAGATACTAGGGAAACCCCGGTGTCCCCCTTTGCGCTATTTATATCAAGTGACATCACATCCTTTACTTCCGTGACATGCGCAGTTCGCTCAGGGAAAGCACAACCTTCCGCCATCTTCATTTGTAGGCTAAATTTTGTAATTTTCAATCGATTTTCGTTACAACTTTTGGCGTGAACCTCTACAAGATGGCGATAGTGCGGACGAAGCATTTACTGTGGAAAAAGTGGCAGAATCGGAACTTAGGCGAATCAAAAAGAGCATCGAAAGTGTTGAAACGATCTTGGGTTTGCAGCAGCAGATCGACACAGGTAAATTTAGTGATGATTCGAGCAAGTATTTTTAAAATTAATTTTTAAAGTGAGTGTGTGCGAAAATCAGTGCAGCGGCAAAAATTACTTGGTGCGCAACAGTAAACAGTCTAAGTAATACTTGGTAGTAGAAGAGTTAAAGAAAAACTTTCTTCTTCTTCCTTTCTCCCCCTCCTTTCCCCAATAACCAAATGAACAGCAATGCCCCATATGGCCTTCGGCCGAGAGGATGTAAAACTCTAACTTGTGTGTCAATCAACAGCAACACCCTTTACTACTCAGGCTGTTTTTATCATTGGTTGGCATCAGCCTGGGGGTGGGGTCTTTCATAAAAATAGTTCCCCCACCTTCTGGAAGTTCTGTGCTTGAAACTTCCCCTAATCTGCCACTCTCTGTGACTCTGCCTTTTCCCTTTGCTTTCTGTCATCTACCGGTACTATCTTTCTGACTTATTGGCCCCATTCACCTGCCTTTTTTCCAAAACAATCTTATAATTAACTTTTCTCCTTTGAGCTCCTTCGAAATCGGAATGTGTCGGCTGGCAACACAGGTAAGACCAGTGAAAACTGAAAACCAGACACATACGTAGCATACCCATTATGGCCATATGGCATGGGAACGCAGAAGAAGAAGAAGAAAGGCAGGGGTCCAGGGGCCGCCCAGGGCCCCGGCAGGGTACAGGGGCAGAACCCTGTTGGACTTGGGGGATTTAAGTGGGGGGGGGGGGGGGGGGCAAAGCAAGAGAGAGAGATAACGAGACAGACAGTTAAAATGACGGACAGAGACAGTTTGAGTCCGACAAGCCTAGTAAAATGATTACACTGCCTTTGAAAACAATATGGCATCACCATGCTGTTTTCAAGATTCCCCAAGAGAGAGGCTTCCGGGATAGAACAACCAAGTTCAAAATGCCCCAAATCGCTTGTGGTAGATTTTTTTTTTTTTATGAATTAAAATAACAAAAACAAGTTTCTGGTAAAATTTAAAAAACCACCTCAAATCAGTGTGAAACTAAAAAAGTTGCATCCACACACTAGGCAGCGAACCTAGAAATCGCATGATTTTGGATGACGTTTCAAAAATCTCAACAAATCGCTCCAGTCATACACACAAACAAAATAGACATACACGAAAAGAGAAATGAAAGAGGATTATAAGTATTATACTTTTTTTTTTTTTTTACTTCAGGCATACAAATAAGGAAATGACAGCTCACACAACACTGTTTGCAAACCGGGTCAGCTAAAAAAATTTCAGTCCTCCATTAGATCTACAGGAATCAGCAAATTTATCCCTCTCACTTTCACAATTACGGCATTACGACGATGTCGTTGCGTATCGCGTTTATTTATGCGGAAGGATGTGATTGAGTTAACTTTTAGAACACCCTCCCCTACACTGACAGTTCTAACATTGAGTTAACCTTTGGTTCACCCTCCCCTACACTGACAGTTCTAACATTGAGTTAACCTTTGGTTCACCCTCCCCTACACTGACAGTTCTAACATTGAGTTAACCTTTGGTTCACCCTCCCCTACACTGACAGTTCTAACATTGAGTTAACCTTTGGTTCACCCTCCCCTACACTGACAGTTCTAACATTGAGTTAACCTTTGGTTCACCCTCCCCTACACTGACAGTTCTAACATTGAGTTAACCTTTGGTTCACCCTCCCCTACACTGACAGTTCTAACATTGAGTTAACCTTTGGTTCACCCTCCCCTACACTGACAGTTCTAACATTGAGTTAACCTTTGGTTCACCCTCCCCTACACTGACAGTTCTAACATTGAGTTAACCTTTGGTTCACCCTCCCCTACACTGACAGTTCTAACATTGAGTTAACCTTTGGTTCACCCTCCCCTACACTGACAGTTCTAACATTGAGTTAACCTTTGGTTCACCCTCCCCTACACTGACAGTTCTAACATTGAGTTAACCTTTGGTTCACCCTCCCCTACACTGACAGTTCTAACATTGAGTTAACCTTTGGTTCACCCTCCCCTACACTGACAGTTCTAACATTGAGTTAACCTTTGGTTCACCCTCCCCTACACTGACAGTTCTAACATTGAGTTAACCTTTGGTTCACCCTCCCCTACACTGACAGTTCTAACATTGAGTTAACCTTTGGTTCACCCTCCCCTACACTGACAGTTCTAACATTGAGTTAACCTTTGGTTCACCCTCCCCTACACGGACAGTTCTAGAATTCTCAGGGCCAAGGGTGGGGATGTACCTTGGGTAAGTCAGCTCCACATTCCGAGGGTTATTTATTGCCATATTTAACAGACTACCCCGGTATTAAAGTGTTTTTTTGTTTGTTTTTTATTTCGAACACAGTAATTTTAATAGAGGTTATTTTGGTGTACGTTTTTTTTCTTATCCCCCAAAAACAAAAAAATAAAAATCCAAAACAGTGAAAGGGCTCCTTACTCATACATAAAATCCTCGGTGGCAAAGAGTCGTCTCATCTTGGGCGTGGCGATTTTGAAAATGTCGTAGACGGGAAGGCTGGCGATCAGCTGGGTCATAAGGTCAAACGCGCGCGAGTTGGCGTCCACAATCTTCCTCGCCTCCTCCTTGCCCCCTTCCTCAAAATAGCCCAGTCGTGCGTCGAAGCAGTGCTTCCCGAAAGCTGCAACCAGCGCAGATACAGATGTGAGGGGGCCCAAAACAAAAAATGGCCCAAAACAAAAAATGTGTCATTTTTTGACCCAAAACAAAAAATGGCCCAAAACAAAAAATGGCCCAAAACAAAAAATGGCCTGAAACAAAAAATGGCCCGAAACAAAAAATGGCCCAAAACAAAAAAATGGCCCAAAACAAAAAATGGCAAATGTTAAGATCAGCTCCCTCCGCTGTTCCAGGGTGAAGTTGGCCAATCAGCTTAACGGAAAAGGTAAATTGGAGGGAGCTGATTGGCCAACTTCACCCTGGAACAGCGGAGGGAGCTGATCTTAACATTAGCCCCAAAAATAATAGTACATTTATAAAGCACTTTACCCAGACCTGTTTACCCCCTACACAAGTCTTGAGTAGTCTGGATAGCTGAAATGAGTAGTTTGGGTGCAAAATGTGTAGTTTTATTCATTAAACCATCAAATAATGTTCACTGAAAATGAGTAGTAATCAAGAATTGAAGAGAAATATTTTCAGTTTTGAAGAGTAGTAGAGGTCCAAATTAAGTAGAATACTACTCGAAAAGAGTAGAGTAAACAGGTCTGTTTACCTCAAATGAGCCCAAAGCACTTTACAATCAAATATTCATCAACAAGTAGACAACAAAAATAGTGTTTAAGAATGACACAAACCAGCAACAACGCAAATACAAAGCACTCACACACACACACACACACACACACACACACACTGACACACACACACACATTGACACACACACACACTGACACACACATTTATCGACCCCGACTCATTATTCATCTTTCATTCAGTACCGGTAAGCCATAGCAACTGAGTTGTACGGACTGACCTCATACACCAACACACATATACACAAAAGTTAGAGGATACACATACAAGTACACTCGCACACAACATACGCACGCAGACAGACACACACACATACATACAGACACACACATACGCACACATGCGTGCACACAACACACAAAACCAAAAACAAAAAAGCGTAGTCGATGGCATCGTCAAAGTACTCAAACAAAACTTTGCCAGCGACATCCATTTTCCGCAGACCTTTACCATCCAATACAGTTTCATCCAGCCAAGCCCTGTCAATTTTGTGTTGGCATCCTACTTTTTCGATCTACTCTTTCTTCACTTATGGTGCGATGTATAATTTTAACTCATTCGCATTGCAACGATTTTGAATTATTCAAAAAACTCACAAATCACTCCAGCCATCCACACAAACAAAACATACATGTATAAACAAAAGGAGAAATGAAGGAAGACTATGGGTTACTTCAGGTTTAGACATAGGGAAGTAGTAGATCAGACGTTTTTATATATAGACTTTATATAGAAAAACTATCCACACCGATTGGTTACCCCATAACAAACCACTACAAAAGCAAAGTTAGATGCAAAATTGTGGTCTAAGGGAGCGAAGCAAGTTTAGAAGTGACCAAGGTATTGTCTGCACACAGATATACTTCCCTTGAAGTAAATGCATCAAATTGACAGTTATCTATTAATTCTGGACATATATGGCCGGAACGACTTGAATGAGTTAATGGTTGAAGATGAAACATTTACTCAATAAGTTTGAAAACATCCAAATTCTCCTTCGAAATGAGACCGAGGAAGTAGGTCTAGATGAAAAATGGTGCACTGCCATTGGACACAACTGACCAATCACAGAGAGGCTTACGAAATGCAGTCAAGGGAGTGTACTCGCGCTGCAAACGTCTTTCGATTAAACCGTGTGCATATAGGATTAAAAAGAAAGTCTACCGAACTCAACAATCTGTATGATCTTCTCTCTCTGTGTATGTTTTTTGTTTGTTTTAGTCAAATAGAAATAGAAAAAGAGCATTTAGGTGTGTACGTGTAACTCTCACATACTGAGGATATCAAATTCCTTATAGGGGAGCTACAAACAGGTCCACAAACCTAAAATTATGATTTCTGAGAAAAAAAACCCAAAACCTTGAAACTACAATTTCTTACATTTTGTTGGTGTGTGTGTGTGTGTGTGTGTGTGTGACTGTCTGTGTGTGTGTGTGACTGTGTGACATCACACAAATGAACACATTCATACACACACATGGGTGATCCTGGGAAATGTCAAAACTCTTGCAAGCCCTGGCGGAGTGCAGAGGCAGCGCACACACACACACACATTTACTGAGCACTATTTGTTCACCCCTAGTACAAGTGCTACATTCCTTTGAATATAGCAAATGCTTATATAGGCCCTTTTTATTGTACAAATGTGTGTGTGTGTGTGTGTGTGTGTGTGTGTGTGTGTGAAAATTGTTGCTTCTCAAATTCTCATAATCCGGCAATTTAAAAACTAAAACAAAGTCGTAAATAAATACAAATAAATAAATAAACAAATACACACACAACTTGATTTTGTGTCTAATATAATTTGTGTGTGTGAATATGATGAAAAAGAAACACTAGAAACACAAAAGACCAATAAAAAAACCAAAAAACATTTCTTTCTCCCTCTCTCCCTCTCTAAAAAAATGTGTTTGTTCCCTCCCCCTCTCTCTCCTCTCCCCCTCTCTCTCCTCTCCCCCTCTCTCTCCTCTCCCCCTCTCTTACATTCCAGGGCCCACCTCCCCAGCTCAAGGTCAAAGTCGGGCACCTCAAGGTCGGACGAGCGCCGCGCTGTTTTCAAGCGCGACACGAACTCTGTGGCCACCTGGTCTGCCCCCGCCAGAAACGGCGCCACCTCCTTGGGCCGCATCATGATGCGCTGGGCCACGCTGCGCAGCCGGTACCACTCCTCCCCATTGCTGGTTACCACAAAGAAACGAGGAGACAGAGAGTGAGAGAGAGAGAGAGAGAGAGGGGAGAGAGAGAGAGAGAGAGAGAGAGAGAGAGAGAGAGAGAGAGAGAGAGAGAGAGAGAGAGAGAGAGAGAGAGAGAGAGAGAGAGAGAGAGAGAGAGAGAGAGAGAGAGAAGTGGAAAGGAGAGGGGAGAGAGAGAGAGAAGTGGAAAGGAGAGAGAGAGAGAGAGAGAGAGAGAGAGAGAGAGAGAGAGAGAGAGAGAGAGGGAGAGAGAGAGAGAGAGAGAGAGAGAGGGAGAGAGAGAGAGGAGAGAGAGAGAAGTGGAAAGGAGAGGGGAGAGAGAGAGAGAGAGAGAGAGAGGAGAGAGAGAGAGAGAGAGGGGAGGGGAGAGAGAGAGAGAGAGAGAGAGAGAGAGAGGAGAGGGAGAGAGAGGGAGAGAGAGAGAGAGACAGAGGAGAGAGAGAGAAGTGGAAAGGAGAGGGGAGAGAGAGAGAGAGAGAGAGAGAGAGAGAGAGAGGGAGAGGGGAGAGAGAGAGAGAGAGAGAGAGAGAGAGAGAGAGAGAGAGAGAGAAGTGGAAAGGAGAGAGAGAGAGAGAGAGAGAGAGAGAGAGAGAGAGAGAGAGAGAGAGAGAGAGAGAGTATGTCATTTCATTCACAATTTTACAAAAACTCATTCTTATGTCATGAAAACATCTTCATCCTATGAAAAAGTATTTATTAAGATGAAAATGTACCGTATGTTTTGGACTATAAGGCGATACTTTTCCCCCAGACTGAGACCCCTGTGCCTTATAATATGACTAATAAAATAGTAAGAAAATATAATAACAGAATCTGAATTTTGTGTAAAATTTGAGGGGTGCACCTTATAAACAGATGCGCCTTAGAGTCCGAAAAATATGTTAGGTGTTTTTTATTTTTTACTTTGTTTATTTTTTCATCTTCATCTCTCTTTGTGTTAGTGTGTAGCGGTTTTGAAGGTTTTCAGTTCAATTATAAAGAAACAAAACAAACAGCTTACCAACCCTTTGTGGAGGGTAGAATGAGTGTGTTTCGGTACAAACAGTTTCCACACCTTCTGGAAATTCTGTGCTTCTAACTTCCTCTAATCTGTCACTCTCTTTGACTCTGCCTTTTCCCCTCTGCTGTCGCGCACTGTCTTTCTGCCTTACCTTACTGGTCCATTCTCCTGCCTTTGTTCTGGAAACTCTTAAGGTCCTGCTACACTGCATACGATTCGCTGTCAATGCGATGCGATTGTGACGATGCGAGTCAGGATTCACGTGACATACTTCCGTCTAAAAATAATTCTACTCCTTTCGCTCTATATACTCAAGTAGACCCAATACATGAATTTCATGTGAATCGTGACTCGCATCGTCACAATCACATCGCATTGACAGCGAACTCAGGGCTTTCAGCTATCCCCAAGTAAGGACCTGTAGGTCTAAGGATAATGTCCATCTTTTAGCCAACGATCTTGAAAGGAACACTTTCCCAGCATTGTGAACAATGTCTAAGCAGATACAAAAACTATGGCTGACACAGATATACGCATTTTCTCGCAAAACGACACCAGGATAAAGAACGAGATTTCAGTCCAATTTCTCTTGACAACTCGCGATGCATCGTTCATCTGCTAAGCGGTCAGTTGAAACGAGAAGGTGGGGGAGGGGGGTAAGGTGGAGTAGGTGGTGAACGATGTTTCTCAAGTGTAAAAGTGCTGCTTCTGCGATCTATTTTGCTGCTCAGGGCAGTTTTGGGCAGCTGTCAGGACTTGTAAGGACCTTGAAGTGAATGTAAGCACTTGTAAGGCCTTACTTGGAGATTTCAATTGGTCAAGACTTATAAGGACCGGTAAGGCCCCTACGAACCTTGGAACTGTATGTAGTGCAGCAGGACCCTTACAAAGATTTTCTCCAGCCACAGACGGACATGCTGGGCCTATTTCTTACTTAGGCGCATAACGACAGCATTATGCATATGCGCTCATATGAATGGAAAGTGAGCGATCGATGAAGAAGATACAACTACAGTGGAGCCTCCCTTATAAGACCTCATATTGGATGATTTTTGAAGGTCTTATAAGGGAGGGGTCTTATAAGGGAGGTAATTTTAATACTTACAAACAAAAAAGGACAATGTCTCATAGAAGTAGGTCTTATAAAGGATGGATTCTTATAATGAGAGGTCTTATAAGGGAGGTTCCAATGTATTGACCAAAAAAACAACAAGAAACAAACAAACCAGAAAAGCAAGGTGGCAAAGCCATATAAACTGTACTCCCATTTCAATGCGAAAGAAGAAAAACAAACTAAAGAACTGGAAACACTATTTCATCGACCCCTTCAGTACTGTATATATTATTCATGTTTGCATTACCTGTTTGCTGCAAACGTACCTTGCCTGAATATATCAAGGGGTAATAGATGATTTTCAGAAAAAAACTAGGGGAGAGCACGTCGTGAAAATTAGAGTTGGGTAAAGGTCAAGATGTGCCACCCCCCCCTACATTTCTCGGTTAATTGTATTTTTCTGTTTTTGCCTTTCTTACCATATCATAAAGCTGTATTTTAGGAAACTTTTTAGCTAATAACCTTTTTGGAATACTAACCCTATCCCTAACCCTAGCCCTAGCCCTACCCCCCACCCTATAAGACGGAAAAACGCAACGAACCACAACTGTGACAAATCGCGTTGTACTGCAGTACATAGTGGGGGGTAGGGTTAGGTTTAGGGCTAGGGTTAGTATTCCAAAAAGGTTATTAGCTAAAAATGTTCCTAAAATACAGCTTTATGAATGGTAAGAAAGGCAAACACGGGAAAAATACAATTAACCGAGAAATGCAGGGGGGGTGGCACATCTTTACCTTTACCGATATTTCATGTCATTACTGTCAAATACCATAGTGACAATGCAACAATGGCGTCGAAGCTTGAAACCGCAGGATGCGAGTGAGTCAGCGACTTGCAAACATTTTGTAGAAAAATAGGGGTGGCCAGTTGCTACAAAGTGATAGAGCTTGCAAACTGTGACGTAAAAATATAAATGACATCAATTTCAGAATGACGCACTGCGTTCTACATGCTGTGTGTCTCCTCAAACACAAGAAGCGAGGGCTGGGGATTTACCTGATGGCAGAGTAACCTCCCCTGTTTGACTGATTGAATTAGGCAAGATAACTCCTACACACCATGAAATGACTCCCCTTAATTATTTCCAAACAATTCCAATTCCTATTTTGTGTTATCACAAAAGGAAAAAAGAGGGGTGATAACACATTTAGGCAATCACCCCTCGATATGTTGTAACAGGCATCAGAATACTCCAGAGTCCAATCCGCGGACGAACAACACTCGCCATGACTTGGAGTCGACATCTAGTCCGTAGTCGGCATCATTGCGATCATTCGCTACCCGATGTCTCGCGGAAAAGTTCAAAGTTCTCACATCAACGTAGTCTCCCGCGATCATATCCTCTAAATCGACTCATTCAAAACCCAAATCACAATCACTGTCATCAAAACAAACTCTCAAACAGTGAAAGTAAGAGGCTAGAGAGCTCTAAACTCGGAAGAAAAAACAAACATGGCCGCGATTTTTCGTTTCTGAAGGCGCAGTATGAAAACAAACCGTTTAAGAATACCATTTGAGAATAAGATCGCGCTGCCTTATTAAGTACAAACCGCGGCTGGCAGTGCCAAAACCGCGGCCAGTGGCTACCAAAACCGCGGAAATCATCGGATCCGCGGGCACAGCTGTTTCGAGAGGAACATTTAGTTTATCTATATTTTCATAAGTTTTTTCAAGCAAACTTTAGTTAACTATAAGTAACTTTTCATAAATAACAGGCGAGAATATGTTGTAGTATGTGACAAGATTACTTATAGTCAGTGGATATTGCTAGATTTTCACTCATAGGCAATCTTATTTATGTTTGTGATACGAAGTATATTATTTCTACTAGATATGTTGATTGATACTGCTCACAAAAATAAGTTTTTACCATAAATCTGAGGGAAGAAATATATTTGAAATACTATGTAGAGCATACAGCCAAAATATCTTTACAGACAAAAGCTTGGTACAGTTTTTATCTAAGATTTCTAGATTCAGGCTTTTAACTAAATAGCTTGATTTTGTGTGGGACGGAACAGCTGAAGAGGTTAAAAACAATGGTCACCTGTTTCCTAGTCCCAGAGCGATGCCCCTTTTCTGCCGATAGCTCAGAGTGGGCGCTGCCATCGGTTCGATGCGGGGGTGTCGGCCCTCCATCCCGTAGACTTTTCGAATGGCCGCCATGTCGGCGACGTGCACCACGGTTTTTCCCAGAATCCTCTCCTTGAAGACGCCCCCGTAGCGCTGGTGCCAGTCTCTGTAGGTGTCGAACAGCTTGTCCACCTCCACCGGGCCTGAGAGAGTTTGAAACGTTAAATAGCTATGGTTGTCATTATTATTATGACTCTCCCCTTTAGGGACAAGACTATTGCATTTGTAAAAATTAATATATCTTTTTCTTCTCCTTCTTTTGTCCGATTTGGCTGACATTCTCAGAACCACGGAACCACGGTCTTATGAAATAAAACATTTCCGCCAAAATTGACGTCAGATTAAAACAAGAGACGATATGGCCAAAAATGGCAAATTTTGGCAAAACTTTAATCTTCAATAACTTGGAAACGGCTGTACGGAATACCTTCATTTTTTCAGTGTTTACTAAAGAGTAACATTGCAATACTTTCGCTATAAATTCACCTTTATGACACATTCTTTTTTGAGAATGATCCTTTGTTTGTCTCACTTTGGCTCTGATACACGCGTTGCTAGGTGATTGGTATCGTAATCAACTTTGGTGGAGGGGAGTTCAATTTCGTTATCTCCTCTCTTGGCCTCACTAATTCATTCAATGTTTCACTCAGCCAACCACAGTCAAAATTATCAGCATCCTTAGTCGATCCCCTCTATCTTCTTCGCATCGAAAACCTGTGCAATTTTCATGATTGAAGATGGAAATTTCATCGAATAGCTTTAAAATGTATGCAAATCCTCTTTCTAAATGGCTCAGAAAAATAGCACAAAGCTTGTATGAAAATGGCACTTTGGCATTGGATGAAACTAGCCAATCACAAAGAAGCTTATGAAATTCAGTCAAGGGAATGTACGAAGCATTACAAACTTGTTTCGATTTCACTTTGTGCACGAAGTCTCAAACAAACTCAATAGTCAGTACGTTTTTGTTTTGTTTTGTTCTAAATTTTAAGCTGATTATGCTTCTTCTACTTCTTCTTCTTCGATCGCTCAGACAGTTTCCTGTCAATTATGAGCACAGATGCGTCATGCTGCTGTCATGCGCCTAACTAAGATTAGAAATATTTAGGCCCAGCAAGTCCGACTTCGGCTGGAGGAAATCTTTTTGAAAGTGTTTCTTGAAAAAAAGGCAGGCGAATGGACCGGTAAGGCAGAAAGATAGTAGATGACAGTAAGCAAAGGAAAAGGGCAGAGTCAAAGAGAGTGAGATTAGAGGAAGTTCGTTCGTTACAAGCACAGAACTTCCAGAAGGTGGGGGAACTAGTGATACAAAAGACACCCTGGTATCCCCACCAGGGGAGCTGATTACACAAAAGCTCAATTACGTGTCTTCTTTTTCGTCGATCGCTTGTACAGTCTCCTGTCAGAAGAGCGCAGATGCGTCATGCTGCAATTATGCATGAAACTAAGAAATACTTAGGCTCAGCATGGCGGTCTTCAACTGGAGAAAATCTCGGTACGGGTTTCTGGGGGAAAAAAGGCAGAAAGACAGGGCTCCCAGGGACCCCTATTTGGGGGTCTATGAAGCACTAAAATTCTCAAGGACCCTGGAATGTTCCAGGGATGCACTCAAAAAAATATTTTTAGCATTTGCAATGCCACTGGGACCCTCTATCCTGCCTCTCGGACCCTCTATGCTGTAAGTGAAGAAGTCCCTGGGACCCCTTGTTTTGCGGGACGATTGGGAGCCCTGAAAGATAGCAGATGACAGTAACTTGAGTAAGCAAAGGGAAAGGCAGAGTCAAAGAGTGTGAGAGATTAGAGGAAGTTACAAGCACAGAACTTCCAGAAGGTGGGAGAACTATTTGTACGAAAGACACCCCCCCCAGCCCGGTATCCCCGAGCGCATACATTACAGTACCCGGAAACCCATTTGCATATCCCATTAGCAATCCACACGAAAATCTCAAAGTAAAAAATATGAAGACGTGTACACATTCACGCTTAAACGCATCCGCACATTTCATACTTTTAGCACATTTGTTTAAAAAATTTATACTGTAGATGCGGGTGAGTTTCCGCATACATAGTGCACAGGGCCTAAGGCCGTGTACACACATAAGCGGATATTCCATGCGGAAATCCATAAATAAATGACACAAAGAAGGGAAAAGATTTGCATACATGTCCGAATTTCCACTATATGCGTAAACTTTTATCCTTCTTTCTTCCACTTATTTAGGGTTTTCCGTACGGAACTTATGCGTCTAATGTGAACCCGGCCTTACTGTCACATTCCTGGAACCAGCAGCAACCAAACAGCATCCATCCAGCTTACCCAGCTTGTACTGAAAGTACGTGCCGAAGTAAGGGGGCCCACCAGGTCCGGGCAAATCCTCAAACGGTTTGATCGCACCATTTGAGGACGATGACGAGGCACCCTCGGAATCTGCCTGTGCAGCCGAAACTGCCGTCGAGGATCTTGTTCTTCCTTCACCCGATGGCGCGGCTAGTAATGATGATGGTGCTCGGTAGCATGGTAGTTGATTGCGCGCTTGAGTGACGGTCGAAGCGAATTGTCGTAGCAGTGGGTGCATTTTGATTGGCTGCCAGGTTTTCGTTTGAGGGGTGTGGGTTGATTGATCAAAAGGTGCACCGGTCGATATCACGAAAGTTCTTCACTTTTTCACTTCACTAGGTCTGCCCACAAAAACAAACAAAACAAAATGTATGTAAGTTTGATACAATTGAATTAAAAAAAAACATCAAAACGCTACATTCACACAAACACATGAAGATGAAGAAAAAAAAATAAACGCGGTGAAGAAAACCCAATTTTCGTCTTTAAAAAGACTTTGACGAGGTGAATGAAGACAGCACACAACATACGGTATTTATACGGCGCTGAATCTTGATAGAAATCAAATCAAAGCGCACACACACGTTAGCATTCATACAAAAACGCAATACAAAGCGAACACACTAAACTTAGCAATTTAGATACAAATAAAGAAAGGGTAGGAAAAAGAAATGCACACTAAATAGACCGAATCTAACTACCCCCCTTCCATGCCCTCCACTCCCCCTCCTCCTTTTTCCTCCTCCCTTGCCCCTCTCCCCCCACCCCTCCCATGATGCACCTCCCTACCCATCCTTGTGCCCCTTCACTTTCTACTACTCTCCCTTAACAAACCGAGATAACGAACCTAATATAAGCACAGAAACCTCCTCAAGTTAATCATCAGAGTCTTCACTATGTTGAAGTTGGATCAAACGAAGAAGAAGAAGAAGAAGAAGAAGAAGAAGAAAACAAGGTCAGGACGGCGAAAGTGTTTGCGCGGATGCCTTCCTCTCATGGGGACACACCACCACACAAAATTTGAAGCGATTCGGTCAAGCGGTTCGGGAGATATCCTTGGGACAGACAGAAAAAAAACACCCCCCCAAAAACTAAAACAAAAAAAGAAACAAACCTGAACGAAAACATACTCCTTTGCGATCGTAGATCGGCAAAGGACAAAAAAGAAGAAGAGGAAGACGAAGAAAACACAAAGCTACACTAAAGCTATGAATTGAGCTTCTTTCCTTGTCCGAGGGATATTGGTTTATATTTCTTCTGTATATATATATATATTTATTTATTTTTAGCCCGAGTCCCTGGGCAAGCTATGTAGACAGGCCTGTCGCTGTGTTGCCGCGGTGGGTGGTGCACATGCGCACAAACACCTTAGGATGTCTGTATATGTATTTTGTATTTCTTGTACTGAATTGATCGACTGCAAGATACATTTCCTTGTTTTAAAATGGGGACAATAAATGATGATTGATTGATTGATTGGAGCAGCAGTTGCCTCATTCACAATCATGAGTCTACGAAGATCATGTCCATTCACACACACACACACGCACGCACACACACACAAGCGCACACGCACACACAGAGTGACACACACACACACACAGTGACACACACACAAAGTGACACACACACACAGTGACACACACATCTAATGTCACAAATGGTGGATAGACGTTAAATAACACGCACACACACACACACAAACACAAAAGAGTGTCATATGCGCATGTACACACACACACACACACAGTGACACACACACACACACATATGTACACATACACACACACAAAGAGTGTCATATGCACATGTACACACACACAGACACACACACACACACAGTGACACACACACATATGTACACATACACATACACAAAGAGTGTCATATGCACATGTACACACACATACACACACACACACACACAGACACACACACACACACACATATGTACACATACACAAAGAGTGTCATATGCACATGTACACACACACACACACACAGTGACACACACACACACACATATGTACACATACACACACACAAAGAGTGTCATATGCACATGTACACACACACACACACACACAGTGACACACACACACAGAGTGTCACACGCGCATGTACACACACACACACACACACACACATAAACATTACCTCCCTGGAAGAACCTGTACCATCTCACTAGTACTTGTGACCCGAGACATGCACACTCACACACGCACAGTGACACACACACACTCTCTTTCTCCCAAACACACACAATTTGTCATTGACACTAACGGCAGACACAGCGCCATGTACAATTGAAGGCATTCTCCAACCTTGCTTTGTATTCTGAGTAATCTGACCCCTAAACTTTATCTGTGTCCCCGACACACATTTCATCACCTTACCACTCATGTAGTTTGTACAGCATTCGCTTATCTTTGGCACGACATACACGAAATATGGGTTAACACACACAAAAAAAACCTTTGTCCCATGACTTTCATGTCAAACCCGCTACTGCACTGTAGTTAGGTTAGGTTAGGTTAGGTACATTATAGTCACAGAAGAGCCTCTGTGAAATTCAGGTTGCTCCCACCTGGAGAGCGCGTCGCAGCCAGAGGCGTGCCACCCAATTTTTTTATACATTTTTTTGCATGCGATCTGATGAGGAAGGAGGGAGGGGGTGTAAATTTTGACCAAATCACAACTTTTTCGTTGCCACTGGGCTTAACGTGTGCTAAGTGCATGAGCACACGTGACCTCAATTTATCGTCTCATCCGAAAGACTCCACGTTCAGACCGCAAGGCCTAGTGCAAAGTGAGGAAAAATCCCCTGTACCCAGGATCGAACTCGGGTTTACTTGGCACGAAGCGAACGCGCTACCACTGTGCCACTCTACACTACACTAGTCTCAGTGATAGTGATACAGTGGACCATCTTAAGACCTTCCCTATAAAGACACCCTCTCAGATGAGACCAAAACCCCCCCACATTTTCTCTGATTTTCCCCCTTCATATCCGGACTACTGAGTGACTACCTCCCTATTAGTATTAGTATTAACTAAGACCCCTCCCTTACAAAACCAAACTTTGGCTGATTTTGCAAGGTCATATTAAGGATGCTCCACTACAGTACTACTACTAAACTTAGACATAGTGCGAACAAAAGCGATAAGAAGAGTTAGAGGATATACTATCATAAAAACTTACGCTATTAATTTAATTCACACACACCTTTAGCCCTTCTCCCTCAACCCTTCCACTCCCCACTCCCCCTTTTTCTCTTTGTTGTTTCATTACACTTTTTCCCCGTGACCATTTCCTGAGTTTACTTAAAGAGGAAATATTATGTATAAGTCATTAAAACACACTTTGTAGTTTCATTTTTTTCACTGTGAGGATGCATTCTGGAGTGTAGCTGAGTCACACACTAAAAATAATAAAATCAGGAAGGAATGCATCTGTTAAAACTACTAGGAATCTTTTATTTCCAAACGTTTCGGTCTCCAGTGACCTTCATCAGAGAAACAACCTGCAGACATACATTATTACTTTCAAACATTATGCAAACATACTCATGTACGCGCACACACACACACACACATGTATACACACACACATACATACATACACACACACACATACATACACACACACACACACACACACACACACACGCACACAAACATGCACACACACTCACACACAAACATGCACACACACACACACACACGCACACACACACACGAGAGCATACACACACACACACACACACACACACTCTATCTCTTTTCAAGACTCTCACACCCACTTACAAGTTACATACCCGCAAGCACACACACATACACATACAGACACAGACGCACACACACACACAATAACAACACCATAAATATCACCCGTATTATGACTGCTTACCTTAAATTCGAACTTAAAACATTACCGTATTAAAATGACATTGTCTTGTACATCTTCAAAATGAACTGAACAAATCCGTAAAAATTCGCTCAGCTCTACTCTAAGTTAGAGCCTCGTTGCTAAAGAGGTCAGCACATGCAATTTGCTGTACATCAATCTTACTTGTGAGCATTTAGATCGAGAGAAGTTTATAAATCGAGGAGAAGAAAGATAGAAAAAGAAAGAAAGAAAGTTGATACAGCTTCTCGATGATACAGTGGAATCCGCTTAATCGGCCACTTTTGGGACCAGGAAAAATATGGTCGATAAACGAATCGGACGATAAAACGAACATCGAGATACTGTATGACACAATTATGCAAGTCAAAAGCAATGACGTCAAAATTAAATGTTGCAGTTCAAATTCAAATTCTTTACCTTTTTGATATGTGTGTGTGTGTGTGTGTGTGTGTGTGTGTGTGTTTATTAATCCTACAACTTAACAGAAGCACGAGTAAAAGACAATGATTTTGTTTTCTTGAGTGATTTTAACGCCATGCAGGGTCTTTCAATTGACAACAGCTCACCTTTCAACTTCACACTCAACCATGTAAACGTCAAAAGCGTGTTGTCAGTTTGTCTGCCTCTGTTGTTCTCCCTCTCCAAAAAAGGGGGGTAAAGAGGAAAAATTAGAGAGAAAAAGTGGCCAATAAAGCGAAATTGAAGATTTCAGCTTTGGCCGTAAAAATGAACAAAATAACACATGCTTAAGAAGAAAAAATTCCGTTCCAGAGGAAATTGGCCGATTAAGCGGCTTTGGCCGATTATCCGATGGCCAATTAAACGGATTCCACTGTACTGTGAAAAAAGCTACTAAAATAAAAAGATGAGTTCAAGACACTTAGGGAAGCAAGCAGCAGAACAGCGGGAACTCAAACTATCAACAATATGATAGGACGAATTAGAGAAAACTGCAGAGGAGAATTGAGACACGTGAGAGAAACCCACTGGCGGAAAATAGAAAAGCTTTCCAGTGATGATAAACCTCGGACTTTTGATTCTACTAGTCACAGAGGGTCACTGAGAATCAAAGCTAACACGTTTTGTACTTAGTAACAGCCCTGAGACAGTAGATCCTACTAACAATTTGAGACAGTAGATCCTACTAACAATTTGTTCACAATTAATACTTCGGTAAAGGTCAAGATGTGCCACCCCCCTGCATTTCTCGGTTAATTGCAATTTTCCGTTTTTGCCTTTCTTACCAAACATAAAGCTGTATTTTATTAACCTTTTTAGCTAATAACCTTTTTGGAATACTAACCCTATCCCTACCCCCCCTACCCCCTATAAGACGGGAAAACGCAATGAACCACGACTGTGACAAATGGCGCCATGTACTGCAATATAATTATAGGGGTGGGTGGGGGTGTCCTATTAGATAATGGCCTAGGGTTAGTATTCCAAAAAGGTTATTAGCTAAAAAGGTTAATAAAATACAGCTTTATGTTTGGTAAGAAAGGCAAAAACGGAAAAATGGAATTGACCGAGAAATGCAGGGGGGGGGGGGGGGGGGGGGGGGGGGGGGGGGGGGGGCACATCTTGACCGTTACCCAATTTTACCGTGTGTGTCGGAGGAATGGATGACCCGAACTCACAAAGCATACATCCTGTGCGCCAATAGCAGTCAAAACGAAGACTTTGGACGAGGGGCAGGATAAACATCCCCAATCAGAAGCAGAAGACACTCACAGAGACAGACTAAAGATGAAAGATCTTCATTTTTCCCTATCGTGAGAAGGGAATCTAATGAATAAAGAAGCCTTTATTGAGCTTCATTTTGTAGATCAATCATGCCCACTTACGATTATAATGTAGAAAATCCCTGACATGTAGGGATTAAAACTAAAAATGCTACGCAGTTCAACGGCGTGGATGCTAGGGAGCAGATCTGAAGAACACAGGAGCAGCCATGTTGAATCGCTAATTAACTATAAACAAAACGAAAGTAAGTGCTATTTATTTCTTTATGACACGCATACGAGCTCATAATAATACGTTCCTTTCTACAGTTTTGTTATAGTAGAAGTGGGTAAAGGTAAAGATGTGCCACCCCCCATGCATTTCTCGGTTAATTGTATTTTTCCGTTTTTGCCTTCCTTACCATACATAAAGCTGTATTTTAGGAACATTTTTGACCTTTACCTAGAAGTGATTAGGGCTAGAAGTGGGCCTAGTTGTCGCATGAAAATAGGTAGCTCGTAAAAATAAGTAGCTCGCTATTATGAGTCTGTATTTGCAACAACCACAAATTTCACTTTTTCTGTACTTGAACCATTTAACTAACCCTAACCCTAGAAAAAAGTGAAATTTGTGGTTCATGCTCAATGTCGCAAATACACACTGTCATAGGTAGCGAGCTACTTATTTTTACGAGCTACCTATTTTCATGCGACAGGCCTCGCGGTCCTTCTACGCCTTTTCTTCTTCGTGACTTTGATTTGTTTCGGGGTGGCTTGCTGTCTTAGTTTCTACAGCTAAACTATAAATTTAACACACACACAAAAAGAACTAAAGAAAATGCATTTTGCTGACGACATTAAACTGATTCAATTGTCATTTGTTTCTCTCGAGTGTCTGTTTGTCTGTCTCTCTGTACGTCAAATTAGTATTACGTACGTCCCCCCCCCCCCCCCCCCCCTTTCTTCTTCTGCATTCCCGGGCCATAAGGCCACAATGGGTACGCATGTGTCCGTTTTCCAGTTTTCACTGGTGTCCTAGTTTCAGGCATGGGAATTAGAGGTCAGGTCAGGTCAGGTAGATAAAGACGACTAGGCCTCGCGGCCTCTCAAGCGTCTTTTCTTTTTTTTCTTTCCTTTTCCTCTTTTGGGGGGTTGGCACAGCTGTGACGGTTTTGGTAGACTATTCGTCATACTGGTATTTTAATTTACTAAGGTTTGGGTCTTTGTCCAGGAGGTTTTTGAATTTGTTAGTATCAGGTGCAAGTTTTGTCTGAGCAGGAAGTGCGTTCCAATAGTTAGTCACTCTGTTACTGAAAAAGTGTCTCCTGATGTTAGTTCTACTATACTGTGTTAGTATTTTTAATTCATGATTTCTAGTCTTTGAAAAATTTGAAATCTGAAACAAACTTTTGTTAGTATTGTCAGGACCATTAAGAATTTTATATACATTAATTAGGTCACCACGAATTCTTCTGTATTTCAAGGATGGTAGATCAAGTTTGTGTAGCCTTTCACTATAATCCAAATTCTTAAGAACTTTTATTAATTTAGTAGCTCTCCTCTGTACACGCTCAATTGAAACTGATTGTCGTTTAAGATATGGATTCCAAATTTGGTTCCCATACTCCAGATGTGGTCTAACCAAACTTTTATATAGATTAATGAACACATTATTATTTAGTCCTGTAAAAGTTCTCCTGATTAACCCTAACATTCTATTAGCTTTATTTACAGCTGTTGTAATATGTCTATCAAATTTCAATTTAGAATCAAATATAACTCCCAAGTCTTTTTCTTCTACACAAGTATCTAATACATGTTTATCTGTGCCGTGAGATATTTCATATTCTCTTAGTGGATTATTCAACCCTAAATGCATTATTTTACACTTATTTGCATTAAAATATAGTTTCCATTTTTCTGACCAGTCAATAAGTTTATTTATATCATTCTGTAACACATCTGATTTATCAGAAGAATTATAAATTTTAGTATCATCAGCGAACACTTTGCATACGCTTTGTACTTGATCTGGCAAGTCATTGATAAAAATAGTGAATAAAATTGGGCCTAAAATGCTTCCTTGTGGTATACCACTCAGTATGTCAGTATTTGATGATAATTTATCTCCAACCCGTACTTTCTGTTTTCTGCCTGTCAAAATTTTTTGTACCCATGATAAAATGTTGCCCGTTATGCCATATAATCTTAATTTCAACAAGAGTCTTTGGTGAGGGACGGAATCAAAGGCCTTTCGAAAATCTAAGTACACTATGTCGAAGGCTTCTTTATCTTCTATGAGTTTAGTAAAATCATCCATGACCTCAACTAGTTGTGTCATACAAGAACGTCCGCTTCTAAAACCATGCTGGCAATCTGAATATAATTTAAAATCTGTCATATGTTTCACTATAGAGTCCCTGACAAATTGCTCTAACAGTTTGCACACTATGCACAAGAGAAGACAAAAAAGACTGAAAATTGGGGTCTGGAAGCAGGCATAGGAACAAGGAATAAAAAAACTGAAAACCGTGTGTGTTGGGATACAGCCCCCAGAAAATGAAGCTTCTTCTGTTATCTAAGCCTTAAAAACAGTATTAGAGATAAGACTGACATATTTAGTTCATTTTGCATTCATTTATAACCAATAACTTAAGTTTTACTCATTGGGTTTCTTTTTTTTAATCTCATAAATGTCCTCTTGGACCATCAAAAAAGCTGAAACTTGCAAAAAAAGACTGAAGAGGTCCATCAAAAAAGAGGGAATGTGACACGTGACGTGGGGGGTCTTTAAAAGAGCCGCAGCAACGGTCTCTGACTGGCTGGGTCATGTAGAATAGAGTGGTGGTGACATATCTATCTATTCCCCCCCCCCCCCCCCCCCCCCTAATCTGCCCCCCCCCCCCCCCCCCCCCCCCCCCCCCCCCTCTCTCTCTTCTTCATATCTATAGATTAGGGCCGAAATGTTCCGCGCATATTTTCTGTAGATCCTCCTAAATGTAAAGTGACAGAATAATCAGCAAATGAGTGTGGTCGCTTGAAGGAAAGGAAAGCCAAAGGGATTGGTTGGCCTTTGGGGACCTTCCCCAATGCCAGCTGTCCTACAGTCTTTTTTAGGCGTGAGAACGGGGATGTATCCCGGGCAAGGCTTCTTCGTGACAAAAGGTTTGCCCGGCCCTCCAACATAGTAGCTGCCTCCTCTGCTACATGGAAGTCATGGTCGGACACGGTAGAGTGGCCTACAGCCTCCCTGAGAGAGAGGGGGAGAGAGGGAGAGAGACACATAGAAAGACAGAATAAGACCAAATGACAAACACACCAACACACTATAGGCATAATTCTACTGGAATTTATTATAATGTTTCACAGTATGATTCTGAAGAATCATTATTCATTCATTCACACATACAACATAATAATTCAACTCATACACAATCCATATATTTAGAATACTTAACAGCCAAAACTTTGACTTCATATTTCTGAGTTAAAAACAACAACAATAAAATTTACTTCTTAAAATTCTGATGCATACTTTGTAGATATCATGAAAATGTAGATATTTTAACCCAGTAAGACAATAGAAACATAAAAATGGATGTATAAAATTGAATTTAAAATTAAAAAAATTACACACACACATAGCTAAAAATAATCACAAAGATGATAGGGCAAGACAAAGCAAAGGTTCATCTTAGCAAAAGCAATAGAAGCCTTATTATATTTGTGTAAAATTGGATTTATTTTTTTTTTTTTAGAAAGGGGGGGGGGGGGGGGGGGGGGGGGGGGGGGGGGGGGGGGCATGAAACTTAATGTGTTAAGTTCATCTTCAAGTCAACATAATTATGTAATTATTGATGAACGTTACTGTCTTCTGGTACAATTTTATAGCTGGAATACTTCTACTTTCCTTCTTTCCTTTCCTTTATCATTGGTATTTAAAGATCCAGTTAACCTTTACCGGACTTTTGGGGTCGCCCACGACCCCTTGACACACAAAACATGTTATATCTCTAAAACTATTTAAGCAATCTTCATGAAATTTCATGACTTTGTCAAAAACGTAAATGGCTTTAAGTGTGTTAAATTTTATTAATGTGTATAAAATATAAATGACGTAATATGACGCGTAATTTTTATATACCTGTCCGGATGACGGGGGTCTCCCACGACCCCTACTTTAAAGAGCACTGCAGTGCATTGAGTAGGGGTCATGGGAGACTCCCGCCATCCGGACAGGGATAAACACATGGTGCCTCTTTGACAAGTAGGGGTCGTGGGAGACCCCCGCCATCCGGACAGGGATAAACACCTCGGAATTTGCTCTTTGCTGAGTAGGGGGTCGTGGAAGACCCCCGCCATCGTGTCCGTGTAGTCAAAAGCATGATCCGGTAAAGGTTAACAAAATAAAGAACAAACAGAATCAAACACTGAATGCTTGCCTCATGCTTCGGGGGACATGATTTACCAACGTTATCTCAAGTGTGTTCAAAACCGAACTTTGACCCACCTCAAAACACAAAACCCCCACTTATTCATATCAATGTCTGCTTAATATAAAAAATGTATATTAAGGCAATCACTTGTTATATACAGTAGACATTTAGTAAGTCAGAATCGAAAGGACTAAAACTTAATTTTGAGATAGCCAATACTTTGAGATAAAAAAACACGTTTCGCCATACATTGGTGAAAGTAAAATACTCTCTCTCCTGAAATGACACGTTGCAATGATCTCCGATTCTTCCCGATCCTGAACTGGTGACTACATTAAAAATAATTTCAATGTGTGTGTGTGTGTATCTGTGTATACAGGATGGGTGGGGATAATGTTAGAATTGCATATCTATCGTCTCTTGTTTTAATCCGACGTCAACTTTGGCAGAAATGTTTGGTTTCCTAAGACCGTGGTTCTGGATGACAAGATGGCCGATCCTGAAGACTCCATCAGCTTTTTCAATCCTGATTTCAGGACCATGCCTGAACTACTTTCCCCCATGTCCAAGGCCATAAGAAGGAATAGATGACTGAACAATCATTGAGAAGTATACGATTTTGGGTGGTAATCATTTTTGAGTTACCGGGATTCCACTGTATTATCTTTTCCTAATACTTTGTGTACTTTAATATCTCAAGCCTGAACACTTCCATAAAGAATTAAGAAAGTTGCTTTGAAGTGTGCTTCAATATTCAATAAAGAAAAATATGTGTGAAACCCATACACATAGTCAAATTCAAATAGCACACACACACACACACAGACACACACACACACACACAGTTTCACACTACTTTAATATCTTCTATATGATTTTTGAGTGAGATCAAGAAATGGACACACAAAAACCAATTATAATTTGTACGCATTTTCCAACAACAAATTTCATTCAAAATTCTGCAATTTCAAAATGAAATCTAAGAAGTAGAGACCTTCACACAAAAACATACATTGGCACTCTACAATTTCAAAGTAGACGTGTGCGCGCAGACACACACACACACACACACACATGTATCACACACACACATTTTTGTAAAAAAAAAAGGTCTGTGATGTTTTATTTGCAAGCTGCTACTTTTCATTCTATTTCTTTTATTTCTTCTCACTGCTCTTGTTCACAAGTAAAAATATGTATTAATTTATTTATCTATCTTTCTACTTATTTATCTTTATTTATTGATACATACAGATAATTGCAAACTACACACATAAATTTTGAAGCTAGGGTCATGATTATCTATTTATTCCCCTCCCCCCCCCCACCTTTCTCAATTTTGCTAATACAATGAAGTGTGTGTGTGTGTGTGTGTGTGTGTGTGTGTGCATGCATGTGTGTGTAATATACACAGACACTAGCAAAATAATTTGAATGACAAATTTGTGACGCCAAATTAAAAATGTCCAAAGGCTGTGAATACAATCTCATATACATTTTGTGCAGCAATAAATTAAAATGACAGGTAGTGCTTGTTGTCTCTTGTAATATGTATAAAAGTACATTATTATACAAATACAATACTTGATGAGTCACACACACACACACACACACACACACACACACACACACACACACACACACAGACACACACACAGAGGCACACACACACACAGAGGCACACACACACACACACACACACACGGACAACACACACGGAGGCACACACACAGGCACATACACAGACACATAGCAGGCACACACACACACATAGACACACACACATACATACAGGCACACACACACACACACACAGAGGCACACACACACACACACACACACACAGGGACACACACACACACAGACACACATACACACACACAGACACACATAGGCACACACACATACATACAGGCACACAGACACACACACACACAGTTACACTCATGCATGGAGGCACAGGCATACTTACCGTACTCAAACAAAAATACATACATGGGTATATCAATAAATAATGTCCTAAAAGGGTGCCATTCGCTTGTTCCTGTCCATACATGCATAAACGTTATATCATAATAAACCTCAGCCATTCTGCCTTTAACCCTTTCACCGCCAGCTATTTGCAGCCCCAAAGTACCATTAAACTTAACTGGGTAGAGAAACATTTTTTATCTGAAATATTGAGAATTCCTCTGTGGCATGTATAACATTAGGCCTTTCCTTACCTCCCAACATTAAGAAAATAGGGTCTTCGGATAATATGTCGGGACTGGATGCCTTTTAGTGACATAGGTAGTAAGCCATTGTGGTGCATAAATGCGACATTGGCAGTGAAAGGGTTAACATGCAGTTTGACAATGACGTCATCAGTCACATCATTTTCGGAACGTCATCAACAAAGCCAGGTTTGAAGCTGAGCCTTTAAAAAAAAGATCTGACAAAATAGCGAATTTATTTCTATACCTTTAGCAGTCGGAAACTTACAGACGAGTTGGCGAAAATTAATGCGGATTTGGAATCTGTTTATGGGCAGCATAATGCGTGTCCATTTACATATTTTTGTTTAAACGGATAGCGCTTTTTAAAACTAGACTTTCAGGATGCTAGCTAGAGAAAGTGATTATTGAAAGTCACAAATGGACAATTTTTTTCTTTAGGTGAAAAGGACTAGAAGCAGAATTTCCATTTATTTTTCTTTAACACTTGTAACCCCGATTAAAATGACGACTCTATTCCCTGTAACCACCAAATTAAAGTTGGTAAACTGGGACAAAAATGGGGTACTTTGTTAAAAAAAATATTAAAAAATAACTACTTGATGGATTGACCTCAAATGTTCAGGGTTTGTGTATAAATGAAGAATGTTTAACTTGCAATTTTTTGTTGTTATGTGATATTTTTGATTTTTTGATATTGCAGTTTTAACTCCAA
Organism: Phymorhynchus buccinoides; assembly: GCA_017654935.2. Taxonomy (NCBI): domain Eukaryota; kingdom Metazoa; phylum Mollusca; class Gastropoda; order Neogastropoda; family Raphitomidae; genus Phymorhynchus; species Phymorhynchus buccinoides. Next base: position 19,584,356 of record CM065713.1, read on the forward strand.
AATACATAACAAGGTGGGTGTACGGGGGCGGTTTTAGACGGCTTGGTAGGAGAAAGTAATGGATGTCATGGGCGGAATCAGGCTATAAGGGTCTTAAAAAGTTAAGAAGTAAGCCAAACATGTACTATATTATTTGGTAAATTGCCATACTTCTGCGACAGACAGACCTTTTGCCCTGAAAACATGAGCCACAAGATAGATACTCTACTTCCGTAAATTGCCAGAATTCTGCGACAGACCTTTTGTCCTGAAAACAATGAGCCACAAGATAGATACTCTACTTCCGTAAATTGCCAGAATTCTGCGACAGACCTCTTGTCCTGAAAACAATGAGCCACAAGATAGATACTCTACTTCCGTAAATTGCCAGAATTCTGCGACAGACCTCTTGTCCTGAAAACATGAGCCACAAGATAGATACTCTACTTCTGTAAATTGCCAGAATTCTGCGACAGACCTCTTGTCCTGAAAACATGAGCCACAAGATAGATACCCTACTTCTGTAAATTGCCAGAATTCTGCGACAGACCTCTTGTCCTGAAAACATGAGCCACAAGATAGATACTCTACTTCTGTAAATTGCCAGAATTCTGCGACAGACCTCTTGTCCTGAAAACATGAGCCACAAGATAGATACTCTACTTCCGTAAATTGCCAGAATTCTGCGACAGACCTCTTGTCCTGAAAACAATGAGCCACAAGATAGATACTCTACTTCTGTAAATTGCCAGAATTCTGCGACAGACCTCTTGTCCTGAAAACATGAGCCACAAGATAGATACTCTACTTCCGTAAATTGCCAGACTTCTGCGACAGACCTCTTGTCCTGAAAACAATGAGCCACAAGATAGATACTCTACTTCTGTAAATTGCCAGAATTCTGCGACAGACCTCTTGTCCTGAAAACATGAGCCTCAAGATACCCTACTTCCGAAGTGAAGACCTAAAAAAGTGGTGGGTAAAATGTTAACTTAATTTTCGGCCAATGAATGGGCCATATGACCCCAATTCCTTCTGTGATGTGATCACAAAAGACGAAACTTAGATAATTATTTGTGGCATCCTCATCATATGTATCCGTCTGATTTAATGATTTGTTCCGGAGGAGAATTTTTTTTCCAGAACCGGAAGTGGTTTTCTTCACTGTTTACAATACCACTGGCCCTGCCATCGTTCATATTATGTATGACACATTTCGGTTATTTATGACACATAGGCAGTCACTGCTCATAAATATATGAAGACCATTTTTGAAAAACTGATGAACTTTGTGCATCAGCAGCGCTCAGCTGTTAGTACTAGTAGATTCCTGCTACTTCAAGAAAACGCTGGTCATCTCAAGGTCAAGGTCACAATGACCTACCCTGATAAGCAAGATGTCCAGGTCCTTCCCCACTCACTCCTCAGACCTAACTTGGCCCCAGGCTGATTTTTGGTTATTTATGTTATCAAAGCAGAAGTTAGCAAAACAAGACTATTCTCCAGTCCAAGGCCTGCAAAAAGCAGCGATTTCACAGCTCCTCACCTTCTTTCTGTTAGGAGTATCAAAAATTACTTGGATCAAAGCCCAAAACTTGAAATTGTGTGTGCTTATCAGAGAAGGGTTGCTTACAGAAATGTAAACGTTTCCTGTAAATTCACCGCTCAGATGCTGTTTTATAACTGTAAGGACATTATGTATTGATGGACCCATGTACATATATACACAAACTGACGCACAAGGCACACACACACACACACACACACACACACAGACACACACACACACACATGCAAGCACACACACACACACACACACGTACGCAAGCACACACACACACACACACACACACACACACACACACACACACACACAGCACACACACACACGCGTGTACGCAAGCACACACACACACACATACGCAAGCACACACACACACGGCTGTATACTACATTAATATCACAGTTTGTTTAAAGTATGGAGAGAAAAAATATGAATAAAGAAAAACAAAAAACTTCAGCATACAAATATGATACCACAACTATTAAAAAAAACCCCTGGAATAATCAAAATCCTTATTCCTTTTAATGAATAACAAAGCAAGACAAAAATTCACATAACTAAATGAAAGAAGAATATAATTTTTTTTTAAAGCGGATTAAAAAATACACATAAAAAAATCTACATAATGCACAAAATGAGTCATATATCAAACAATTTTGGTCATTTAAATAAAAAAGAAAAAAAAGAGAATAATCACATAATCAATTAAGTAAATACAATATAATTAATACAATATTCTTCACAGTTTTTCAAACACACACAAACAATCTTAAAAAACAACCCAATTATTCTCAATAAATAGTACATTATATATCACCAAAAAAAAAAAAAAAAATTCCCATCACATCTGTTTCGATGTATGCAAAGTTTTGAGTTTTTGAGTTAATTTTGTTTTCAAAACGTTTTGGAGTTAAGCAGCTTTTCTCTTCTCTTTTTGGTCCACATGTGTCCCCCAACAAGCCATTTGTGCGCCCGAAAACAGGATGATAAAAAAAAGAAAAAAGAAAAGAAAAACTAACCCCCAAAAAGCAAGCTACCACAACACTATCTCAACAACATAACAATAAAACCGAACAAGGTCCTCGATAAATCAGATCCAGATCCATCCTTCTTCCTCCTGCCAAGCAAGCTTCTTTTTGATTGGTTGGGAAAAGTTGATACACGCACACGGAGCAAGCTTCTCTGTGATTGGCTAGAGAGGTTTCCCTTTGTTCTGATTGGACAGAAAGAGTTGACACGCATAATGAAGTAAGCTTCACTCTGATTGGAGAAGAGACGAAGCAAACACGAGCAAGCTTCTTCCTCATTGGCTGAGATGACACCCAAGAAGCAAACTTCTTTTCGATTGGCTAAAAGAGATGCCACCCAAAAAAAAAAGCTTCTCTGTGATTGGCTGAAGAGATAACCCGCACACAAAAGAAGCTTCTTCCTGATTGGCTGAAAAATGAGACGCGGAACAGAATACCCAAGCTTCTCTGTGATTGGCCTAAAGACAACACACACAAAATAAACTTTCTGAATGGCTGAAGGAGACAGCACACAAAGCAAACTTTATTCTCATTGGCTGAAGACGTCCTACACAGATAAAGCAAGCTTCTCTCTGACTGGTGGAAGAAACGGACGACGCTACTGGTTGGCTGGATTTCACGACCTCTTGGAAGGGGTCGTTAGCTCATAGAACAAGAGGTAAGCTTCCGATGACACCGCCTGGTTACATCGGGCTCCCGACACTCTGAAACAAAAATATAAAGAAAATACCCTGTGAGAAATCCATATGAACATGTTTGCAAAAATAATGTTTGCAAGTTGCTGACTGGCATCCTGCGGTTTCAAGCTTCGCCGCCATGGTTGCTATAGCTTTGACCGAGTAAGTCCAGGTAATCAACTCTAATTTTCACGAAGTGCTCTACCCTAGTTTTTTTCTCCGAAAATCGTCTATTACAGACAAATAGTAATGGTAAACAGTCTCTCCCACCTCTCTGTTACAAATCTCCTTCTTATCTCGCTGATCTTCTGAAACTTTACACACCTCTTAGACAGTTACGCTCTTCCTCTGACACTTCTCTCCTCCAGATCCCTCGTTGCCGCACCAGAACCCTTGGCGAACGCTCCTTCTCTTTCCAGGCCCCCTCCTCTTGGAATAAACTCCCTTTACCTCTCCGTTCTGCCAACTCCCTTTCTTCGTTTAAGTCTTCTCTTCAAATCATAGTCTGCTTCATTTCCTTTCAAAGTACTTTGTCCCTTCCATGCACATGTGCTTGTGTGTGTGTATGTGTGAGTGCGTGCATTCGTGGCTGCGCGCGTGTGCGCTTGTGTGTGTGTGTGCATTTATTGTGTGTGCGTGTGCGCTCGTGTGTGTATGTGTGTGCTTGTGCTTAACATATAGTTGACGTTCATATGTTTCTATGGATGGTTCATTAATTTATTAATAACTTATTTATTATTGTAAGCGCTTAGGGCTTATCTAAGATTAAGCGCTAAAAATGCCCATTATTATAATTATTATCATCATCATCTGTCTCACCGCTGGTCGTTGAAGGAGAACCACTCTCCGGTGTAAGGGTTGCGGCAGGTGGCGGTGTAGTGGCCGGAGTGCACCCCACCCGAGTGGTTACTGACCGCGTAGAGGTCGTAGGTTACCTTCTGACCCCCATCGCTGCTGTAGTCAGAAAGGTCAAGGCCTGCATGGGAGACACATTTGGGGCTGTTATGCAAGCGAAGAGAAAGCTTCGAAATTGTGTAAATGAAGTTCAAGTCATTTTGTTTTCATATGGGTTATGGAGTACACATTTTCCTTCCAATCCTGTATAGAGTCAAACCTGGCCGGCTAGAGTGGAGCTCCAGGAGAAGCTGTGGGGTCCAACACAGGCGCTACTAAAAAGACAGCAGACTTCGCCGTCAGGACTGGACTGAGGATTTGAACATGGTCACAGGGAACGCAGGAGAAGAACTATAGAGCTATCTCTCTCTCTCTCTCTGAGTCCTTTTCCAGCTCTCTCTCCCGTTTTCTGTTTTTCTCTCCACTTTACTAGTCTTTAAAGACCCACTAGATCACGTGTCAAAATCACGGGTTTCACATGTTTTCCCTCTTATAGCTGGTAAGAAATCTTGCTTTGACCAGGTTTCACTCCCATACAAATGCCCCCAAATTCAAAACGAAACATCATTTTAAATAGCAGCCTCAATTTGAAGTTGGGGGCATTTGTATGTGGGTCACAGCTAGTGCTAGTACTGCTACCCAGAAGAAAACCAAGGGACTTAATCGTGGTGCGTCAGTGTCTTTAAAACTCTGCATGTCTCTGCACCACTTTGCCCAACAAACTTACAGCAGAAATAGTTCCAAAGTTTATTAAAAAAAAAGCCCAAATAAAATAACTTAATAAGAAAATTTAACACCTACAAATTTAACACCTACGAAGCATTAAAATAAAAATGTAGTACAGCACAGCTAAGACATCAACTTTATAATTTAATATTTTTTTATTTTTAACATCATGTGGTCAGATGTTTACACAGTGTTTAAACGTAAGACTTGGTATCATTTTTACTTTGTTTGTTTACATACCCTGGCTAAAAGACTCCAGGGATCATCCCAACAGCGGAAGCACTTGAACACTATAGTACAAATGCACCAGCTAGGGATGAGAACATTACGTGTCTGACCGTTTTTGACTACCCCGCCACACGGGCAGCCACACTCCGCCTTCGGGGGGATTTTACTTTGTAATTTTATCCGTTTTTAACATCACATGGTCCGATTCTAATGTGGTGACAGCCCTGATATGACCCTAAGGCTGGGTTCACATTAGACGCGTAAGTTCCGTACGGAAAACCCTAAATAAGTGGAAGAAAGAAGGATACAAGTTTATGCATATAGGGGAAATTCGGACACGTGCGCAAATCTGTTCCCTTCTTTGTTTCACTTATTCATGGATTGCGCACAGGTTTCCGCATGGAATATCCGATTATGTGTGTACACGGCCTAAATGTCAAAGGGGCTTTAAACAATATTAACTCAACTTAGCACAGGAAAAAGAGTACTCTTGCAAATGAACAAACAAACGTCATGATGAGGGCTACGGCCCTGATTGATTAATATCCATATTCCTGTATCACCTTTCACGGGGAAGTCGACCAAGGTGCTCAGCTTTCGCCCGTACCTCTCCTGACTGAAGCGCTTTAGATCTGAGAGAACAGCTGGTCAAGGAAGAAAAAAACAAACAACCCACACCATATGTTCATTTTGATGCACATATGCAGTGATGTCCCGAGGCCCCGGTCATAGGACACTGACCTATTAAGATTGACAATGTCCTATTGTGTTCTCCCCTGTCAGGACAAATGTCTGATTACATTTTTAACACGGGCATGCTTTGTCTTATTGATTTCTGCAAGAGCCAGGACATTGTCCTATTGGTTTCTCTTGTCTCGGGACAGTTTGTCCTGTCACTTTTCGATCCTCGGTGCATCACTGCATATGTACGTCTCTGACGCACACAATTACCATCTGAGGCGCTGAATTTCAGACCAGTGCATCACTGCATATGTACGTCTCTGACACAACTACCATCTGAGGCGCTGATCTGAGGCGCTGAATTTCAGACCAGTGCATCACTGCATATGTACGTCTCTGACGCACACAACTACCATCTGAGGCGCTGAATTTCAGACCAGTGCATCACTGCATATGTACGTCTCTGACGCACACAACTACCATCTGAGGCGCTGAATTGCAGACCAGTGCATCACTGCATATGTACGTCTCTGACGCACACAACTACCATCTGAGGCGCTGAATTTCAGACCAGTGCATCACTGCATATGTACGTCTCTGACGCACACAACTACCATCTGAGGCGCTGAATTTCTTACCAGTGCATCACTAATAATGTAGCAAATTGTCACACGAGACAAAGTTTTTCGAAAAATATTTTAAAACTATAAAAAGAGACACACTAAAATATCCAATCCAGTGACAAATTGTGCACGCAGATTCTGATCCACTCAGTTCGAAGACAGAATTAACATTGAAACACCCAAATAATGTATAATCAATGGGGGGGGGGGGGGGGGGGGGGAGACATAAATTTAAGAAATACAATAAAAAAGAATTTTGCAAAAAAATAAAATGTACAAAGTCCAAACAATGAACCCTCCCCCCCCCCCCCCCCACACACACACATATAACACCAGACATTTACAAAGTCCAAACAATCAAGAAATATATTAAAAAAAACCTCTCAAATGTACAAAATAAAAATCTTGAGGGGAAAACTAAAGACCCCCAACAGCTATACGCATCTTGCTGTTCATCACGGAAGTCACGGATTGTGCAGGACATTCACAAGACAAGGAAGGATACGGAAGACGAGAATGCGGGGGAAGCGTTGGATGGAGAAACTCTTGGTACAGGAGCGCCGCATTTTGCACTTGGTGCACATCTGGCAATAGAAACACACGGTCCACGCATCAGATTGGGAAATTGTCATTTACCAGTAGGCTGAAAAGCATCCGGAAAAGGCTGAAAAAAGGCTGAAGCCTCCTGAAACTGGAACCATTTAGTAATCTAAGCCTTAAAAACAACATTAACCCTTTCGCCGCCAGCCATTTTTCAGCCAAAAAATACCACTAAACTTACCTGGATAGAGAAAAAAAAAAATCTGCAATATTGTGAATTCCTTTGTGACATGTACAACATGAGGCCTATCCTTACCTCCCAAAATTATGACAATAGGGTCTTCGGATGACAGGCCCTGGTTTGATGCTTTTTAGTGACATGGGTGTTAAACAATTCTGGTTCTGTTTGGCGGTGAAAGGGTTAAAAGTGGAAATGAGACATTTAGTTCATTTCTATTCACTCATAAGAAGTGTTTCTATACCCAGTTTTTTATTCTTCTTAAATCTCAAAAATGACCTCTGGGGCCATCAAAAAGCCTGAAATCAGCCTAAAGGCTGAAACATCTCTTGCTGGACACCACATTGACACACGCATTATGCCAACACATACCAATTTTTGGACTTTAACTCATTCGCATCGCAACGGTTTTGAATTATTAAAAAAACTCACAAATCACTCCAGCCATACACACAAACAAAGCATACATAAACAAAAGGAGAAATGAAAGAAGATTACGGGGTTTTACCTCAGGTTTAGACATAGGGAAGTGGTAGATCAGATTTTTTATATAAAGACTTTATGTAGAAAAACTCTCCACACCGATTGGTTTCCCCACAACCAACCACTACAAAAGCAAAGTCAGAGGCAAAATTGTGATCTAAGTGAGCGAAGCGAGTTTAGAAGTGACCAAGAAGCAGATTTACTTCCCTTGAAGCAAATGCATCAAATTGACAGCTATCTATTAATTACGCACATATATGGCTGGAAAGACTTGTATGAGTTAAGGCGATATTTTCCCCTCCAATTTCAACCTATTTGGTGTTTGTATTTGTTATATTCCAATCACAGAGAGCAAGATAATGCAAATGAGGACATCCTTGGCTTGTTACGTAAGTCATTATGGAAGTGTGCCAGTCTCTTGTTCCCAAACTCATTAAGCGTAACTCGCTTATCTTTTTCTTCTACTTCTAACTCCCTCGTCTTGAATAAACAGTTGCAGGCCGTTATCCAGTCTTTGATCAATGTTTATTCATACACACAAGACGTGTGTTTATAACGTTCTATTCTCCCAGCTGACGCACTGGATTTCAGAAAAGTGCATTAACTCAATCGAGTCGCGTCGGAGACGGCTCTCCGACACTTCCGCTATGTTAAGGGCTTCGCACACTAGCGTCAAGATCTCGAGATCGCGGCGATTTTTTGCTGCAAGGCGCAGTTTGATGCGCCGCTTGTGTGTGAGAGATTCGCGGCGCAGCAGGATTTTTGATGCGTAGCTGCGTGATTTTGTGTTGCTCGAGAATAGATGCGGCTCTAATTTTGATGCTCAAGATCGCAGAGATCGTGAAACTAGCCAATCACAACGGACGGAAGGACCATAACTCAGATTGAAGAAAAAAAAATACTGTTGTTTCTAAGAGGAGGTTTGGCGCTAGAGTAATCTTTCCTTGCTTTCCAAATAAGGAAGTTCGAGCGACAAGAGGCGAAGCGACAAGAGTCGTGTGTGAGAACACCACTGCCTCGCTACAATGTGTGCTGTGATGCAGGCGTCAACGCGTCAAGGCGTTGCTCTGAGAAACAATTGACGCCTGATGCTAGTGTGCGAAGCCCTTTAACTCTTTCATTCCTGGTTTTACACTAACTGTTACTTCCCCTCATTCCTATGTTTCTATTATCTATCTATTCCCTTCATTCCTGGATTTATAGAGGGTTAAAAATGTGATAATGGGGTACTTATTTTAGAGACTTACGGCAGTAACCCACATTACACGAACCTAAGAATGTGATATACCGCTGTGTAGGGAATTGATGTGAGAAGCTGTTTGTGACCATGTTGACACATTATGGTGACATGACAGATGACACACAGGTGTAAAACAGGTAAGTTTACAATTTAACATAAAACATACCATCATGCCATACATGCAGGTCAGTGTTTTTAAAGCAAATTGTATATTTCATGCACGCACTCACCAAGTGACGCCTCCTGTACATCCCCATGCATTGTGCTTGTCATTACTCCACAGATAAGTCGCCATTGTCACCATAATTGTCCCCAACACATCAACAGTTTATTGTCTGTTTTGACGATTATGTATGGATACAACACAAATATATAGACAAGCACCACACTATTTTGCACACTTATTTTTACACAGATAATATTTTCACGTTCCCTATCTACGCATGTATGTACCCCTGTCACAGTCATCACATCACATGTCACACATAGGTGACACGTGTGTGACACACCTTGAAGCAGTCACTGTGACGCTGTTTGGAGCACAGATACCACACTTTTCACACATCATTGTAGTTTGACACGTTTTGAAGGGGTGTCGGTATAGCTGACACCAGTGTGTGCATGCTTGTACTTGGGGTGTCGTGCCATGCACAACACACAGGTGTGCTTGTCACCTACATCTTTGTTTTTCTCTGGCTCCTTTGTGCGTTTTTTTAGGTGTTATTGTTGGTGTATTCTAGCAGAGAACTGAGCATATCATAACTGAAAATAATCTTGCGCTTTCATTGATGTGTCTAACACACACACAGGCCCTGATCGATGTTTGAATTCCGTCCTAGTTTCGGTTTTGGTGTAACATAATTCCCCCTAATCCACTCAAAACTCGGTCGAGTGTAGAACAAAGGTAAGTTTTGATAATCTAACTCCTCACCACTAGCATCATCACCACCTATATGCGCTTCAATAGCTGCCACGAACTAAACTCACTCTTCTTCTGTCAAATTGGTCAGAATCAGAATTTTCTCAACCTTCTATTTTCACTACCAACAAAAACTGCCACGTGCACAGTACACACCTACTACACGCATTCACTCAAAACAACCCCTTTCCCACAGAGCTGGAAGGAGGAGGGGGTGGGGGAAAGGGAAGGGTAAACGGCTGGGGGGTCTGGCATCACATTCCATTCATAAACAGTCCCGTTAGGGCTGGGTCAAGGGTAAATGACGTACTTTGATGGCGCGAATTGCGGTAAGTCCAAAGTACGATCCCGGAATACCGGTCTCTCGGATTGAAAGGAGTTATTTCTTCCAGAACGGTTTTCCGTTCTCCAGGATTGAAAGGTATTAAGCCTTGAAACCGGAAAACCGGTCTGCAGGATTGAAAGAGTTAAAGTCACATTGGATCCGCATATCCGACAACTTTTAATAATTTTTGTTACTGACGAAGGTTACGATAAAAGGGAGGTAAGTCATGGATTCGGGAAAGTTCAGACTCTTCTCTTGCAGTTGCTTCCCTTAGACCGTTGTCAAGGATTTAGGGGTGTTTTTAGAGTGAACCTAGTCAAACTTCCGTAATTAGACTAGTTTCACCATGGCGGCGCTTAGGCGAAAACCGCTTCACACGCAACATTGGAGTGAATGAAGCGATAGAATTGCTGCATGAATTAGGCTCTGAGGATGAGGAGGGTGTTGTGAATGCTTTCAACGATGAAGGGGGCAAAGTTTCTGATTCTGATGAGTTTGATCTAGAAAATGTGGACAACAACTTGGTTGACAGTGACAGTGATCTAAAAAGTGGAGTGTGAAAACGTTTTTGATATCCGTGTGAAGTGCACTGTATTGAATTACCTGCATTATCCGAACAGTGTGGATTTCACATTTAAGGTGACGCATGTTCAGTAAATATAATGCTTTACCTGTCCATTGATGTATTTTCATGTCTGTACAATGTGTGGTTGATGTTTTGTGAATTCTTAAAAAGTGCCCAAAACAGTGCGATCTGAGGGGGAAGCTACGTCACTTTGGTTGTGACTCCATTGAGTTAAAAAAAACTGAATTGAATTTTCACCGGACGCTCAGTTTTTCTCTCTCAGAAAAACATCAAAAATTGATAAAGAAAGATCCCTGAAAATTATCGGTGACCAAAAATCTAGAGGCACGTTTCTTGCGCTGATTGTGACCCCCTGGTTTTGAAGAGAGAATTAATACTGCTTGATACATTTTTTTGTTTGCACATCTGCTTGGATATAATATATTTGTCTATCTGTCTCTCCCCAGGGGGATACCGAGGGGTCTTTTGTAAAATCAATCCCCCCACCTTCTGGAAGTTCCGAGGGGTCTTTTGTAAAATCAATCCCCCCACCTTCTGGAAGTTCTGTGCTCGTAACTTCCTCTAATCTGCCACTCTCTTTGACTCTGCCTTTTCCCTTTGCTCTCTATCATCTACTATCTTTCTGACTCATTGGCCCATTCTCCTGCCTTTTTTTCCAAAATATCTTCCAAATATTTGTTTTCTCCTTTGAGCTCCTCCGAAATCAGAATGTGGGCTGAATGCAGCGGGGAGACCACTGGAAACTGAAAACCAACACATATGTACCTCACCCATTATGGAAATGCAGAAGAAGAAGTCTGTCTGTCTGTCTATTCATACAGATAAACACACACACACACACACACACACATACTTTGGAGAGAGAGAGAGAGAGAGAGAGAGAGAGAGAGAGAGAGAGAGAGAGAGAGAGAGAGAGAGAGAGAGAGAGAGAGAGAGAGAGAGAGAGAGAGAGGAGAGAGAGAGACAGAGAGAGAGAGAGAGAGAGAGAGAGAGAGAGAGAGAGAGAGAGAGAGAGAGAGAGAGAGAGAGAGAGAGACAGAGAGAGAGAGAGAGAGAGAGAGAGAGAGAGAGAGAGAGAGAGAGAGAGAGAGAGAGAGAGAGAGAGAGAGAGAGAGACAGAGAGAGAGAGAGAGAGAGAGAGAGAGAGAGAGAGAGAGAGAGAGAGAGAGAGAGAGAGAGAGAGAGAGAGAGAGACAGAGAGAGAGACAGAGAGAGAGAGAGAGAGAGAGAGAGACAGAGAGAGACAGAGAGAGAGAGAGAGAGAGACAGAGAGAGAGAGAGAGAGAGAGAGAGAGAGACAGAGAGAGAGAGAGAGAGAGAGAGAGAGAGAGAGAGAGAGAGAGAGAGAGAGAGAGAGAGAGACCAGAGAGAGAGACAGAGAGAGAGAGAGAGAGAGAGAGAGAGAGAGAGAGAGAGAGACAGAGAGAGAGAGAGAGAGAGAGAGAGAGAGAGAGAGAGAGAGAGAGAGAGACAGAGAGAGAGAGAGAGAGAGAGAGAGAGAGAGAGAGAGAGAGAGAGAGAGACAGAGAGAGAGAGAGAGAGAGAGAGAGAGAGAGAGAGAGAGAGACAGAGAGAGAGAGAGAGAGAGAGAGAGAGACAGAGAGAGACAGAGAGAGAGAGAGAGAGAGACAGAGAGAGAGAGAGAGAGAGAGAGAGAGAGAGAGAGAGAGAGAGAGAGAGAGAGAGAGAGAGAGAGAGAGAGAGAGAGAGAGACAGAGAGAGAGAGAGAGAGAGAGAGAGAGAGAGAGAGAGAGAGAGAGAGACAGAGAGAGAGAGAGAGAGAGAGAGAGAGAGAGAGAGTCGAGGGAGGCGCATGAAATGTTGGGAATGGGAAGGGATCTAAAATATGTGAAAGCTTGGGGCGAATTGGAGAGGGTGGGGTGTGGGGGTGAATAAACGACTGCGAGCATAGAAATGGTGGGAAAGAGGGCAGTTCTTAACGTTTTGATAGTCGCTTGTATCGACCCTAACTATGTCTAACTTCTTGCGAAGCATGATTTGTTGTCCATTTTTCCTAAGTTTTGTTTCCATTTTTAATGCATGCAAATGTGTTTCCTTGCTTGTATTGTGCTTGTACGAGACCACACTGTAATCTCACCTAACGTGACAATAAAGTATTTTTGACTTTTGTTTTGACTTACACACACACACGCACACAGAGCAACTCACTGGTCTTTCTTCTGCTTCTAACTCCTCCTCTTTCATGAACATCCGTAGACAGTTGTCCAGACTTTGGTCCAACCCACTCTGTCAACACACACACAGACACACACACACACACACACACAGATACACACACACACATTTAAAAATAGGATCGGGTCCGGAAACTGAGAATAAAGATGAAAGCAGAAGAAGAACAGCAAACAAGTAATCCCCCAGAAAGCCACGTCAATACAGAACGCAAACAAATAATCCCTCAGAAAGCCATGTCAATACAGAACAGCAAACAAATAATCCCTCAGAAAGCCATGTCAATACAGAACAGCAAACAAATAATCCCTCAGAAAGCCATGTCAATACAGAACAGCAAACAAATAATCCCTCAGAAAGCCATGTCAATACAGAACAGCAAACAAATAATCCCTCAAAAAGCCATGTCAATACAGAACGCAAACAAATAATCCCTCAGAAAGCCACGTCAATACAGAACACAGACAAATAATCCCTCAGAAAGCCATGTCAATACAGAACACAGACAAATAATCCCTCAGAAAGCCATGTCAATACAGAACAGCAAACAAATAATCCCCAGAAAGCCATGTCAATACAGAACAGCAAACAAATAATCCCTCAGAAAGCCATGTCAATACAGAACAGCAAACAAATAATCCCTCAGAAAGCCATGTCAATACAGAACAGCAAACAAATAATCCCTCAGAAAGCCACGTCAATACAGAACAGCAAACAAATAATCCCTCAGAAAGCCATGTCAATACAGAACAGCAAACAAATAATCCCTCAGAAAGCCACGTCAATACAGAACAGCAAACAAGTAATCCCTCAGAAAGCCATGTCAATACAGAACAGCAAACAAGTGATCCCTCAGAAAGCCACATCAATACAAAACAGCAAACAAATAATCCCCAGAAAGCCATGTCAATACAAAACAGCAAACAAGTAATCCCTCAGAAAGCCACGTCAATACAGAACAGCAAACAAGTAATCCCTCAGAAAGCCATGTCAATACAGAACAGCAAACAAATAATCCCCAGAAAGCCATGTCAATACAGAACGCAAACAAGTAATCCCTCAGAAAGCCATGTCAATACAGAACAGCAAACAAGTAATCCCCCAGAAAGCCATGTCAATACAGAACAGCAAACAAGTAATCCCTCAGAAAGCCATGTCAATACAGAACAGCAAACAAGTAATCCCCCAGAAAGTCATGTCAATACAGAACAGCAAAGAAATGGTGTAACTCACTTTGGGTATGGGCAGCGACAGGTCCCAGAAAGGGTCAAAGGTCACTGACCGATGACCGCAGTCCACAAACTTCAACTCGCTCTTCAGCTGACCCACAAAAATGTCTGCAATAAAGAAGAAAAAAAATAAAAGAAAAAAAATGTACATAATGAACACTAAGAAACGATTCAGTCAATTTTAACACTAATTTGAAATTAGATCTTGATTTTGAATGCAAAATGTTCTTTTTAAGAGAAAAACAAAAGACCAGAAGGTATTACAGTGGAACCTCCCTTATGAGACCTCCCATTATAAGATTCCCTCCCACATAAGACCTACTTCTCTGAGACATTGCCCTTTATTCCATTATACTGGTAGTATAAATACATTTCCCTTCTTTGTAAGTATTAAAATTACCTCCATTATAAGACCCCTCCCTATAAAGACCTCATTATGGATGTTTTTTGAAGGTCTTATAAGTGAGGTTCCACTGTATCCACCTTTATTTTGCCAACTACTATAAAAATAAAGACACATTTTTATTGACTACCGCCGAAAGTGCAAAACCCTTTGCTCGCTTTCAGGAATTTTGTTGCGCCTTTGATAACATTTACGCATCGCACTGCCTAACTTAACTCAACCCCTTCCCACTAAGGGGGTGCATGATGTCATTGATGATGTCATAACTTTCGATGTCATAGCCCTGAAATGATGGCGGAGAGAGAGAGAGAGAGAGAGAGAGAGAGAGAGAGAAAGAGAGAGAGAGAGAGAGAGAGAGAGAGAGAGAGAGAGAGAGAGAGAGAGAGAGAGAGAGAGAGAGAGAAAGTCAACCAGACGGACAAATTGGCTGACAGTTATGAGGACTCTAGGACACTTGACTGCCATTGGTTGGTCCCCAAAGTGTGAGTGTGCGAGCACCCAGGGCCGCTCATCCTTTTGAGCAGGTGTATGTGTGTGTGTGTGTGTGTGTGTGTGTGTGTGTGTGTTCTGTGTGGGTATGTGTGCTTGTATGTGTATAAGCATATGAGTGCGCAGGAGAGATTGTGTTCGGCTAGAGAGAGAGGGAGTGTGTGAGTGTATGTGTCTGTGAGCATGTCTGTGAGCATGCGTGTGCATGTGTGCGTGCGCGTGTTTGTACAAGTATATGCTTGTGCTAAAGTGTGTGTGCGTGTCAGTGAGAATCTGTTTCTGAGCGTTTGATGAAATGTATGCACACCTTTCACTCGCGTGTGTGCACATGAATGGCTGTGTGTGTATGCATGTGTGAGTGTGTATAAACGGTGATTGTAAAGCGCTTTGTGTTCGATAAAAAGCGCAAGACAAATATCCGTTTATTATTATTATCATCATTATTATTACAAATCCTCAAGGTTGCAGAACTAAACAGATTCCTTGTTAATACTATTACTAATAATACACAGAAAACCGAATTGAGTTATCTTGTGCAGTTTTTATTTTATAATTATTTGAAGTTTGGCATTCAAGATAGAACATTTGCAGAAATCGGGCATAGAAGATACAATTTTGCCTCTTTGTTTCTATTGACTTGATTTAGAAAACAATCAAATAAACAAAGAAATCATTCAACATTGTCTTTCATGCTGTGGAACCTGGCAGAATGCATAAAAATAGACATAAATATGCATTGAATAGAAAATTCCGACTGTATTTAAAAAATGCGTTCTGCTTATACTGAACTATTTGTTCATATTTGTCCGGTTTATTAATTACAACATTGCAGTGTTATTAGTTATTAGTTCATATTCTTTGTTGTTGATAAATGTGTTTATCGTTGCTTTTCTTGTGTGCACCTGGCTGCAATTTCTCTGTTATGAGATAATAAAGATGATTTGGATTTGGATTTGATATTTTTTGGGAGTTGTTAACTATTTTTGGCTTTTGCTCAAAACATTCTGAGTGACTTATGTAGGTTTTTCCCATGCACCACGGCAAATGATCATTAAAGGCGGCTCACTCTTACCAACGATGTGGCTGCTGTCTCGAGTGAGGTAGGCGTTCCAGTACTCCTTGGCCTTGTCCCGGTCCCTGCACACAGACACACACACAGACTCTGTGAGAGAGAGAGAGAGAGAGAGAGAGAGAGAGAGAGAGAGAGAGAGAGAGAGAGAGAGAGAGAGGAGAGAGAGAGAGAGAGAGAGAGATAGAGAGAGATAGAGAGAGACAGAGAGAGAGAGAGAGAGAGAGAGAGAGAGAGAGAGAGAGAGAGAGAGAGAGAGAGAGAGAGAGAGAGAGAGAGAGAGAGAGTGGGAAGGAGAAAGAGAGACAGACAGACAGACAGACAGACAAAAAAGGACACGCAGAGAATGAAATACAGATAGTGGGATTTTTTAAAAGAAAGAGCATTATGCATAATTATGCAATACAATACTGAGGGGCTTAATGGTCTTTCTCTTTCTATATTTTCTGCAGGTACATGTGCCAGGTTTCCGGCGCGACTATTGCCAGTATTGACACCTGCGACGTATTGATCCTGATCCGATTAGTAGTAGGCCTCCTTCGGTCGTTGCCGACCATGGATGTTGCACCCTAGATATAGGCAAGGGCCGTGTTAGTTTTACGGTTGGGAACAGCGTCTGCTGTGACTGGTCAGCCCTGTTCTGGAGTGGCAGTCCCTACCACAACGGGTGCAGATGTGGCTGGATGAGGGGTTGTCAGCCCTGTTCTGGAGTGGCAGTCCCTACTACAACGGGTGCAGATGTGGCTGGATGAGGGGTTGTCAGCCCTGTTCTGGAGTGGCAGTCCCTACTACAACGGGTGCAGATGTGGCTGGATGAGGGGTTGTCAGCCCTGTTCTGGAGTGGCAGTCCCTACTACAACGGGTGCAGATGTGGCTGGATGAGGGGTTGTCAGCCCTGTTCTGGAGTGGCAGTCCCTACTACAACGGGTGTTGTAGTTGTCAGCCCTGTTCTGGAGTGGCAGTCCCTACCACAACGGGTGCAGATGTGGCTGGATGAGGGGTTGTCAGCCCTGTTCTGGAGTGGCAGTCCCTACCACAACGGGTGCAGATGTGGCTGGATGAGGGGTTGTCAGCCCTGTTCTGGAGTGGCAGTCCCTACCACAACGGGTGCAGGTGTGGCTGGATGAGGGGTTGTCAGCCCTGTTCTGGAGTGGCAGTCCCTACCACAACGGGTGCAGATGTGGCTGGATGAGGGGTTGTCAGCCCTGTTCTGGAGTGGCAGTCCCTACCACAACGGGTGCAGATGTGGCTGGATGAGGGGTTGTCAGCCCTGTTCTGGAGTGGCAGTCCCTACCACAACGGGTGCAGGTGTGGCTGGATGAGGGGTTGTCAGCCCTGTTCTGGAGTGGCAGTCCCTACCACAACAGGTGCAGGTGTGGCTGAATGAGGGGTTCTCAGCCCTGTTCTGGAGTGGCAGTCCCTACCACAACAGGTGCAGATGTGGCTGGATGAGGGGTTGTCAGCCCTGTTCTGGAGTGGCAGTCCCTACCACAACGGGTGCAGATGTGGCTGGATGAGGGGTTGTCAGCCCTGTTCTGGGGTGGCAGTCCCTACCACAACGGGTGCAGATGTGGCTGGATGAGGGGTTGCTTCCACTGCAGCTTGCCTTTCTTCTGGCTCTTTTCTCCTCAGCCAGGTTGTGGATCTGTTCTTCTCCTTTCTTCAGTTATCTCTGAAGCGTGCTTCGCCACTTGCTTCAGTCAGCTGCTGTGTCCTCCCAAGTCTCAACGTTGATGTCAAGTGCTCTCAGATCCCACCTGCAGACATCCTTGTAACACACAGCTGGGGGCGCCCGACAGGGGCTAGTTCTCCATACAGGATGTCCTTAGGAATGCGGCCATCTTCCATCCCGCGCACATGGCCAAGCCAGCGCAGTCTGAGAAGCGTGTACATGGTGGGGAGGACAGCACGAGCAAGGACTCCAGCGTTTGGTACTTTGTCACTCCATTTGATGCCTAGGATGTGACGAAGGCAACGCATGTGGAAACTGTTCAGCCTGCGCGCCTGTCTGCAGTATGTTGTCCATGACTGTCTGCAGCATGTTGTCCATGACTGACTGCTGTCTGCAGCATGTTGTCCATGACTGACTGCTGTCTGCAGCATGTTGTCCATGACTGTCTGCAGCATGTTGTCCATGGCTGTCTCCTGTTTGCAGCATGTTGTCCATGACTGTCTGCTGTCTGCAGCATGTTGTCCATGACTGACTGCTGTCTGCAGCATGTTGTCCATGACTGACTGCTGTCTGCAGCATGTTGTCCATGACTGACTGCTGTCTGCAGCATGTTGTCCATGACTGACTGCTGTCTGCAGCATGTTGTCCATGGCTGTCTCCTGTTTGCAGCATGTTGTCCATGACTGTCTGCTGTTTGCAGCATGTTGTCCATGACTGCTGTCTGCAGCATGTTGTACATGACTGTCTCCTGTTTGCAGCATGTTGTCCATGACTGACTGCTGTCTGCAGCATGTTGTCCATGGCTGTCTCCTGTTTGCAGCATGTTGTCCATGACTGTCTGCTGTCTGCAGCATGTTGTCCATGACTGTCTGCAGCATGTTGTCCATGGCTGTCTCCTGTTTGCAGCATGTTGTCCATGACTGTCTCCTGTTTGCAGCATGCTGTCCATGGCTGTCTCCTGTTTGCAGCATGTTGTCCATGACTGACTGCTGTCTGCAGCATGTTGTCCATGGCTGTCTCCTGTCTGCAGCATGTTGTCCATGACTGTCTGCTGTCTGCAGCATGTTGTCCATGACTGTCTGCAGCATGTTGTCCATGGCTGTCTCCTGTTTGCAGCATGTTGTCCATGACTGTCTCCTGTTTGCAGCATGCTGTCCATGGCTGTCTCCTGTTTGCAGCATGTTGTCCATGACTGACTGCTGTCTGCAGCATGTTGTCCATGGCTGTCTCCTGTTTGCAGCATGTTGTCCATGACTGTCTGCTGTCTGCAGCATGTTGTCCATGACTGTCTGCTGTCTGCAGCATGTTGTCCATGACTCACTGCTGTATAGGAGTGTGCTGACGACACAAGCGCTGTACACAGCTATCTTGGTAGCGGCCAATACAATAACAATACAATAAGAGGTGTTAGAATTTTCTGTACTCACGATTTGTTGTCCAGGCGATTATCGTCCAGAGTGACCGGCTTGGACTTGACCTTGATTCGGTTGACATCTTCATGAATGCCCTCCAACAGATAGCGTAAAAACTCCTGAGAATCTTGCTGTCTGAAATAAGGAAAAAAGGTTTTAACAATGATGGCGATACCACCCCCCCTCCCCTGTGGGGATACCAGGGAGTTCTTTCATACAAATAGTTCCCCCATCTTCTGGAAGTTCTGGGCTTGTAACTTCCTCTAATCTGTTACTCTCTTTGACACTACTTGCTATCTTTCTGCCTTACTGGTCTATTCTCCTGCCTTTGTTCTAGAAACTCTTTCAGATTTTCTCCAGCTCAAGATGAACATGCTGGGCCTAAGTACTTCTTAGATATATACAGTGCATAACGGCAGCATAGCACATCTGTGCTCATGTGACAGGAAATTGACTCTGAGTGATCAACAAGGAAGATGATATAGAACATATAACAAAATAATGATACAGTACAACATAGTGGAAATCTGGAGACTCAAAATTGAAAGGACAGAAATTACATTTTGAGATAGCCGATATTTTGAGAATAAAAAAAGTGTTGCCATAAAAATAATAATATTGGGATTAAAAACAATTAGAGTACTAACAGGTCTGAGCGTTGGTTGGGTACCAGCATACCCCCCCCCCCCCCCCCTTGAAATCGTAGAGATTGTAGAGAAATCACGTCATGCTTGCGTCATTGTTTGCGTAATTTTGAGGGGTGCGCAACCCCCCTTGGTACTCTATTGTGATTTTTGTTGTTGCTGTGGTATCCGTTTTTCAGTTATCTGGTTTTCACTGTACCTTCGTGCGGATTCCTTTCAATCAGTAAAACACACAAGTTACGCACTCAAGTCATAATCTTTTACAGACAAACCCCTATTTTACGACCCTCTGTTAAGCGACCACCTCTCATTTGAGACCGGATTTGTTGGCACGGATGCATTTTACTATGTAAACGACCTCTCTTAAACGACTTCCTCTAAAACGCGACTTATTTTGTTGGTTTTTACGACCGTTGTTGTCGTCTGCATAGACTTCGAGCAAAGGGAAACAACCACGGTCAAGGGCCTGAAAGCGGAGTCGCTTCCCTTGTTGTAGAAAAGATGGCGGAAAGCGTAGGCAAAGCACGAAAACCACCGACTTTGAAAAAGAAAACCACTGACTTTGGACGAGAGTGGAGGTGATTAAAAGAAATCGGCGAAGTGAAACTGTAATACATCGATTGCACAATCCTATGGAGTTGGAAAGACCCAAATCCAGTTTTAATAAGTCATTGTATGTGTGCATGAAGAAGAGAGTATGAACTGTGCTGAACTTTTTCTTTTCAGTTATCTGGTTTTCACTGTACCTTTGTGCGGATTCCTTTCAATCACTAAAACACACAAGTTACACACTCAAGTCATAATCTTTTACAGACAAACCCCTATTTTACGACCCTCTGTTAAGCGACCACCTCTCATTTGAGATCAGTAAAACACACAAGTTACGCACTCAAGTCATAATCTTTTAGTGGTCTCCATAAGGATATGGATTGCATGGAGGCGCGCAAGCAATAAATAAAACTTAGCACAATTCAAATGCCAAGACATCCATGCAATAACTCAGGCTCATGCAGTCCGCATGCACTCACACTCATTATAAATATTAAAAAAAACTATAAAAAAAAACTTGCGGATAGCAGGCACACATCGTTCAACTCTCATACACACACACACACATGATGTAAGAAAGCAAACATTATTGATTTATCATCTGAAAATAAAAATTTGGACATTGACTTTGACTTTGATAATTAATTCTTCTAGCACCATGGGCGAATACAATCGCCCAGTACATCACTCTACACTCCCACCAAATGAAAAGACATTCACTGCCAAGTACCATGCCATGTGTTTGTCTATTCATAGAGCCTATGCAACTGTTTCTTCCTTCACAGCAAAGCAAGCGCACTAAAAAACAAATAGTTACTCCCCCTCCAGTCGGTTGAGGTGCAACAGACAACCAAGAACGTCAAAATATACATGGCCCTAGAAGAGTTAATCCCGCTAAATACAGTTAACAAAACAGGAAACGTTGCTATAACTTTTAACCCTTTCACCGCCAGCCATTTTTTAACCAACATTTTTTGTCAAACTTACTGGGTAAAGAAAAGTTGGCATCTGCAATACCATCAATCCCCCCAATGACATGTATTAACCTTCACCATGCTTCCTGGGTATTCTAGTACCCAGACACATAAAAACTGTTATATCTCAAAAAGTATTTAAGCAATCATCATGAAATTTCATGAGTTTATCAAAAACGTTAATGGCTTTATGTGTCTTAAATTTCATTAATGTGCATAAAATACAAATGACGTAATATAATGCGTCATTCGAACATGCTTGTCACTGATTGCGCGGGTATCCTACAACCCATACTTTAAAGAGCAGAAATATGCCACTGCAGTGCATTGAGTATGGGTAGTGGGACACCCGCGGCATCTGGATAAGGATAAACACATGGTGACTCTTTGACGAGTATGGGTACTGGAGAACCCGCATCATCTGGAATAGGGATAAACACTGTTAAAATGCATGTCCCTTTCCTTTTTAATGAGTATGGGTAGTGGAAAACCCGCCCCATCGTGACTGTGTAGTTGAACAGGGGATCCGGTGAAGGTTAAATAAGGCCTTTCGCAATCTCGGATAACAGATCCTAATTCCATGCCTTCCAGTGACATGGGTGTTGAATCAGTGTGGTGCAGAAATGGGACATCGGCGGCGAAAGGGTTAAGCATTACAGCACATAAGAATCTTGGGGAAAAGGTGAACCGTAATTCACGGACCACAAGCCGCTTTGTAATATGAGCCGCA
This sequence comes from Phymorhynchus buccinoides, assembly GCA_017654935.2. NCBI lineage: Eukaryota > Metazoa > Mollusca > Gastropoda > Neogastropoda > Raphitomidae > Phymorhynchus > Phymorhynchus buccinoides. The sequence goes on from CM065713.1 coordinate 19,606,451, forward strand.
CCCCCTACTTTAAAAAAAAAAATCTGAAAAAAGTAACGCATAAGCCGCGTCAAAGCATAAGCCATGGAAGCGTGGCGATGCACGATGTCCGCTTCCGGTTGAGTCTAGAGTTGATCGCAGGTGTGTTGACTGCCAAAACGAAAGTGTCGCACCGCGAAACAGATCGTCATTTTGTGAAAAATATACTGAAATCAAGGTGATTTTTTTGTCATCAACTGTGAACGAGGCCACAGATCAAAGGATCAAGGATGCCACTGAGTTGAGCTTACTTTCACTTTCGGTAATGTTTAGGCCGCGGCACTGTACTAGCCGCAGGGGAGGGGGGGGGGGGGGGGGGGGTATAAAAAAAAGTTGCGGCTTATAGTCCGCAAATTACGGTAGTTTTGTTAGCCCGCGCCAAGCGAATTTTCTCACTGAAAAGAGTCGCAGAGAAGCAAACCTTTGCCTTGCTGGAGTCAAGGGATATGGTTAGCACAAGGTTGGGTTAGGCTAGGGCTACACTCACGAGTATCCCATGAAGCGGGGGGCAAACGTCTGGATGTGGGTCTTGAAGGAGTCGGGGGAAACGTAACTGCCAGAGCCCGACTCACTCCAGAGGGACTTCATCAGGCTGGCAAAGGCTGCACAGCATAATAATAAAAAAACGATAATAGTAATACCATAATTTTTGGGTAATAAGGCGATATTTTTTTCTCCAATTTCGACCTATGCGCCTAATAAACGAGGGCGCCCTATTAGTGAACAAAATCGTGAGAAGAGAGACAACGATTGCTGTGTTCAGTACAGTCTACTGTGAGCCTAGACATTGAAAGTGGTAACGAGTCGCCGATACGACGAATACTCACGCTAAAATGCTTCAAAATCCCTATTATCGTCCTAGATACTGTCCAACAGATGACATAACCCTTCACTGGATGTATAAAGCATCGTTGTAGAGCTTAAAATGGCATAATTCTATCAGTTTTCACCAACAAAAGTCCAAACACAACAACAGGAAGTCACACAAATGGAAGTTCGATGATTTGATTTGAAAGGGGAGCCAACTCTCGTTTATGACAGCAATACTGACGGTTGGCAAGCATTTACCGGACGCATACAGGCTTTGAAGTTTGCCTTATAAACGAGGGCACCTTTTTCTTAATATTTTTCATATTTTTCTTGAAAATTGCCCTATTCACCTTATACACACAAGTGCCCAATGATCAGAAAAATATGGTAATACTGTAAAAACTGGACTACAGACAAACCCCTATTTTACGACCCTCTGTTAAGCGACCACCTCTCATTTGAGACCGGATTTGTTGACTTCCTCTAAAACGCGACTTACGACCGCCATTTTTTTGGTTTTTACGACCGTTGCTGTCGTCTGCATAGACTTTGAGCAAAGGGAAACAACCACGGTCAAGGGCCTGAAAGCGGAGTCGCTTCCCTTGTTGTAGAAAAGATGGCGGAGAGCGTAGGAAAAGCACGAAAACCACTGACTTTGAAAAAGAAAACCACTGACTTTGGACGAGAGTGGAGGTGATTAAAAGAAGTCGGCAAAGTGAAACTGTAATATCGATTGCACAATCCTATGGAGTTGGAAAGACCCAAATCCAGTTTTAATATGTCATTGTATGTGTGCATGAAGAAGAGAGTATGAACTGTGCTGAACTTTTTCTTTCTACAGCTGCCAGTGAAAACCTCCGTCATACGACCCCTCCAATTTACGACCGATTTTTCCGGACATTTTGGAAGTCTTAAAATAGAGGTTTGTCTGTATAAGTATAAGATGCACCTGTATATAAGCTGCATCCCTTAAATTGACAAAATATTAGGTACTTATTCACATATAAGCTGCACCAGTTTATAAGCCACAGAGAAAATTATATGCGCACACAGCAACACAAACATAGAAATTCTCCTATCAGAACATGAGTATTTAATGCCCTCAGATACATGAGATTTGAATTTATTGGTTACCCAAACCAGTTTTGAGTCTAAAGAAGCTCAAAATAGGCTGAAGAATGTGGCCAGAAACAGATTTACTCATACTGATACATGTAGAATGGAAACAAAAAATCTGCAGATAAGCCGCATCAGTCTAAAAGCCGCATGGGCCAAAGTTTTGGGGAAAGTAGCAGGTTACAGTCAGCATTTTACGGTAATTTATGAACGTTTATGCAGCTCAATTTTAAAACAAAAGCCCTAAGCGCTTACAATCATCAAAACAAAAGAATGTGAAATACAACGAAACAATAAATACATAAATACCCAAATTCATACAAACACACTTCCCTAAGTGTTTGCTCTTAGAAGTTGATCACTTGTCTCTGGATAAATACTGTTTCTCCAATTCTTTTTTCTCATTTTATGGATTATAATATGTATACATACCTGTGCATGATTGGGTTTGTTCTAGTTTACATTTATTTATGTTGATAAAAAAAAAGTATTGATACGGGCAGAGGCCTTAATCAATAAAAACAAAATCTAGACTTCAGACTTCTGACTCTCTGTCTGTCTGTCTCTGTCTCTGTCTCTCACCTTTGACAAGCGTTCCCCTCATACTGCTGGTTGTGGTGTTGATGTCGGCTATGAAGTGATCGTTCAAACACTGCTCCAACAACGGATGAGTCTCTGTCTTTCCCCCTTCTCTATCTCTCTATCTCTGTCTCTCACCTCTGACAAGCGTTCCCCTCATACTGCTGGTTGTGGTGTTGATGTCGGCTATGAAGTGATCGCTCAAACACCACTCCAACAACGGATGAGTATTACTCAGACACTGCAGCACCGAGTTCATGAAACACTGAAAAAAAATAAAATAAAAGAAAGATCAAGATAGCAAAGCCATAAAAATGTACTCCCAGTTCAGATGTTCCTCACACACACACACACTATATCAATGCCCCCCCGTTCATAACGACTCCTTCAAACTTGTCATTTTACGCTCACCGTCATCGAGACGAGCAGGGTATGCAAACATGATCTGTTTGAGCTCTCTTTGAGCTAGCCCTAAATGAGATGAGGGAGGGTAGATAGGGCTCCCAATCGTCCCGCAAAACAAGGGGTCCCAGGGACTCCTTCACTTACAGGATAGAGGGTCCCAGTGGCATTGCGAATGCTAAAAATATTTTTTCTAGTGCATCCCTGGGACACCCTGTACATTCTTTTAGAGGGTCCTTTAGAATGTTAGTACTTCATAGACCCCCAAATGGGGGTCCCTGGGAGCCCTGGTGGAAATCTATTAGAGTGAACTACTCGTCTCTTGCGGTGCGGCGCGGATTTGCATACTTATGCTATGTGTGCCAGTGCCAGGCGCTCGCTGCGAGAGTGATTAGCTGAAATGGAGCCCATAAATGCTAAAAACTGGAGAAAAAACCATTGGAAGACATTTTCTCAGTTTTCTTCGTTAATTTTGCATATTTGGTTTAACTGACACAATGTGCATCAACTTCTGCATAGAAGTGACGATTCTGTCCCATTCTCTTGCGATTGGCCAGTATAGGCTCAAGAGCGTGGAATATATAAAAATGTTTCATATACACACACACACACAACAACAACAACATACAGCATTTATACGGCGCTGAATCTTGATAGAAATCAAATCAAAGCGCACACACACGTTAGCATTCAAAACACATTCAAACAAAAACGCAATACAAAGCGAACACATATGGATGACAATGTCACATAAATGGAATACAGCAGAAACAGACCTAAAGGCAAGAGAGAGAAGAGAAAGAGAGCGGAGCTTTAATGACGGGGGAACAGTGGGTCTTGAGGTTAGCTTTGAAAGCACAGAGGGTAGGTCGCTGACGGAGGGAAAGAGGACGTTTGTTCCAGGAGGTTGGTCCTGAGACAGCAAAATAGCGCCGACCAACAGTTGAAAGCTTATAGCTAGGGATCTGGAGAGAAAGAGGGTCAGAAACTGAACGTAAAGTGCGAGCTGGCTTGTAGATGGAAATATTGTCGCAGAGGTAAGATGGACACACACAGACACAGACACAGACACACACACACACACACACACAAACTCATACACACACATACACAAAAAAAGAAGAATACTCACAGTATTGCCCAGGTTTCGCAGACCAATTCTACCCCCCTCTCTGTCTTTGCCTTTTCCCTGCAGGCCACAGAAGAAAAGCTATATTACTTCAACAACATGCCCATTATCCAACAGACTGACAATTTTGTTTTAGATGCCAAATCAAATCTGACAGAAAACAGGCACAAATGACAACACGTCAAATGAAAAAACAACAAAACCAAGTAAACAAACGGTCATACCTTTATTTCAGTTGTGAAGAATAAACATGAAATAAAGAACATAAATGCATAAAAAATAAACAAAACAAAAAGATTAATTTTAGCATCAGTTTGAACTAACATTTCCTTTTTCTCTCTCTTTCTATGACGATCGCTCAGACAGTTTCCTGTCATATGAACGCAGATGCATCATGCTGCCATTATGCGCCTAACTAAGAAGTAGCTAGACCCACAATATCCGTCTTTGGCTGGAGAAAGGAGAATCGACCAACAAGGATAGCAGATTTCGGTAAGTAAAGGGAAAAGGCAGAGTCAAAGAGAACGACAGATGTGAGGAGGGTACATGCACAGACTCAGAACTTCCAGAAGGAGGGAGGTGGGGAAACTATTTGTACAAGACTCCCCCCTCCCCCTCGCTGGTATCCCCATGGGGGATTATTGTTGTCCCCATGGTGGATTATCTTGTCTTTGACTTGACCTCCACACTATGTTGGTGAAGTTGAATGAACACATTCTCCTCTCAGCTGATGATTCAAAGCGTCATCCTTTATCATAGAATGCTATTACAGTGAAAATCGCTTCAGTCAAAATTGGAAGGACTGAAATGTTGCTTTATAGCCAATACTTTGAGTTAAAATTAGACCTTTTACCATAAAGATCATTAACCCCTTGACTACCAGAGAAAATTAAAGAAACAATCATTGGACAAATCATGCCATGAAAAAGACGACTGATAGAGCCAATCTGGCAAAATGGTCTGGGGATATCACCTTCTTGACTGTGTTAGAGCAAAAGCCAGCATGTCAGGGTTATTCCTCTTCATCTGATGACATCATCAGTGAAGTCATCAGGTCAGTACTAATACGTTGGTGGCAGTCAAGGGGTTAAGTCAAAATTGGAGGGACTGAATTTATAGCCCATATTTTGAGTTAAAAAGACCTGTTATCATAAAGATTATTAAACTGGGACCAGAAAAACTATTGTTAGTTATCCAGTGTTTTTGAGTTATCAGGAATCCACTGTACAGCTAACCTGGGCCTGTATTCACGTTGAGATAGCATGAGACTTAGCATCATGCTAACTTAGAAGCTCTTCCAAAAGTCCTATTAAATCCTATAGGACATTAGAAGAGCTTCTAAGTTAGCATCATGCTAAGTCTCATGCTATCTCAACGTGAATACAGGCCCTGGAAATTATACACATACACACACACACACAAAATCTGCAGTCAAAACCACACGCACTCACACACACACACAACCAAGAAAAGAAGACTCACATTGGTGGACGAAGAGCTGCTGGAACTGTGCGCTGAAAACCGCGACGAGGACGAAGCTTCCTCGCGCGCCGCGCCTGCCGTACCCGCCGTCGTACCGCCTCCGTACCGCCCGCTCACCCCCGCGCCGGTACCGCTCGTGCTGGGACCTGATCCGTACCGCGCTCCCCCACCCGCTCCCCCGCCCTTCCTGCCCCATGTCTCACCCCCTGAAACCTGGCGGGCATTCGCACCCCCATCGTCCATTTGGTTTTTTCTTTGCCCACCCCCGCTAGTACTGCTACTACCACCGCTGGAGGCGTTGCGATTGTAATGAGCGGTCGGTTTTGCGTTAGCGGTGGTTGCCGGGGGCGACGGGTTGACCCCATCGTTGATGCAGAGGGAGGAGAGGCTGGAAGAGCGGCGGATGGCAGACGGACCTGAACCAATGGTGGACGAGTTGGTAGAACCGGATCCCACGACGGGGTGGAACCCGGAGCGGGAACTCCTTTTTACCACCACCGCCGTCGACTTGGCGCTTCGCTCGGGCTCCTCCGCTGCAGAAAAATAACGCGTAGTAGTAACTGCGTTGTGGTCCGCTTTCACAGGTCCTGCAACCCCGCGCGTTGAGCCGGTCTTCTTCCCACTATGAGGCGCAGACGCCGCTCGGTTCTTGGACTTTTTCCCCACCGGCAACGAGACAGAAAACGCCTCCAGCTTCTTCCCGTGCTTGTCCAAAGGCCCGGGACCCGCCGGCAAGGGCCGCGACGCTTTCTGCTGCGACAGGGTGAAGGCGGCGTTGTTGGCGGACGTGCAAGTGGGGCGATGGTGGGGGCGAAAGTGGTGGATGGAGGAAGGGAAGGGAGGAAGAGTGGAGAAGGAGGATGATGTTTTCTTGTAGTGCAGTGTTGCTGCTGCTGCTGCTGCTGCATTGTTGCCCCCCCTCAGCCCGGCCGAGGCTGTGGGCATTATTCGGGGGCGCACCTTCACCTGAAAGCAAACGCGCGCGGCCGCGCATCAACGCATGAAGACGTACACACATGCATGCACGCATGCATGCACACACACACACCACATACACCTTCACCTACTGTTTGTATTACCATTACTGTATTTTGTTTGTCACGATCTATGTGTGAATTAAACATTTTTTTAAAATTTCATTGAGCTTTGATTTTTTCCCTTCCCATTTCGATTCTTCGTCTTTTTATTTGATTTGCTTCAGTTATTTCTCCTCTTTTTCTATGACAATTTAGGATGAAAACAAAGCTTTGTTTACCTTGTTCCTGTATCGCCAATAAAGATAAATTTGACATGACAAACGCACTCAGAATTATCAGTGTGCATTCTTTCTTTAAAAACAGGGGGAGGGCAGAGTCAGCAGGCAAAAGGTCTATACATTTTAGGGCTCACCTGCAGAATTATCTTTTAGAACTATTTTTTTAACCAAAGAATTAGGTAATAAACATTGGGTCGTTGTTTTTAGAGAGAACAGTGTACCCTGTGTTCTGTGTAAGAAGTAAAGAGAGAGAACAGTGTACCCTGTGTTCTGTGTAAGAAGTAAAGAGAGAGAACAGTGTACCATGTGTTCTGTGTAAGAAGTAAAGAGAGAGAACAGTGTACCATGTGTTTTGTGTAAGAAGTAAAGAGAGAGAACAGTGTACCATGTGTTTTGTGTAGAAGTAAAAGAGAGAGAACAGTGTACCATGTGTTTTGTGTAAGAAGTAAAGAGAGAGAGAACAGTGTACCATGTGTTTTGTGTAAGAAGTAAAGAGAGAGAACAGTGTACCATGTGTTTTGTGTAAGAAGTAAAGAGAGAGAACAGTGTACCATGTGTTTTGTGTAAGAAGTAAAGAGAGAGAACAGTGTATCATGTGTTTTGTGTAGAAGTAAAGAGAGAGAACAGTGTACCATGTGTTTTGTGTAGAAGTAAGAGAGAGAGAACAGTGTACCATGTGTTTTGTGTAAGAAGTAAAGAGAGAGAGAACAGTGTATCATGTGTTTTGTGTAGAAGTAAAGAGAGAGAACAGTGTATCATGTGTTTTGTGTAAGAAGTAAAGAGAGAGAACAGTAATGTGTTTTGTGTAGAAGTAAAGAGAGAGAACAGTGTACCATGTGTTTTGTGTAAGAAGTAAAGAGAGAGAACAGTGTAACATGTGTTTTGTGTAAGAAGTAAAGAGAGAGAACAGTGTACCATGTGTTTTGTGTAGAAGTAAAGAGAGAGAACAGTAAAGAAGTAAAGAGAAGAACAGTGTACCATGTGTTTTGTGTAAGAAGTAAAGAGAGAGAACAGTGTACCATGTGTTTTGTGTAGAAGTAAAGAGAGAGAACAGTGTATCATGTGTTTTGTGTAAGAAGTAAAGAGAGAGAGAACAGTGTACCATGTGTTTTGTGTAAGAAGTAAAGAGAGAGAACAGTGTACCATGTGTTTTGTGTAGAAGTAAAGAGAGAGAACAGTGTACCATGTGTTTTGTGTAAGAAGTAAAGAGAGAGAACAGTGTACCATGTGTTTTGTGTAAGAAGTAAAGAGAGAGAACAGTGTACCATGTGTTTTGTGTAAGAAGTAAAGAGAGAGAACAGTGTACCATGTGTTTTGTGTAGAAGTAAAGAGAGAGAACAGTGTACCATGTGTTTTGTGTAAGAAGTAAAGAGAGAACAGTGTACCATGTGTTTTGTGTAAGAAGAGAACAGTACCATGTGTTCTGTGTAAGAAGTAAAGAGAGAGAACAGTGTGTGTTCTGTGTAAGAAGTAAAGAGAGAGAACAGTGTACCATGTGTTTTGTGTAAGAAGTAAAGAGAGAGAACAGTGTACCATGTGTTTTGTGTAAGAAGTAAAGAGAGAGAACAGTGTATCATGTGTTTTGTGTAGAAGTAAAGAGAGAGAACAGTGTACCATGTGTTCTGTGTGTTACCATGTGTGTAAGAAGTAGAAGTAAAGAGAGAGAACAGTGTACCATGTGTTTTGTGTAAGAAGTAAAGAGAGAGAACAGTGTACCATGTGTTTTGTGTAAGAAGTAAAGAGAGAGAACAGTGTACCATGTGTTCTGTGTAAGAAGTAAAGAGAGAGAACAGTGTATCATGTGTTTTGTGTAAGAAGTAAAAGAGAGAGAACAGTGTACCATGTGTTTTGTGTAAGAAGTAAAGAGAGAGAACAGTGTACCATGTGTTTTGTGTAAGAAGTAAAGAGAGAGAACAGTGTATCATGTGTTTTGTGTAGAAGTAAAGAGAGAGAACAGTGTACCATGTGTTTTGTGTAGAAGTAAAGAGAGAGAACAGTGTATCATGTGTTTTGTGTAGAAGTAAAGAGAGAGAACAGTGTACCATGTGTGTTGTGTAGAAGTAAAGAGAGAGAACAGTGTACCATGTGTGTTGTGTAAGAAGTAAAGAGAGAGAACAGTGTATCATGTGTTTTGTGTAAGAAGTAAAGAGAGAGAACAGTGTACCATGTGTTTTGTGTAGAAGTAAAGAGAGAGAGAACAGTGTATCATGTGTTTTGTGTAGAAGTAAAGAGAGAGAACAGTGTATCATGTGTTTTGTGTAAGAAGTAAAGAGAGAGAACAGTGTATCATGTGTTTTGTGTAAGAAGTAAAGAGAGAGAACAGTGTACCATGTGTTTTGTGTAAGAAGTAAAGAGAGAGAACAGTGTACCATGTGTTTTGTGTAGAAGTAAAAGAGAGTAAAGTGATGTGTTTTGTGAGAAGTAAAGAAGAGAACAGTGTACCATGTGTTTTGTGTGTAAAGAGAGTGAACAGTGTAGAAGTTGTGTAAGAAGAGAGAGAACAGTGTACCATGTGTTTTGTGTAAGAAGTAAAGAGAGAGAGAACAGTGTACCATGTGTTTTGTGTAGAAGTAAAGAGAGAGAACAGTGTACCATGTGTTTTGTGTAGAAGTAAAGAGAGAGAACAGTGTACCATGTGTTTTGTGTAAGAAGTAAAGAGAGAGAACAGTGTACCATGTGTTTTGTGTAAGAAGTAAAGAGAGAGAACAGTGTACCATGTGTTTTTGTGTAAGAAGTAAAGAGAGAGAACAGTGTACCATGTGTTTTGTGTAGAAGTAAAGAGAGAGAACAGTGTACCATGTGTTCTGTGTGTCATGTGTTTTGTGTAGAAGTAAAGAGAGAGAACAGTGTATCATGTGTTTTGTGTAAGAAGAGAGAGAGAACAGTGTAGTCATGTGTGTTCTGTGTAGAAGTAAAGAGAGAAGAGAGAACAGTAGAAGTAAAGAGAGAGAACAGTGTACCATGTGTTTTGTGTAGAAGTAAAGAGAGAGAACAGTGTACCATGTGTTCTGTGTAAGAAGTAAAGAGAGAGAACAGTGTACCATGTGTTCTGTGTAAGAAGTAAAGAGAGAGAACAGTGTACCATGTGTTTTGTGTAAGAAGTAAAGTGATGTGTTTTGTGTAGAAGTAAAGAGAGAGAACAGTGTACCATGTGTTTTGTGTAAGAAGAGAGAGAACAGTGTACCATGTGTTTTGTGTAAGAAGTAAAGAGAGAGAACAGTGTACCATGTGTTCTGTGTAAGAAGTAAAGAGAGAGAACAGTGTACCATGTGTTCTGTGTAAGAAGTAAAGAGAGAGAACAGTGTACCATGTGTTTTGTGTAAGAAGTAAAGAGAGAGAACAGTGTACCATGTGTGTGTGTAGAAGTAAAAGAGAGAGAACAGTGTGTGTTTTGTGTAAGAAGTAAAGAGAGAGAACAGTGTACCATGTGTTTTGTGTAGAAGTAAAGAGAGAGAACAGAGAAGTAAAGAGAGAGAACAGTGTACCATGTGTTTTGTGTAAGAAGTAAAGAGAGAGAACAGTGTACCATGTGTTTTGTGTAAGAAGTAAAGAGAGAGAACAGTGACAAAAAACAAAAAACATTGTGTGTTTTTCTTTTTGTTTTAATTAGATTTGTTTGTTTAAATGAAAGTTTCATACCTCTACACGTTCTGGTTTCCTTCCATGTCTGCTTCTGAAGAGAGAATCCTTTGGCAGGTAAAAAAAAAAAAAAAAAGTCAAAAATTAAATTTTAAGCCCCTGAAAGAAATAATTAAGATTGCCATTGACATCATCGAAAGCACAAAAATTAGATAATAATAATAACAATAATATTAATAACAGTACATTTACATAGCGCTTTACCTCAAGAGCCCAAAGCGCTTTACAACCAAGTGTTCATCAATAAGCAGACATCAAAAATAGTATTCAAGAATGACACAAACCAGCAACACATGCCCAAAGCAGCACTCGCAGACAGACACAGACATACTCCCACCCCACCCCTACACACATACACAGTGACACACACACAGTGAGTGACACACACGCACACACACACACGCATGCACATGCACGCACACACACACCACACACACACATAGACACAGACTCATTCTTCATTTCTCATTCAATAAATCATAGATCTATACTAGATTGCAAGGACATAAAGCTGCATTGACACACACACACACACACACACACACACACACACACACAAGTTTACACTCCAGAAGATACACACACAAAGTACACACACACATGATGAAAACATTACAACTTGAACACATTGCAATAGACAGTTTATGGACAAAAAACATACCCCTACCACCCCACCCATCTTGGCAGAGGCAAACAAAGAAAGAGCAAACAAATATACAGAGGCAAACTTTGAAATCAATAACTGCAATTGATGTAATTTTCAAAATTGTAACTGTGCCTTCTTCTTATTGAATTTATTAGATATTCATAACCTCCACTTAAAACTATAAAACAGTTCAACAGTTAATATGTTGATTGTTGTTGCTTGCGTACCCTGGCTAAAAGACTCCAGGGATCATCCCAACAACAGAAGCACTTGAACACTATGGAACAAGTGCATACCTACAGATGAGAACAGTACGTGTGTGAACGTTTTTGATTACCCCGCCACAAGAGCAGCCACACACTCTGACTTCGGGGGATTTTGGAGACTGATGATGTTATGCTAGGAGCTTGTCACAGCTAAAGACAATCCGCGCATAACAGTGCATAGCATAACAACATTCCGATGTAGCCTTGGTGTTCATGCCTATGTCAATTGGTCTGACACAGCAGATATGTTGATTGACACCAAGACTTTGAACTTGAAGGGTGTATTACTAAATTATTATATATATCAATACATTTTAATCATTTCTTCTTTCCACAACACAAAATTTACCTTTTTTTCTCTCACGGTTTCATCCACTCCTGTGGACTTCTGTGGGATTTACAACCCACTTTTCGCCAATCTTTGTAAGATTGGCGGAAACACCCGATCACCTCAGCTGAGAGTGAGTTTGTCACCAACCCAGTCACTCTGAAGAAGTCCACAGGAGTGGATGAAACCGTCAGAAAAAAAGAGGTAAATTTTGTGTTGTGGAAAGTTTAAATGATTAAAATGTATTGCATCAACCAACACGATGAACAATTTCAAGGACATCAAGTACTCATTTAGTATCTAGGCAGAGGCTAGGGGTGCGGGCGGATATTTCACATTCTCCAGGCTACGGGTACGGGGCTCAATCACGGGACAAACATTTTTTGCGCAAATGTCTTAAAAAAATACTAACATTAACTCTTGACATGTTCCTAACCCTATTCCTTACCAAGATGCGTTAAATATACAAAATAAGAAAATGCATTTGTTGACGGAAAATTTGACTATGAAGAGTTACTATCCCTGAACATGGTCTTAGCGTTGCAGCAACGCCGTACCCATAGCCACTGTGTTTAGTATAATTTACACCTGGGTGGAATAAGAACATACTTCAAATAGAGTAATGTGCCTTTTTTAAGGACACATCACTGCGACTGGTGATAGATTCGAACCTGCACACTTGCAAATCTGATGGATTACGAGACAGCGACTCTAGCTTATAAGAGTTTGTTGTGGGGAACTGTGTCAAAGGCTTTGCTCAGGTTGAGGATGGCAACATCTGCTTGTTTTTTTTAGCATCATATGACTCCAGGAGGTCGTTTATGGTGGTAACTGAGTCTCACAGCCTGAGTAACCTGATCAGAAGCCATGATTTTTACTCGTCAAGATATTGTGCTTTTCAAGGTGATTTCGGAGGTGTCAGGAGACAATATGCTCTAGGACTTTCTAGGACTTTACTTCACTGATGTGAGGGATACTGGCCTGTAATTTTCAGCCCTGTTTCTGTCTCCTTTTTTTGAAGACAGCAGAAACATTTGCTGCAAGCCAGTCATTGGGCAGTTGTTATGATTGTACAGAGCGGTTGAATATACAGGTTAGGATTGGAGCAATGGTGGTGGAACAGATTTTCATAATTTTTGTTGGGATCATGTCTGGTCCTGAAGCTTTGGAGGGGTTTGGCATTTGGTATTTGGTATATTCTAGTCACAGAGACTTATCTCTGTGAAATTCGGGCTGCTCTTCCCCGGACAGCACGTCGATGCAAGTGCAGCGCCTACCCAATTAAAAAAAAAAAAAAGGGTGGGTGGGGTCACAGGGTGAGGGCACATTTTGAAAACCTAGCTATCAATTTAGCCATACCAGGCAGCGGGATTTCTCCCTGCTCTTACCGACTTTCAACTGCCGTGGGATTTTTAAGTGCGTAAAGTGCACGTGTCAGACTAGCTTTAGGTCCCCATCCAAAGGACTCGACGCTCAGTTCGATTTTCCTGTCAAACTAGACAGGGCGAGGCCGGGATTCAAACCCGGGGCACTCACGTTGCAGTCACACATTACATTAGGCAGGCAAACGTCTTAACCACTCTGCCACCTTTCTCACATAGGTTTAGATTGTGCAACAGTTTTTCAACGCCATTAACGTCTATAGTAAGGGGAGGGAGGTCTGGGTACGGAGATCCATGGATTGGTGGTGGTGGTTCATTGTCCTCCTTGGTGAACACTGATTGGAACTGGTTCAACAGGACTTTTTCTTTTCAACCGAATCTCTCTCTCTCTCGCTCTCTCTCCCTCTCTCTCTCTCACGTACACACACACACACACACACACACACGTGATGAAGCTGGCATTCTAAAGAATGTTTTTCACACCACAGAACGATTGCTACTCCAGGTTGAAATCCAAGAAGTTCTCAGAACGTGGGGAAAATAGCTGAACCTTTGTCGATCTTTCTACTAATGTCTAATTATAGCAAGTTTAAATCGGTTTTTGAGTTTAAGTTTACTAAAAAATCGATTGTAACAAACCAACTATTGTTTCTGGTTCTGGTTCTGGTTCTGTTACATCACAGGAGCCTATGAATATCATTTTAGAAATCAGCCATTTGCGTCGACGTCGTATATTTCAAATCAGCAGCTCATACGGCGCAGAAACATGAAACACAATGTTTACCTCAAACTATTTTCTCAACAACCGCCATCTTGGTCTGACAGGAAGCACTTCATTTTTTGGGTCAGTCGTCATAGTAACGACATTGACCGATGTTTATTGTTACAGTTTTAGAACATTTCAAAGGAAAAGCATTGATCGTATGTAACTAAAATTTCAAGCTATTAAAAACACGTATGGAAAGGCTGTA